>CM008281.1:25884905-26528107 GCA_002319775.1 Fagopyrum tataricum | reverse complement strand
CCTGCAGTATCCTCTGTCTCAATTCCTCATCAAATGGGAAAAAACACGCCCTTGGCGTCTCATCACTCCATCCGCACCTGTCACAAACTATAGGGCCTCATCTAGGGACATCCTCTCTCAGATCTTGGATATGGTGGGGAAAATGTCTTGCTTTGTTGGATTTCATCCAATAGATCCGGCACAAGCTCTAAAGCACTTAAGTGCCGTTCAGTGTTTGGAAACTGGATATCTACCTCTATCCCATATAGATTCCTTTGTAGCTCCGGCTGAGCTGTCAATCGACTATAGCCTTCCCTTGAGGTGTCTTTCTACTCAATGCATTAGCAACTGCCTTCATCATTCCCAGGTAATACACAACTTCTAAGTCAGAGTCCTTGACCAACTCGGATTACCCTTCTCCTCATCTCTTCAAGCTCTCTTGATATAGTCTAGTTCATACAAGGCGGTTAGTCTTACTCCGCATACAAGGGGTTGTCAGCTTTCTTTACTTCAAAAGAAGGTTTTCTTGTGTATCGGATCGGTTTTCCGACATATACTCCAATGTCACTCTTAACTCACCCGTTATCCTGTCACTTAAATATTTATCGGTCACCATTCAGTGATTGGTGTTTTACCATCTTCTCGGTTGTTGGGTTAACATTGAATCCATTAGCCCGACCATGTGTCTAATTCTTGTCACGATTCTTGTTATTCGGTGTGTTCTCCCACCTTCTAACTTGCTTAACGAGTTTGTTAAGTGATGCCGGGTAAATTTCCGAGTGTATTACTGCTTCTCGTTTGGTGTCTTTGTCCGTGTATATTCATGATCCTCTTGTTTCTCTTCGAGCGGTATTGTTTCTCATGACCGTCCCGGTCCACGAGTCGTCTTATCGATCTCGTCCTTGCTATTTCCAAGGTGATGCTCTGACTCAAGCCGTCTGTATCTTTAACTATCCTTTTCGTAGGGGTGGTGGCTCCCGATTGTCAACACGACCCTTTTTGTATTCCTATACCCTTAACTGCTCACTTTTCGATATTTGGGTCTTCACCTCACTTGTCCACTTGTCTCCGTGGGAATGTCCCCTCGATCGCAATGGATCAATTTGATTGTTGGTGTGGTCTTCATTAAGCTCTGCAACCTTTTATTTCGCCTCCTACGACTCCTACTTGTAGTCTACCTTCACCATCCTCAACGATAGTTTTAATTGGGGTTACAACAACCCTAACAAGGTGTAACACCCCGAATCCGTAGGACTCGAGGTGCTACTAGGCTAGGATCTCACAATGGATCCTGACCCTAGCCTGACAATAAGTTCACTGAATCTTACAAAAAGGCACAGATAGATTAAAACAAAACATAAAACTGATATATATATATATATATATAACTCTATATAGGGAGGATCCGGTGGGAACCTCTCTTAGAGTAGGGAGTAGGATCTCCTAACATCCGTCAGATGAAATATTGAATGTTCATGATGGAAGAAACATATTAAGCTTAAGTAGGTGAGTTTCATTGGATTGTCCATATTTAATTCACTAGCATATAATATATCGTTAAAGTAGGAAAGAATATATATTAATTTTGACTAACAAATCTCCAAATTTATTGTAACAAAATATAAACATCTGGTTTTATCATCACAAACGTTAAAATATATATGTGATGATAGTTAAAATATAATCAATCGGTCGTTAGATATTAAAATTAAGTTCGTTAATTTATTAGGTCGTTAAAATTATGGTCGAAATTAGTGGGCTATTACGGTCGTTTATTTGTTAGTTTATTATAGTTTTAGGTCGTTAATTTGTTAAGCCGTTAAAATTACGGTCGTTAATTTGTTAGGTCATTAATTATAATTTTAGGTCGTTAATTTGTTAGGTCATTAAAATTACGGTCGTTAACTAGATTAATTTCTCCGGCGGTTACATATGTTTTACGTCGTTAATTTGTTAAGCCATTAAAATTACGGTCGTTAATTTGATAGGTTATTATAATTTTAGGTCGTTAATTTGTTAGGTCATTAAAATTATGGTCGTTAACTAGATTAATAAAGTTTTGTCGGCGGTTAAATAGGTTTCACCGGTGGTTAAATATGTTTTAGATCGTTAATTTGTTAAGCCGTTAAAATTATGGTCGTTAATTTGTTAGATCATTATAATTTTAGGTCGTTAATTTGTTAGGTTATTAAAATTACGGTCGTTAACTATATTAATAAAGTTTCGCCGGCTATTAAAATTATGGTCATAATTTGTTAGGTCGTTATAATTTTTGTAATGATTTAACGATTATTATATTTTTTTAGTTTGGTTTAAGTAGGTGATGAGATGAAACAATTGTGAATATATTGAATATAGCATTTTTTTTAACTTAATTGGTATATTATTACACATCTAATTTAGGCAATAGAATATCTTGATCAATATTACCAAATACAACTGTTAATTAGGGACGTTCACACAAATTAATCATACGGGCGGTAAAGGTTCCTACTCCCTACTCTAAGAAAGGTTCCTATATGATCCTAACTCTCTCTCTCTCTCTCTCTCTCTCTCTCTCTCTCTCTATATATATATATATATATATATATATATATATATATATATATATATATATATATATATATATATATATATATCAAAAGGTAATACAGAGTAACCGCTGAATACAAAATCAAAATATATATCCGTACAACATAAATATCCCATATCCCACGATATCGCCCCAGTGTACGAAGCCCTCAACGGATCACCCCTCTTGATCACTCTGCAACTCTCCTAAACTACAAAGGATCTACAACACGGTATAAAACCGTTAGCTAACCATACACATATATATAGAGATGCAAGAGCACAAACACACATCAGGAATCATAACACATCATCATGCTTTCACACATTTACCTGGTTTATTATCTTTATAATGTCAATCACTCAAATAATATGTATATCTGCATATGAATATATGTGACACGAGGAATGTATATAATCCTCGCCTCTGAGTGCAATAGCTAGCTGGAGTGGTATCAGCGCACCTTTCCGTATACCATAAGGAGTGGTCAGTGCCCTTCCCGTATACCAGATCTAACTAGACTACAAAGAACTTCCCAGACTCCACTACTGGATGAAAGACAAGTTGTCACAACCACTACAATGGGCGGTCAATATATCATAGGTCGGTAATGAACCATATCGCATGTTATAAAGCATATAACAAACACCGCTCATGCATACATCCAATATAAGGATGGTAGCTAAGTAAGTCCTGTGAACTTACCTCAACCTCGGAAGTCTCAAACCCAATCGGCTCCAACTCTAGAGATCAACACTGCCTAAACAAGGGATAACAAGATATATCAAACTCATATCCATCACAGGGGTAACACCTATACCCAAGGGATCCATAAGGATCGTATCCTAATTCATAAACCTCAAAGCCATGACCGGCATAAACGATAACGTGATCAACCTCATTCTATCCTCATATAAGTACCTAGCATGCCACTAAACCGCTCATACTAGGAAACGAAAGGATTACCCAACTCTAGGTGGACCCGGGACAAGACGCACCTGCGTGACGGAAAGACGCAGGGGCGGAACAGGAAAACCGCAAGCGCGGTGACACTCGGCCGCAAGCGCGGTGACCGTGGCCGCTGGCAAGCGCAGGCGCGGCATAACGCGGGTGCTGGCGCTTGGACCGTTGCCGCGGGGGCGGTGGCTTCTGGCCGCGGGTGCGGTTACACGTCTTCCGCAGGGGCGGCGGCTTCCAGGCACGGGGGCGGCGACAGTGCACAACGTAGCCCCGCGAGTCTTCTTTCACTCTTCACGTGATCAATTCACGTCTCTTCCATTCCAAAATCACACACATGCATATACATACACATACTAACATTAATACACTTTCAATTCATCTAATCCTAAGCTTAAGGAAGATGAAATAAAAAATGGAAGAAGAGAAGGATGAAGAAGCAAGGAGCTTACCACACTTGTGGTCCAATGCAGCAAGGAAAAGATCAACAACACACTATCACTGGCTCTCAAGCTCAGCAACCACATCCAATAGCATCAACATCATCAAAGCCACATCAATTCTCTTCCAAACCCAAAGGAAAACAAGAACAAGAACAAGATCAAGGAGGGAGAAGGAGAAGCAAGAAGGACGTAAGGTAGCTGGGAAATGAAGTGAGAAACCCTTGGTCACGAAGCCAAGGTAAGGTTAAGAAGGAAAGGGTAAAGCACAGTCAACCGGTCAACAAAACCGGCTGCAGCCGCAAGAAACTGCGGGGGCGGTTCCCTGGGCCGCGGGAGCGGAAACCCGCTGGGTCGGCACAAAAGCCCGCGGGGGCGGCTAAGGTCAAATCTCGGCTAAAGCCAAATCTCGGCTAAGGCAAACTCGGTCCATAAGACTAAGGCTCTTACATCTCACCCCCCTAAAAACAAGTTACGTTCCGAAACTTGTAAAGTCCTGAAACCACTCGGACTCAAAAGCCGAGGTACAACTCTTTCTATAACCTCAAACACGATCATGGAGGAACTCATCATCTCCAGCCATAGATCACTATACTATCCAGGGCATAGAGGAAAAACATCTCTAGCCAAAATATCATCACATCACAAGGGCATAGAGGAAGTTCATCTCTAGTTGTATCATACTCATAACGAAAGGCCATGGAGGAAAAACATCTCCAGCACTACTATGTCCATCCAAAATAGCATGGAGGAAAGAACCATCCCCAGCTAAACCTATCACATCACAATAGCATGGAGGAAAGAACCATCTCCAGCTATAAACAATCGCACTAGCATAACAAGATCTAATAAGATCACACATCACACCAAGCTAGTACGAAAATAAACACAACATGGCATATAAGCACATAAGCATAACACTCACCAAGATAGTACTTAGATCTACTCGCCGATCCTACTGGTACATCTATCTCGGCATAGAACTCTGGATAGTTCCTCTGGATACTATCCTCAGTCTCCCATGTAGCCTCATCAGGTCCACGTCTCGACCACTGTATCCTCAGCATAGGAATGTCCTTCAAACGCAGGCGTCTCGTACCTCGTTCTAGGACTGCAATCGGGTGCTCAACAAAAGTGTGGTCCGGCTCAACCACCAAAACATCATAACTCAAAATATGTCTCGGATCTGGTACGTACTCCCTCAGCTGAGACACGTGAAACACAGGGTGAACACCCTCTAATCTTGGAGGCAAAGCCAATCTGTATGCTGCACAACCCGATCCAGAATCTCGAACGGTCCGACATATCGGGGACTCAGCTTCCCCTTAATGCCAAAACGTCTAACACCTCGTGTCGGGGACACTCTCAGCCACACATGGGCTCCAACTCTGAACTCTAGAGGTCTACGCCTCCTATTTGCATAGGACTTCTGACGGCTCTGAGCAGTCAGCATCCTCTCTCTAATCAGTGCTACTCGAGCCACATCATCCTGAATCTGATCAGGTGTCAAACCACTAGCCGTACTAGGCTCATTCCAGCATAACGGTGTACGACATCTCTGTCCATACAGTGCCTCATATGGGGTCATCCCAATAGATGCATGCCAACTGTTGTTGTATGAGAACTCAACTAGTGGGAGATGATCCGTCCACACTTGTCCCCAATCCAACACACAAGCTCGCAGCATATCCTCTATTGTCTGAATGGTCCTCTCTGACTGACCATCTGTCTGAGGATGGAACGCAGTAGTGAAGTGCAAACTCGTCCCCAGGGCAGTCTGAATCTGCTGTCAGAACCTCGAGGTAAATCGCCCATCTCTGTCAGAGACGATTGTCCTCGGTACACCATGGAGTCTCACTATCTGCCTAGTGTTCTCCTCAGCTAATCTGCTCACCAGCCACGTCTCCCGAATAGGAATGAAATGTGCCGTCTTCGTCAATCTGTCTACTATAACCCATATAACATCAAAACTCCGGCTCAGTCTCAGCCAAGTCACAAAGTCCATGGTGACGTCCTCTCACTTCCTCTGTGGAACATGAAGTGGATGGAGCTCACCTCCAAGTCTACAATGCTTTATCTTGACCTGCTGGCAGGTCGCACACTGTACCACAAATCTGGCCACATCGGGCTTCGGCCCTCCCCACCAATATGAACGTCTCAAATCCTGATACATCTTACTCGTACCTGGGTGTACATATTAAGGTGTACAGTGAGCCTCTTGTATAATCCTCTGACGTAGATCTGCATCAGCAGGTACACAGACGCGACCCCGACGCCTCAACACTCCATCTGCTCCCAGCAAGAACTGTGGTGCCTCATCCCGAGACATCCTCTCTCGTATCCTCATTAACGTCGGGCAGGTCCCCTGCTTCTAATGGATCTCACTCAACAAATCAGGTAGAACCTCTAAAGTACTCAGCCGGGCATCCTCATCAGGAAACTGGATGTCCAGCTCTAACCAAATCAAATCCCTCTGTAACTGCTGCTGAATGGTCAGCCTCGCAATTGCCTGCTCTCGAGGCGTCTTCCTGCTCAGGGCATCGGCGACAACGTTCGCCTCCCCCGGATGATACAGAATCTCCAAATCGAAGTCCTTGATCAGCTCAAGCCACCTACGCTAGCGGTTATTCAATTCCCGCTGCGTGAAAATGTACTTCAGACTCTTATGGTCTGTGAAGATCTACCATGTAGCACCATACAGGTAATGTCTCCAGATCTTCAGTGCATGAACTACCGCTGCCAACTCCAGATCATGAGTCGGATAGTTCTCCTCATACGTCTTCAGTTGTCGAGACGCATAAGCAATCACTCTGCCTCGCTGCATCAATACACATCCCAAGCCTAGCTTGGATGCTTCACTGTAAACCACAAAATCCTCTGTACCCTCTGGCTGTGCCAAAACAGGAGCAGAAGTCAAACGTCTCTTCAGCTCCTCAAAACTCTACATACACTGATCAGACCAAACAAATCTAGTAGTCTTCCTCAGTAAACTCGTCAGTGGGCGGGTAATCACAGAAAATCCCTCCACAAAGCGTCTGTAATAACCGGCTAGGCCAAGGAAGCTACGTACTTCCTTGACGTTCGTCGGTGTCGTTCATGCTGCTACTGCCTCTATCTTCGCCGGATCAACCTTGATCTCCTCGGCGGAGACAATATGACCCAGGAATGCTACCTCTGGCATCTAGAACTCGCACTTAGAGAACTTAGCATAAAGTTCTTTATCCCGTAAAACCTGCAATACAGTCCTCAGTTGTCCTTCATGCTCCTCTCTGCTGCGAGAATACCCCAGAATGTCATCTATGAAGACCACCACAAACTGATCCAGGAAGTCGATGAAGATGTTGTTCATCAACTCCATAAAGACTGTTGGGGCATTCGTAAGCCCAAATGGCATCACTACAAACTCGTAGTGTCCATATCTAGTCCGGAATGATGTCATGTGCACATTCTGCTCTCTCACCCTCAGCTGGTGATACCCTGAACGCAGGTCAACCCGGGAGAATACAGTCGCTCCCTGAAGCTGATCTAACAAGTCATCAATACGCGGCAATGGATACTTGTTCTTGATGGTCACCTTGTTCAGCTCTCTGTAATCTATACACAGTCTCAACGATCCGTCCTTCTTCCGTACGAAGAGGGCAGGTGCTCCCCATGGAGATACACTAGGGCAAATGAAGCCCATCTCAGCCAACTCCTCGAGTTACTTCTTTAGCTCTAACATCTCAACAGGCGTCATTCGGTATGGGGCCTTCGAGTTCGGTCTCGTACCAGACTCTAACTCAATACTGAAATCCACACTTCTCTGAGGCGGAAAACTGGACGGCTTAGCAAATACATCTGCAAAATCACAAACAACTGGGATATCCTCTAGTGTTGGACTCTCCCCCTCCTTCATGGCATAACACCAGAAGGCCTCACAACCCTGTGCAATCAGTCTAGCTGCCCGTATCGCACTGATAATCATGCTTGTCTTTCCAAGGTCCCAACCTCGGAAAACCTCTATCTGACCTAACTCAGTAGAGAGGGTAACAATCCTCCTACCTACATCTAAGATTGCCTGATGCCTATCCATCCAATCCATACCTAGTATGACTTCTTCATGCTCTAATGGCATGACAAAGAAGTCAACTAGTAACGCACGGGTCCCTATAGAAATGGGACAACTATCAATCTCACGGGTACCTCTGACCCTACCACCATCGGGTAACCCTAAAATAAAGGGCATCCCCTCAATCGTATCTAGACTCACACGATCAACACATGCATCAAATATAAAAGAGTGCGTAGCACCCGTATCAATAAGACTCTAACAGGTAAACCATGAATAAGAATGGTACCTGTAGAAGTCGGTGCAGCTGGCTCTTCTGCACTCCTCAGCTCAAAAACTCGGCCCTGTGGCCCTCGGGTGTCAGTGCTGCTCCCACCGCGACCTCTGCCTCTACTCGGCCCAAGAGAAGATCCCTGAGTCGTAGGGCAATCTGGGACCCTCTGTTGTCCCTAAGTCTGCTGTTGCTGAGGTGACCTCTACCCACCTACCGCTGCACTAGCAAGAGAATAACCCTGCTGAGATGAAGATCTGCCCTGTCGGCAGTAAACAGCTCTGTGACCCGGTCTACCACAGGTGTAGCAAGTCACTAGCGGCCTCGTGCACTCTGGCCTCATATGTCCTGGATCCCCACAGTTATAACACTGATGTCCCCTATCTGCAACCGGTGCGGACGAGGAATAACTCTGGCGCCTCGGGCCTCGCTCGGTACCAGCCGCTCCACTAGTACCACTAGTCTGTCCAGTACGCTGCCTCTTCTCAGACCCTCCGGTCTGAGAAGCTCTCCTCTGTCCAGCTCGCTCCCTTTCATAGTCGGAAGCTCTGTCCTAATAATCCATTAGGGACTCACAGTGGAAACCCGCCATATAGGTCCGGGTAGTATCCCTCAGTCGTCGGGAAAACAGATATACAAGTTGATCTGCAGAAGGTGCAGTTGGTCCCAGCAATGCCAGCTCCTCCTGAAACCTCCTGATAGCCTCTGAGACTGGTACATCCTCGAACTCAGCCTCTACAAGGTCTCGCAGTTTCTCCCTCCTCAATGAGGCAAGGCAGAAACGCTCTCTAATCATGGTCCTCATCTGATCATAACTGCTAACCTGTACTCGTACAGACCTTCACCAGTGTTGTGCTAAGTTTCTGAATAGAGTCTGCACCAACTCTATCTGCCTATCTGCTGGACATCTAATGGACTCGAGAGCTGAGTCCACATGTCCGATCCAAAGCTCAACCTCTAACCCCACCTTCCTAGAGAAAGGGGGTACTCCCATCTGATGAAATGCCTTCAACCAAGTGTTTGGTCAAGGCCCTCTATGCTCCTCTGTAGCTTGAGCAATCTTAGCAGCAGGTGCCGGTGCAGCTGGCACCTGAGTAACCCCGTGGGATCTCCCAGATGATCCCTCTTGTGCCCGTAGGTTTGAGGCACGCCTACCAGCTCTGGCAGCCTCCTCCACGCGTCTGATATACGCACAGAACTCTGATCCACCCATGGAGACACGATCAGAATCATCAGACTGGGCTCTCTGTGATCCTTGTCCCTCAGCTGCCCCGTTCCCAGTCTCAGGAACGACGCTCTCAGCAACCTCCTCGTGAGTCTCCTCCGCTGCACGTGTACCGCCAGCGGGAATCCTACCCCGTCCTCTACCTAGAGGGGGTCTACCTCTACCTCGTCCAGCTGCAGGTAAGGCTCTAGTCTGAACCATCTGCAGAGGACGTAAACCTAACTCAGAAGGCTATATATATGCCATAAGTATAGATATATATCAAATCAATCACAACAGAATATCTATATATATCTATATTGTCGAGATCTTTATAGGGGCGATGGCTCATGTACACGATATCCCAAAACATTTGTACTCATATCAAAACCAAAACCTTTTGAAAAGTCAGACTCCTTTCGGGTTCTGTTTATTTATCAATTCGACCTTTATCGCAGATTACAAGTGTCATTGTTGTCAACCTGGGCTCTGATACCAACTTTGTAACACCCCGAATCCGTAGGACACGAGGTGCTACTAGGCTAGGATCTCACAATGGATCTTGACCCTAGCCTGATAACAAGTTCACCGAATCTTACAACAAGGCACAGATAGATTAAAACAAAACATAAAACTGATATATATATATATATATATATATATATATATATATATATATATATATATATATATATATATATATATATCAAAAGGTAATACAGAGTAACCGCTGAATACAAAATCAAAATATATATCCGTACAACATAAATATCCCATATCCCACGATATCGCCCCAGTGTACGAAGCCCTCAACGGATCACCCCTCTGGATCACTCTGCAGCTCTCCTAACCTGCAAAGGATCTACAACACGGTATAAAACCGTTAGCTAACCATACACATATATATAGAGATGCAAGAGCACAAACACACATCAGGAATCATAACACATCATCATGCTTTCACACATTTACCCGGTTTATTATCTTTATAACGTCAATCACTCAAATAGTATGTATATCTGCATATGAATATATGTGACACGAGGAATGTATATAATCCTCGCCTCTGAGTGCAATAGCTAGCTGGAATGGTATCAGCGCACCTTCTTGTATACCATGAGGAGTGGTCAGTGCCCTTACCGTATACCAGATCTGACTAGACTACAGAGAACTTCCCAGATTCCACTACGGGATGAAAGGCAAGTTGTCACAGCCACTACAATGGGCGGTCAATATATCATAGGTCGGTAATGAACCAAATCGCATGCTATAAAGCATATAACAAACACCACTCATGCATACATTCAATATAAGGATGGTAGCTAAGTAAATCCTATGGACTTACCTCAACCTCGGAAATCTCACACCCAATATGCTCCAACTCTAGAGATCAACATTGCCTAAACAAGGCATAAAAACATATATCAAACTCATATCCATCAAAATGGTCACACCTAGACCCAAGGGATCCATAAGGATCGTATCCTAACTCATAAACCTCAAAGCCATGACCGGCATTAAACGATAACGTGATCAACCTCATTCTATCCTCATATACGTACCTACCATGCCTCTAAACCGCTCATACTAGGAAAGGAAAGGATCTACCCAACTCTAGGTAGACCCGGGACAAGATGCACCTGCGTGACAGAAAGACGCAGGGGCGGAACAGGCACACCGCAGGCGCGGTGACACTCGGACGCGAGCGCGGTGACCGTGGCCGCTGGCAAGCGCAGACGCGGAATAACGCAGGTGTTGGCGCTGGGACCGTTGCCGCGGGGGCGGTGGCTTCTGGCCGCGGGTGCGGTTACACGTCTTCCGCAGGGACGGCGGCTTCCAGGCACGGGGGCGGCGACATTGCACAACGTAGCCCCACGAGTCCTCTTTCACTCTTCACGTGATCAATTCACGTCTCTTCCATTCCAAAATCACACACATGCATATACATACACATACTAACATTAATACACTTTCAATTCATCTAATCCTAAGCTAAGGAAGATGGAATAAAAAATGGAAGAAGAGAAGGATGAAGAAGCAAGGAGCTTACCACACTTGTGGTCCTATGCAGCAAGGAAAAGATCAACAACACACTATCACTAGCTCTCAAGCTCAGCAACCACATCCACTAGCATCAACATCATCAAAGCCACATCAATTCTCTTCCAAACCCAAAGGAAAACAAGAACAAGAACAAGATCAAGGGGGGAGAAGGAGAAGCAAAAAGGACGTAAGGTAGCTAGGAAATGAAGTGAGGAACCCTTGGTCACGAAGCCAAGGTAAGGTTAAGAAGGAAAGGGTAAAGCACGGTCACCCGGTCAACAAAACCGGCTGCGGCCGCAAGAAACCGCGGGGGCGGTTCCCTGGGCCGCGGGAGCGGGAACCCGCTGGGTCGGCACACAAGCCCGCGGGGGCGGCTAAGGTCGAATCTCGGCTAAAGCCAAATCTCGGCTAAGGCAAACTCGGTCCAAAAGAGTAAGGCTCTTACACAATGAGTGATTTTACACCTTCTATCTCATGTTTAGATATGCATGAACATGATGATAATGAGTTAGTTAGTCATGAGTCTTGTGAGTTTAAGGATGCTTTGTATATACTACACATGCTGCATGATGATTTAATTGATAAACCATCTGGTGATCATGTAGTAGCTGATCTTGACTTTAAACCTGATAAGGAGCATGTTGATTCTATTGTCTATAATGTAGTGAGTGCCCTATCAATGAGCATATTCATGATGTTAAAATTCTTGTTGTATACTAACTTTTTGAGGTTTAATATTGTGAATGTGCCTTCTTTCCAACATACCAATTCTATTGCACATATTAATGAGTAAGCTGATTTGCTGATCCTCTTGCTGTAATGTCGATTCCATGAAATGCATTGTTAATCTTGCTGAGTTTATGGGACATTTTAGTAAGATTCTTGGTGATAAGGCGCCAATTGATGATGTTACCCCTCTTGTTTCAAATGCTGATTTTATAAAAGGTGTTGCTGAATTTTTAGATCCTTATGTTTTGGATATCAATTCCACCATGTCCATTGTTGGGCATGCTGAGTTTATTGAGCCTATTAATATGCATGTTCATATGGATAAATTTATGGATCATTTATCTAGAAAAAAGAACTTTAGATGATCCTCCTTATTGCATTTTTTATGAACTTATGTACGGAGATAAGTATATACTAGATGATGATCTTGATCCTACTTGTGATAATGAGCTTAAGAAGGATGAAGAGGAGAAACGACTGAGGACCAAGAAGGAGGAAACAACGTGCAGGGAAGAGGAGCAATCAAACCAAGTGTTGCAACCCCCTACTTCACCTCTTACAACGCCTCTGTGTAGTCTATCTTCATCATTTTCATCCGAAAGGGTTATTGGGGTTACCCCAACACCAACAGGGAGTGACTCTACACCTTCTTTCTCTATATTAGATGAGCTAGATCACAATGATAAAGATCTAGTTGGTGATGAACTACACGAGTTTAAAGCTAAAGTTAGCAAAGAGCATATGATACATGATGATTTGATTGCTGGAAAGTTTATTAGACACTCTTCTGATCATATTATGCATTTTGTTGACTTCAGGGAGCATTTTTATTTTATCGTTTATAATGCAGGAAATGCCCCTATTGATGAGTACATATGTGATCTTACACTTCTTGTTGAACATACTGAGTTCTTGAGGTTTAATATTATGAATGTGACTTCTTTTAAGCATACCATTCTTATGTCATATGTTTATGAGTATGTTGATTTTATCATAACATCCCTTGTTTTACCTGCTGAATTTCTATGATGTGTTGCTGAATTTTCGGAATCTATTCATTATATTGATAGAGATACCGAATCTAGGATGCTAGAAGACAATCTTCATCCTATTTGTGTTGATTTCACTTCATCTCTTCATAATCATGTTGATCATCATTTACTACTTGTGTTACATGTTGATTTTATTGAGGATAATGTCGCAACTACATATTTGAGACTGTTAAGAACCTTCACGTGTAAATGCATGGATGGATGCCACCTTGGATAGGCAACAAGGATTCGTGGACGAATCCTTTTCAAGAAAAGGAGGATGATGCAGGAGCATCTCCAGACCTAGCCCAAGTGAAGATCATTATCATGGAAGCTAGGAGGCATGTAGTGTTGATCACTCTAAGGAGTAGAAGAGGAAGCTATACACGTCCATACCTGGGAATCACGTATGCATGGACTAGGAGAAGACATCATGAAAAGCCCGTTGGAACCAAGAAAAGGAATTGGCCGAGATTCGCAAGGATATGGCCGAGGTTCACGTACGAGAAGAGAGGAAGCCATGCACGTCCATGCATGATCACGTATGTATGGGCAAGGAGGAGAGCTCGAATGATTTACATGGGTTGTGTGATCCAAGAGGAATGGGACATTTTTAGCTTTATTGTTGGGCTTATTTTATGGGTTAAATTATGCCTCAATTAGATCTTTTATTTAAGCTCATGATTGGACATCTTTTATTATTATAGGCTGGCTTTTAATTGCTTTGTTTTGAGTTCTTAGGATTAGAGTTTCAACCCATAGTTTGATTTTATCCTTTCGTGATTTGATCTTATCCTTTCTTTTGTTTGGGCTTTTAAGATTAGATTCTTAGCCCATAGTTTAGATCTAATCCTAGCTAGTCTAGAAGACGCACCACTACCTATATAAGGTATTCTAGGCCGGACATTTTTACGCACATCAATAATTAGTAAAAACACTTTTCAGTATTTACTCTCTCATGGAATCGGGAACGAATAGGTGGAATCTTATTCAAATAAAGAGAGTCGATTCTCGTTCGCCAAGCAGCTTGAACTGTTTTGGGTTGTGTCACTTGAATTGGCAAGTTGGTGCTCTCAATCAAATACAGGTGATTTTTCGTGCTTTGGGGACAATCGTCTTCCCCTCTGTGCGGGATTATAGTGGAAGGGTTCTTCAATCATTCTTGGTTGTGTTAGGGCCTTAGTTTCCCTAGTGTGCTCCATGTTGCTTCAAGGGTTCGACTAGATCTATCCAACTACCGATCCATCACCATCATCGGATCTTCACACATTTTTCTTCTCCATCTTCACGTCATTTTCATCTTCACCCAATTCAAGTCTTGGTGTCGAAAGATCAGGGCAACAACACGGCTATCACCGTATATCACCTATCCTTTTTCATGTAGGCGGATTGTCTTTACATATGGACTACGATTTAACCCCTATAATCTCCTTTATGGGAGGTAGAACCAGAGGCTTGAGCATGGGTATGAGCTTGCGGCGGCTCACCTCCTTCATCATCTTCATCTTTTTCTTCAACCTCGTCCTCTTCATCATCATCATCTTCTTCCACCTCTACATACCCAAGTTGTCAAATCCCTAGTATGGAACTACTCACTCATGATGAGTGAATAAAGTACAACAATCGAACAAGAAATCATGCAATCCATGGAATTGAGAGAGAGAGAGAGAGAGATGACCAAACAACAAAGAGAGAATCGAATTACCAAAGATTTAAGGAAAGTACCAATGGATCCAACTTCTATTGACATAAATCAGCACCAACTCAACAAAAACTGGTACAACTCGGCACAAACTCGTACAACTCGGACGAACTCGGACTATACTCGCCTAACTCGGCCCTAAGCTAAGGAGAATCGGCTCCGTATGAGAGAAACTAAGATAGATTTGTGGAGTAGTGAACGGGTGTTTGATCCTATGTAGCTAAGCCTCTTAAATAGGCTGAGAAGTGGAGGAAATTTGCACGGATCTCCCACAAGATTGGCAAGGATTGCCAACATCAATACCAAGATTCCCTTGTAACCGTCATCACGTGGCAAGTTGGTTACAACGGCACAACACATCGATCGAGTCGACCTTGAAGTGACTCGACTCCTGTTGAAAAGTAAGTCGGTGACACTGTTGTCTTCTTGAGTCGAGTGGGTTACCTGATTCATCCTCCACTTGAGCGACGCTTGACATGTCTTCTGTCGTGGCTCGATGTCTTCTTCTTGTGAGAGCCTAAGTCTTTAAGTTCGAGTCAATTACTCCTTCTTTGTGTGAGTGAAGGGGAGCCTTCAATAGGGTTGTAGAGGTGACTCGGCCTCTTGGACTTGCATCTCCGGTTGGTCTTTTCCCATTCCTTCTTCTACTTTTATGCTCCAGAGGTTATCTTTGCTTCTTCCTTCCTTGCTTTCGGAATTGATGAGGAGAGGGTTGTTTTCTTGAGCCCTTGGATGTCCATTTATGCTCCATTTTGACCTATAATCATATAAGCATGACAAACAAACAAGAGCAGACATTCTTCGATGCAAATAAGCTCTAACAAAGAAGTAAATGTCTAAACCCATGCATACGTACTAAAAATACATGAAAACAACTCTACCATAAAATATATAAACATTCTATCAACACTCCACGAGAAGGTGCTTGAATTTCTCCCATGTTTGGTGTAGACTATCTCCTCCTTCCATCGTAAAGATATCAATCTTTCTTCTCATCTCGACTGTCCGGTTTATTGGAAATAATTAGTTTAAGCTCGAATTGTTCAATACCTCTAATTCTTACGGTTTCGAGTAACTCGTTGAAGGTTGAAAGATGTAGATGTGTATTTTCACTCGGTCCTCCACCAATGATTTTGCATGATCATTTGGATCATGGCTGATTTAAGCTCGAAGTTTTGAGGAACATTGTTCTCAAAATCTATTCCGGGTGGTGTAATGTGTTTGGTCGGGTTTATTCGTTCCCTTAGAGGCCTAGGTGTATAGACTTGATCTCGGCCATGTGCTCTCCTTGGCACTTCTCTATACATCTCTTCGGGTGGTGTATGTGTTTGGTCGGGTTTATTTGCTTTTGTTGAGCATCACCCTCCCTAGTTCTAGCCATCTCTTCTTCTTGATTCATGGCTATTCTCTTTTCTTTCCTTAACTTGGTAATTAAGCATCCTTGCTATCTCCAAGTCAATTAGTACTAGCTCTTGGCTTCTTGAACTTTTTAGGTGCACCACCTTGGCAACCTACAATCACAAACACACACAAAAGTGCAATCAAAAGTAACAAAATAGCACTCGCCCTCTTATAGGCAACTTCCTACAAGTAAGGTTCAACTTCAATAGTCCTTATTAAAATTACCAAAAACTTGTTGTTTGCCGGTTCTACTAGTTAATACAGATGTATAAATGTACTTACTAGAAGAACACCATATAATCCCAAGAGAAGGGTCGTGTCAATGTAAATATATATCCCCGGCCAAAGTCGTCTCCTTGAGAACTATGCTATCCTTCCCTTACTCTTAGAAGCTTTATAAGAAAAATTCAAATGTTGTAAAAGAAATCAAAAGATGCGAGCAAGTAGTCGACTTAAAGACACTTCGGGAGTGATTTGGTAAGTGACCTTAGTCGAGTCCCCTACGTAACTACAATTGAGTAACCTTGATAACTTCGACCGAGTGATTTTTCTATAGCTTTTGACTCAGATCGATTCAGATATAGAGGAATGCTAAAAATAAAATCAAGTATGACAAACGACTAGGGGTTGACATTAATTATCTCAATCCTTTTTAATAAAATATTTATACACATTATAATGTCATGTAGTGAGAATGATTTGCTCAATGACTAAAACGGTTGTATCCATAGATAGGTGAAAGCAAATCTAAGCATGCTAGTCAAGACAACATAGTACCTCATATGGTATTTTCTATAGGTAAATTGCTAGTCAACTACGGTCTCAAAATAGTGATCAATATAACATAATCGAGCCTCACATGGTGTTTGCTATTTCATTTCATAAATCATAAGGATCTAAAGTGGACTTACACTTCACAAATTAGCAAACAATTATTCCTCACATGGTGTTTGATATTGAAATAGTTGAAGTATTAATCCTAGAAACATATGCGTCTTCAAATGCATCACTAGAATATGAAATAACTTATGAGTCTCATTCATACTAGCCGACCAATTAACAACACATAAGATCCTACTTAAGAACTAAACAAAGTGCATAAAGGAACAATTTAAGCTAGGCTTAGCATCCGACATTCATATTAGCTTAAACACGAGTCCTAGTTTTCTAATCGGTTTCTAACCTCCTATGCTCACTATCATACTTTGATACTCACTTAAATTCTCAGAATTAGAACGATACAAATATTACATAGCTTTGGATTGGGATCTTCAGCCCAATCCCTAGTTTAGGACTACTCAATCTTGTCGAGTAATGATGCAAACAACATAATTGAACAAGCAATCAAAGAATCCATAAAATCAATAGAGAGAGAGAGAGATGATTATCAAAGAACTAAGACAAAATCGAATTACCAAATAAATTATGGAAAGTAGCAATAAATCCAGCTTGTACTCGACACAATTCAACCCCAACTTAGCACAAACTCTTACAACTTGGACGGAACTCGGACTAACTCGGCCAACTCGGCGTTTAAACTATGGAGACTCGTCTCCAAAAATGAGAGACAACTAAGAGAGATTTGTACAGTGGTGAATTGGAATTCTTTTATATTGCATATATGCCTCTTTATATAGGATGAGAATGAAGGGAATTAGGCACGGATCGCTTCCAAGAAGTGGCAGGGATTGCCAACATCAAAACACAGAGAATCTTGTAACCGTCGTCACATGGCAAGTTGGTTGTAACGGCACAACTCATCAATCGAGTTTACCTTGAAGTGACTCGACTAACATTGAATAGTAAGTCGGTGACACTATTATCTTCTTGAGTCGAGTGGCTTGCCTAAATCGACCACCACTCGAGCAACACTTGACATGTCTTACGCCTCGACTCGATGTCTTCCTCTTGGGAGAGCCTAAGTCTTCGGGCCATAGTCGATTCCTTCTTTTTGTGCGAGTGAAGGGGAGACTTAAATAGTGTTGCACATGTAACTCGGTGTTCTAGACTTGCATCGCTGAATGATCTTTTGCCATCCCTTCTTCTACTTTAATGCTTTGGGGCTTCTCTTTGCTTCTTTCTTCCTTGCTTCCAGCTATTTTGAAGAGAGGGTTGTTTTCTTGAGTCATTGTATGCCCATTTATTCAACATTTTGACCTAAAATCACCTAAGCACAAGCTCTAGAAAAGAAGTAAATGTCTATACTCATGCATATCAAAACATGCGATCAGTATCCTAGTTCTAATTAACTCATTCTTCTCATTTTTTACTATCGTAAGACCACCATTCTTGAGCACTTATATCCTAAGGCATTTTTAAACTTTCTAAGCACATCAAGAAATTTATCCACTTCATTGTGAGACAAGAAAACATTTATTATGACCGGGAATGTAGAGTTAGGTCCAAGAAATTCATACCTTAGAAAGGGTGGCAAAGGATTCAATTCGTCTTTTGTTTCCTTAGCTTCTTACTATTCTACTTCTACCTCCATGGCTTCTAAATGCTTCACATATTCATTCTCCGTGTGGTCTTTAATGCTTCCTACCAAGCATGCCTCTAAAGGATCTTGAGTTAGGAGAAATGGTAGAAGCGGTTCCCATTGCTCATCTTCAAAATCAACTCTATTGATCGACCTCTTCATAAGTTGGTTGACTCGAAATACAGAGAAGGTCAAAATAATCTTCCATTCAACTATGTTAAAGGTCAATTTCCCACTCCTGTAATATACGAACGCCCTTGTTGTTGCTAAGGAAGGCCTTCCTAAACCAATTAGTGATCTTTTGTCCAAGGGCATATCCAAGACTATTTCAGCCAGTTGGCATAATGAAGTCCAATACATTGAGTGGGATATCTCTAATAATACCCGAAGGAACTACCTTTGATATATACGCTAAGTATATCACCATGTCAACCGGTTTTGGCTCTCCAAGTTTAAGCTCTTTACACGTGGATAAGGTCATGATATTGACATTGGCCCAAGATCACACAATCCGCATGTTGTATCATTACCATTTCCAATTGGTACCGTAACAGTTCTGGGATCATCCAATTTTACAGCCATCAACTTCTTGAAAATGTAGCTAGAAGTCTCATGTGTTAAATCTACCTCTTTAAACTCATCAAAAATGCATTTGTTAGTTAAATGAGATTTAAGGTAGTTGACATAGGATGGCATACCTTTAAAAGCTTCGATGATAGGGGTGTTAGGATATAACTTGTCTATCCTCTTGATAAATTTACTACACCTCTTGTCAAGAGCATCTCTAAGTCATCTTTGAAGATTATGGTACCTCCGAGGTGTTATCCCCAAGCTGAATTTTTCCTTGCCCTTTCGTTGTTATCGAAAACATCTCCTCCTCAATGTTCCAAGCTCTTCTTTTTGGATAATCGATGATTGATCATTTTTTGGGTTTGAACAATAGAATCGAACTTGTCATTCACTCGCCCAAGCATGTGAATCATTTGCTTCAACATCTTATCGTCACCACGCTCATATGGTTCTTCATATACAATATTCTCTACATATCTCATCTCTTCTATATAAGTTTTATCCTCATATATATCATCACTAGAGTCATCAAACTCGATTCAATCACACAAATCATTGTGTGCATATGGATATAGATACTCCTCTCTTCTTGACTTCCATAAATAAGCTAAGTTTTTAGCCATTGGACGAGATACCTACAAGCACAAACACACACAAAATTGTAATATTCAAAAAAACAAAAACACTTATCCTCCTAGAGGCAACGTCACATAAATAAGATAAAGCTTCAATAGTCCCTAGCAACGGCGCCAAATGAAAGGTCGTGTCACATAATTAAGATATGTGTTATAGATTGTCACAAAGCACTCAATAGAAGAACATCATACAATCCCAAGTGAAAGGTCGTGCCAATGTAGATACATGATTAAGTAGCCAAGGTTATCTCCCAAGGGACTATGTTATCGTTATCCTATTCTAAGAATCCATCTAGGTTAAAAACAAGTGTATAAAACAAAATAGAAAAGGTGTGATCAAATGATCATCCAAATCACTCCAAGAGTGGAATAGAATTGGATTAATCGAGTTGTCTCAGGTAACAACATTCGAGTTCCACAACAACTACAACCGAGCCAAATTATTGTAGATTTCGACTATATCGAGTCAAAAAAAAAAAAGTATGCAAGTTTGTGAAATAAAATGTAGAAACGACTAGGGGTTAGCTTAAACATAATCCTAGTGTTCTAATCGGTTTCGTCCCTCCTATATGCTTACTAAAATGCTTTGATACTGACATGATTTTAGGCATTATAACAAATCTAAACACTGCATAATTTTGGATTGAGATGTTCATCCCAATCCCTAGTATGGAACTACTCACTCATGATGAGTAGACATGCGATGATTTCAAAAACACAAATCGAATCCACATAATCAAAAGAGGGAGAAATGATGAATATCAATCAAAGAACTAAGAGAAGCGAAGGAGACTAAGATCCGATCCTAAGAGAGGATTTTAGAGAATGAAATTGTGGAATCGTGAATTGGTATCTATTACAAATAACTAATGATGTGCCCTTGATTACGCCCTTGATTAAGTTGCCCGTAGATGATGAGAACGAGGCTTTGAGGGTTCTCTCCGATGGACCGGTCATCCGTGTACGACCCAATTAAAGTCATCGCCCAAGCTACCGACTCTATCATCACAGGCACCATTACTTCACTTGGACCCGTTAGTGGCAAGATGTGTCTCCACACCACCATGACATAAACTACCGGTTCAGTCCATGCTTCTTGGACCCATTAACGACATGTCTCGTCATTCCGACACCATGGCATGAAGCTAACACATTTTGGACTACATTACTCATGTTTTACTATTTTGTAATAAAAGGGATATTCGTTATAGAATATTCTCTTTTAAAGCCCTCTTGTTAGGCCTCCCATTTTATGGACTTATTTTGTCCCAGAGGCCCGTATTTAAGAAACACCCTATATAAAAGGATTTGTTGGCCTCACTTGTAAACTCATGTTCAAATTTACTAAGTATTGAGTAGTATTTCCTCCTACTTAGCTAGGGCATCAAACCCCTCTTCCATCGTCTCAAAGTTCTTCCTTGGATCTAATCTTTGGTCCAAGAAACTCACATTCGAGGATTCTTCTCAAGAATCAACCATCAATCCACTTCAAACGGCTTATTCGATCTCTCTAGATCGAATCAACTTTCGCTTCCGCATTCATCTCAATCGCTTCCACCACCCCCCCCCCCCCCCCCCCCCCTTCAATCCAAAGATACAAACATGGACATCAACAAAGGAATAGTTTATCTATAGCTTGATCTGGATCCGGATTTTATCATGAACGTATCCAAGGACACATCAAATTGGCATCAAAACAAAGGGATCGAAGCTAAGTTCACTTTACTCTTGTTATTGTGCGTTATTACTATCAACTTGTTTAGCCTTTTGTTCATGATGTTCAGTTGTTCTTCATGTTGTTCATCATGTTGTTCATCATGTTCTTCAAGTTCTTCGTTATTCATCATGTGTTCATCCATGTTTTCTTGAATTTTTTTTTTCTTTGATCAATTTTGCCAAGCAAACTTATTCACTCAAATCTCCACCAAATCCACTCATTCTTCCCACAATCATCCACAAACCTTCATCCAAACATACTCCAAGCATCAACTCCGCTCGAAAAGAGGTAATTTCTCCTCCCCAAACCTCAAACCCTAACCCCCAAAACCTCAAAGCCACAAATCTTCAAATTTCCTCATTCCATTGCAAGAATATCTCTCTAAGGGTTCAAAGGAACATTTCTTACACAAGAAAGGGGAAAAGAACCGACGGAAATCGATCCCGACCGAAGTTTTTCACCTCGGCGAAAACCCAGAAAATCTCTGCCCCTACAAACCGAGATCAACCCGAGATCAGTGCAGAATCCAACCGAGATTTTTTTTCTAGTTGAGAATTTGCTGAAAGATGAAGCGATTAAGACGTACACTCATTGGTTCCGGCTCATCAAGGCAATCACGAGACAAATCGGCCCCGTCCCAACTCCGAGGAAGGTTCCAACCATCCCCGGAAACTGTAAGTCAAACTTTAATCGTCTTCGTAAATTGCGTTTTGAACCTCCGAAATATATGGATATGGATGATTTGAATGAGTTGAATATTGTTGAGGATATGAATGCGATTATTTCTAAGTGATATTGGGATAAACTAGTTGTTATTGGAGAACCTATGTATGAAGAGATAACTAGGGAGTTCTTGTGTTCATTCTCGTTTATGGGAGGAAAGGAGGATAGTGTTGTTAACTTTAGGCTTATGAACAAAGAGTACCGTATGAATGCGGAAAAATTTAGTGAATTCTTTGGTTTTCTGCCTAGTGATGCCTCTGGTTTCGATTGGGAATTTAACCAGAGCGCATTTTGGAAGGAGATTGTTGTACCTATGGGTGGATTGGGTAGGTGGAAAGCGGGCGAGTCAAAGGTACAAATATATAGTTAATTTGTCTTTCCGGATTGCCCACCGGATAATGAGTGAGGTTTTGTTTCCTCGACGTGAGACTCCGCACCAGGTTCTAGTAGGTGAGTTGTTCCTTCTATGGTGCATTGCGTATGGACCCACTTCCAACTCCTCCACTTTTCTTTTGGAGCACTTGAATGCTAAGAAGAGTTCAGGATATATCTGTGTAGGTAGGTTGATAACCCATATTGCTAGGAAGCTGGAAATTGATCTCTCTGATTGCACCATTATTCATATGCCTAACACCACAGGCAGAGCTCAACCATGTGCCCATAATATTTTGGTTCTGAAGGGGAACGGTCCTTACAAGGTAATTATGCCATGGGATGACAAGATAACAATCACTTAGAAGTGTGAATATTCCTATCTTAAGCAAAAGAACTATAGGAAGACTTTCGAGGAGATGGATTCTGATTCTTCGGATGATGTAGTTATGGGAGATTCAGCTGATGAGGATGAGCGTGCTACTAATACAGAGCACGAAGGTGCAGGTGTTGATGATGTTGTTAAGGCAGATGATGTTGGTTTAGAGTTGGGAGATGCTAGAGACACGGTAGGTACAGGGCGTGTTGAGATGTCATCAGGAGGAGATTCGTCTTCATATGTTCCCCGACATCGCCCTAAACACCGGCCTACCATTGACCAGCTTGCCGCTGATATGAATGCCCTACGAGTCCGTTAGGATTCAGAGTACTCCTTCTTCCGAGGTGAGCTTACCCACTTTCGAGGGAGAGTTGATAGGATAGAGGCAGCGCAACAGAGGATGGATCAAGAAGCACACGATTTCTATGTAGAGAGTCAGAGGCGCTACTCATTCTCTAAGGGGATGATGAGCGACATGTATCGCCAGATGTTCGGGAGCTACTATGATCTGGCGCACCGTCATTACCCACCAGCTCCACCACCTCAACCTCCATTTGAATGAGATGTGCACGACAGATCACCGCATTTTTACATTTTGAGTATTCTTTTTCACTTCTACTTATTTTTCAAAATTATGGACAATGTGGGATGCTTGCATTCCTTTTAGCATGTTTACTTTTGATGTATTGCATTTGATGGATAATTTGAGACTTTCTTGTTACACGTTTCCCTTTTTATATGCATTTATAAAAAAATATATATATAAAAAAAAAAAAATTGTGCTTCTAGGAATGATGTGATCTCTATGATGAAACTTGTGTAAGTGAATTGGCCATTGATGATTATTTTGTGCATAAACTTGATTAATGGCATATGTGGGATTTGAATACTTTGTTTGAATTTTATATGATTCATGAAAATTGCCTTGTCTAATTGGATTGAGGTTGGATAGTTGAAGCTACATGATAAGTTTGTATACATTGCATAGGAATGTTTTAGGCAATTTGATTTCATTCTCCTTCTATATCTTTACCATGTTTAGCACCTCAAACATTGAAAATATTGCCTCCTTTTTGTCTATCCGGGAATTAGGAATGTGTAGTTTGGAGGTGTGTGCTGAAAATAATTGTGATGTATATTATATGAAGAAGGTGAATGTTGTAAAATGTGATGTGAATTGAAAAGCAAGCTATTAGGGGATTGTTGGCTATGAAGATGAGTAACTTGGCACCATTCACATAATCGGGTGTTTGTATCTTGGCAAAGTCTAATTAATTAAACATCCTAACGAGTGATATGGTAATGTGCATCCGGTGTGAGGTGCCTGAAGGCCTACTGAGCACCAAGGTTTCGGCTATTGTGCAACAATGCCTTTGACTCAAGAAGAAGAAAAAAATGAAAAAACAAAATATGCAAGTGGTGGATGTGGAGTCAAAAAGATGAAATGTGTTATTCTTCTTTCCGGATTACCACCACATTACCTAAAAACATATTACCCCCATCATGTTTCTTTGGCGTATTTCATTGCTAAAGTCCTAATGATCTTTGTATACAAGTGTTTGACTTAGTGGCTTAGACTTGAATTTCTCATGAATATTAGACAATGGTGATTTTGATGATGCATTTGAATTCCTTGCAAAGTGTGATCATCCTTTACATGCCTACTTTACTTGACCTTAATCGAAATTTATCTTTTGCCATGAAACTGCACCTTGAGAGTGATCATGAATAGTAGCACTACCAAAAAGATTTTCCTCTTTGTTTTTGCATGTATAAATTAGGTTATCTTATCTTAGATTTACATCTTGCTTGAGGACAAGCAAGGATAAGTATGGGGTATTTTGATAACATGATTTATCAATCTAATTTAGATATGCATTTAGGTAGATTTTCCCTTTTCGCGTGCATGTTTTAGCCTTAGTTCCATTCATACTTGTTTAGTTCTACTTTGCAAGAATGGATGTGTACACACACAATTTGTGGCTTTGAAGGTGATTTGGTGCATTTCGGAGCTAAAACGATGTTTGAGGATCAAGCCTCGGAGTGGACGCATAGGAGCGACCATATGAGCGAAGGGAGGGACGAAGGAGTCGAGCTAGAAGCACAAAGGATGGAATTGGAGCATCTTGGACATGTATCTCGATCGAGATCAGCACGACAGGACGGGATTTCACTCTTTGAGAGGAATCTCGGTCGACATCTCGGCCCAAGATCTTTTTCTCAGACGACAATCTCGGTCAATATCTCTACCCGAGATCCAAGTGATTTGACCGAGATTTCAAGACGCTGAAGAAACCAAAGAACGAATCCAAAAATCTCGGCCCCGACTAAGCTTGTATCTCGGCCAATATTTACCATCGAGATTTCTTCTCTAAGCGTCTTTATTTAATTTTTGGACCTTTTGATCCAGCCCGTGCCTTTTGGCAGGTTGTTGGGTATAAAAGAAAAGCTCCAATATTTTCCTAAAGCTCCCGCGGTTCGAATTTGGTTCTAGTTTAGTTCATTTTAGACCTAGAGAGAAATTGTCTCCTACCTTGCCTCCCTCATTTCTACTTTCTACCATTGTCAGACGTTTTCTTAGTTTAGAGGAAAGATTCATCCTTTACTATTGCTTTCGGTTTAGATACGCTTCGCGATACTGGGATACTTTGTTTTGCTGGTTTTCGGATTATTAAAGCCGAGTACTTTCCATTCCCTCTTTTGTTATTTCTCTTTTATGCATTCTTTCTTAGAATTAATTATTGATTTTGATATGATGATTATTGGCTAGAACTATTGTGGTTCCAAGGTGAATAGAGATTTATTTATGGCTTGGACTATGATGGAATGAATTGTATTTTATGTATAGTTTGAATTGCTTGAAACCCTAATGGTTGGTTTGGACAGAATCTAGGTTAGAACCTTCTAAACTAGCAACCTGAGTTGGAATTGAGACTTACCCGGTGATTTTCCTGCTTAGATACAAAGTAGATTGACCATAGGTAATATAGGTGAAAACATCTATTGGATTGAATGTGCCAAATTACTACATGAGTTAGGTAATTCCCGAGACTTACCCGGTAAGGGGATACTTGATCCGTAGTTAGATAATCCGGTTTGTACTGAATTTCCTCCCTATATACCTTGACACTTACCCGGTAATAGGCAGTTATGCTTGGACTAGATGATCTTATGACTTACCCGGTGATAAATCATCGTCATAGAAACGTTTATCCTAGTTGCTTTTCATCCATATATCCTTATGAGTTATCCTGAGACCATATGTCATAAACAATGATCTTGAAACTTGTAATCCATTTATCCCATTAATTGATTATCCTTTGTTTGCTTTGCTTTATAAACTGTTTTCAATTGAATTGATATTTGATTGCGAACAACACAAAAACCTTTCCAAAAATATTGATCTTCTTTCCCTTTTCTTTTCCAACCTATTTCTTAGTTTGGATTTACGTTGTAACTAATCATAACTGCAAATTGAACAACCAAGTCCTTGTGTTCGACCTTGGAATACTTGCTCTACTTCGTACGATCCATACATTGTGGGTTCTCTACCTAATTGAGTATTCATTACAAGTTATAAATTTAAAGCATATCGTGTGTTGTGAGCTTGAGAATCCTTATCATTGTTGATACGGATTTAAGTGATCATAATCTAGCAAACAAAGAACTTCAAAAACACCAACAATATCCAAATATTTCGGCCAATGAGAGAAGAGAGAGAAGTTTGTTATGATCTACACCTAGAATGTGTGATCTCCTCAAATATCTAGCAACCTGACTAATTTATAGGCTAACAAAGTGTCAATTCATCAAAAGGAATATTCCTCTTACAACATCACGTGTCGGCCGTTACAGCGTCCGTCTTCTTTGTTCAAGTCAGCCATCCCACTCGATCGACATTGCTACCTCACTTGATCGAATGAACCATATATAAGGATTCTTCTTCTTCCGAGTTGGGGTCTACTTGATCCAAGTGGAAAACTAAGTCGGTTAGTGAGATTTCTTCATCGTTCGAGTGGAATGCCAAGCCTCGATCGTGCTACCTCCATTTGTCTTGACATTGCCTTATCTCATGTCTACATCGATCAAGTGGTCGATCGAGTGGCATTTCTTCTTCCTTTGAGGGGCACCTTCTTCCATCGAGTGGTTATGGCTTGAACGGCAAAACTGAGTAGATTCCTTCCTGGAGCGTCAAAGTGTTATGGATCTAGTAGCATTGGTGTTCCTTTGTCAATTGAGAGGTCTTCTTCCATCGAAAGGACTCTAACTCAATCATTGACACTTGCCTTCTCCAAGGTGTTTTTTAGGCTTCTCTTCAAAGGTCTTGAGCCTTTCTTCCATGCATGCTCCTGAGCTTTTCCTTGTTTTTTCTTTCTTGATTCCAATGATCATGATGAGGTAGAGTGAGCTTACTTACTCTTGATAGATTTGTCTCTTTTAAACTCCAAAGTGGGCCAAAATCAACTAAACACAAGAAATAAAGGGGAATAGACATTATTTGAAGGAAATAAGCTCTAGCTAAGATGTAATGTCTTATCCCATGCAAAAACTAAGGAAAACACAAGAAAAGAACACTACAAAAGACAGCATGAAAGCATGCTATCATTACCTTTTAAATTGAATGAATTACGGTCTAGATATATGGTTACCTATTTTATCACTAAATGGTAGCTACGTGAGTTTGAAAACATGGTCTTGGTTTGTCTATGCCCAAATATACTTTAGATATATGGTTACCTATTTTATCAATTGTCAATGTTCCTAAACATTATATATGCATCAATACATTTAAAGCATTATAGTGGGAAATCTCTACTTCCTTAGATCATTATTCTGTATTATTGTCCACAATCACGAATTGTTTTCTTTGTACTTTTCATTTCTTCCTTCTTCACTTAAAATAATTAATTGTTATTGTTTTCTAAATCAGACACAGTCCGTGAGTTCGATATCCATTCGTACTACATTCGATCTTGTATTACTTGCAAGGGAGGTTGTTTTATTAAGGTACAACTTTACCACATTCAAGTTTTGGCGTCATTGCCCAGTATTGTTGATAAAATTAGTCAACATTTATTTTTGGTTATTTTAAGTTGTTTTTGTTATCTGAAATTTGTAGATTTTTATCTTTAATCCAAAGGTTAGATTTGTTAGATGCGCAGGATCCGTGACACAAGAAAACTTGTATCCTTAGACAACGAGTTTGAATGCACCCTTCGTAAACAAAAATCCACCAAGAAAGATGTTGTTGATGTCATGTGAGGAAACAACAACCAACAACCTATTGTTGACCAAGAAGCGGAAATTGCAAGGCTCACTGTCTTATTGCTGAAAGAGAGCATCACTCCTCCTCCAACTCAAAATATGGATGAGAAAATGAACCCAAGACAAGGGGTAACAAACCATGCCTTTGTGCTCCCTACACTTGGTGGAAAAGAGTTCTACCTCCACACAGACACCATCAGGATGATCCAAAACGATCAGTTTTCTAGAGTACTCAATGAGAATCTGCATCAACATTTGTAGATTTAAAACATTGTGAACACTTTAAATCATGCGAACATTTCTTTTGATGCAATGAGAATGTGGGCTTTTATTTTCTTTTTGACAAGAAAAGCTGCAAATTGGTTGCAAAATCACCATGAATGTACCTTTACCACTTGGGAACACTTGACGACTGCTTTCCTGATCAAATACTTTCCTCCCCACAACACAACTGATATCGGGGAGAAGATATCACACTTTGATATGATGGATGGAGAGAATATCCACACTGGGTGGGAAATATTCATTGAACTGTTGCATTCATACCTCCACCACGTATTTGAGAAGGACGCAATTCTAGAGTATTTTTATAGTGGATTAATTGACACTAGTAGAAATTTGGTGTACAGCGCCAACTCTCACGGATTCACTAGGATGAATGAAAAAGATACATGAAACTACCTTGTCACTGTTGGTGAGCATATAGGGAAGTATGTCAAGATTCGCACCAAGACTAAGGGTGTCTACAATGTCAAAAAATGACAAGATTGACAAGCTTGATGAGCATGTGAAAGCTTTGATGAAAAATATGGAATTTAATGCTTCTTCCTCAATTGCATGTTTAGATATTAATTGTAAATTTTGTAATGGTGCAAGGCATGAGATTGAAGATTATTCGGTCTTTAACACATGAACTACTATGAAGCATTGGAATTCATCAACTATCTTGTAAACTAAAGAGAAAATGCTTATCAAAGACCTCCAAATCCACAAAGGAACTTCCCGTAGTTCACAATAGTTCCTCCAACCCCTTAGTAAGCCACATCAGATAGATGTTATGTCAATCTAGGATATGAGAAGTTAGATGATCAAGTAACAAGTCAATGCTACTAAACTTATGTAGACATGTTAGGCATGTGATAATCTAAACACAAGTCACTACTAAGCTCTAAATCAAGACATACAAGCATCACATGGTGTTTGCAGTTTCCAAGCATGAATCAACTTATTTTAGCATGGATTAACAACAAAGCAAGCATGGAAGCCATCTTTTCGGCCCTAGCTACAAATACTCTAGCATAGATAGGCATCTAAACAAGCGTCACTAACAAAGGAATTGCTTATAGGTCTCATCCTTCATAGCCGGACATATAAGAACATAGAAGCATGCTTGAAATTTAACAATGTGCATAAGAGGAACAATCTAGATAGAAATCTAGCATCCGAAATTCATATTAGGAACAAGCATGGAATAAAAATTCAAAACGTCTAAGTCTATCTTATATGCTCACTAGCGTGCATTGATGGTCATTTATTTCTTAAGGCATAACATCAATTCAAGGGACACATCTTGGATTTGAAGTTTTCACCCCAAACCGTAACATAAAACTACTCACACATAATCGTGATACCAAATATCTCAGAGCGAGAAATCATTTCTATGATTTGAAAGTAGAGAACAAATAAGGAATATATGCGAAAGAATGAAGTGATTTGGACATACCAAACAAATTTATGATGAAAACAAAATTGCAAATGGATCAAACTTCACTTCCTTAAATTTTTCAGCTCAAAAACACAAAGAACACCTTAAATCCATGTAACAAGAAAAGAGAGAGAATTTTTTGTGATCTACGCCTAATGTGTGTGAGATATCCTATTCTAAGGAAGCTATGCCTTTTATATAGGCCTATACACGTTGCCAACTCATCAAAATATATCTTCTCTAACTAATTCAAGGGGTTGGCCGTTACACTTTGTTCTTTGTCTGAGTTTTTTTTTCCTCGGTCGACGTTGACACTTTACTCGATTGAGTAGAAAGGAAATTTCACCGAATTAATTCATCGTCCAATCTTTCCAATCTACTCGATCCATGTCGAAAGTAGGTCGTCCGAGTGACTGTTCTTCTTCATTCGAGTGGAATGTCAAACTTGAACAATAAGGTTGGATTTAGCTTAGCAAGTGCTTGGCTCACATCCACATCGATCGAGTGGTCGATCGGGTGGCAAGTCTTCCTCTTGCGAGTGGATCTTCACTCGATCGGCTCATTAGGCTTCCATCTTGCATGAAGAGTGTTGTAAGTCTTCATGGATCCAGTGTTTCTTCTACTTTGTGCGACTAAGAAGTCTTCTTCAATCAAGTGAGCACTTAACTCGATCCAGTGGACTTGCAATCTCCTTGATGAGTCTTCAACCTTTCTTATTTGAACTTGGGCCTTTCTTCCTTGTTCTTGTGGGCCTTTCTTCTTGCTATCCTTCCTTGCCTTCCATGGATGATGTGATGATGTGAGCTTCCTGAGCCTTGATGGATTTTCATTCCTTTAAGCTCCAATTTGGACCTAAAACACCTAAACATAGAAGAAAAAGGGGAGTAGACATTGTGTGATGTATTTAAGCACTAGAAAAGATGTAAATTGCCTTATCCCATGCAAAAAAATAAGGAAAATACATGGAAACAACACTATTAAAGATAGCATAAAAACATGCTATCAAGTAATCTGATTCTGATTATGTAGGAGTTGTTCATACTAGAAGATCTATGACCGGTTATGTTTTCACTCTTGGGGGTTTGGTTGTACGTTGGAAGGCAATCTTAAACCCACGGCTATTTTGTCTACCATAGAGGCAAAGTTCATGGCATTGATAAAAGCAACTAAAGAGGGAATTTGGTTGAAAGGATTGGTTTGTAATTTAGGTATACATCATGATCAGGTTATTGTATATTGTGACAGTTTGAGTGCAATATATTTGGCCAAGGATAAGGTTCATCGTGAGAGGATTAAACATATTGACGTCAGATGACATTTCTTGAGAAGTGAGAATAGGATTAGTGTGAAGAAGGTAGGTACTATTGGTAATCATGTTGATATGGTCACCAAGATGGTACCTCGCAGCAATTTCCAACATTGTTTAGACTTGCTAATTGTTAGAAATTGTTGAGTGCCCAAGGGGCACATCTAGATAGAAAGAGGAATTAATCAGGGCATTGACTAATGAATCTGGTATGTATATGAGGATTCACGTCAAGGTGGAGATTTGTTGATAAGTCTTGAATTGAGCTTATCTTTTGTATCAGGCTTTTTTTATTTGACCTAGTCTTATACTTGACGTCCAAGTATAAACCTACGGTTTCGTTATTCTATACATTGTAGCTTTTTCTCTACCTCCATAATAACCTAGGAAAAACCTAGTTATCATTTGTTCATCTATATTATGAAACTTTTCAATAAAATCTCTTTAGAAAGTATACGTAACCTAGCTTTATTGGGTGAACTATTATAATTATGTGTTTTGTCTTTCTTATTTGTTGAATTCTTTTCTTTCTCAATAATTTTGCACAACACATTGATTGTTGCTTTCACAACTTTTGCTCAAACTAGGATACATCATAAAAGCTTTCACATGATTTTTTTTTTTGATAATGGAAAGCGGTTAGATCGGCCTACCTCCTAGAGGTAGTCCAACCTAAAGCATCCTTGCGGATGAGAACACGAAGTTCGGGATCTTCAGAAAAATTGGTGTTGGGGGTCGAGATTCCCAGATGGGTCAATCGGTCAGCAACACAGTTTATCTCTCTGAAAATATGCCTAACACGGATCTCGTCAAAGAAACGAAGATCCAGTCTGGAGTCGGATATAATCATCTAAACCTCCCACGGACAACTCCACAAACCTGGGAGTGCCGTGATTACACACAGGTTATCACCTTCGATTTCGATCTTTTTAATTTGTAGTTTGATTGCCTCTTGTAACCCAGTTTTGAGGGAAAATGCTTCGGCTTTTATGACCGAATTGAAATTATTTTTTTAGCGTCGAGGCTAACGATATCGTCATTGTGGTTCCGAATAACATACTCAATAGATGTGATTCCCGAATCGAGTTTTGATCCATCAAAGTTAAGTTTAAAGAAGCCGGGTTTTGGTTTTTCCATTTAATATTGTGTTTTTCCGTTTGTTTGAGATATAACTCTTTGGTTGTTGTTTTATGTTGTAATCGTCCTCATCAGTTATGTTAGTTTTCCACTTATGTATTTGGTTTTTGATGAAAGTAATAACCTTATTATCAAGGCCCATAGGTTCATTATTGAAGACATGTAAATTTCTTTGTTCCTATTTTGTTTTTAATTTCTTGTAGGATGACATGAGCTTTTTTATTTTGGAGGTTAATTTTATTAAGTTCGGTTAAGATTGTTCTATCGATTTTGGCGATAATTTGTTTAGTGCGATGACATTCCAAGAGTAGGTGTAATAGGTCCTCAAGATGATGGTTACAAAGTTCACAATGTCTCGTTACGGAAATTTTTCTTTCGTCAAGTTTTGCTTTTGTCGGTAGTCCATTGATGAAAATGGCTACAAAAGAGAACTAGAGAGGTTGTAAAGCCGATGAGAACTGATACATCGAAGATTGGGTTGGACATTGAAGATGGTTTGCTTGTATGCCATTAAAATGTATTTCTTTAATCATTAGCAAGGGAATCAATTTTGTGTTAATAGAGTATGATATCAAACTTTGAAGCTTGTTAACAACTTATTCTTTCTTGTTTTTATCTTCTCTTGTGCCAAAATCCTAAACATCATTGTTGTCAATTCACTTAAAGAATGAAGAGTATGTTCAAGGTTAATATTTCATTTTGAGCATTTTTAGATTTGTTCCTTTGATAAATGTTGGTATCTTGTTAGACTATAATATATATTGCATGTTAGATTTCCTACAATTCGAGATTTTATTAGTTAGTGATTTGTATATATTTGTAAGTCCTGAGGTCTTAGAAAATTTCTTGTTAACATGGGTATAACGTTAGCTTAATTATAATATGTACTGCAAGAGCTCAACTAAGAAATGTGAATATATCCTATAGTTTTAACGTACATTCCATGATTTCTTACTTGAAGAAAAGTTGATTACATGTCGGTTTGAGTCTAGTCAACATTACAAGTATTGTAAAAATAGTAAGTGATAATTCGTCTACTTCTGCTTCATGCAGCATAAATGTTGGTATTTTACTATACCTTGATTATAAATTATACTACAAGAGATCAAATTAGAACATTTGTAAAAAAATCAAGTGATTCATGCAACGTGATAATAGGATATACAATCATAACTTTTAGTCATCACTGAAGATCAGTATATGATATTTGTTAAATGATCATAAGTTTATACATTGAAAGTTGGGACATTTTCGCATAATTAATTATATTTATATATATATATATATATATATATATATATATAAATAAAGGTCGGTGGGATACTTCTCTTCTCATTAATTGGTTTTAATTGAACCCCACTGAGTTTGTTTATTGATTTAGAACTAATGCTCTTGTGCGCTTGTATGCACTTGACTCCCACTTTGCCATATACTTCCTATTAATGAGTCACATTTCTCTTGGAAATCAGAAAAGCAAACTACGGTATCTAGATCCTCCACCAAAGCCAAAAACCGGGTCATGGCTACTACTACTTGCGAGGTCAAGTGGATCAAGTTTCTTCTTCTTTCTCTCGGTGTCAAACGTACACATCCAATCAATTTGTGATGTGATAAGCAAACCAGCATCCACATCGCCTCCCATTGGTGATGTGGCTCGTGATGAAGTGCAAAAATAAAATATCCATACACAATATGTATGATCGGCAAACGAGTGGGTTGATATATTTTAACAAGCCCCTTGGACAACATCCATTTAACTATCTATTACGAAAGTTAGGCATTAGAAATATACATGCGTTAAATTGAGGGGAGTGACAAGGATCCATTGGATTGAAGCATTTAGCCTATTTTGTGAATATCATGTGCATATCTCTATTACCTAAATTAGCATTACCGTTGTTTATTTCTAGTGTGTATATATATATATAATTATTTTATATCAAACAACAAGACAATAAATTATATTTGTAAACTCAATTCTTTCATAAATAACTTTGTATTGATCATCCAAACTGGTATGAATGACCGTCACTAAAATTTGTGGATACGGTAGAGTGGGAAACACATTCACCTCCCGTTTGGTTGTGACTCCGGAAACGAAAACGGAATGGAAACGAATCTAGTCCACATATGTACCTTGTTCATGGAATCATTCCGGTTGGTTTCATGCAAAATGCACTTGCTTCCCCCTATTTTGTTACCCTATAGGGTATTAAAACTAATCAACCTCTACTACAATTAGTTCAAACCACAAGGAATGATTCCCAACAACTTCATGAACAAAGGTGTACATATGGACTAGATTCGTTTCCGTTTCCGGAGCTTAAACCAAACGGGCCCTCAATGGTTACCAAATATGAAGTATGGGGGACCAGAATAAAGAGGATACCATCAACTACATACACTGTTATGATAATTTTGAAAATCTTTCGGTTTTTCCAATCGTGGGGTTTGGATGACTCAGCAAAATGACCCTTATGAAGTTGAGATATAAAGACTCTAGGATTGATAACAACTTTGGCGCCAAGTTGTGGATATATGTTTCAACGAAATTTGATTTGGAGAAAATACTTAAGAAGGTCGTAAGTGAAGTCACGGTGGGGAAATTACAAATGAACAACTTTTGTTGGAGCAACAACTGTTGATCAAGATTAGTGGGGCTTTGAAAGATAGGATGTAATTTCTCGTATTAGATGATTTGTGCACTGAAGACTCAAATGAATGGCAAAAGTTACAAGAGTTGTTGGAAGTGGGTGCAAAAGGAATATGGTGATTGTGACCACGCGTGACTCCAAGGTGGCATCCATCGTTGAAACAATGGAGGATGTGTCAATTAACCAAATTAATGAATATGATTTCTCATCATATATTAAAGCAGCACCAAAGATTAAAGCACCAAGATTAAAGTTTGCTTATGGTGATTCACTCCTACTAATAAAGTAATCGGTCGACCATCCTTATCGAAAGATATTAGTTATCAAACATCTTTATTTACTTGAATAGCATAAAATATCATGATCTTTACTTTCTTGTTTTGCAAGTACTCTAGTACATCTCCAGTATCACCCGACTTCATTTATATTCTACACTTACTCCGCAAATAATTCTTGTAAACGACATTAGAAAATCTAAGATTTTCACGACCTCCTACTTGTTGAGCCATTAACTCAAAAAGAGTGTTTTGGAACAATACCTGAACTATCTGTCATATAAACTTGCAATGCTTGATATGTTAACATTTCTCTATGTCATCTAAATAAATGAGCCTTTTTTAAACTTGTCAAATTATGACTATGATTAGCAAAGAACTAGACAACTTGTCCTCATTTCCCTTGGCAAGAACAAACAAATATTTTATTTCTTAATATTTCATTTGGTCTATGAGATGATTTTTTTCCTAACAGAGAACCCAACAATGAAAGCATAAGCATTATATCAAAGGCATCATCTTTTGTTTCAAACTTCATACCAACTTTAGGAATAATCTCTTCAGATATATGTAAAACAAGTGGCTCCGTGATTTCATCATCTACGAGTGAGTTTGTTGGATCCTACTCTTCTTAAAATTCCAAATAACGACGTGATTTTGTTTCGGGTTGAGTAGTGTTCATAATGTACCCGTAAAACAAATAACAAGATTATAGTTATTTCAGAAATAAATGATAAATACACCATGTCTGAATTGTTTCTATCAATTTCCTTTATTGTAAACTACAGTCAATCAAGTTGAAAGAAATAACGTTGGAACTTCACAATTCAAAAATAAATAATGAACTTATAGATTGCATATTTTAACTTCACTCCTTTACTGTAAATTGTAGTTAATCAAGTTGAAAGCAATAATTCAGACACTTCAAGATTCAAAAATAAATAATAACCCCATAGGCTACAAATTCTAACTTAACAATACATTTGCCCGGTTTCATATTCTAAGTTCTAACTCCACAATTCATATCGATAACTGAATTTACCGTCTATAGTCCGCAATCGTCAAACAACCTTGCAACAACCCAAATACTCATCTATGAGTTTTTTTTACCTTGTTCTACTGTTTTGGTTCACCGATTGCAGATTCTACCTTGTTATGTAGTCGTGACTCGTGAAGTAACTTTGAAAGTCTAGAACTGCAACAACCGGTTTGGCGATTTTAGATTCTTCCCTGGTGTAGATGTGATTTTGTGAATTATCGTTAAAATTGCAGCAGCCCCCCAAATCTTTTGCAGGATTTGGATTAGAAAATTAATAATCACTTTCTAATTTTATTAATTTAGGTTTAAAGATTGTCGAGAAGTCAAGGGATGTTCCTTTTCTTGTGACGGTTCTTGGGAACCTACTACATGGAGAAATAAACGAGAAGGAGTGGTTTTGTGTCATATACAAGTTAGAACATGGGCATGAAGATATCTTAAACATATTGAACTGATGAGTTATGAACAACTCCCCTCCAATTTCAAACTTTGTTTTCACATTACCTCATGTCTTTCAATATACGTTCCTTATAGATACCTCTTGGGCTCATCCAAGAAGAAGTGCTAGCTAGTAGGTGTATCGAGGGGTTATCATCAATAGCCCTTTTCAGGTGAGGTGATCATGTCATTGTTGAAGGGTTAAAAGGCTACAATATGCATTATTTTGCGTATGATTTGGTCAAATTTGTGGCCAGGAAGAGTTGTTGATAATCGAGGATAGCAATCAAAAAGTTATTGAGAACGTCATATACATTAGAATAAATGATGAAGATGTGGTGCTAAAAAGGCATTTGTTTGAAAGGTTTCTCAACCAAGTAAAGAAAGTTCAGTATTTTAGATCGATACATTTTTTCCTTGAGCCAAACTTTTTTAAAAAGCACCATCTCAAACGTAAAAATGTGTTTGAGCACTAGATCTTAGTAACTATAAGTTTGAGATTCTACCAAGTACTATTGGATATATGAAGCATCTAAGATTTATCAACCTAAAGGAAAACAAGATGATTACACAGTTGCCTAAATCAATTTGCGGTCTCATCAATTTGCAGTATTTAAATTTTGGTTGTTGCACAAATCTTCAAGAGCTTCCAACTGACATAGGGAGATTGAAACCTGAAACATTTATATTTGACAATGAATCAAGAGGTGTTGCCAGAAAGCATTGGACTTATAAATGGTCTCAAAACATTGATGGTAGGTGATTGTCCGAGGCTTGAAAACCTTAACACCTTATGCGTAATGGATTGTAGGGAGTTGGTTTTGGGAAATGGAATATTGTCACTAGAAGGTTTAATTAGTCTTCGGATACTTATAATAATGGATCTTTCAAATTTTCAAAAGTTAACAATGGACGCCAAGGATCTTCCTTTCACCTCTTTGCAAAGTCATTCCTTATATGCATGCGAATGTTTGATCGAAGTAGTAGGTTAGTTAAAGTACTTGACATCTCTTAAAACACTTGAGTTGTTAAAGTGCCCGAGTATTATGGGGTTACCACATACTCTCAGCAACCTCGACAACGTATGTTCATCGAGGATTGTCCAATTTTAAGTGAAAGGTGTATGCTAAAAGGGTGATGGCTGGCGTCCCATCTCATACATTGAAATTGATGGAAAGTTAATTAAATATGATAGGAAGAGTACCTAAGTAGTCCCCTAGTCATTTATGAAATATCTTGTTTGTTGTGTGAAATTTGTTATTACTTTCATGTTTAAGTGTGAGCCTTCTTATTGTATGTTTTATTAATTAATAACAACTTTGTTTGTTGTGTGAGTTGTGTTACGATTTTCATGTTTAAGTGTGAGCTATCTTATTGTATGTTTTGTTGAACAATAATAGCTTGTTGTTGCTTGCAACAATATCATCGTCTTTGGTATACATTTGTGGAGGTTGCTTGTGATTGAACCACTTGATATGAATTGTACTTATCAGATATTTATTGTCCTGTAAGTGTTTAATATCATGCAATTAAAGATAATTTATATTATTATGTAGTATTAGATATCCAATTCACACTAGAAATCAAAATACAGGAATTTAGACGTTGACTAATTGGTTTGACGGTGATGTTCATCGTTGACTTTATCATTGACCACTGCCACATTATCTTGCTTTTTACCCATAACAGAATTCATCCACCGGAATTCCCCAAACACCGAATCCATGTCCTCCAACGACTTTCCTCTCGTCTCCGGCAAGAACACATAAAAGAAAATCCACCCAACAACCGCCACGCCGGAAAACAAGTAAAATGCGCCACCAATAGTCACGGCTTTCGCCAACGACAAAAAAGTCATCGTGATGACGCCACTAACAACCCGATTAACCGCTACACCAATACTCGCGCCTTGAGCCCTAAGTCTAAGAGGATAAATCTCCGAGCTATAAACCCATGCAATTGGCCCCAACCCAATCGAGAACCATGCCACGTAGGACAATGCTCCGAAGATGGCTCCCACGTCGTTGACTTTTATGAGGGCGGTTGCTAGGGTGATGAGAGAGAAGATCATTCCGGCTACACTAATGAGAAGAAGCGGACGACGGCCAAATCGGTCAATTGTAAACGTTGCTAAAAGGATAAAGATTGTCTTGACGAATCCGACGGCGACTGTTGCGAGGAGGAGATGAGTGTCATCGTTGATTCCGGCTTGTTTGAAGATTCTAGGACTGTAGAGGACAACTGCGTCGATTCCAGTGGATTGTTGGAAGAAATGGATTCCGACTCCGGCAAGGAGGATTCGTCGGACTGATGGGGTTGGTCGGAGGAGCTCCCTCCATACGCCTTCTCCGTCGGATTTCTTCCATTGTGGCATTGATACGACGTCGTCCTCGCAATCCAGTGGAATGCCTGTGCAAAAGATTTAGAGTGTAAAACATTAATAATTGAAAAACAACACGATCGTATATCTATAGTACACGATCGTGACAACATCATTGAATGTTTAGCATAATGTCTCATTTCCGTCCTCGAACGCACTTAAAATACTCATCCTCATACATGTTGAATATCCGACCAGTCCGAAAATCTCCATGAAGCCCAATTTTCCCATTTATAATTATCATCGATTTTTGTATAAGTTTTCTTATTAAAATTTCTATTTAGTTAAATATAAAAATTACTTATATAAAATATATATTTAACAACAAACAAAAGAAAGAAAAAACTCGACTTAATAAAATTATATTTATAAAATATATATAAAAAATATAATTCCCCATTAATCTATTTGATCTATTTATCAGAAATTCCCGTGGTAATACTAACTAGGACGGGGATTCGATGAGACCTCGAACCTCATACTCATCCCCCATGTTTGGAAATGATGTTTAGCCCTCTCTCCCTTCTCGGTTCTCGATCTCCATTTATTTTCATCATTCCACGATGGTGATTCTCACGAATATCGGAATTTTTCGCCCCATTAAGTCATTGACACAATTATAGTAGACCGGACATAATTTCTTTTATTTATTAAAAAAATAGTTATAAAAGTCTTCTACGTAATGAAAAATTGCATCACACCAAAAATGAAAATAGTAACGTGTTCATGTTTTCTAAATCCGATAATAAAATTTATGTAAAACTTAAATAAATTAAAAGAAAAAAAAAAGAATATATGAATACCTGCAGCTTCTTTGATATCATCTAATCGGAGTTGAGCTTCTTCACCGGAGTCAGAAATCTTAAGCAGAACCCTCTTAGCATCTCCAAGCCGCCCCTGCATAACCAACCACCTCGGCGACTCCGGCATTGCAAGAACGCTAATAGCAATCAACACCGACGGAACCGCCCCAGCACCAAGCATGCACCGCCACCCATAATGAAGAGGCAGTTTCGAAAACCCCAAGTTCGACACGTACCCAACCAAGATCCCGAAGTTAACAAACACCTCCGGGAACGAGGTCAGCAACCCCCGAAACGACGGCGGCGATAACTCAGCTATGAACACCGGGGAGACCATGGCTGAATACCCAACTCCGACCCCGGCGACGAACCTTCCCGCCATGAGGAATGAGTAATTTGTCGCAAATCCCATGAGGATTGATCCGATGAAGAAGATTGCTCCGGCTAATATGACTGTGTAGCGTCGGCCTAAATAGTCTGAGGTGCGGCCGGCGGCGAAGGCGCCGATTAAGCAGTAGATGTTCAGGATTCCGGTCAGGATCTCTACTTGTACATCACTGATCTTTAGTTCCCTCTTGATGTAGATTACTGCTCCACTCATCACTCCTATGTCTGCAAGCATAAATCATCAGTTGTTTCGTTTTCGTCGATGAGAAAATTGGCTGAATAGTGTTTTTTATTATCAAAAATAATAGTCTACTCTTTTAATTAGAAACACTATTTTTTTTTAATCCTTAATATTGTTAATTATCATTACTTTAAAAATTAATCAAGGGGACGGACACTCTTCCGCCAAAATCCGAATAGTTTTTAAAAATTATGTAGAAAAATTTTCTAATACGGTCTTTTTAATTTGGTTTATTTTTATTATTCAATTATTTTTTTACTAAAAGTTTAAATATTTTGTATTATTATATTTTTATACAACAAACGTTTATAAGGGTTACATTTTCGGTTCATAACTATTTATTCTATTTTTCCAAATTTATATGCGGTTCTAATATTTTTTTTAACATTTTTTTTTGTTATTTTTCTTTTTTTTTTTCTATTTGTTAGTTATATTTTCATATATGTTTAAATGTATATATTAATACTAATAAATTAAAATGTCTAAAATAAGGAAACATAATGTTCAAACTAATAAAAACACAAATTTTAAAATAATAGTATAAATATTTAAAATAACATAACACAAATAATATAAAAAGAGAAAGAAAAAAAAAAGAATAGTTTACTCTCTTCTTTTTTGGATAAGAAATAGTCTACTCTTTTAATTTGTCTATTACATATTAAAAGTAGGCACATGGTGCACTCTTTTCTTATACAGGAAAAATTCTAATAGCTACTTTTTAATTTGATTTATTAATATTATTCAAATAAAAACGTTTACTATAAGTTTCAAAAAAATGTTATTATTATTTATTTTTTTAAAACAAAATTTTGTAGTGTTATTTTGTTAGTTTAATAATTTTTAATTTTATTTAGTAGTTATGTTTTTATATATTTTTACTAGTATATATTTAAATTAATATATCACAGAACTAACAAAATATAATAAATGAATTAATTAAATAATATGTTTTTGAAATATTAGTATAATTGTTTAAACTAATAAAACACTAATTGATAAAAATACAAATTTGAACCAGTAATATAAAGTTTAAAATAATATATAGAGTTAGAAGTTAAAATTACAAGTTTCTCATAAAATTTAATTAATCTCAACTACTGATTTGTAAATTAATAATCAAATTTTATTCATATAGTTTCCTACCAAACAAAACTAAAATCAATATTATAATTATCTCAAAAGAAAGAATACTAAGCATGAATGAAATTACTGAACTGAATACTTACCATAGCCAACAACAATGGAGGTCATAGAAGCTAAAGTAGCACAAGCAAAAGCATATTTGTTCCTCTTAGGCTTCTTCTTCGCGAAATCGACGCCGTCCATTGCCTGGACTCGATCCGGCGGTGGCGGATTAACTGAGTTGAGGCGAGCCTCGCCTCGTTCATTGGCCATTTTGGCTTGAGCCTTTGAGGAGAAAGAAGATGGGAAATGCAGAGAGGATAGGCAAAGAGACAATAAGGTATGAATTATTTGGTTGTGTTGTTTGGCAATTTAGTGTTAAAAGTGGAGCCCTTAAATAGATACATTTGGAAGCACTATCATTTTAGTTTTTATAATTTACTCTCTAATTTCCTAACCAGATTATCACAAGTGCTTTACTAGGGCTTTTTTATATATTAAGTAGATATATAAATAGTTTTTTCATTGTGATTTTAATAATACGTAAATAGTATATCGTCGATAATATAATATTTTATTTTTATTAAGTATGTTGATTTATTTTAACAACTTATGATAATAATTTTAATCATGAAAGGGTTTGCATCGAAAATCAACATGTGTTTTTTTTTTCATTTTTGATACGTTTGGTTTTCTTGCATCCAAATGTCATTGAGATTCTCAAGAGGGTGCAACGGGTCTTGCATAGTAATGTTGTGTCGTCCAGGTCTTTAGATGTAGTGGTTAGGAGGATCGGGTTTGTTATTCAGAAAGAATTGGCGGAACAACTTGTTGTCCGCCTACCCTCTATCTCGATGTAAATATATAATCGTGATAATATTTATTTTATAAATTTATTTATAATTGGTACTAAATTTCAATTTAGTTTTACATAATATTATCTTATTAATATTTATTTTAATTATTTTTTATAATTGAGTTTTAATTTGATTCCTAAAAATAGTGAAAACAATAAAATTCACTATATAACACGTGATCATACTAAATTAGTTATTATTGAATCATTAAAATGATTCTATGTAATAGGTAATGATATTATGCAATATCTTTTATTTTAGAAATTATTGTTAATTGAGTCGAATGGTTTTTTTATAGTGAAATGAATATATATATATATATATATATGCTAAAGAGGTTTAAAAAATGTAATTATAACGATGTTTTCAAATGAAGTTAAAATAAACACGATTGTGCATACTTTTCCACATTGTCTTCTGAATTCTCGTCCATATATATATATATATATATATATATATGATTGTCCTTGTTGAACTTTTTCTACGACATTTGCCCTCTAGTTGGAAAATGATGTTGAAGCAATTTGGAACACTTATTAATAACTCAATATTTTTATAAATATTTTGAATTTACTCAATCATTTATCTACAAAGCCATGGATTGGTTCCAATAAAGTCAAGCTTGGTACTATAACTTTAAGAAAAGTGCCCATCAATTCAACACTGTGATTTTAGAACTCTTTGATTACTCACCTAATCTTGATAGTGTGATTAGAGTAGCTCCAAATATTTATAGTCACTTCAAATAAAGCAAGATAAAATGTATGTTACGACTTAGAATTGTCAAATTGTGCAAAGGTCTTACCATTCCCTCGGTTCAAGATCCAAAACGACACTATCGGCTATCGGTAAATGACTCGATTCTATATTTGCAAATAACCTGAACCTGAAAGGACAACATCACAACACCCTAAAGTTGAGATATCCAACTTGTTTGACAGATTTAGAGCGTGTGAATAGGGAAAAAAATAACTTCCAACAATAAGTAACTAGACATTTTCAATTGAAATTTCTCCTCGTTTCAAAAATAAATATAATAATTAACTAGACATTTTCAAAGACAATGCAATACCAGGTGCTTTTGGAATGTAAGAGTGAGGAAAAACAAATAAAACAGAAAAACGAGAAGGAATTACTACATTGTATTGATTGCTGTTCACTTTATTTCTCTTTCTTCAATTTCAATTATGCAACTTCTAAGGAAGAAATATGAGAATCTGGAAAATCTCTTATGATTTAAAAAGAGTTACAACATGAGTCCGACCATCACTAGTTTCTTCCAAGGCAGCTACAACATCAGAGCCTCAATAAATACCCGGCTTCCTATCATCTTAGCATGCGGGTCAGATTGCGTCATCCGTATCTTATAAGCTCTCGTGGTTCACCATACTCGAATGATATATATGCTGGATTGAACTTGTGTATATGTCAATAAAAAAAATGCAAAGTTACATCACCTTCTTTAGATGACTCGGTTGAAGCACTAAACGACAGATATATCACTCTGTTGCAAATTCATCTTCCCGTTTTCTCTTCTTTTGTTTCTTTGCGTCTGATCCGGTTGGCCCCTCTGAACAACGAAGCATAAAATGTATGAAACTGTTGCATCACAAGAAAATGCTCTGAGAAGCAATGTGCTTACCTTTCTCAAGACGAAAGCCAGGTATAAATAAGCTACGTCCCATTCATCTTGTGATAGTGTGCCTACAAATAAGATGATTTACAGTCCACTTAATTGGAGAACACTTGCAATAACGCCAATAAGTTGGAGATGTATACTTACTTTGGTCCTGATTTCCGTCACCCAAGGCACCAAGGCGACGCATCAAGTCCACAAATTCTGGTTTCTTCAGATATTCTTCAACAAATGCATGTGAATTCTTGGCAAAGACCAATTCAAGATCATACTGCAAAATAAATTGTGCCATCATCAGACTGTTGAAAATCAGAGGACTAGCTAGAGATGCTCAAGTACAAATGTAAGCTTTTGATTCAAATAAAAACAACCAACACCCACAATACTGAAACAAAAGAAAAAACTGTTTCCCTATCCAAAAACCCTCGATTACCGAAACCATAAACAAGAGGTCTATCACGTCATGCATGCTCAAGCATAATATAGAATGGCACAAATTGTAATTTGTAGACAATAATGTATAATATTGGCACTGCTTCTAAAATCGATCTACTTTATTTTATTTTTATTTTCATAAAGAGAGATGAGGCGGAAGGATGCCTAAAGTGAGAAAAGCTAGACGATGAGAAGAACGTTATCCACTTTCCTTACCTCTTCTGCCATTTTCTTGAAAAGGGGGAAGGAGACAACCCACTCAGGACAATCAACAGCATCCTACAAAAGACAGTTGCAGCTATAATATAATAATGACCATTGTAAGAAAACGAGCAATTGAATTCTTGAAAGAATTAATGGATGGTGTGTATGGCTTTAATAATCACATGATGGAAGAGATAAATACTATCAGTCTTAGTAATGACATATTACACGAGACAAATGTGAATCAAAGAGATAGACATGAGTAGAATTATTAACAAGCTAGGTGGGGTGTGAAGGCTGGTACCTCCAAGTGAAACTTGTACTTGATACCAAAAGGTCGTGATGGCCTAAATTTCTGAACCAAATGACACGGTGTAACTTGTAAGTAATCCACTAGTCTTATGGCTTACAAGAAGATATATATGTATGGAAGTATACAAGATGATAAGATTACAGAAGAAGGAAGATCACCTTGTCTGCAAATTCATCATCAAACCGTATCCAGTACACACTATTACCAAATTCAAGACCTTCAGCTGCAATAAAATTTCAAAAGGTGAAGAGGTAGCCTGTCATGAACAAGAGCTAACTGATCATACATCCAATGCTAACAAAGTTAGAAGGCCAGAACCAATCACGGTGAAATAATTGTACCATAATAACAATGTAAGATGGATCTCAATTCTCCTGCATACCACTTTCAAAAGCTAAAAAGAAAGTGTTCAATCGGGTATGTGGCTCCAAGACTTTATCCCAACAATTAATTTCAATATGGCAAGTGAGAGTCGGCACCTCATTGTTAGTCACTACTCCTGACTAAATTTCAAATTCCTTAAGAGATCATCAAAATTTTCAGGAAGAACATTTTTTGGGTGAAATCATACATATGTCAGTTTCAGTAAGAAAGAACATAACTAACCTCTAGGGTCTGTCTGGCAGACCCGTATAAGCGGCTTATAAAGGAAATCTTGTTAACAGACAAGCATTATACGAAATTTTGTTAGCAGAGAGAAAGATTAAATATTAGACTCGTAAAGAAAAGGAGTTAATTCAGCAGGGAATGATGTAAAATACACAAAGTTTCGTGTCAATTGTTACCACTTTTAAAGACCAGGACCACTGGGGGATGCAAAGGCATACTTGTCAATCAGTTAATTCTTTTGATGACAATCAAGTTCAACCAATAGCAAGAAAAAATCAACTCATATCCAAAGATTTTTGATGATAATCAAAGTTCAATCTTTTGACAATGACCAGAGCTCTCAATAAGATAAAATAACTCATAAGATTTTTCCAACTATGATTTGTTAGTACTGTGTAATTTCACGTCGTAAATAAGAATTTTGCATTCCTCTTAGACATGATTGTTCATCAAGCACGCTGATCAGTTTGCCTGAAAGTCCAAATAGAGCCACAAATAACTATTTAAGAACTGAAGCAAACCTTGTCTTAATTTTTTTATGATGACATTAGCATCTGGCATCGTCCCAATAAAGTATCCACCAGGACGAAGTAATGCTGAAACATTGGCTAAAGCTCGTCGAGCACGTTCCTCAGTGGACCATGAATAATGCATGGCAAACTGCGTTAATTTGGTTTATCATCAGCTAACGAATAAGAAATAAACAAACCAAAGAATTCTTCATGTAGCATGCTCAGAATAAAATGAATGCTGGAGAGATGCACAAATTTGCTATAGTACAGAGTACCCCATTCAGAAAGATCTTCCAGTCTTACATTAAGCCTAGAATACTGTTCAAAAGATGGCTTGAAAGGAATGGTTGCAGATTTGGATTAACATACGTGACCTCCAGATCTAGAACTCTATATCAAGTTATTAAAAAATAAGCATTATTAAGGAAACAAACCTGACAACTAACAACATCAAAAGGTGCATCATCTGCCAACTCTTTATCTAGGCGAACCTGGAGAACAGTAACACATCACACGTGACAAATCAATGCCAAAATGGTGGATGGCAATCAAAGATGCATACATGCAAACTATTACAAAAAAAAAAAAAAAGGCAAAGTATAAGGGACTCCAAATAAATAACCTAACAAAGTTATGAACACATTTTAATATAAAAATTACCTCGAAGCAATCACCACACAGTAGTCGTGCAGGAAAGCTGAATTTCTTTCGACGCTGATTTGTATCCGCATCACCGTTATAACGTGTCCGACAGTCCTCTATCTGCACACAATAGCTAAGACTGAGATAATTTCACAGAAATGGCAGTAGGTCACTAATAATACAGCATCTATATGAACCAAGCATCCATAAGATGTAGATTTGCTACCATACTCCAAACTGCTTCTCCCATATGCTTACTGATAAGGTCCATTCTACTTAAAATGAGATATAGAATGCGTGTGAACAACTGGACAACACTTGGTTGTTGTTGTAGTGCCAAAGGCATAACCGTTGACACAACTAGACTATATGAAACTGTAAATAACTTAGTAAAAGCAGTAACGATTGCTAATTCATAGTGAAATTATGTACAGTTAAAACTCAAAAACAGAAAGCATTCAAAATAAAGATAAAAGTTTAACATACTGATCCTGCAGCAATGTCAATGCCAACATAATACCCGATCTTTGCCTTGTCCCATTTTATAAGATCCCCGCCCTGATAATAGAAAATAATACAGTCAGACATAGATGAATTAGCAAAGTAATGCATAAATTCATCAGAGTTACTACAACGCAACAACCTTTCCACAGGCAAGATCGAGAATAACATGTCCAGGGCGTGTATAAAGCTGAATCAGAACACTTTTTATCTGCCAAAGGTAACATGTATGTGCAAATGAAGCCAACACAAATTCATAACATCAATCTAAAGGTAGACAAAATCATCAGACAAGGTTTACCCAGTTATTAAGTTTCTTCAAATGGATTATTGGACTGGCTTCACGTTCTTCCAATGTTTGATTTGTTCTAGCACTATAATGATCAGCCACTTTCTGAACAACCATCTTTGAGTTGTCCTCATTCATGTAGTGAGCATCACCTTGGCACACATTAAAAAACCGGAAAGTAGAAAATCAGTTCCACTTGTGCTCTTTAAATGAAAAAACCTAACACATTAAAGTACATGAGAACCCGAAGCTGATTCATACACTAACAATCTCAACTATAACGGTTTTCGAGTGCAATTAATTATCCAGACTGTCTCCAAATACACTCATCTCGAAACCATAGTGGTTAATGAATCATATCACTGTTTAAAGCTAATTTCCCAATACCTGATCAATAACCGGACAACATAAACCCTAGAACTAAAAGGATCAGTTCAAAAATCAATTCCAATTCTCTTCTCTAGAGGTATGGAGAGGAAATAAAGCAGGCAGGGAGGCAGAAACTATCAGTTCCACTTGTGCTCTTCAAATGACAAATCTTACCACATAAAAGTACTTGGGGTCCCGAATTTGATTCATTCACTAACAATCCCACGCATAGTATTTTTCCATTGTGCAGCTATTGATCCAAAAACAACTCCAAAACAACTCATCCCGAAAATATAGTGGGCTCTCAATGAATTACAGACTGCTAATGCTAATTTCCACAGAAATGATCAGCACACAGACACAACAAAACAACATAAACCCTATAATTGAAAGCATCAAAAGGGGAATATCAAACAATCGTTTCCAATTCTATGGAAATAAAACAGGCAGGCAGGCAGAAACTCTTACCTTCTGGGTTATACTTGAATTTAGATTTGGGAGGCCCAGAAGAGGTGGAAGGCGATTCTTGGTACCCACGCTTCATGATTCGGGAGCTCCTGAATGCCTTTTGAAATCTTTTAGGGTTCCACGGAGGGATCGAATACTTTCAGTTTGAATTATAATTATGCAGAAATCAAGTTCAATGCACTTTGGAAAGTTGGAAAATACCGTCCAGGACGGTGGTGTAAACGGTGGAGCAAGAAGCTGAGGTTTATTATGGTGGCCAAGTTACGATACGAGCGGCTAATGGAAAACAGTTCTCGAATCCTCTCAGGGAGAATAGTTTTGTGATGCTGCAAATTATTCGAGGGGTAAGTTAGACAATACCAAAACCACGTGACTTTTTACAAAACTACATTCAAACATTTGCAATAATCGAGGGATAACTTAGACAAAACTTCATAAAATACAATAATATAAATATTATAAATAATTATAAATTATATTAAAAACTACAAATCGCATTAACTTATTCCTATAATCAATTTATTGGGTTTTATGTGATAATCTTCAAGGGGAACGGAACCGGGACAAAGACGTCTAACCTTATCTCATATCCATCCTCATGCAGAGAATGTTGTTTATCTCTCCGTCCCTACAGCAACGGTGATCCCATCGGATATTGGGGATTCTCCGTCCATTGACACCCCAAATGTCCAAGACAAAGTTCGATAATTTTTGTTCTTTAATTCGTCCAAATATTACGTCGAAGTTTGGAATTCCCCTCCAATTACAATACATCCTAGATGAAGTTTTTTTTGTAAATGGAAAGCGGTTGTCCAACCTAAAGCATCCTTGAGAACACAAATTTTGGGCGTCAAAAAAAATTGGTGTTGGGGGTCGAAATTTCCATATGGGTCAATCGGTCAGCAACACAACTGATTTCTCTGAAAACATGTCGACTACCGACTTCGTCAAAGTAGCGAAGGTCCAGTCTAGAGTCAGATAAAATCATAGCGATCTCCCACGGGCACTTTACAAACCTTTGAGCTTCTTGATCACACACAGATTGTCACCCTCGATTTCAGTCTTTTTAATTTGTAACCTGATAGCTTCTTGTAAACCGGATTTAAGAGCAAAAGCTCCAGCTTTTAAAATCTAGTTGAAATTATTTTTTTTGCGTCTAGGCTAATGACCTCACCATCGTAAGTCCGAATCGCAAATCCAATGGATATGACTCTCGAATCGAGTTTTGATCCATCAAAATTAAGTTTAAAGAAACAGGTTGTGGTTTGTCCATTTAATATTATGTTTTTTCCTGTTGGTGGAACTATAATTCTATGGTGGGTGTGTTATTTTATCTTTTATATCCGACGGGTCTAAGACGTGGAGGGTATGCACGTCAAAGTGAACCTATGCACACAAGCATTCGGGGTTCCATCCTAAAACCAATTGACAATAGGAGAAGTAGCCCTAACAATTATATATTAGGTTCACGTGTTTCATATTGTCGATGTGGGACACATTTCCACACTCAACAAATTGTTCTATGTTGTATTCGTCTTTGTTGGTTATATTAGTTTTCCGGTTCTTGATTTTGTTTTTGATGAATATAATTACCTTATTCACAGGTCTCATATGTTCATTATCAAAGATAATTTTGTTCCCGAAAAAGCAAATACTCCACCATATAGTTGCGAGGGACGCAAACTTTTTTGTTCTAATTTTTTTTCTTTTTGTAGGAGGTCGTGAGCTTTTTTATTTTGGATATTAATTTTCTAAAGTTCAGTCACAATTGTTCTATCTAATTTGACAATAATTTGTTTAGTGCGAGGATATTCAATGAGCAGGTGGAATAAGTCCTCAAGGTGATGGTAGCATAATTCACGGTGCCTTGTTACGACAATTCTTCTTTCATCAAGTTTTGCTTTGTTGAGATTTCGTTTACCGAAATTTTCCAAATAAAAATTTTAATTTTGAGTTGGGTATCCAATTTTAAAATTCATTCACAAGAATAGTTTGGTTGGATATTGGATTTCTCCTCAATCATATCGGAAGCCGATTTTGTAGAAAAGCATCTATTTTTACTACATCTCCAATATAGTTTGTCTTGGATTTTATTTTGGGGAATTTTTATTTCCTTTATATTTTCATAATCTCTGGGTTTATGATATTTTGTAGCTCGTTATCAATGTTGTTAGTATCTCAATTTCTTGAGTTGTTTGAAGTGACTAACTGATATTTGTGTCAAATTTATTGGTGTTTTAGACCATTTTATTAGTGGGGTCATTGTTACTCAACTATCGTGCCAAAAGTTGATGGTATTCCCATTTTCGATCTGTCATATAATACCCTTTTTGAAATCGGTTTTTAGTTTCATGAGGTTATTCCATTTCCACGATGTCACACCTTTCATTTGGTTATGGAGAATGTTTTGATTTTTTAAGTATTTTTCATTGATAATTTTAATCCATATGTTGTTTGGCTCGGCTAGAATTTTCCACAAGAGTTTTATTTGTAGAGCTTTATTTGTGATTACATATTTTCTTGATCAGAGACCGCCATTCTCTTTTGATTTATAGATTGTGTTCCAGTTGATGATAGGTCTATGTTGGTCTCCTTTATTCTAGATAAATTTTTTGTAAGTTTTATCAAGTTCCTCCAAGTTATGGCTTGAGAGCATAAAGTTTTATCAAAACCGGCCGGCATGCCATCGGACCCGGGAGATTTATCACACCCAATATCAAAAGTTGCATTTCTTATTTCTTCAGTATTTGGAGGTTTTGTTAGAATTGGGTTTTCCTCGGAGCTAACTTTATTTTTGATGAGTTGGAATTTCTCTTCAAAAAGAGATTGGTTTATTGGTGTTTTAGAGAATTTGCTTTGGAATCCTTTTTAACTTCTAATCGGATATCAATTTTAGAGGTTAGAATAGATCTCATTCTGGTTGTGAATTCTTTTAGATGTTTTCGAGTTCTTCTTTCTATAGCAATGCGGTGAAAAATATTTGGAATTTGTGTCCATATTTATCAAATGAGTATTTTTTAGATGTTTTGGAGTTTCTCTCTTCAAGAAAAGATTGATCTATTGAAGTTTTAAAACGACGTGTTCCATTTATTTATTTATTTTTAAACACCAAGGAACTCGTCGTTCCAAACGGCGGGTTCCTTGATCTATATATAAAACAAAAGGTCGTAAAATAAAGAAACTCGTCAATTAGAATGACTGGTTTCTTTTATTATTTTAAAAAAAAATATGAATACAAGGAAGCCGTCGTTTATAACAAAGAGTTCCTTGGCATTTAAAAAAAACATAACTCACTTTTCAAAGGGTGGATTATTCACATGACTCCGATGTCTTCCTATTCTCGAAATTAGTTTTATTCCGAACCTAACTAGTTTTTGTTTCTTTATTATTATTATTTAGTAAAAAAATCCCAAAATTCCACCTCGTCAAAATTCATAATCTTGGATGTGGAAGTGGGACCCGACGTTGCTTTGTCTCTACATCCAATCACCACGCCACCTGTCATCTTCCTCGTTCTTCTGTAAACTTCCAGACTCCATGTACCCTCCAAATTCATGTCATCCTACAAATTACAAATGCTCACTTCTTTGCAATTCAAAATCCATTATACTCTCCACTCAAATCAAAAGCTTTCATTTCAATGGCTTCCACGAGCACCACCACAACTGCGCTCTCCATTTGCTCTCGCTCTTATATCCTGCCCCCAATACACCATCCCTCGCCCTATCTTCCACTCCCCTTTACAAAACGCAGGCTGATCGTGAAACCACTCAGATTCTCCGTTCAGGATCAGAAAGAAAGAGTAGATGATGTAGAATCTGTCTCCGATAGGCATCGAATTGAAGACGAGGAAGAGAGGGAGAATGAGGAGGAGAAAGAGAAGCAACAGGAGATGGATTGGAAGACGGATGACGAGTTTAAGAAGTTCATGGGGAATCTGTCTATTGAAGCTGCTATTAAGCTTGAGAAGCAAAGGACTGATCGGAAGCTTAAGGAACTTGACGCCGAGAGTAACGGTGGTAAGAATCCTGTTGCGAGGTTGTTCGCCGGTCTGCTTCGTGATAATCTTCTCAAGGAGAAAAGCAGGTTGGATGAAGCTGAGCAGACTTTCAAGGCTCTTGATCTTAACAAGGTTGTTGTTCTCTTCTTTACTTCATTTCTTTGCATTTTTATGGTTTCAGTTTGATATTTTCCCGAAGTAAAATTGTAAAAAGCGTTAGTTCTAATCGTAGGCTCACAGCTTAGTATCATTGAAGAAGGAAGACTAACTTAACTAGTAAAGTTTGAGGGATATTTTTGCTGCATCATCAATCATCGTACCTGTATTAAACTCAAAAGGCAAAGTCGCTTTCACTGATTATAGTTGTTATCGATGAAGATCTGTATGGCGAGGTTTAAGAGCATTGTATCTCAGAAACTTCATTTTATTTCATATCCTCATTTTTATTTATAAAATTAGTTTAAGAACCTCCTCCGTTCCAGAATTCATCACCGTTTCTTAAAATTTGTTTATCATTTATAAATTTTTTTTTATAGATTTATCTTGATTTGTGGGATATGGGCAGGAACTTGTCAGATTTGATTTCTTATTTGATAAACTTCTTTCTGCTCGTTGTCTTGGTTCTTTTATCAAATTTGACATTTATTTATTTTTAATTTTGTATATACAAATTGTTAAAGAAACTCACAATTTTTGAGACGTAGATTCTCTAAATTTGGAGAACGATCATGATGCTAGAAAAGAGAGAATTGGAGGCTTTCATTGATTTGTGTGTAAATTATTTCCAATTACAAGCTTTTATTATACAGCCTTGTAATGCACACCAAAAGACAAATATTACCAAGACTAACTTTGAAAAAACCCTGCCAAATGTCGCTAACTGAATCATGTATCTCTGCCTGCACAAAATAAACGTAGTAACCATGATCATCATCAGTTCTTGTTAAACAAAACGTCTAATTTCAATTAAAGCGCTAGAATGGAGCTCAATTTATCATTTCACAGTTAACTGATTGATCCTAAAAATGTAGATCATTAGCAGTGTATTGTTATTTTAGAGTTATTTAGATTCGTGTCAATCTGAGTAAGTAAAACTCCTCTCTTAAGGTCTTAAACAATTGTGCTTACGAATAGGTGATAGGAAGTTTACTCTTAATCTACAAACTCTGGCTTCATATTCCTGATTAAAATACAGAATTAATCAATATTCTTCTTGCAAGCCTGACACTTAAAGATGAGAAGAAGATTTAGATTCAGCATTTCAAAAATGATAATAAATCACATAAGGAACAGGGGAAGTGTTCATCTGAACAAGTTAAGTTATATGAGCGGACGAGATTAGAAACTTGTCATTTTCAGCCATTTTTTCATGATTTAAATTAGAGTCACCTATGAATCTTCAAACTGTGAGGATCAGCTAACTCGTGAATATTTTTGAATTTGTTTGAAGTAAGCATTTTCTAATTGTAAATCAAAAGGTCTAGTGTTCACAGTAAGATATTGCATCGATTAAATGCAACTATTGTAAGCATTTGCTTGTTTGAAGTAAACATGTATTAGGAATAGATGTTCTGTTTACCCTTTTTAGTCCTTTGTATAATGTGTTTCTTTTGGAAGTTTGTATGGTAGTTAAGTTTCCATCAGTGACCGACTAACCGGCAAATCAAAAACATGCTTTGTCGTTTGAACTCACTTAAATTTATTTTTTTGTGTACTTCTTGATGTTGTACAGTTGAAGAGCTGTTTCGGTTTTGATACTTTTTTCGCCACTGATGTGCGGAGGTTCGGTGATGGGGGAATATTTATTGGGAATTTGAGGAGACCCATTGAGGAAGTAACACCAAAGTTAGAGAAGAAGTTGTCTGAAGCAGCTGGGAGGGATGTCATTGTGTGGTTTATGGAAGAGAAAAAGGATGATATTACAAAGCAGGTATTCAATCATTCTGATCCATAGTATTTATAACCATGTTGTGGCCTATTAACCCTGAAGGTTTTGTTTTCTGCATTTTGATTTTCCTGATTATTTTATCAAGCAGCTAGTCTTAAGTTTAAGTTTGTGTTGAAGTAGCAGCAAGCCAGCAAACCTTTTGATTTAAATAATTCAATATTCAACCGCTTCACTATGATATTTGACAAAAAAATCACTGATCTCAAGCCATGTCTTAACATGAGGGCTGTTTGGCAAGTGGGTTGGGGATTTTGGTGGAGGAGCTCTCCTTGTTCTTTGCCGTGGAATGTGGAATTAAAAGGAATTACTTACAAGGCTAAACTCGTGAAGAACACAAATAGAATAATTATCCTTATTTAGTTCTTTCTTTCTTAGTAAAATTGACTCAAAGGAGGTTTACTCATTCAAGCTTGAATTTGGTTGACAGAACTATTAATCAATTGATGTATGAGAGCAGAATTACATTGCTCATAGTTTCTTGTTTGACCAGCTGAACCTCTTCTGGCATGACATAAGAATGTTAATTTTTATTGATCTGTGGAAGCTTAATACATAACTAACCAAGTTCTTCCATTTCAAGGTTTGTCTTGTTCAACCCAAGGCTGAAATTGATCTCCAATTTGAATATACCAAGCTTAGCACTCCTTGGGGCTACATCAGTGCCATTGCCTTAGGTGTTACAACTTTCGGGACAATAGCTTTAACGAGTGGCTTCTTTCTCAAGCCTGGTGCTTCATGGGATGACTATCTAGCTGATGTTGTCCCTCTTTTTGGCGGTTTCCTCTTCATATTAGGCGTTTCTGAGGTATGCAATCACCTGCAAGGGTCTTTGTAAAATTATGATAATATCTGTCTTGCTTTATCGGTGTGGGTATATATATATATATATATATATATATATATATATATATATATATATATATATATATATATTCTATAATAAGTTGTTATCACTGACCACACTTTCCCAGAATCCGACAGATGCTAGTTAAAAAGTCCAGACATATATTAAAGTTAAATATACAGTACGTTAGGTACTTATTAGTTCTAGGAGAAGGCTGCTCAAACATACTTATTTTGTCTTGCCTGCATATTTTGACTAATGATGTTTCTGAAAAGAGATATGCATCTGTAATTACTTGCAGATAGCAACGAGGGTTGTGGCAAACCGTTATGGGGTTAAACTGAGTCCATCATTTCTTGTTCCATCAAATTGGACAGGGTGTTTGGGAGTGATGAATAACTATGAGTCACTACTACCTAATAAGAAGGCACTATTTGATATTCCAGTTGCTCGAACAGCCAGTGCATATTTGACATCACTGGCACTTGCAGTTGCTGCATTTGTTGCAGACGGTAGCTTCAATGGCGGTGACAATGCATTGTAAGATTCCTCTAATCATTGTTCAGTGTTAATGATGGTAATCTGCATATTAACATATAATTCTCATTATATGTGCAGGTTTATCAGGCCTCAGTTCTTCTACAACAATCCATTGCTTTCGTTCATCCAATACGTGGTCGGACCCTATACAGACGACCTTGGGAATGTATTGCCTTACGCCGTGGAGGGAGTGGGTGTACCGGTTGACCCCCTTGCCTTTGCTGGTCTATTAGGTTCGCCTCTTCTTTTTATAAAGATTTTTAAATGTCATTTCTTTAGAGCATTGAAACCGACACTCTTTGTCATCTTCTTCTTCTTCAGGAATGGTAGTGACATCATTGAATCTCTTACCTTGTGGAAGACTTGAAGGCGGGCGAATAGCACAAGCCATGTTTGGTAGAAACACAGCAGCTTTGCTTTCATTTGCCACATCTCTTCTCTTAGGCATTGGTGGCGTAAGCGGGAGCGTACTATGCTTAGCTTGGGGTTTATTCTCAACCTTCTTTCGAGGAGGAGAAGAAATACCCGCAAAAGATGAGATAACACCATTGGAAGACGACAGGTACGCATGGGGGGTTGTTCTCTTTCTTATTTGTTTCCTCACACTCTTCCCTAATGGCGGCGGCACATTCTCCACCTCCTTCTTCGGTTCGCCTTACTTCAGAGGAGACTTGTAAACAAGTAAATGTGCAGATATTGTATATGTGCTTCTTGGGAATGTGTTGTAGGGTTGTCTTATACTCTTCAAGAAAGCAAATATGAAATTTCTTCAAGTAAGAAAATTTAAGCTAATGTGAATGTGTATACGGAAATTTAACTTGTATGGTTCATCTGTTTAGCTGCAATGAAGGTAGAAGATTATACTGAGATATTTTTCAATGGGGAATCAAAATTTCAACGTGGGGTTTTGCAACTAGTCTTGTCTCAACTTACACAGGACTTAATTATGGCTGATCGAATTCGAAACTTTTAATACTGCTCATTTAGGAGCTTCTGAGATCAAAGAGACAACCTAAGAGCCATGGACTCACAATGGTGAAGGAAGAGTCTGATATTTCGTTCTCTGTTATTTAACCTAAATTTATAGTTAGTGAATACCCCAATAGTATAAGAGAAAAATGGGGGAGTAGGGTTTCTTGAGTTATGTAGATACCAAGTAGACCCGCTTTTCTTCTTTTAACAAGGGCAATATCGGTATTTGATCAGAAATTTTAAAACGAATTAATTAGTTTCATTTCGTTGCAGCCGAACTATCTTCTGCGTGAAGTGACGGGCCATAGGCGGCAAAAATAAACACTCAAATCACTTACAAAAATCACTTCATCTCCCTCCCAAGTTCATCGACGGTTCATTTCCCTCCCAAGTTCATCCACGAATCATCTCTTCTCGCTCAATCTGTACCAATCTCTTGACGATTCTCCTCTATCTTCTGCATTCTCCTCTTATTCGACCTTTATTTTCTCAAATTTCAACAGGTGACTTAATTCTTATTTTACTTGTTTTCCCTCTTTCTCTGTTCAGATTAGGGTTTAGGAGATAGATTGCGTACATCCAACTCTTTTTTTAGGTTTTTTTTCATACAACCCTAATGTTTCTGAATTTCCATGTATTTGTCTCTTTTTTTTCAGATTTCGTTTTACAACGCTTTCTATAGTTCGTTTGTGTTTAGTTTTTCCATACATACACATATTAGGTTCTTGTTATTGTTTATTCGAAGTTTAATGTCTATATATATATGAGGTTGTGGTTATGTTGGTTGCATGTATTGTAAACCATCTTTTTTGGTATCTGATTAAGCAAAATTTATCTATATACTGCTTGTTTGACATTGTGTTTCTTATGTAGTGTTAAAAAATGCCTCGTATGAAAATTCCTGGTCATAAGAACTCGGGCAAAACTCCAAAATTCAAAAAAGTTGGTCTCCACAAGAGGTACATATATATGTTTTAATGTATCTTTTATTATTATGTATGTTGTTTTATGTAGTTATTAATTGCTCATTGTGTGTACATAACTACATACGGCTTTGTATTGTTTTCTGTATTTATCATTTTCTTATTGTGTGTACACAACTACATAGTAGACATATGTTTTCATGTAACAATTGGGTATGCTTGCTTTTTATTTCTCAGTTTCAATACAAGTGGGATGAAACAGAGAAAAATGTTTCCGCACGCATAAACTGTTACAGTCGGATGCTTCTCATCCCTCACATTTTAGCTCAACTTTCTTCTACTGACAAAGAAACTTTTAAGTCTGGTGTTTTTAAGGACATTATTGAAATGGGCACAAAGTTGAAGTTGTCCAACCAATTAATTCACTTCATGCTACTGAGGGAAGTAGTTACCAATCGGAACCACTCAATGTGGTTTGGTGTTAATAACACCTTAATCCGTTTCAGATTAACGGAATTTAAAAACATTACTGGGCTGCATTGTGGTGATGAAGGTCTCGGTGAAGCAGAACAGATTGAAGATGTAGATATGGTTGATGTCGTTGGTCATGATCGTTGTACAAATGGTCAGCTAGAAGCTTTATTTGATAAGGAGCCAGAGGCCTCACCATTTAAGTTGAAAATGGCGTTAATTATATTTGTTGAAGGCGTTATTGCCTCGAAGGACAAGAAGACTATGGTCAACCAACAAACCATCAATCTTGTTAGTAATTTGGATGTTTTCAATGCTTACCCTTGGGGTCGGCATTCATTCATTCAAACCAAGCAGTTTTTGCAAAGTTGTGAAGCTGGTAAGGAGAGGTCAAGCGGTGGCTATAATATTGGAGGGTTTTCACTTGCTTTACAGGTTAAATTAGTTTATTCAGTTTACCATTTCTTCAAATTTTATTCAATCTATTAACCATTTTATGTATTGCTTCTTTCTTTTTTTCCAGCTGCTTGCTTTTCATTCTATGCCAAAGGTTGGCATGGAATTTGCAACTATTATTGATGAAAATGCTGCACAAATCTGTAGACGGTGGGAATCGAAATTCCAAAAGGGAAAGCCATTTCCCGGCTATTCTGATATCAAAGCCATTATTGATACCCTCACTAAAAAAGACATTAAAACTGTGGAAGGCAGTTTTGAGAATGATGATGACGACGATTGGTGGGATGAAGAGGCTGTCGATGAAAGAATTGATGTTCTATTTGAACAGGGTTTCGAACCTTCTATCATTCATATTCATCGTCCAGTTTCCGAGAAGTTAGAAACTGTTATTAGGTAAGTTCAAATTATGCTTGTGTATTGATATTCTTACACTTTTTATGTCTTGTCCTTGTGTAACTGTTTCTTCATAGCATACATATTATTACAACTATGCATTGTTTCTTTTTTGATGTTTCATTATTATGCTATTATGTAGTGAGAAGGCTCAGACAAAAGTTTCCAAAAAAATCGGTTCCAGAAGCTTCAGAAGGTGATGACTTTGCTACACCCCCAAGGACAAGGGGTAAGTCAATTCTGATTAAAGAACCTGTTCAAAAACAAGTCCCCAAGCATGTCAAGAGGAAGGCTTCCGAAACACTTCCTAATCCGCCAACTTCACCGTATGTCATTGTCAAAACTGAATTACACATTTTCAATTCATTGCTTACTGTAATTTTTAATATTGTTCCATTTTTTTTAGTTCTTCAAGGAAGAAGGCTAAAGGAAAGGAACCAATGATCCCTCCTACTAGTGATAAACCCGCTGAAGAAGAGATTCAAGAAGAGACTGAGGGGGAAATTCCTGAGATGACACAGTGAGTGTTTATATATGTTCTTTATGTATCACTACTTTGTATTAATTCACGTTATGTACTGACTTTCTGTATAAGGTACAATCTTGTGTATACATTATAACTTGGTTTCCCTACTTCTCCATTGACTTTCAATTCTCATTCTGAATGTTACTTGTGTTTTTATTAAGAAATGATTATTCATGAGACCAAACATGTATTTTTTATGTACTGCTTTATTATGTCATTATGTTGCGATTTTATTTTACTTTTTTTTATTCATTGACTACTGAGTGTACGTTTAAGGCACAACCTTGTGTATGCATTTATAAATGATTTCCCCTTCTTCTGCAATTTTTTAATTTCTATTTTATGGCTGCTACTTGTGTATTCATTACTAATTGATTATTCATGATAACAAATATGCCTTATTTATGTATTGAATTTGCATTTTGATTATGTACTGATATTTGTATGTAATGTGTTTGCCATCTATTGACTATTGTTACTGTTTTAGTGCTCCCGAAGTCCAAACTGTTTCATTATCAGATATAATGAACAAACTTTTGGAAATTCAACAAGAACAAACTAAGCTTACTCAGAAGGTTGATCATCAGCAAGGGATTATAGAACAGCATGTCTTATATTCCAAAGACTTGGGGACTTTGTTTGAGAGACTTGATTCTACACTTTTTCTAGCTTGCAAGCGCACTGAAACTAATATTACAAAGCTTATCAAAGACCTTATTTCTCCTCGAGCTGCTCAAGCCAATGCCCCTTCAACTGACAAAGATGTAGAGAACTTGGTTCTTGAACCATCTGATCACTCAAGTGAGGTATGAAAATTCACTTTTTGATGATTACACCTTCAATATTATGCTAAGGAGTTATATTAATACATAAAGTTAATCCAGTTATTAATGTTTGATATATTTACCCGTTTTGTCAAGAGGAAGCTACTGATGAAGAGCCAACCCGTCGAATGGGTTTGAGGCTCAGAAAAGAAAGTCAGTGGAAGAGAACTCCTTACCGTCAAGACATCAAGTTACCAAAAGCTCCTTTTGGTAGCACGATAGAGTCTTGTGATCGACAAAAGTTCTACAACTTTCTCAAGGGCAAGGAGAGCAAAGGCACAATTACGGGGTACACCACTAACTTCACGAAGGCTTCTATAATGTCAATTCTCCAGAAAAGTGGATGGATTAAGAATGAGGTAAGTTTTATACATTCTTTATGTACTGACATTATTTGAGTTTCTTTCTACTTATTGTTATTACCTGACTTATGTACTGAGGTTACGTTTACAATACAAACTTATTATGTTATTACTTGAGGTTCGGTTTATGTACTGATTTATTTTTATTCATTGACTACTGCATATGCATTCTTTGTATTTAAATTATTGTGTATCTTCATTTTATTACAGGTTATTGATGAAGTAGTAGCTCTTATGAGGAAATCTATTATGGAGTTCAAAGATTTATTTGCACGCACAGTTGTTTTGGATTGCAGCTTTGGAAGAACATTCAACAAGACAAAACTTGTTACTTTTCTTGAGGTTGGAGCAGACTCTTATGACTTTGATGAATCTGTGTATGCTGTTGTCAAAGGAGATGCACCGTCCCTTTTCAGAAAAGATTTGTATGAAGTGGATTACATTTATGCCCCATTTAACCTTCTTGAATCTCATTGGGTGGCTGTTGAGATCAACCTACTTGAGTGGTGCATTTATGTTTATGATCCTCAAGCTGTGCTTGTGAAAGAAGATAAGCTGCAGAAAGAATTAGAGCCTCTTGCTACTTTGTTCCCCCATTTGTTGAAACTTCATGGTCATCACATAAGACTCGGGGATAATCTCAACATGCCATTCAAGATTGTCAGGAAGACAGGATTGAACAGCAACGCTGATGGGTATGTTTATGTTTACATAAGTCATTTCTCCTGTCCTATATTTTACAATTTCATATATGTTTACATATACCATTGTTTATACTTTACTTATTTCAGAGGTAGCTGTGGCATTTACACTATCAAGTATATTCAATTCCTAGCTTCCGAAAGACATGATCTATCCGAAATCAATGATGTATCTCTCCCAGCTTATAAAGAACAAATAACATTTGCTGTATTTGACAGGGATTGGCCTATGTGGTTCCAAGACAATTAAAAGTGTGATGTAACAGTTGTGTGTACTGGATTGTTCTAAAACATTTCCACTATCACTTTTGGACATCTTTTGTGTGTTGTAATAGTTGTGTGTAATGACTTTATGTTTGAATGCATTTGACTTTATGTTTAAATGCCTTTGAATGCCTTTGATTCTTTTTTAAACATTTAACAGTTGTGTGTACTGGATTGTTACCTATCTTTAATTCTTATTCAGACATACCTTGTAGTGATCCAGCTAACCTTGTGTACTGGTTTTTATTGTATTCCTACATAACCATTTCCTGTTTTCAAAAACCATGTGTTATTATTTTCTTTATCTCTATTATATAACCAAAACATATATGCTTGTCCCACAATGTATGTGTATGTACCTGAATATAGTGTTACAATATCCCCTAGTTTGTTATTATAAATGCATAATAATATGCAACAGTTCAATATAGAGTCAAAGCAAATCAAACTTCCTATTTTGGTTGATTGAGACATGTCTTCTTGTTGTGTCCACCCATTCCACAACAGCTGCATTTCCGTTTAATCTTCAATTCCCATGCAGCACGTTTCGTAGCTTTTGGCAAACGACCAAACCTCTTACGCTTCTTTGGAGGCTCACATGAGATTTGTGATACTGACGGAGGCACATTCCACTTTGACTTGTTAGGAACTGGATAAATTGTCTCCACATAACCTTTCCTCCAACTCTCACATGTATAATACTTACCAATTAGATCAGATGCATTCATACCCATGTGTTTTGCTGCAGCCATTGCATGTACACAAGGTATCTCTTCAATATCAAACTTCTTGCAGTCACAACTCTTCATTAGCAAAGACACAGTCACTTGTTCATCTCCCTTTTTTACTTCAAACTCTAGCTTTTCTGCATCTAGTACATACACAAAGTAGCTATTACTCTCTGCGTACAATTTCTGTATTATTGCTTCTATTTTCGGTAGACACTTCTCTACACAAGATGTAGACTTGGTTCGACGCTCTGCAAACCACCTAGTCATGAATTGTCTTATTTCCTCAAGCATTGCTAGAACCGGATACTCTCTACATTCTTTCATGATACCATTTACGCACTCTGCGTTGTTGCTTGTAAGTATGTTGTACCTTTTCAATGGACAAAATGAACGTGCCCATGTTGGAATTCCAATTTCCTTAAGCATTTCCCTACATTTGGCTTCTCCTGTTTGTCAAGATACACACAACTTATTATTAATTGTTTTCAAAAAAGCACACAGCTCTTCAATTTACATAAATGTGTCTATTAAGATGATTTACTGTACATACCTCTGATTTGTTCTAGAATTTTCATGCATTCTGTCCTCTTATATTTCCGGGCACATTCCATGAACAATTCAAGTATTCTGGCCGATCTCGTTCTTTTCCTCAAATTTCCTTTAAGATGCCAATTGCAATATCCATGGAATGCCATCTCATAGTTTGATGCTATTCCCTTTTTAATGGAGTTATGCCGATCTGATATGAACAAAAGTTCATTGTTGTTTGGTACAAACCGCTTTAGGTTCTTGTAGAACCAATCCCAAGATGCATCATTTTCACTGTCAACGACTGCAAATGCTATTGGGTAAATCTGTTGATTTGCATCTTGTGCAGTAGCTACAAACAAGACTCCCCCGTATTTTCCCTTCAAATGAGTTCCATCTACTGTGATTACCTACACATACATAATGATTTAAACACACACACGTTAAGTACATACAACATTATCAGAGGATTCACTACATAAGTTCTATTAGTTACCCAATTATACACACAAATCAAGTACATAAAGCGTGAACAGAGTAGTTGGTACACAAGTTATATCAGATACACAAGGACACGTACAAGTACATAACGCTTCGACAGAGGAGTCAGTACACAAGTTATATATGATACACAAGATCATTTATATTTGAAGTACATAAAGCTACACAAGTTATTACCTTTCTCATTACTTTAAATCCTCTTATTGATTGCCCGTATGCAACAAATACATATTTGAAACGTCTATCTTCATCAGCTTTAGAGTAACAATAGTCCCTTTTGTCCCAACACATACAAATATGAAGGTATCAACATGAAATTATCCTCCGGTGTACCTCTTATCATGTCCTTTACTTCTTCTAGGGCCTTCCAACACTTTCAGTAACTGGCTTCAATGTTATGTAAAGTCTTCATTACTGTTATGATTTGGTCAACTGTAGGTAACTTCTTTGAGTTATAATACCTACACAATCAGAACATACGTTTATGTAAGTTATTGCAAGTTATGTAATGAACACTTCTACATCTATCTAGTAAAATAAAATACTCACATTGCTTTAACCTTCTCAGCTATTACGTGATAAGAAGCTTCCCTTTTAACCGATTTCCTCAATTGAAAAGAACATGTGTGTGTAGAGTTATATTTTGTAGTTGTAAAGTAACTTGACTGTCCAAGCATAGAGAAGCGCACTCTCTATTCACATCCTTTGTCAACACAAACTGCTGTTACTGCTCTCATTTTTGACTTGACAATTTTGTATTGGAAACATTCTGAGATGGCATGTAGACACAATGCTGTCTGCACTTCGGTTTTCATACAATATGTTTTCCCAATTTTAAGATTTAAATCTTTTTCTGTCGGTACACAACCTGTTAGTTGGGGAATAATGGCCATAGTGCATTTTGATGTATCTTCAAATTTCTCTGTTTTTACAGCAGTTGATGAACTCTCCCCATGTTCTATTTGTATCTTTTTCCCATCCTTGTGTACTGCATTTGCGTTTTCATCTTTTTCTTTGTTGATCAACACATCTCTGTCTTCTCTATCAACATCTATCATCTCTTCTTCCTCATCCTTATGTAACTGTTTTTTTGTTACACATAAGGGAATAATACTCCAATTGTATTTGTCCATTTCATTTAACTGAATATATGTTTCAAAATCTTCCCTTGTGTTGACATCAAATGGCATCAATGCTGGATTAAAAATATTCTGATACGATAACTCTATTCCAAATTCCGATACACAAATTCTGAATGTTGAAGCAACCATTTCTTTCAACTCATCAAATGTGCATGATACATCAACCAACAAAGGTTTACAAGAGACATTTCCACTATATTTCCAAATTCCTTCTTCCATTACCCGATGTCCTTCACAATATGTCGTTATACAAAGCAATGTCATGATAGCTACATAAGTACAATTCAACATTAGTTTCGAATTTCAATATCCCAGTACATAAGCAATGATTCAGTTACGAATTTCATTTTCAGTAGTGGTGAAATTGTTCTATTAAATTAGAAACAAAAAGAATAATTAAGAGAAACAGACCATTGAAATTATAATTTCAACACGTAAATTGTATAACATACCTGGATTTTCGAATTTTTTCTGGATTACTGTTTCATTGAGAGAAACTGTTCAGGAATTGAAACTGTGCTCACTCGACGACCTTAATCAAGCCTCTGAATCGAAGTTTTTGAATCGAAATCGTATCTTAATGCCGCATCGTATTGAAACTTGGAAGGAGGTTTTCGGTCGAATGAAGATCGGTTGAAATCTATCCCTATTTTTCGACGCCAACGGTTGGAAGAAGGCTTCGTCCCTTTTTTCAGGGATATAATCGTCAGCCCTAACTACTTTCTTTCTTTTTCTTTATTTTTTAGCATTTATTTGGGCCTATTAAGTCCGTCCATAATAATATGGGCCAAATTGATGCTCATTATGTAGGGAAGGGCCTACACCCCCATTTCAGCCATAGTATAATGTCTTTTTTTTATTCAAATATTTTTTTATTTATAAATAAATATTATTTACATCGAGTAGAAGTAGGCGGATAACAAATTATGCAGTAACATAACCTTTCTGTAACAAAATCAATCCTCCTAAAAACTATATTGCACCCTCTTGGGAATCTCGACGGCATTGGACGCAAGAAAACCGAAACAAACCCGATGAGAGACCCCGTCAAATCACTACAAACATGTTTGTCACCGACCCATCGAAACACTAGCACATTCACGGACCTCAACGTAGATCTTCCTCAAGTAGATCAGTTAAGAAGGTCACAAACGTCTCCTTCTAAGCCGAAACTCCTGCTCTTCTACACACGTCGCATAAAACATCACGAACCAAATCATGGCTATATTTGAAACCAGGGGTTCTTTGTAATTAACCGCATGCTACCAAAAACATCCAAAGTCGTCCGACAATTGGGCATAGGAAAATTCGCATCAATCGGGAACAAATAAATCATAAGGCGATACTTAAGTATCGTGCGATACTCAACTGGAGACATAAACTGTCCAAGCCCCAACCCTCAACGGGTATGACAAGAAGGAAGTCTTGACTATGCGTTGACTGCAAATACTTAAAATTCGTTTTATGTCTAACGGTCAAATCAAAAGTCCTCAATAATAAATATTAAGTATATAACATCTTTATTGTTGATGAACTGACTAAATTGCCCTTATTCAATATATCAACTTCCTCAATATGTTACAAGATTTTGTATTTAATTCTTATATATGAGTTTTAGGAACAAGAAATAGTCAAATTATTTGTGTACAAGAAAAAAAATCTAATAATATTTTTAAGTTACTTGTATACGATACAATAACCGTGTATAACAAAAATTAGAATACAATAATTCTTGTACAAGGAAATTTGTATACAAGAGAAAATTCAAGTATTATAATTAACTTATGTTTATAGTTTTCAAAAGAAGAATAAATCGTGAGATTCAATTTGTCCGATTGGTATTAGGGTAGGAGGTAGGGATTACCAACCATAAGAACACATAGTAGTGAAGTAATGTAGATTGTGTAATTCTCTCATTCTTATAACGAGATTATTATAAAGTCTGACGGATTAACTTCAAGAAGTTATGTGAATTAGAGGGCAAATATTCTAGAAGAACACATGTTTAATATTTTTGGTTCGGTTTATAAAAACTGAACCTAAAGGTTTCGGTTCAAAATGAACATAAATTGTTTGTAAGCGATTTCGTTTGTAAACCTTATGTTAGTAACTTTTTTGCACATCTTCAAACCATTTAACTTAGTATCCTTTTTGCGACTCTTTCTCTCCTCCAACTTCTTCAAGGATAAGCCTAAACTCTCCGCTTCTTCTTTAGATTTAAATCGATCAGATACGTGATCATATAACCTAAATATTCATCTATCATCACACTACAACTTTACATAGTCACACTAGCATGCTTACACGGTCCATCCACTAGTGAACCTAGAAATTCGGCTTCTGACCCGGTTTCAAGCTCTAGGATATGGGGTGCGTCTATATTGCTTGTGGGGTGCACTCACAATGAGTCTCGGTCTCACGAAACTGAAGAACACCACATTTAGAAATATGATTGTTGCTCCTATGTTTGGATTTTGGTAAAATAGGTTAGGGAGTGCATTGCGTGAGAGGGCGGACTCGCAATGAGTTTCAGCATGACAGTCATAATTCAATTTGCATGGGATCACCGAAGTTGTTTGAAAAAATAGCAATCCCAATCTTTTTGTTGGAAGGAGAAACAAAATCGTTTGCATCTTATTAAATAAATAATGGGTTGAATAGTAAGCCAAATAAAAAGGATAAAAGTAGTAATTGTTAGCTCATCTCGAATAGTTTTTACTACACCTTTCGGCGGTTAACGGTTTAAACAATACTTATATTCAATAGCAATATTAAAACCATAGTTTACAAATAAATTCAGTTACACAATTAGCCTCATGGCAGACCAATTGAACTTTACATTTTCTAACCAAGTTAGTAACGAAAGATATTGTTGGGTCAGAATTGACGTGAGTCCATCGCACATCCAAACGCATATGCGTGTTGGGCAAAGTTCGACACATAAGTCTACTAGGATTTTATCCCAAAATCAATAATCAACTAGAAGAGTTTTGGTAAAACCTTGTATACTAAACTTATTATTTTAATATTATCACTGATCCAGTAAAATGAGAACCATAATTCTTCACAGTTAATTTGATATAAGTCATTTTCTTGCCTAGTAAAGTGATTATAAGATGATACCGAGACAAATTCCCCTCCATCTTCTCTCACTAACCCATTTGCGTTGACCTTGATCCAGCCTTGAGAAAGAGGGCTCCCAAAATGCCGTGCAAGTCGTACCAATAATTGGTATAAAATAACCCCAAGTCTTGATCAACCTTATAGGTACATAAAGTAAATAATAAGAGGAAAAAAAAAACATATATATAAAATCTCTTACCTAACAAAAATAATCAAATTACCAATAATTCATACGAATAACACCAAGTTGAAATGTTATGCACACAAATAAACATATTTCAAATGCTAAAATATTCCATAAAAAATTATGGTAAACAATATTAGGCATTATTCTAAGTCCAATTTGTCACCTAACAAGAAGAATATTAACATAAAAATAATATTAAAACTTATGAAGAAGGTTAGCACGTTACTAAATCAACACACACGATGTATAATCACCTTTCCTCCAAATAAAAAATAATTTAAACAAAACAATATACCATCAAATTAAGGAAACTTTAAGTATATATATAGAAAGATAATTGACACTTAAAACAATTTTCATCTATTATTAACAAACGCAACACACAATTCTTTCTCTCTTCTTTCACAGATCTTCATCGCCACTTTCTCTTTGTTTCTTCTACCTCTTAGCTCATACGATCATCTGCAGATAGATAGATCTCTTTCAATCATCATCCTCTACCTCCCACATTTCCTTCAGGTACTCTTCATTTTACAATTTTTTTTAAAATTTAAATTCTTAATCAAATTTAGGGTTACGTTTGAATGTGTGTTCGATTAGAAAGAAGAAGAAAAAAAAAATGATGATTGATTTTTACTTTTATTAGATTTGTTGCTTGAATGTGTTTGTTTCTGCAATTTTGGATTGCCTTTTCATTTTACAAAAAAATAAATTAAATAAAACTTGTTGATGAATTAATGGCTACCACGATCATTTCGTTTGATCGCATGAACGTAATTTCTTTTTTATTTGGGATTTTTTTTTTATGTTTGTTTATTTTGGTGATAGGATGTTGCTGCCAACTATGATACATGTTTGTGTTACATAAGAATTAAGAATTAAGTTGCTTAATTGTATGATGATTATGTTTTTTTGGCTTTTTTTTAGTAGACTTTGTCACGGTCAATAGTTGGCCTTATCAAATCTGTTTTTTTTTGGGTAAGTTTATAACAAAATTATGTAAGTAATAGATAGTATTTACGTTAGTGTTTATAGTACAAGTATAAATATAAAACTTGATTTTATTAATTGGGTTATTTTGTGGTATTTTAGACAAAGTGAGTCATTTTATATTACTAGAATTAGCCTTGTAGAGACTTACATATGATGTGTTGATTTGATCTCAAGTGACTAGGCTAGTTTAAATTCGGTTATTTTGTGGTATTTTAGTTATTTTAAATTCTAACTATTTTCAATTTCTTACTGAACCCAATATTTATTTCCTAATTCATGAATGTGTGAATAGTGTGCAGTGGAACATTTGCTTGTAGATTTAGCTAAAGTGAACAATAGCTTTTATACATCATTAAGAAACGTTTACATCCTAATCTACAAAAGTATTTAGGTGTGTTCCATAAAAATAAGTATATATATACAAAACTCGTCCAAAATTTACGCAATATGTTGCATCAAACATCTTACGAAGTTTCATACGTGTCATTCTAAATCAATTGACAATAAGAAGATGAGTGATCAATCTTATATACTAAACTCGTTATTATAAATCGAATACACAATATCATTCGTAAAGCATTAATTTGTACATGCTATTTGCATTATCTACAAAAATCAATTACACAACCTTTGTACATCTATGTACTAAACTTTACCATGTAATTATCAGGTGAATTGAACACTCTGCAGTGATCGAAGTAGAGATTAAGCAAGTAGACATTCATCGAACACCTAAAATCTTCAAAGAAAAATCCAACGGATCAACCAAATCAACTGAAACCTAATCCGAATGATCACAATGAAGAATCGAAGCACAGAATCAAGCAAATGAAGTGTATCACATCTCCCCGCGCATGGACGTTATCACAAATGCCGGCAGCAACAGGAGGAGGAGGAGGAGGGGGACCGAGACAACGACCGCCGCCGCAAAAGCCAGCGGTATGGATAATAGCGCTAGTCTCCATGGTTTGTTGCTTCTGCTTCCTCCTCCTCGCATACGCCGCCGTCGTTAACCCTCTCGGAGGCTCTGCACGAGTACTTGCTGCTTGTAACCTATTCTCTCCCGGCGGTTGCGCCTCCTCGTTGTCGAGTGGCGGTGGCGAACAAGAAGTCGATGTGATCGGACAGATTGAGCAACCTGTAGGAAGAGATTTGACGGATGATGAGACTTACAGTAAGGTTGTGGTGAGGGAGATTTTGAAGACGCCGCATATTGTGAGTAAGAACCCTAAGATTGCGTTCATGTTCTTGACTCCTGGTACTCTTCCCTTTGAAGCTCTTTGGGATAGGTTCTTTCAGGTATGATTTCCTTTTCTATAGTTTTAAATTTTTTTATTTTTTATTTTTTAATTAAAAATATTCTTAGCTTCACCGATTTAATATCTAATAACGATTTAAAAGGGGTTTTAAATCAGATCATTTGTAAAATGAATGAGTTCGAGATGAACTTTTTTCCGGTCAAACCCGAATAACTCTACTAATATACCAACCTATAATGGTATTTTGGACAAACAAGCTTAGGTTAGATTTTATCGGAGTTTTAAAATGTGTTTACATTCAACTCGTTTATAAAAGTGAACGGTTTGAGTTAAGCTTTTTCCTAGATAAGTTCGAACACCATTTCTCATGTAACAATCGCTAGATTTGTAACCAAGATTTCCCGCCAAAAATATGAGTACATAATATTTATCCTAAAATCAAATAGGAATGTTGTAGGTTTTTTAATATTGCCTATCTTTTCTAGAATATTGCCTATCTTTTACTACGCAAGTTTGTCTATATTTGACAACCCTAAGAAACTAGGACAATAAATGCAATTTTCATAAATAACATGCTCGTTAGAATTTGTAGGTTTTTGAATAGGATGGTACAGGAGGCCAGTATTGACATGCTCAACCTTGACTCATTTATAAACTATTCGAGTCGAATCCGAGCTTAAAATTAATTTAGTCGATCGGGTTGAGTAACTCGATTAATACACCACCCTATAGTGTTATTTTAGTGAAACGAGTCAAACATTAGCATGTTCAAGTTTCGTTTGTTTATAAATGAGCCGAACTATAGCTAAGTTTAAATTTTATACGAGCTTTAAAATGTATTCGTATTCGGCTCATTTATAAAGTGAGCTTTTTCTAAGCGGAGTCAAAGACGAGTCCAAATAAATTCGAAACCAAGATTTCCTACCAAGATTTATCAGCATCCAATAAGTCCATAGTGTTCGTCCTAAAATCAAATATTAATGTAAGGAGCATCCCACCAATCTTATATCTTAGACGAGTCATCATTTAATTTTATGGTAGTGGTATGATTGAATTGTATGAATCAGGGGCATGAAGGCAGATTCTCTGTGTATGTACATGCATCTAGAGAGAAGCCTATGCATTTAAGTCGCTATTTTGCTGGACGAGACATTCGAAGTTATCAGGTACATAAATCAATCTTGCATAGTCAATACAATCTTAAACAGTTCAGCTGTGTTCATCTTTTAATCAAATCTATGCAGGTGGCATGGGGAAAAATCTCAATGGTTGATGCAGAAAGAAGACTCCTTGCTAATGCACTCATAGATCCTGATAACCAACATTTTGTATTGCTCTCAGACAGGTAACTCAACCCAAATTTACAACATAATTCAAATATAATTTATCTTACAAATCCAACCAACACTTAAGCTTTTGCTTCTTTTCTCTTGTCTTGCAGTTGCGTACCACTTCAAAGTTTCGACTACGTTTACAACTATCTTATGTTTACAAATGTCAGCTTCATTGAAAGGTACGTACAAACTTGACCATAGATCCGGATTTCAAAGCTTTGGCTACGTTTACAACTATCTTATTCTTCTTATTGATTGGTTTTAGATTTTATAATAGAATCCGAATGTTTGTATACAGGACGAATTCAGGATTAAATATTTAGGTAGGCTAAATAAAATAATTTTTTTTATATCATCTTGTATTTAGAGTAGAAAAAAGTAGTGATAAATACAAGAAGAAAAAAGACTTAATGAAAATAATGTTATTTTTGTAATGTATTTTAGTAAAAAAAATTTTAATTGAATATTATATTTGAGTAATATTGTATAAAACTGTGAAATCTTTAGGTTATTTTCAATTTACATGATAAAAAGGTATAAATTGAAAAGATAATGAGGAGTATTGAACTCATGATCAATTTGTATTTTCTTCAATAAACTAACAAGAATTCATGTTTTTTTTTTACCATTTTATTTTTATTAGAATATGGGATGGACTGTAGCAGACCTTAACCCACCCATAAATCCATGCCTGTTTGTATACGTAGGTTCACTTTGACATGTATACTCTCCACGCATGTCATTTTATGTCAAGTGGATAGTTGCACTTTAATATAAAAAAAAAGATAAATTAACAAAAACTGATTTAGTTTTTAAATGTTTGTTTAGCTTTGTGGATCCGGGTCCGCATGGCAATGGTAGATATATAGAGTATATGTTACCTGAAGTTGAAGAGCCACATTTTCGAAAGGGTTCACAGGTATATCCTGACCTTCATTTGGAGTATTACATCATTATATGTCTTTTCTCATTTCAACAATTAGGGTTCGTTTGGTTTGGTCTTACGAATGATTTAATCTAATCAATTAAATATGACATTTGGTTAAGATTAGATATTGATTTTGAATTGATGGACGTTTTTCCAGTGGTTTACCATGAAGCGAAAACACGCGATAATTGTCATGGCGGATAACCTCTACTACAACAAGTTCAAGCAATTTTGCAGGGTATATTTCACTTTGGGTTTCGTTATCGTAAGAATTCACGTCAACAAAAACTCTTCTTTAACGCGTTTTTCATCATGTTTGCTGCTCTTATTGACGTTTTTCAGCCAGGCATGGAACGTGGGAAGAATTGCTATGCAGATGAGCATTATTTGCCCACATTTTTTCATGTTAGTATATTCATAATAACCTTGTACACTTAAAATACTTGTTCATATTGTTCTTTCTTGCTTACTTATTTGGTGTACTTTGTTGTCAGATGATTGATCCTTATGGAATTTCAAATTGGTCAGTTACATATGTCGATTGGTCTGAACGGAAGTGGCATCCAAAGTCTTTCGCCGCACAAGACATCACTTTCGAGTTTCTCAAGAGCCTTGCAGTATTCTTCTTACTTACACTTTGTTTATAACTATTTTTTTGTGACTTTTGGCTCCAAACTTAAACACTTCAAAATTTTAACACCGGTCTAAACTCTGAATGATGTTATATATCATTCACTAACGTGGTTTCCTGCCTTGCAGTCAACTGATACGAACTTACACGTAACTAGCGACGAGAAGGTAAAATATATGTGTTTTAGAACATCCTTACGAATGAGAATGTTCAGTGTTAGTGGAAAATGTCCATATTTGTTAATAAGTGTCCCAAAATGGTTAATCCATTAAAATACATAAGACGCCTTTTCATATTTCAAGTTGAGAGATTCTAAACCTACTCTATAAGGTCAACGGATTACTCTTCTTATAGCTAATTGGTTTTAGGATGAAATTTTCTTGGATTTATTGGACTTGGGTCTAACTCGCATGTTCATTTGTATGCACACTATCTCAGTCTTTTATCCGTGTTAGACTTTAACATGATATTCATATGACATTTCTTGATATAAATATATATCTTGTCTTATGTAGAGATTCTTGTCGGTGCCTTGCCTATGGAACGGACAGAAACGGCCTTGTTACTTATTTGCTCGAAAGTTCTATCCTGAATCATTGGATAGGTTGTTGCATCACTTCTCCAACTACATAGCGGTTTAGGACGTATTGTCATCATTGTTGTCGTTGTCATCGTCAATCCTCACCGATATACGACTTGTTGACAATCTGAGATTCTATTTCAGTTTGGTATAAAATCATCGGAACATGAGTCTCAATCTCGGAGGAAAGCTCTACTAACACTCTCATCTTGTCTCTTTGTTGCTACTTCCTCCATCTGCAACTTCAAGTGCAACTGATTTAAGGTTTACAAATTACAAACCTTTTATATATTCCCTCTTCTTTTCTTTTACCATTCTTTTTGTTATAAGGTACAAATTAAGTTGCCAAGTCACTATGTATTTCGGATGAGAATTAGCAATTTTGTGCTCCATATGTTGTTATTTTTCTTGGCTCGTCAATTTTTCATAGCATAATTTTTTCTATACCAATAATGCATGCTAAAAATAATTTTAGGTATGAATATGGTTGCATGTTGTATTAAAAGGTCGAATAAAGTGACATATATACTAATCGTTATGAAATAAAAGAACAAACAAACAGCTAAAATAAAGATAAACACAATAAAACGAGAAACACAATAGTTTGTTTTTCTTAGAACAATAGTTGTCGATTTTTCAAATAATAACATTTGATATTTCCAAGCATGGATCAATTGATCCGGATCCAGAATTGAGTGTCAATAGATCTATCATAACTTAGTAGATGAACATGGTTCAAGCATCTTGAGTTTAGTTCCGGAAAATTTTGGCTTAAAATTAACCGAAAAGTTTAGCTTTTATATGAAACTTGAGATGACTTCAACCCGTTTAATCCACTAACAAATTCTAATTGGCCAAATAAGCTAAAGGAATTTATGCATGCACATTCGTACAAACTATTGTAAAAATCCAATCGCATTACATATGTTTTAATAATCCTAAAATCAATTACCCGTTTTAATATACCTCCGCGAATTTTTTAGTTGGGTTAAGTTTTATTTAAACCAGATGTGGGTGACTTAAAGCAAAGTATGATGCATCAACTAATCTATTATGAATTGATTTTAAAATTTATGTGTTGGATTATGATACATATTGTACTTGTTATGAGTTTATGAGCCATCAGAATTGTAAATAAATAATTAATAAGGTATTTTTTTAAGATAAAATTTACAGGACTTATAGACTTGATTATATGTCAATGTTAATAGATATCCGATTCATATAAGCTATAGTTGTTATAGATTGAGCACTAGTATAAAGGTAACCAAAAGTCAAAGTGTGATGGATGTATTAAATATTAACTTGGTTGGTACAAGATAATGACGCAAGTTTGGGGGCGTTGCAACCATTTCATTATACTTATTACATATTTGACATTTGTGGTAAGCAAAAGCAAGATGATGGAGTTATTATTATAGTCAATTTGTTATTTCACTTTATCATCTATGATGTGAAAGTCTAAAGCATAAGTTGTGAATTCTTAGGGGTAATTTGTACTACTAAAAAATTGTTCAACAAATGAATTACTATATGGGAATGATCAACGTTCAGTTAAACACTAATATTTTACGGATTTGGAACGAATTCGGTGATTTGATCGAAAGTCAAACCCGTTTATGCGGATACAACTTGACTACCGGGTTTTTTTTTTATGGGACTACCGGTTTTGAATGTACTATAATTATATTAAAATATTTTATAAATATATCTAATATCATAATTACATTTAATATTATTTTAAATTTTAATTTATATTAATCCGGATCAAACTTTTTAGTACGGTTAGACCTGTGTCCTTGTCTGAACTTGTCCGGTTTTTCGAAACGGACGTGAACCAGGTTGGGATGATCAAGTTAAAAATGACCAATTCTACCTTATTTGAGTTGAATTGCAAAATATTTCTAAATCTTATTTTCATTTGATTGAAAACAAACTCGGTCAATTCAAAATCAACCAAGTAAAAAGTTATAATATCATTTTTTCCCCAACTAGATTAAGTTGATCAACGCAAACCGGGTTGTGGGTCGTATCCCTGAATTTTATTTTAAATAACAATATAATATATTAATTTATTTCAAAAATTTTATTTGTCATACAAAGGAGGAGTTAATAACCGAAATTCCTGATTTTGGCCGGTTTGTTATCAATCTGAATATCTGTCGTCTCCTTGTCGGTCTCCGACTCACCGCCATCCATGCTTTCTTCTACACTGCTAATTTATTCTAAGTTTTTCATTAAAAAAAGGAAGACAACAAAAAAGTGACATAAAGTACTGGAAAAACAAACAAAGAAATGACAGCAAGCAAACGTTACAAATCACTTTTTGGTCTCACAGTTGCTTTATGATTGGATCCAAGTATCAACCCCCAAAGCCCAACCCACATTCCATATTCCAACTTGGTCAGTTCCACACATTCTCCTCAATTCCCTTCACCATCATCACCATCATCAATCTCTTCTTTCTGGGTATTTCTTGGTTTCACTTGCTCACAATTCTGAGGTAAAATTATCTTGCTTTTCTCTTTCTTGTATGCATTTTTAGGTATTTTTTTATGTTTCATACTTCAAATTACTTGCTCTGATGGATTCCTTTTTGTTCTCTTTTGATGTCTGAATTGCAGCAATTAGGTAATCTGTTTAGTTAGAATCAAAAGATAAAACCTTCAAAATGGGTGTTGATGGGATGAAATTCTTAGTTCAGTTGAGAAAATTGACGATCAGAACGATCAGAACAAGTAGTAGATCAGTTCGTAATCATCCCTTTTTTGTGGGTATTTTGTTGCTTGTGTTATTCTTGTACAGATCTTCTCCCTTCTTGTTTTCACTTTTGGTATCTGCTTCTCCTGTTCTTGTTTGTACTGCTGTTTTGCTGGGAACCCTTTTGAGCTTTGGTAATCCCCAAATTCCTGAAATTGAGAAGGAGGAGAATATAAGCTGTGAGATTTCCTCTTTAAGGACTGTTTCTGGGTCGAATTCGACCACTGTATTGCAAAAAGAAGCTGTGGTGTTTGATAGAGAAGATTCAGGAGATAAGAATGTTGAAGATTCAACTTTTGCGGGTGAGGTTTGTTCTGTCAGTAGATTTGAGCAATGTCTATTGACCCCTCAGAATTCCCAGGAAATCGTTTTCGAGCAGAAATCTGCTGTTGAAGAAGCAAATACTGAGTTTACGAGTCGGGAGGTTGAGTTTACTAAAGAAAATGATGAAGAGACTGTGGCATTTGAAGGTGATCATTTTGAGTCTATTGACCATATGGATGATCATTTTGAGTCTGAAAATCACGAGGAGACACCGACATTTGAAGGCATGTCTAGTGCTATTGAGGTGCAAGAGAAGAAACTTGAGAAGGATGGATATGGAGAGGGATCGGATGATGGTCATATGGATGATCGTGCTGAGTCTTCTTCAGTACCTTGGACTCGAGTGAATGGTGATCATGGTGATGATGACGATGAGGATGAGGATGATGAGGACTCTGGATCTGATGGCGCTGAGAGTTCATCTCCTGACCCATCTATGGCTGATATTATTCCCTTGCTTGATGAGCTTCACCCTCTCATAGAATGTGAAAGCCTCATCCCTGCTAAACTGCCCGATGAGGATTCGGGTATGCTCAGCAATAGATCGCATAGTTCACATGTGAGCAGCATTAGCTCGGATGAGGAATCAGATCATAAGGAGGCAGAAGAAGAAGTTGGTGATGATGACGAGGATGAAGAAGAAAATCAAGCTGATAAAGAAGATGAAGAGAAGTCAGCAATTACATGGACAGCAGATGACCAAAAGAATCTAATGGATTTAGGGAGCTTAGAATTGGAAAGGAACCAACGTCTCGAGAGCCTTATAGCAAGAAGAAGAGCCAGGAAAAGTATGAGAACAATGACAGAGAAGAATTTGATAGACTTGGATGATTTTGATCTTCATTTCCCAGTTGCTCCTATTTCAACAGCTAGGCAAAATCCCTTTGATTTTCCCAATGATACTTATGACAACATGGGTTTGCCTCCGATTCCTGGTTCCGCCCCATCTACAATGCTGCGTGGTAGAAACCCTTTTGATCTTCCCTATGATTCCGGGGAGGAAAAGCCTGATCTCATGGGTGATAGTTTTCAGCAAGAGTTCATGATAACTAGCCAAAAGGAGCCAGTGTTTCGCAGACATGAAAGTTTCCACATAGGATCATCATCATCATTCTTTGAATTTCCCAGGCAAGATGCCAGAGAATTGAATCGAGCAAGCCGATTCAAACCTTACTTTATTACGGAGCGTTTGCCTTCAGGATCAAGCCATTCTTCATTTATGAGACAGTCAAGTGAGCTTAGCGAATCTCCCTCGCTCCAGAGGCAAACAAGTGAGCTCAGTGGCTCCTTATCATTTCACAGACAATCTAGTGGGAATAGTGAATCCTCTTCTTTTCAGAGACAATCAAGTGATGTGAGTGAGTCAAAGGCAAGCTCGGTTACTGAAACTGAACCGGTATGTGCAGAAGCTGATCAGGAGGAAATCAAAGTACATGATCATGATTCTACTGAGATTGATAGAGCCTCTGAGCATGTGGAGCTTGGAAGTCAATCATCTGATAATCTTGATGATCATATTGAGAACAGAGATTTTGACCTTCATATGCCTGAAATCAGATTGGGGGAATCGGAAACTTATGTTGAGAATCTTGAGATGAATCTAGGGATTCGTGGAAATGATCGTGATGTTGATTCTTGGGTGTCTGAGGCCCGGGATCTAGCTGCCTCTTCAGTTGAAGATAAGCATTATAGCAGCTCAAGTTCTAGCTCATTATCATCTGATGAACGTAACAATGTCAAGGAAGGATTTCATTTGATAGAGAAATCTGTTGTTCAAACTGATAACATATGTGACGCATCAGATTGCCATCATCACGAAAGTAGGTTAACTCATTCAGCTGAAAGAAGTCCACTGGAGACAATTGAAGAAGAGCATATTATCAGTCCAAGCTCATCATCAGCATCAGAAGAGCAAACCGCTACAGAGAGTATCAAACTCGATGAAGCTTTGATGTTTATTCAGCATATCAAGCCTGATGCAGATAACACTTATGATTTTCCAGCCGAGCAGGCTCTAGATGCGCCAAATTCCAGTCTTGGTATGGATTTGGAGGAAACTCATCCTAAGGATCCAGTTTATGATTTAAGTCCACAAGCTTCCAAGATCAACTTAAACATTTCTTCCGAGGAGCTTGCAGATCTTGTAGATAAGGACATTAAACAGGAAAGAGTTGAGCCCTTGCAGGAGAATGATGGAGACACTGCTAATGAATTACCCAAAGAGCCTATTGTGGGTCATGAAGATGCTCTCCTGTCTGACGAAACTGGTGTTTACCTTGCAAACGTTGTTGATGCTCCTGCCAATTTTGAGGAGAAACTGATTTCTGCTGCAGAAGAGGACGGCGAGGAGGATTTTGTTAAAGATCATTGCTTAATCGATCCTCCTCCAAGTGACTATGAAGAGGTAATTACATATGAATCTTCTTTGTTTTAGTAGTTGCTAGACTCTTTAATAATTTTTCTATCCTCATTGTTCATTTAACACATTTGCATTTTGATTAATAATTTGTTTTGTTTCCGCTTGTTCTCATGAGGTATGAAACTGTTTTGCATTCAGACCTTCTGGTACAAAACATTCCACTATGTTAAGTTTAAAAACAACGATCAGCCGAACTGTAAGTATGTTATAGCATCCGATCACTGCAATTTTTGAATGAAGCAGCAATTTCATCCTCAAAATAACTTGTTTGGATATAAAAGATTTTACATTACTGCTCACCATGCTTGTTTGTTTTGTTTCTGTCTTTGTTCACTGAACTGATTAAGAGGATTTTCTAACTTAGTTTGTGTTGATGTGTTGCGCGTCTAAGTTGAAACTCAATGAACACCACCACCACGTGTTTATAGAAGATTATTTTGTTGCCTTACTCAACTATAAATTATCCTTTATGCTAAGAATAAGTTTAGTATCTTTACAGCTAATGTTAATATTATATTTAACAATGGTTATCACTCCATTTACAGGAGCCAGCAGTTACTCCTGAGAGACTTGAGGAAGTAAGCAGTACAAACAGACTGCAAACCGAGGTTTATCCAGAGATGAATGATCTGCTGAGTCTTCCTTTGCAAAATGTTGGAACTTCAAGTGGTGTTCAAGAATTAGCACAGGAGCCTGTTTCTGATCTCATTGATTTTGAAGAGCCTGTTGAAGGGAGAAGTGAATTTGAATTTGTGAGCACTGTTGGAGATGCTGACGCCCGATCCCTATTTACCGGTTCTTTTGTTCCAGAGGAAGATACGAGCCATGAAATCGAAGAAATGGATGAAGCATTGCTTTCAGAATTGGATGCTGTTGGTGACTTTCATGTTAATGAACTACAAACGGCCTTGACCGAAGACGGTCTTGGAGTTGGCGAAACTAATGCGGGACCCATCCCTGAGGCTTTGTTCATCAATGAAGGTACAGAAGCTGGTTTTGAACCTGTTGAGAATATTGACAAGTCTGATGATGAGAATACTGAAAAATCTGCCCATGTTGTCTCTTTCATCAATGAAGTTCAACCTGAAATGCAAAATGCAGAAGCTATTATGGGTGAGTTTACGGATTCTCATGTGCTAGAGCGCGAGCTTATTGAGGAAACCAGTGATGACGTTGCCGAAAAATCTGCACCTGATGTCTTAGTTATCAATACATTTGAATCCAAACTAGAAGATTCAGACACTAGTGTCGCTGAGCTTCCGGAATCTCATGTGTTAGAGACTGTGACCGTGTTTCATGTTCCGGAAACTGAATCTAGTCAGAATATTGAGAACATCAGCAATGAGACTTCTAACCTTCAGGATGAGCTTCTAGAAGAAGGAACTGAAGCTGGTTCAGTGGAAGGTTCTGAGTCTGCTATTAAAACTGATGAACTAATAACCTTCCTTGACAATACGAGAGAGCTTGAGAAGGAAGCAGATGCAGATTCGGAATCTCATTTGTCAGAGATGAGCAATGTGATTGAGAAGGATGAATCTGACACTGAAATAAATGACTGTGTTGCTTCCATGGAAGAAGAGCTCAAGAGTTCTGCTTTCACTGGTGAAATAAATGACTCTGTTCCTCCCATTGAAGAAGGGAGCCAGAGTTCTGCTTTCGCTGTCATTGACATGTCATCGGACTCGGATGTACCAGAGTGCAACACTGTGCTTGAGAAGGATGATCCAGCTGAAGAAATAGATGACTTTGTTTTTGTTATGGAAGAAGAGACCGAATGTTCTTCTATTGCAGCCATTGATGTGTCACCGGACTCCCATGTCTCTGAAATCAATACTGTGATTAACAAGGATGAACCGGCTAGTGAAATAAAGGACTCTGTTCCTTCTTCCATGGAAGAAGAGGTTGAAAATTCTTCTGTTACAGCCATTGATGTGCCATCGGACTCTCGTGTCTCTGAGATCAACACTTTGATTGAGGAGGATGAACCAGCTGACGAAATAAATGACTCTGTTCCTTCCATTGAAAAAGAGATCGAATGTTCTTCTGTTGCAGCCATTGACGTGTCGTCGGACTCTCAAGTCTCTGAGATCAACACTTTGATTGAGGAGGATGAACCTGTTGTTGAAAAACATGACTTTGTTACTGCCATGGAAGAAGAGATTGAAAGTTCTTCAGTTGCAGCCAGTGACGCCTCTACGGACTCTCATATCTCAGAGATCAACACTTCGATTGAGAAGGATGAACCAGCTGTTGAAACAAATGACTTTGTTTCAGCCATGGAAGAAGAGAACGAGAGTTCTTCCTTCGCATCCATTGACGTGTCTGCGGACTCTCGTGTCTCAGAAATCAACACTTCGATTGAGAAGGATGAACCAGCTGTCGAAACAAATGACTTCGTTCCTGCCATTGAAGAAGAGATCGAAAGTTCTGCTGCAGCCATTGACGCCACTACAGCAGACTCTCATGTCTCAGAGATGAGCACTCTGATGGAGAAAGATGTAGCAGCTGTTGAAATAAATGAATTAGCATCTTCCATGGAAGAAGAAATCGAAAATTCTGATTTTGCAGCCATTGACGCGTCTTCGGACTCCCATGTCTCAGAAATCAACACTTTGATTGAGAAGGATGAACCAGCTGTTGAAACAAATGACTTTGTTCCTGCCATTGAGGAAGAGATTGAAAGTTCTTCTGTTGAAGCCATTAACGCCACTACAGCAGACTCTCATGTCTCAGAGATCAACACTGTGATGGAGAAAGATGTACCAGCTGTTGAAGAAGAATTCGAAAGTTCTGCTTTTGCAGCCATTAACGCGTCTTCGGACTCTCATGTCTCAGAGATTAACACTGTGATTGAAGCTGTCAAAATAGATAACTTTGTTCCTGCCAGGGAAGAAGAGGTTGAAAGTGCTACTGTGGCAGCTATTGACGCCTCATCAGACTCGAAAGAAGACACTCTGATTGACAAGGATGAACAACCAGCTGCAGAAACAAATGAAACTGTTCTGGACATCGAAGAAGAGATAAAAACTAAAGATGTTCCGGAAATAGATGATCATCAAGCAAAATCATTACCTGCTATTACCATCAGGCAATTTGAACACGAGGAACCAAAATCAGCACAGGCTTTGAAAGAGGAAGATCATCAAACAGAACTTTCTGTAGAGGCTTTAACAGAAAGCAAAACCGAAATGGCGAAAAGAGGGGAAGAATGATAACACCTCAGCTCATCCTCCTTAGCTCTCATTTCAGTTGCTAAGTTTTTGTTACAACGAGAAACGTTTGTGCTCGATAAACCCTACTCGGGTTTTAGTTGCGTTTTCCTTTCACCTTGGTGAGTTTTTTGTGATTGCTTTGGTGAGGTTTCTTCAACTGCTAGGAGCTGTTGATTTTCAATGTTTACTTTCCAGCAGACTTGTTTGTTTTCTACTTTAACCATGTTTGAGTATTCCTTCTCATTTGTTGATATATTGGGATTCATGGGTGATATTTTGTGAGGCCTTAATTTGAATTATAGGTTTCATTTGATATGTAATAGTATGTGTATACCCTGCTAATGTTTAAAACTGTTTGTGTTTTTTGTGAAAATCTCAGAATAATGGGTGGCAAGGTAGAAAGAAAAAAAATTAGTTCATAACAAAATTTAAATAGGTCCTAAATATTTTAACTATCATTTATTTCAAACTTTATACTCTTGTTCATACCAAAATCTAGATTCTTAAATACAATTTAATATATAAAAAATATTTGTTTAAAACTAAAGCTTATTATAGACACTAATGTTCAAAGAAACACCAATCTTCTTGGTTTAAATTGTCTAGCTTAAGGTTTGTTTGTTATATTGATCGAAAATTTTAATTTGTTAAGGCCGGATATTTGAGTAGTTTGGATAACCGTCATAAACTAACAAATAATCAATTAAAATTACAATAAGTTGTAAAAAAGACGAGAATTACCGCATCCTTAAAGACGTCGGGATTTTCCGGATATGTATATCCAAAATCACATGGGAGGTACGTATGGTGGATTAGATTTTGAGTATTATCGCATTCTCAAGAGTTAACCGCCAATGTTTCGGGTCTTGTTTGGTACCTCCTAAGGAGTAAGGAGCGGAAAGCCGGAAACTGACAGTTCTGAAAACACGAAAGGCTTGAAACCACAATTCGAGTAGTCAGGAGATTTGGTACCTAAATGTTACTCGACATTATAAAACATAAATATCACTGCAAAGTCACAAAAGAGGCATAATCTACAATCGTCTAAAAGATGCAAACGCAAATTAAGGTTCACCAGTTAAGATATAAGGTTGCAATTCAGATATTCCCTTAAAGCATGAACTTCCGCTAGGCTTGTCTACCAAAGAGCTCGGAAATTAAATAAAATTCGACTAGAAAATGGCACATAATAGTCCATTTCGGTACGTACTATTTTTTTTTTTGGAGATTTTTAACTGGGTACTATCTCAAAAAACAGATGAAGCTTTCATCGCTGTTCCTCCTTCTGGCACATTCAATATGCCCTAGTATCAGCTCATTCATGCGCCAATGACCTTGAAATGGAAAAAAGTAGCATTCGCCGACCAAACCGTTACAGTTTCCGAAGAGATGCGAAAAAGGCAGAGAATCCAGGAAAGTGTGAAATTGTGTCACACCAAAACTCTTCCCTTTAACAGCATCATTTCTCCATTTCCTCCTCGGATTCCTTGATTGTGTCTACATCTGCCGCTTGGATCCCGTCTTCTGTACTGGATAATACTGGGCCCACATCGGTGTCTCCTTGGACAGCCTGCTCAGGCAAACTGCCGGAATCATATGCATCTTCAGCTCGTGATTCATTTACATTATCAACATCAATAACTTGTTCAGTTGGTTTAAGATCAGCTTCTGTTGAGTCACTTTGCTGTGGATGGGAAGCAGGATTTTCAATAGACTCTGATGAGTCAACTTCCATGGGGTCCATAGAAGCAGCTGTTGAATTTTCCCCTTGTGATGCGTCTGGATTTGCAGGGCCCTCAATAACTGCCTGAACACTGCTGCTTGCTTCAACTTCTTGCTGCTTAAGAGCTTCTTCTCTGTACTTGATCATGACTTCTTCTGTCCTTTCCAGTTTTGCCGTGAGATCTCCGTAGCGTTTCTGTAAGGATTTCTCAAGCTCTTTCTGCTTCTGCACTTCACTCCAAAGGTCCTTGATCCTGAATGAAGCTGCAGCTGTTTCCTGCTTCTTTAAAGCCAGGAAGCAATCGAGCTCTGTCCCTGCAGTGTCCATTTGCTTGAAGGTTGACTCGATTTGTGACCAAATCTTACCGGCCCTAATCTGAGAACATAACAGATGTGTCACCCAAGGAGTTATTACCAAGAATATGACGATAGAAATGAACAAGTTTGAACTTCCTCAAATTAAATTTAATACTCTAGTTCAACCATTTAATATGTCACATCACAGAACTTTAGCCCCATATGAAAAATATAACAAAGTAACTAGTGTTACCCAATTACCAACCAATAAATCAATAGAAGCAGGAAAAGATATTGGAATTCACATCAAAACACCGTGGGGTCTAGATAGAGGAAAGAACACAATAAACTGAGATCCAGTACAGCACTAGGGTTAAATTGGTCAATCAATCGTGGATAAAAAAAATCAAATGACAAACAAGAACACAATAAACCTAGTAAGTGTTCCATTAATAGAACAGGTACAAGAAGTCAAGATTATCCCCCAAAAAGTACGAAGCTATCCACGCTGGAATCCTAATTGTTAACTTGAGAGGGAGCAAATGGTGCAGTTCATTACAAACTCACATGAAGTATAGTTGCAGGAGGACAAAAAAAAACACTGATTGGGTTATTGCAGAATCGGTATTTACATTTCATATGTGAGGGCATGTCCAACATTAGGTTATCTTTTACCTGATTATGTGTAAAACATTTAGATGAAAAGAGCAAGGATTTTCTAAAAATGGAACATTGAGTACCAAAATGAGGCAACAAAGGGGAAATATGAAAGAAAACACGGTTACCTCTTGGACTGATGACCTAGACTCTATATACATCAAAACCCAATATAATCAGACAACACAAATTACATGTCATAAAACAATGCCATTTTTTGCATATTGTGAATGCTTTTAGGATTGAAGGCTTGAACTATTTACAGACTCAAGGATTAGCTATCCTTATTTTCCAATACTAGTTGAAAAAGTGTGATGCCGACTTGAAGATTTAGTTATCCTATATGACACAAATGACTAATCCTTGACCCTTCTTAATGTAGTTGCAAAACAAATGTGAGCACTGCGTCCAAGTCCGACTCGTTAAAAATACAATAACATGATGATCGCTTCTACAAAGAAAAGGGATATATACTATACGAGTATAGGGGCAAACATTTAATTTTTTAAAACTAAAAAAAAACCTCTTGGTACCATCAAGGTATTGCCTTTTTCTCTTGGATTCAACATGTTTTCAAAATTACCCTTGGTGCCCTCAAACTTTTAAAACATTTCCTTACCCTTTTGTTTATATTTTTCTCTTAGTTTATACATAAAAGAAAAAGGGAAATCAAAAGGTTAACTTAATTTTTATGAAGTAAAAATAATAATAATAATAATAATAATAATAATAATAAATTTAAAAAAATATAACTTTTTTTTATAAAGTAAACAAAAAAAGATATGTTTCTCATCCGCAAAGATGCCTTTCCATTTTTTTTAAAAAAAGAAGAAGATATGTTTCTTTTTTTGTTTAATTATAAAATTAAGAATTAACTATTAATCGGGAAATAAAAATAAAAGAATTTAACTTGTGTTTACTTCATAAAATTTTTTAAAAAAAAACAGGTACAAAGAGGAATGTTTTAAAATTTGAGGGCACCAAGAGGAATTTTGAGAACCTGTAGATACCAAGAAGAAAAGGCATATAAATAGATGGTACCAAGAAGAAATTCTCAAAAAAGAATCAAGAAAAGAGAGTGAAGATAGAGACATGGAGAAGGTATATAATCACGTTTTACAGTGCAAGGAGACAAGATAAGGACAAATTCCAAAAGGATCAACCGCCTACATCCAAATAATGCCACAAGACCAAATCTAAGAGAATGGGTAATAAGATCACAACAGAACAACCCCTGCTTATATATAATGGGGTAAAAATATTTCTCAGAAAGTGTGTACATGCACATACCTCATACCCATGAGTGAGGACCTGAACCTTCTGCTCAAGACGTTTTGCCTTCTTTGTATCTTCATCCATTTTCTTCTTAACATTTGCAAATTCATCTTGCAATGCAGTAAGTTTCTCCATGTTTCCAGCAACACTTGTAAGACCATAAGCACTACGGCCAGGAAAGTACATCATATCATTTAAGCAAGTGTTATGTGCCTCAACGAACTCATCAAGATGCTCATCCTCATGCCCCATTGCTGCCCGAACATATTCAGCCTCCTCTTTTACTAAAGCATCAGCCTAAAAAAAAAAGGATTTCAATACCTTAAAAGGGTGGTACAATAGGCAAACTGATAAGACAATGATCAACACCAAAGAAATCTATATTCCACTTAGAAAAATTAATTAGAAGACAGGAGGAGAAAACTTGCCACGGCATGCTTCACTAATTTTCCCAAGATCACAAAGCACATCAAAATAAGTTCCTGATCTACTATGGACCATAGGGGTACCAAATTACATATTAACTCTGATTAACAAATGTGAGTAGACTCTGCCAAAACATTTGATCACAACTTGAGTTATATGCAGCTGAACCATTTCCCGTCTCCAATCACATACCGGTCAAATTCATGTTGAAGGAATCATGTGAAATAAGCTCCATATGGACTTTGGTCAATTTGAGCACAGTAAGCAGATTAAAAGAAGCTGTGACCATAATGCAGGGATCACTATATCTTTCCTGCAGTCTTGCAGATGTGTACTATTGTTAAAAATTCCCTACTTATAAACATAAATGAATTTTAAGCCTTTGAATCATGCATAAAACCAAAGCTGATCATAAACGTCTAGATACTAAGCCTCGTAGGAAAACAGAGATTACAGCATAAAACCTGTTTATAAACAAAGTACTGAAGATAAGAAGAAAAACAGATTGTTTTCTAAGTAAAGTCTTCATTCACTCGCCAGAGAGACCAAAATGGCAAACCAAATCATTCAAAATTATGGCAAACCACAAATCAATTACTCACTAACAACCCAAATTCAGGGGGTCATAAAAGTAGGTAGGTAACCATAAACCAAAAGTGTATTAACTGAAAGAAACATCATACGTTAAATGTTAAATATTAAATATGCCAAATCAAGAGAAAGAATAGTACCTCTTTCATCTCATCTTCTTCGAAGTCATCTATGACAGGAACAGAAGATTCTAGTCTCCCATTGGCAGCACGCTTGCCTTTCTTTTTCTCCTTTTCTGATTTCTCATCAAGTGGATACTTTGCATTATCATGTTCCAACAAACTCAATAGCTCTCTCCTTACCATTTCATCAGCTTGCTCAATTGCAGTTGGTGGGACAAAAGAACTTTTATCTTCATCTGCTCTTAATAGAGAATTCTTAATCAATTCCAAAGAAGCAGCAGGAGGTCGAGGAAGCTCCCTCTGCAGTACTTTCGATCTTTTCCTAAGCAGAGCCTGCTGCCTTGCTTCTTCTGCAGCCTTCTCCCGAGCTATCCTATCAGACATGTCTTCTTCAATCTTCACTTCTGGCTCTTCTTCGTCATCGGGAACTGGCTGCATAACTATTTGATACTCATTCTTGGGCTGGGGAAGCTGACTGAGACCAGAGCGCAAGGTCCTCTTCAACTCTGCCTGTCTCCTATGCTCAAGTTTTGCACTATCAGGCACATCCATTTCCTCGTTTATATGGAGTTCGTCTCTAAGTGGGGTACCTCTAGGTGTCATGCTAAAAGAAGAACCATCCCGTGACGGTGTCATTCCAATTCGAGGAGTAAGACTGGGAGTTGCACCACCAGGAGTTGCACCTCCGGGAGTTGCAGAAGGCGTAAGCATCGGATTTGGGGTCTGAATTTCCCTTTTCCTAGGTGTCACACCTGAAAAATCTGAAGGGTGTAACTCAGGATTATCCCCTCCTAACAAAGGTGTTTGAGACTCTCTTAACCTGGCTAAATTTTCAGCCTCCATCATAACAGCATCGCCTTTACCAGCAGGCGTTCTCTGGGGGGTCCGCAGAGGTGTCATTCCAGGGCGTGGTGTCTGTGAATACTGTGCAAGAAGAGCACGTGTTGCAGCACTCCCTTCTGCAAGTTCACCATTCTCTGCAAGAAGATCACTAGCATATCCCATCTTTGCAATTTCCTCTAACTCGTTATCTGAGATCTGTGGAGGAGGAAGCATGAGTTTCGACCTTTTCCTTACAGTTTCAGGATCATTAAGTTTATTAGCTTGCACAACTGCAGAAGGTGCATCTTGTCTCTGGGATATTTTGTTCTTCGCAATATCCTGCTTTCTCAAACGAGCTTCCCTATCAGCCCGTCTTTCTCCTTCAAGTTCCTCAATATTGGTGGGAAACTGAATTTGTTCAACAGGTCTAGCTTCCTCAGTAACATCATAAAAACCTGGAGCAGGCCTCTTCTCAAATGGGATCTCAGCATTATAATCTATGCCTCTTCTCTTCCTCTTTCTATTCCTACCATCAATACCAGCAGCCTTGAGTTCTCGCCTTTTTTGCAAAGAAGCAAGCCTTCTTGCCTCTTCTAGTTGTTTCTCCCTAGCTTTTCTTTTAGCCTTTTTACCTCTTGTGTTTGCTAACCTAGCTCGGGCTTCCGAAAGCATTTCCTTCTCATCTTCATCCATGTCAACGGGATCTGGCCGCGCAGGCTTTGATTCCGGATTAGGATCAATTTCTCCTGGACGAAGCTTCCTTGGGTCATCACCTGCTTCATAATTCTCATCTTTTGCACATGCTGCATCAAGGAGCTTCTCATAACGTTCTAGACACTGAGATGGAGTACGCCCAACAATAGGGGCGATAGTTCTCCATTGTGTTGGCATAAGCTTAGCAAGATGAAGCAACTTCTCATCTTCTTCTCTTGTCCATTCAGTCTATAGGTTCCACAACAAAATCAAGTCAAGTCATGGCAAACTACAATATCCTGTAGGCATTTAACAACCTACACCAATAATCGAGCTAAAAAGGTGAAAAATAAGTGAGCAAACAATACAGCATATGATGATAAGCATGACAAAAGCAACACCTTTCCAGTTAAAGTTCCACAAAGCTTCAACACATCTGGAGCATATTAGAATTCCTAATAAATTCTTAGACAATCAGATCTAACTACAAGCAAAGCTAATAACAAAATAAATCAGGAAACAGCCATACTGAATATAAATTAGTTAAGCAAATATAAACATCTTGAAAGCACAAAAGGACGTCGACATCAACATGGAAATACTGAATAATCTAATAGAACATAATAGAGTAGATTCCAGGTAGAAGAACCAGTAGGAATAAGGGCACCCGATAAAGCCCTAAATTAAAACTAAAACGAAAGGGAAAAAAAACACAAACAAGCTCAATGTGTAAAGCCAAATCAATCTACAACCTAAAACACACTTCGTATGAAAAAATCGTCCTCCAACACTTTTGTTGTAGAACTAACTACAAAATCCTTCAAACTGAGAGGATGTGAAAAGTGCACCGTAAAACGACAACAACACAAGAAAACATACCTTTTTAATGGAAGGATCGAGCCATTCATACCAGCGAGCCTTACACTGCTTAGCTGATTTGCGAACTAGCAATGAAGATATACGAGCCCATTGATTCTTGCCATATTTCATAACCGCTGCTTTGAGGATCTCATCCTCGGTGTTTTTCCAAACACCACCTTTGATCATAATCCTCATTTTGGAACGTTTTTGTGTTAAATTCTAGGGTTTCGGGGGTTGGGATGAGATTTTTAATGGAAAGGAGAAACGAATTCGAAGGTAGGAGAAGAAGGATAGTGTTCCGACGAGTGATTTCAGATCCGGCGAGGCTTAGTGGAGTAATCGCCGTAATCGGCTATGGGGCGGCGGCTCGATAAGAGGGAGAAGAGACCCGATAGAGTTTTGCAAGGGCTCTTCCTTTCTTCAGTGTAGAGCTGTTTCAACTGGTTTAATAAAAAAACGGTAAATTCCATATTCATATACAGTGATTAAATTGATTGTAACCATTAAAAGTTACTACAATAAAAGTATAAAACCATAAAGACCATGATCTTACCTATCTTATCTTTGATACGTTACTCGAGTGGTCAAGTTCATGCTACGCACGGATCAATTATATTTCTCATTCATGAAATTTATCATAACTTTTCAACATTCAAGTTTTATGGTATTATTGTCATTTGAATTTCTAAGAAAGGGACAGCACGTTCCACTAAATAATATCGTCAATTGGCTGATGGGATCTCGAATGCTAGAATATGAGCATTAGCAACATCCTTAACATTTACCCAACCATATGCACTATTAGGACAAGTCTTTGTCCCTAAAAAACACAAATTTCAAGAAAGTTGAATCAATAGCAAATTTAATGAGAATCTTGGTCTAATAGTTATAAATAGAGAGAATTGAGTGAACCTTTCTCAATAATATATATATATCATCTTGGTAAATACATTAATAAATACATAGATTAATTTGTTCTTGACTTAATGTATCAACATTTCTGTATTTGAATTTATAAATCCCATAAATATGATGATATATTCTATGTTGAAAATATTAATTATCAAGATGTCCACTTTCAAAAATCCATTATGCTAATACTATTGAAATTTGAGTATTCCTTTTTGGAAAAATAATCGTCCACATTTAGGTACATTAAAAGATAAATAACGGTATTGTTAGGATTCCAAACAAACTATTATATTTATCCGCAAGATAAACAAAAATAATTTATAATGAAAATTTTGTTGTATAAATGTTAATTGATTAACGTACATGATATAATAGCTAATTCAATTCTATGTAAATCTTAACAATCTACTCCGATATCTAGACCATTTGATCCTGATGTAATTAATTATGTCATTTGATTATTTTTAAACTAAACAAATAAATTACCAAGATATAACTATATTATAATAACCGGAAAATTTAAAATTTTCTTAGTTATTTATTTACTTTTATTTTAACTAGTTGCATACACGTGCATCTCACGCGTTTTTCCATGAGATAGAAATCGAGTTGAGTTTTAGATTTTTATTTTTGGGTTTTCAGGTCTTGTTCAAGTTATGCGGATGTTTTTAATTAGATTGTTTATATAAATATGTTGGAATTTTTTTTTCTTAAAAATGATGTTTTTATATGATAATCATGGAAAATATATAGAGGTTGAATCTATTGTTACAAGAGCACTAATAGATCCGCTTGTAGTTGTATGAGCATAGACAATCAAAAGAAATATACACAAAGAAAACAAAAGTTTAAGAAAAAAATGATCGAGAAGGTTGAAATCTTATAGATGGACAATAAACTTGTAAGATGAAGCACACGTAGAAAGGCATGGATTGTGTCAAAGATTTACTCTATACTCTAGCAAAATATTTTTTTAACAATTTGTACCCTCTTTATCTATTTATTTATAGTTGTCTCGTTAACGAGTTACCAAGATCAATTGTAATCGGAGATTAACTCCTACCATCTACGTTCAAGAATATTTAGGTTTGCATCACCAACAAGTCTCTTTCATACCACTTAGGAACCTCTTAAAAATCTCTTTGATGGATGGAAAAACATTCTTTTTTTTATATAAACAATTCAAGCATATTCAATTCCCACTTTTTTTTTTCATTTCAAATCTCTATAAAAAAAATGATCAACAAAGACTCAATCCCCACTTCTTTTCTTCGTATCAAATCTATTTAAAAGGATATCATCAATAAAGACGGTCAAATGTAACTTTGTCCATCAATCTATCAAACTGTGACTAACAAATAGTTATAATAACTAAATTTAAGCCTCCAAAAAAATTCTCTGTCTTTCCTAGGCTACGGCACGCTTTACCGATCAACCAAAAAAATTTGTTGTCACCGAACGAATTTACAATCAAAATAGAACCATGATACATAACCTCAACACAAAAAAAATAGGAGCAAAATGTTACTCCCAATTTCCTACCACTACACAAGATTACACTTCTAAAAAGATAAGCAGCTTGTTCAATACCAATATTGATATCATCAATAGACAATGAATTTCCTGCCACTACACAAGATTACAACTCAATAAAAAGATAAGTTGCTTGTTATATACCAAGATTGATATCATCAATAGATACGAACAAATATGATAATTGTCATGTATCTTCAAATAATGTCATGGAAAACAAATATTATAATTGTCATCTATCTTCAAATAATGTCAAGGAAATAAATTTGAATTCTCCTAGTTCGTATTTATAGTTGTCACAATTTTGTATATAACTGTCAACTAACCATGTTAGAATCATCTAACATATTATCTTCTAGGTTTCAATTACAAATTTTGCCTTCCAAAGCAACCTCAAATTCCCTCTATAAAGCAATCTACCATACAAAAACTCAAACTATGAGATAAAGAATTGGTGTATCATAATTCATAAGTATCATATAGTACAACAATATATATTCACTTATCAATTTGTTGCAATGGATTAACGCGCTTGACTCTCCACAAAATATGGAACAAAAATGAATAAAAAGAGTACACAACACAAAGCATGAGAAACCTTATTGCATTTAGGCATTGTTCCCTCAACCCCTTTCACCTTAACCGGACATATCAGGAGACACAAGGGAGCCTCATCGAAAAAAGGAATCACCTGCATGGAGAATATCACACGGGTGAGGAAATAGGAGATTGGGCGCAATAGCCTAGTGGCAAGACCTATAGAACCCTAATAGACCGAACGACAAGCAAAGCGTAAAGCAATCAGAGAAAAGAATCACCTGCTTCGATAACTTTTGGCGACTTAGGGAATACCTGGTTGTGGAACTTTAGACATTCAACGGGGGAGAGAAATCACATGGTTGATACATCGAGAAGTAATTTAGGTTAACTATATAAAGAAAAATCAACTAAACACTAAAGAAAATTCAACATTCAATTACTTAATGTGCAAAAAGGCTACAAGCATATAAAACTTAAGCTTTGCTTGAAACACTAAATAAAACAACATAAAGCTACAAAAGGGCACGAGGTGCCTACTGCTTAACCTAGAAGTGCACACTTTATTTACTCGTATCAAAGTGATGCTTCTAAAGAACATAATTTATATTTCTAAAATATACTATAGACCAAAACGGCCAATATTTCAAAATAGCAAAGTATGGCAACTCAAATACTCAACCTAGCACATAAAATTCAAAGCATGGTGTTTTTTACATCAAGAAGTACAAATAACAAAATAGATAGTTTTATAACTATGAATCTATGACTGAACAAAGATAGGCATGTAAAGGAGAGAAAAACTAATAAACTCCCTTTAATCCATGAAGCACACACTTTATAAATTAAGTGCAAGATAATGGAATATCAAATTTGAAACATGAAAACAAGTCTTAATTGCAATTTTTGTAACTTGTAGTGAAGGTTGTGAGAAGAGATTTGATAGTCAATCTTAGATTGAGTAAACACCATTCCATGAGAAGTACTAAACACTGTAACACCCCGAATTCGCGGGATTCGGAATGCTACGGGCGAGACCTCACAATGGGTCCCGACCCTTAGCCTGACAACAATTTCACCGGACCTTTCCAACAAGGCACAAATAAAGGCAAAAATCAAATCGTTTATAATGTATGCGAGAAACTAAAAAGTAAATATACAAGGTGGAAACTCAGCCGAGTCCTCAAAACGACACAACTCCGATAAGATAACCAAAACCGTACAACATAATCCAAGAATACAAAGACATAACCCCAAAAACGTCCCCGTCTTATAATGTACGGAGACCCCGGTTGTCCACTCCTCCACCTCACTCGGCGGCGTCCCTAATCCAAGAGGTGAAGGCACATACACATACATCAACACAACACATACGTACTCCAAAACACACAAGTCCGGTTTATTATCTTTTTATTATTAAGTCTGTAAGAGCCTTAGTTTTTGGACCGAGGTTGCCTTAGCCGAGATTTGGCTTTAGCCGAGATTTTACCTTAGCTGCCCCCGCGGGCTGGTGTGCCGTCCCAGCGGGTTTCCGCTCCCGTGGCCCAGGGAACCGCCGCTGCGGTTTTCTGCGGCTGTAGCCGGTTTTGTTGACTTCTTGACCGTGCTTTACCTTCTTTTCCTTACTTTCTTCTTACCTTGCTGAGCAAGGGTTTCACCTTCATTTCCTATTCCAGACCCCTACGTCCTCCTTGCTTCTTCTTCTTCTCTCCTTGACCTTGATCTTGATCTTCCTTGAGTTTGGAAGTGTTTTGGTGTGAGGATTGCTATTGTTGATGGTGTTGGATGTTGTGATGAGCTTGAGAGCTAGCTGTGAAGCTTGTTGACCTTCCTTGCAGCCTAGGACCACAAGTGTGGTAAGCTTCTTGCTTCTCCTTCCTTTCTTTATTTCTTGTTCTTCTCCCTTAGCTTAGGATTAGATGAATTGGAGATAGATTGATGTTGGAATGTGTATGTGTATGTATCTACTTGATTTTGGAATAAAGAAGAAGTGATTTGATCACGTGAAGAGTGAAAGAGGAGTCACGGGATTACATTCTGCACAGTCACCGCACCCGCGGCCAAAAGCTACCGCCCCCGTGGCAACGGTTCTAGCGACAGCGCCCGCGTTATTCCACGTCTGCGCTTGCCAGCGGCCACGGTCACCGCGCCTGCGGCCGAGCCTTACTGCGCCTGCGGTTTACCTGTTCTGCCCCTGCGTCTTTCCGTCACACAGGTGCGTCTTGTCCCGGGTCTACCTAGAGTTAGGTAGATCCTTTCCTTTCCTAGTATGAGCGGGCTATGACAGTTGTCCCTTTCATCCCTTTGGAGTCTGGGCAGTTCTCTGTGGTTAGGCCAGACTTGGTAAACGACTGGCCACTCCCCATTCCCTCAGGGTACACGGGTGGGTGTGACCAAAGACCACTCCAGCTGTCATGAGCACCTAGAGGCGAGGGTTATACTCCTCGTGTCACATATGTTCATATTGATATATATATATATATATATTTATACGATTGAGTGATTGGACTTATTAAAGATAATAAACCGGGTAAATGTGTGAAAGCATGATGATGTGTTATGATTCCTTATGTGTGTGTTGTGCTCTTGCATCTCTATATATATGTGTATGGTTAGCTAACGGTTTTATACCGTGTTGTAGATCCTTTGCAGGTTAGAAGAGCTGCAAAGTGATCCAGAGGGGTGATCCGCTGAGGGCTCCGTACACTGGGACGTTATCGGGGATTATGGGATCTTTTGTTGTACAGTTATGTTTTATTTGTACTCAGTAGTACTCATGTATTACCTTTTGATATTATATATCAGTTTTACGTTTTGTATTTAATCTATATGTGCCTTGTTGTAAGATTCAGTGAATTTGTTGTTAGGCTAGGGTCAGGATCCATTGTGAGATCCTAGCCCAGTAGCACCTCGAGTCCTACGGATTCGGGGTGTTCAAAGTTGGTATCAGAGCCCAGGTTGACAACAATGGCACTAGTAATCTGCGATAAAGGTCGAATAGATAAATAAACAGAACCCGAAAGGGGTCTGACTTTTCAAAAGGTTTTGGTTTTGAAACGAGTACAAATGTTTTGGGATATCGTGTACGCGAGCCATCGCCCCTCTGAAGAACTCGATAGTATAGATATATATAGATATTCTGTTGTGATTGATTTGATATATATTTATACATATGGCATATATATAGCCTTCTAAGTTAGGTTTACGTCTTCTGCATATGGTTCAGACTAGAGCCTTACTTGCAGCTAGACGAGGTAGAGGATGGGGTAGGACTTCCGCTGTTGAGCCACGTGCACCTCGAGTCCTACGGATTCGGGGTGTTATAAAGTCGTATTCCGTTCTAATTCAACTTAGGTTTGTGACACGAGAACCACCGTGGTCTCGCCTCGGTCCCTACTTACCGGCAAGGAATGGTATTGATGCATCCGACCGTCTACCCGCACGGGCTAGTCGCCGAGAACCTCTCAGACTCTCGCAAGAGCTAGGCAGATGATGTCACCGCCCGTTATCATACACTTGGGCCAAAATAATATAAAGTCGGTGGTCCTATTTCCGGTTTAGTTGTTTATAACATAAACAATAACACACACACCACCACCAACACACATCGATGCTAATACGTAAAATACGAGCTAAGTAAGTCCGGAGACTTACCTCGTCACCACACTCAACTCACAACACTCTCGCTTCCTTAAGGAGGAAGCCCACAACCTGCTCACAAGAAGATATACATATCAACACATGCTCACACTCAAGAAGTCTTAGACTTCACTCTAGTGATCTAAGCAAGATCACTTAACCCTCAAGCTAGGAATGCATCATAGGGTCCAAGGTACTCACCACACTCTCAGCACATGAAAGCAACTCAAAACAGTTTATAACCTCACATGATCTTAAACCTTAGCCAAGAAGGAACAAGCTAGCCTAGAAGGTCCATCATGCTCAACACACTCGTAATCATCAACTACATCGAGCCTTAAGGGCTCCTAGGTTCACAACCACTAAGTGGCATCTCAAGCTACTCTAGATCCATCCTAGGCATGCTACTAACATGATACGACTACAAAACTAAGGAAGGAACGAAGAGGAAGGGAGAGGAGGAACCTACTGTCGAAGAAAACGCAGCCGCGAAGTCAAGCTGGCGCCCCTGCGGAGCAGTCACCGCCCCCGCGGCTTCCTGGCGCTGCCCCTGCGGCTCCTGGCGCCGCCCCTGCAGTGGCCTGAGCCGCCCCTGCGGTGGCCTGGGTCCGCCCCTGCGGCTCTGATGATCCGCCCCCCGGTTTATCAACAGAACGTCGTCTTCTTCGTCTTCGACTGTGGATCCTCGGCTCCAACGTCCTCCTCTCCTTGTTGAGTCTTCTCCAAACAACAACCACGGATCTTAGACTCCTTTCTACGACCTAATCAAGCTAAGAACACATGCATGCAAGGATTCAAGGGAAAAGCTTCCTCAAGAGCTTCATCCATGGCCATGGATAAAGGAGGGGGAAAGAAAGGGATAATCAGCAAAGAAGAGAAGGGAGGGAGAGGAAGAAGCTTACCAAACCAGATCTGAATCTTCTCCACTACAGTCCACAATCCAAGAGCTTCAAAGATGGAAGAAGAGCAAAGAGAGAGAAGAGAGGAAAAGAGGAAGATGATTAGCGGGAAAGAGAAAAGAGAGGAGAGAGAGAGAGGGAGGGACAAGGGGCTGCCAAAAGGGAGAGGGGACAGTTGACATCTTGTCACCTCAGCTAGGACGAGGGGTCGGCTGTCCTCTTGTCACCTCAGCTACGAACGAGGGGTCGGAAAGCGAAAAAAGGGAATAACGCAGAGACAACTCGGGATTTAGGAATAAATCCTGGCACTCGGCACCTCGTGCCTGCGGGCAACTAAGCCGCTAACGCGGGAAGGTCTACAAAACGCTTTAAGTCCGGAATAAAAAATTCCGAATGTTACAAACACAACGGTTCTATTAGTAGGTCAAATAAATCCACTCTTCTTCATCTTTATCAAAGCAGTCAAAGAAATGCTAGAATGAGGACATATAAACATACCATTGAAATTTGCATCCATCAACTCCTCCTCGCTAGCATCCTTGACAATGCCATCAAAGTTCTTCAAAGCACACATGTGCGGCCTTATCGATTGATATTGGTCCCCCAATTAGTATAGTTGATGCCAAAGATATTTTTTGGCTTTTATAGCCTTCAAATCATTCTAGTTAATTCTTGAAATACAAGTACAAAGCATTCGTAATTCCTATATGTGCACAAACCGACCTCAAAATTCTATCAACAAGCCATAAATCATAGAGTAAACATGTGAAAACGAATGAAAATAAGTGAGTATTTTCCTATTTTTTGAGAAATTTATGAGCTAAACTAGATAAACAAACTTTAAGATGTTAAAATAAATCCATCCTTGATATTAATCTTCTCCAAAAAAATATATACACAAATAGTGCACCAGTCACAAATACATATTCATTAGGTTTTGGAAATTCAATCTTCCTATGGAGAGCTTGATCGAAAATATCAATATGATTTGTCGCCAACAAGATCTTCCAACGTTGCCAGAATAAACTAAGTTCATTATTAAGAAACATTCCTTCCTTCTCCAATAAACAACAACCAGAAAATATAAGTTGTACCTTGATTTTTTTGAAACTTCAAACCCATCCAACTGATTCAAAAGCTCCAACATTTTCCTCTAAACTTCATTGTCACTATTGCCAAGACCAAACTCCATTCTAGCATACCCATTACAATCAATCTCATCCATAAAAGTATTCGATAGAGGATGTTCTTCTGCATACAAGGAAAATAAACCAGTGTGTAGGAACATTAATTACTACATGGAGACCATTTGTTATAAATATGTAGAATCTCGACAAACCTAGCCATAAGAAATAATTCACTGACCATCCGATGTAAAAACTAGGATTTTCGAATCCTAATTAATTATGATTAAGTTGGGTTTAAACTTAATCATAGACAAGGGTTGAGTTATAACTTGCGAACGGGTGTGAAATTGACAAGTAAAAATTTCACATTTGTGTGTTTGACTTAGATTTGACCTTGTGGAAAATTTTCAACTTTTTCTTGCGAGTAGTTATTTTTGCCCTCTAGTATTATTTGAGACTTTTGGAACTCCAAATAACAAAATTGCAGTTGAGAGATATGGTTAGGACATTGAATATGTCCTGAGGGTAAAATAATATGAAAAAGGCAAAATGGTCAAAAGAGTCGATGTTCCGATTCTTAGCGGTTAAGAAATGCGGCTTAGGCTTGCCTATTTTCCGAGAAGTTTGTGGAATAATTATCTAGGTAATATTCCAGATTTTCGATTCCAAATTGGTATGTTTTTGAAGATCGGAAATTATAACCGCGTCTTAATTTACTAAACTTCATGTATAATATTATATATATATATATATATATATATATATATATATAATATTATACAATTTTCTTTAAAGAAACGTGAAGGTTGTTCCCTTGCTTTCCATTTCACATATACATATATTATATTATATTACATTGTGAATGTGAAAGTGAATATCGGCCTGACGTTAATGTTAATTAAAGAGAGAATGGCAGCTATCATGCATTTTAATTGGATTGAAATGGTTGGCATCCAACATATATATATATATATATATTATATAAAATGTAAACTTGTTTGCGAATAGGCTAAAACGACCTCTTAGTTTGGCACCACCTAAAGATTCTACAACGATGGAGATAATCGAGAAATTTCATGAGGATTATACCTTATTGGGTGAGAAGGCATCACCTGAGGATCAGTTGGTAAGCTTGTTGACGAATAGGCTGTAACGACCTCTCAGTTTGGCGTTGTCACCATTTGAAGATCTGACATTGTTGGAGTATCAAGAGAAAACCCTAAAGCTTGAAGCAAGACAAGGCTTTAGGAAAGAGGTGGATTCTCGAACTAGTGGAGGAAAGAGACAGAAGTCCACTCCAAGTTTCTTTAAACCCTGCGAGTACAAAACCCGTTACTCAAGGAACAAGGCCTCCTCCACAACCACGGACATGAGGAAACTGGGAGGGAAGAGCGTGTTTCAAATGTGAAGACCCAAATAATTATAAGAAGGATTGTCCGAAAAGTCCAACTACATGCTTCAAATGTAGTCAACCGGGGCACATAACAAGGTTTTGTGGACTCGAGGGACGATGTCTTCTCAAAGGATCTTCTTCCAATATAGGAGGAGAAAGAAGTCAAAGTGTACATGGAGGTTATGGACGGGGACAAAGTCAACAACATACCCCTCTGAATCAGTCTGGACAACAAAGTTTTCAGATGAGGCTGCAAGGGCATGTACATAGTGTGAACCGTAGAACGGGGAATGGAAAGAGTCAACTCAGGACAATCGAGTTGAGAAGGAGTAATGCGCAAGATACACAAATGGTTACAAGTACGACTTTGATTCAATCACAACCTGTTAAGATTTTGTTTGACATTGGGTGCTACTCATTCTTTTATGTCTAATGAATGCGTAACTAATCTTGTGGAATAATTATCTAGATAATATTCCAAATTTTCGATTCCAAATTAGTAAGTTTTGAAGACCGGAAATTATAACCGTGTTTCAATTAACTAAACTTTATATATAATATTATATATATATATAATATTATACAATTTTTTTAAAAGAAACGTGAAGACTATTGCCTTGCTTTCCATTTCACATGTACATATATTATATTATATTACATTATGAATGTGAAAGTGAATGTCGGCATGATGTTTATCTTAATTAAAAGAGAATGGCGGCTATCATGCATTTCAATTGGAATTGAAATGGTTGGCATCTAACATTTTATATATACTAGTCAGGCATTTTACATATACTAGTCAGCACGCGCGCGGTGAATTCAATCAGCGTATTTATCGTTGTGTTAAATGGAAAATCAATCACTTAGTACTAAATCGGTAGTGTTTGTATTTGTCGTTGTACATTAAATCGTGTTTATTTCATTTTCGATGAGCAAAAATTCCTTTAATCAAATTAAAATCAAATACGTGAAATTAAAATCAAAATACAGGATTACAGGAACGGAACATATGGAAATGTTTGACATAGATTTTTTTTTTTTAATAAACTTGTATAGCTACATTGTAAATAGACAACTTGACTGTAATGTTAAAATACCCAAATAACAAACCCACCATTACAATAATACAACAACAAAAATATCTACTTTCCCTTCTAGCACTCAAATCTCCAATGCTTTCCATGAACTGTTCCTGCTTTGTTCATTGAGGTATATTTCAACCAAGGAAGATTTCTATGCAACCCATTGCAATCGCATTTCATCCCCTTTCAAGATGATCTTCTTCTATTCTCAAATGTTGTTCATCAAATGAAATTTCACAAGTGGAGCAGGACCTCCACATTTAGGGCTTCAGTTTGATGAGAAATAGCGTAAGAGGGAAAAACTCTATTTCCTCGAGTGAGAGATTGAGAAAGCAACGGGGCCAGTGAGCTATCAATTAGTGCACCGAAATTGGGCTGGAGAGACAGTAGCATTACCCGGAGCTTCTTTGAAGCTTATGTTATCAGCTCGCAACTTATCGTTCTCAGACCACAGTTGTTGGTTCTCCGATTGTTCGTGCTGAGACTGCATTATTAAGTAAAAAACAATGAACAATTAGAAGATAACTAAATAAGATCACAACAGCAGTAGTTGGAAGATTAGCTGAGGCTTGTTCTCGTCCTCTGAAGAAACTTGTATAATTTCTTGTTTTTAAGAGACTTAATAATAGGTATAATGAAGTTTGTTTCGGATAAAGAGGACTTTATTTTCTTATTCCCATTACAAGGATGATATAAACTGAAGAATCAAAAATATGAAATGCACTCAAAAGCTTCCTGTGCCAGGATAAGCTCCCTGCATTAATCTCCACACTGACTCACATGTCCACCAAAGCATGAAATAAACGTTGAGCCTCGATGTTAGGGATGCATATATCTGTTTTAACTGCAACATTTACTAAGATGTAAATGGAAATCATAACAAAGGAAATTCGAAGCTGAACTCATCAACTTGCAATCGGGAAAACTTTACCCAAGGAGAACCTCTTCTGGAATCTTCCTTGTAAGAGTACCCACATTGCGTGAGAAGTGAGATTAGTGTTAAGGACAAAATAGGAAAGAGAGAGAATTTTGTTAGAACCAAGAACTACTCTCCTATAACACTAAGATTTAAAGTGGGGTACACTCCATTTCTAGTGTAAATCTTTGTAGTGTAAACTATGATATACTAAATGCACCGAGTCCGAAATCTGAAATCTTCAAATTTCCTTTGCTGTCTAATAGTAGATTATGTGGCTGCAAATAACAAATTTTCAATCAAACAAGTTCATAAAGTTTGTAATCATTTTTATATATATTTTTTTTATATCTTTACTATTTTAATTAACTTTAGATCCCTATGATATACTCCTCTGCAATGGCAATATTCAACTACATCAATTAGATGATGAATTTGTTTCGGGATGGTCCCACCAGTAATTACTAACAAAAATCAACTTGTTCCTAAATTGTATAAAAAAACTCAGAAACATACTCTAATTCATTAAATTCAGCAATCACAAGAAAAAGTTCAGTAGAAAAAACCAACAAAAATTTAGCAAGCAAACACTAACAGTAAAAATTCAACAGGACATAAAAACTCCTAAGCTGAAACAATACATAAAAATATCAGGAAATATACATGAATTCAATAAATTTAGCAGTAGAGAGCAGGAAAAAAGACCCAACTTTGGCCAGTTAAGGGGTAAGAAAATTTTGATAACCCATCATCTGTCAATTGAGCATTAATTTTAGAGATTTTTTTTTTACCCTTTTCTAATTTCTAGCATTGGAGATTGTTTATGTTCATTCACTTACTTCAACTGATACAGAAAAACATGATTCTGGCTGAAAGCGAGGAAAAGATGTTGACTTTTATTCATATGCTTTCAATATGGTTCAAAATTCACATCGCAAGTATAAATCGAAAAGAAGCATATGCTATTATTTGGATTGATTGTTCATGTTAGTACTCCTTGTTGCCCTGCTTAGAGATCCTTGTTCCAAGCAAGCAGAAATTGCTTTTTAGTGACTTAACAACCACTTCAGTAGATCCTGCCAATGTGTTCACACCATTTGACGATTCTCGTATTTGAAGGGAAACCACGGGTTATAATCTCTACGCAAATCAAACCAAACTATCACAAAGACTAAATGCAACTTACCAAAACACGAGCACCTTCTCCCATAAACAAAGCCATCTCGATCTTTGTCCCATGGCCTTGATGCAGTCTGAGGCTCGTCGTCTCTCTGGGACAAAGCTCTGCATGCAACAAAGCCGCGCGATCCAATAGGTTGAATAGCAGTTTCAGTTCCACCATCAAGCATCAAATCAGCCTTGCCTTGGCGGATGTGGTTGGCAGCAGCATAGAAACAGTAATTTGAGGTAGCACATGCAGTTGAAATTGAATAATTTGGACCCATTAAACCAAGGTCAACTGCAAGCAGGGTAGATCCCATGTTAGTAATGGCATAAGGTATGAAGAAAGGAGTTATTTTCCTGTGTCCTTTCTCGACCAAAGCTTGAACACCAAAGGAATAAACTGTAAAGACCACCCATTCCTGTTCCAACACGCACGTCTGCTCTTATTTTTGTCAATCTGGAGCAATAGAAAATGTGAAAATAAATTTGTCAATTAAACTTTTGAGAACCTTTCGTTATGAAAATATAATGGTTGATAATTCAATGAGAATAACAAGTACAAACAATTCTATGATGAAGCAAGCAAATCTATATTGTATATAGTCGGGCCCAACAATAAAGGAATGATTCATCTAACTATAAGCAAAATATCAGAACCCATCAGAATAGAAATTGGTATTTTTCTTTTCAATGATAAGTAAGATGATTTTTCCATATCACAGGAAACAAGCAAAAGTAGAGCAACATAAAAAAGGCAAATCTAACTAATTATAAGTTATCACTATCCTCAGAATGAGTTGTAATATCCATTCATCAACTCTTATAAATCCATCTTTACAATAAGCTTTACATATATTCATTCATGAGATCCACCACAAAACCTTTAGGATCATGTCAATTCATCACCTAATATGTTTTAATGTTCCTAATAGAAGATGGGTTAATTACAATGGGCTGCACATTTTTATAGAACAGTAGAATTGCACATAAGTGCACGTGTGAAGGGAGAGTTTATGGCAGAGGGAAGAAACAAACCTCAATCTCTTACAGAAATCACACATCTCTCAATCAAAGGGAGATTCAACAGCGAAAAGAAAGATCGATCCCTTGGGATCCTTCCTTTCTTCAAACGGAAGAAACAGAGATAGGATCAGGCCGATTCCCAAAAACTCATGCTCAACAGTTAAAAATAAAAAGAAAGAAAGTAAAACGAAATCGAACTCAATACTTCCAAACAAAGCGATGAACAACATACCCACCTCCCGAAAGTGAAGCAGTCGAAGAAGATAGATGAGCCTGGAGTATGTATGGAGGAGAATGTAAGTGTTTTTTGAAACTGCATCACTGGAATCTTGCCCAAATGCATGTCCTGACAGCTTCTACAGATTTTTTTTTGTTCAAAGTTTAGAAGTTACCATCCAGACAAGTATACTGATATCATATTGGGAGTTTTGAAACGCTGACATAGGAGAGATGGTTGCTCCCATCGCTATTTCACTGTTCACTTGTATGAATCTCGTGCATAGCAGGTAAGCATCACTCTGCTAAGAATTTAAATTTGGTCTAGTGTGTCAGGTTCACCAATACAAATAACGCGTAACAAACGTAGTAGACTGCAATGTGCTTCCAATTTCAAATATGTGAAAAAGCCTTGTGTTGTTATCACCATACAGATCTGGGCTAACCTGATTTATCAACATTTAAATTCCAACTTTAGGAAAAGTGTGATAATCAAATACCAAATACGATTAATGCTGCAATGTACTGCCACCAACTTCAATGTTGTTGAGATCTTCACCAAAGGAACCTCCCAATACCCAGACTTGGGATAAGCTGAATTCATTAGGTTGTTGAATCGTAGGCCCCCACATATTTATCGTTGCCTTTGCTCCACAATATTTGTCTCCTTCCACATAAGCTATTGCATGCTAACCATAACAAGAGATTTCACACAACATTATAAATCATTGAAGATGAAAGGAAACCAATTAATAATTAATGGAATATGCATAAGGAATTACCTGATGTCCTCTTTCATCGACGAGGTCGAGATCAGCAGACCTTGGCTTAGGGGCATAGCTTCTTCACCGCAACTCAACTTCACAATGAATTCACAATCAAGATAATGTTTGTTATTATCTATAGAATCCAAGAAAACGCATGATTTGCCTGCAAAAACATGAGAAGCAATACAATCAAGAACACCATCTATATTTGATAAAATAAAAACTGAACATGATAAAATATGTTCAAACTCTCTACACCAACCTATCTGGAAATATTGCAAGAGAAAAAGTAGGAGTTAGATGAGAGTTGCAAGGGGCTTAATGTTGCATCATAAATATCACTTGCCGAAGAATACGCTATTAGTAATAGTATCAAGTATCTGATTAAACACACTTTGATGCCAAAATAGCACTCAACGCATCATATGTGTTAATTACCAAATCGTAAATAGAGAATAACTTGTCCACAATGATTAAGCTGCAATTTTCTCTACAACTAAATCAAATAGTTTAGAAAGTATACTTTTTAAAAAATTTCTTTCCTGTACAACATGAGAAGACAAAATAAAAGCAATAATATATAAGAAATATTATATCCTTCATAAAAGCAATAAGAATAGTAAGGAATCCATACTATTAATAAACAGAGCAATGGTGATCTAATAAAAACTGAGAAATAGAAAAGAAAAGAGAGCAGACAATAGACCCTTATACTTCTTATGACCCACACGGCCATGAGAAATCCTACGCCAATTTTGTTGAATGCCAGAGATTCTTCAAAAATTATGCCCACGTAGGGTTATTAATCAGCCTGCAACAGACACAAATGATGAAAAATTCAGTCTCTTCGAATGTAAATAATCAAAGATCTCTAGAATATATTGTCAACTTTTACATCTGATTTGCCAACACATTTTTTTTTACATAAACAATATTAGAAGTTTTCTAAGTTTAGATAAATGAAGAGAAAAAAATAGACAAAACAATCATAAACCTTGCAGGAGATAGAACATAAGAGAAATAGGTCTTGTAAGCATCTGGATTTAAAGAGCTTACTTGGACAGAAGAGCAATCATTGAGCTTCTAAAGGCTGTAATGCAACAATCCAAGCAAAGAATTCATTAGAAGAGCAACAACAGAGCTACAAGTGAAGGCTGAAATGCAAGATCAATGTACTTACCACGAGGAGAATGCCGTGGAAGGATACGACAACTGCGGATCAAGAATCTAGAGAGCGCAGAGAATAAGGCGAACCTGCTTAGGTTTGCAGACAATTAGTACAAGGAAAATGAAATTAGGTTTCGAGAAAGAAGAAGCTAAATCATCTGTCGTAAATTAACAAAATGCCGAATGAAAAACACTCTCAGAGGATTGTCACAGGTTAGAAAATCATACCGCAGAATCTTCCACGATGGCTCTAAAACCTGTGAAGCAATGGGGAATGGAGATTATCAAAATCTAACTGATATCCATTTCATCCAAGACAAGACAAGCATAAACGATGAGATTCAATACCAAACCTGAAATGTGCAAGGAATAAGGAAACTCAGTTGAAAATCGAAGCTCGATATGCTCTGCCTTCTTCGTCAACTGGGATTTGTAAACATCAATCCAAAAACCGTGGAACCCTAGAACCTCGAAAGAAAGGAGAGGGGATGTTAAAGAGCTTGACTGAGAAGGTGGAGTCGGTGGAGACGGCTGAAGGGAAGAGAAGAAGAGAAACGGGTCAAGATGAAGATGAAGAGATGAAGGACCGAAGAAGGGGAACGAAGCTTCCAAGAAAAATGTTGCTTGCGGGCCAAGCACGGAAACAAAAGAAGCAGAGCCCAAAAAATTTTAAAATAAGGGTAATATAGGAAACGTACTGTTTCAAGGGGGAACTCCCCTTTTTATAATATTATAAAAGGTATATATATAACTTGCAAGGAAGGAGAAAAATGAAAAGGCGGCTATGTATCGGATATATATGTATATATAAATCTTCTTCACATGTTCACTTTTCATCTTCACTACTTTACAATTTCAAAGTTGCAAAGAGACATGGAGCGAAACCGAGCAAACTTTCGATCATCTTTAGTTAACCAAAAAACGTTTATCTTCGATTTTTTTTACAAATCCGTTTGTACCAACAAATTCCTTATCCCGTTCTTTATCCTGGTACAAATTTAATTTCCGTTTGTTAGCTTTTAGTTAAGCCTCCGTTTACCGCTATCGGAACGCAAACGACCACCACGAGCTATCGAAAGCCGAGTTTAGGTTGTGCTCTTACTCCTCGCACCGCCAGGAGTTCGCAACTTCTTTCGGATCATCAATCGGGTTAGTAACGAATAAGTTATGAATTTATTCGTCTTCCTTATTGCGGGTTGATTTAAATTGACCTTAAGATTGTTAGAATGGATGAATGGAAATTCCAATATGATCGTTTGATTATTTTGATGATCTTAGGCTATTTGGATGTTTCGATCTGCTGACAGGTGGTTCAGAAAATTACTTGCGTGCAAAACGTTATTTCGGCAAAATTTAATTAATTAAATTAAGATTACGAGATTTAGTAAAAGTTAATTAAATTCCAATGAAATAATTTAATTAATTTTGGTACGAAAAGTTTAATAAGGAATGTGATATTCCTTACAAGTGTTTCCGGATACAGTAGACTAATTGTTGGTTGATTTGGCAAAATACTCAAGTAAGTCTTCGGACTTACTTAGTTTTTGATCAGAAGAAGTTACTACCTGAGAGATTGATTTGTGAGGTATTATTGTTACTATGAAAGCATGATATTGTGATACCATGATAATTGATATTTGCATGAGATGTTGAACGTGCATGGATAAACATGCTCACATATTGTTATGATATATGTTCATATATTATATATATATATATATATGATACTTGTGTTAGCTATGATGTGTGGAAATGTGTGAAAATGTTATATTAATTCAAGTGATTAATAATGTGTGTGGCATATAGCTAACGGACAAGATGTGTGAACACATGTGATACGTGTATGTGAGGACGAGCCTGTAATCATATGGTCATAACCCATATGGGGCTAGGCATATAAGTGCACTGGCTACACCCCATGGACTTGGGTAAGAATGTCGTATTAGCATAGAATGGTGAGCCTGGACTGGCGATAGCCTAGATTGGCGTTATCCTAATATTGACATGAGCCTGGATTGCCATTAACGTAGATTAGCGATAAGACTATATGAGTCGCGGCCGGGATTCCCTCAATACTAGGAGTGGAGGGTGCGACCGTTGTGAATAGAATATGCCTGCTATCATGGGGTACGGACATAGGGGCTTTCTCCATGGGGCGATCATAGTGCAAATGAATTAATAAGATGGTATCACCGACCTATAATAAGCATGTAAATGAATGTTCCGGCCATAAGTGCATTGCATATATTATGGCTAGGTTGATGTGTTGCATATACTATAGATATATGTGTTTAGTAGAATCTCTCATGGACAGAGTTATGATCTTGAACTAACTGTTTATATACCGACCTCTTGTTAGGTATTCTTGCTCATAGGGACGTTGTAGGGACGTCAGCTGTTGGAAGTGGTCCGCCGGGACAGTGATCTCACAGTTAATGCTTATGTTGTCGTTTTAGGTACATATGCATGTGCATGGTTTTGTTGTGTAAAGTTTAATATAATAGGTTGAATGTTTTCATTATTTTATGTGCTTCTTGTTGGCAAGGTCCTATAATTGTTGTTGTTGTCAAGATAACTGATGGGACCCACTGTGTGGTCCCTAGCCAAGTGTCGACTTGGGTTGTTAAAAACCTAGGTAGTTACATCCGAGAACCCTCTCTAATGTACTTCTGAACCAAATCAGTCTCCTCAGATCTGAAAACCCTTATGAAGGGTACAATAAGTGTGATGTGCAACACCCCCTTGCCAGGATTGTCTTGCCGGTACCAAGTGGACCACAAAGCAGAACTCCTGAAGTGTTAAAATAAATTAAGGACTAGGATGGCAATCCAAGGTCGTTGTAGCAGAAGGCAGAACACTATGACATGTCAAGAAAAGGGTGAAGTGATGTGTTTTAAGTTCCAAGATAAAAGATATCATCTTAACCATTGAGATAGTATTCTTCACATCCTCCTTGCTATAACTTGTCAAGCGGACATGAAGACATCCTGTACTTTTCAAAAGGTAGTGCCCTTTTAAAGAAATAACAATTTCAATTCAAATTAGATAACACAAACTTACTTGTCAAATAAAAATATTCTCATAATACTACAATGATAAGTCAAATTTCAAACACCAACCGATTAGTGATATATGTTTACAAAATACCGCCGACGAGCCCAAATTCAATCTTTATGAACAAGCTCTTGTAAATCATAATCCAACAACTTTCAAGTGGTCAACTCTTAATTGATCTGCACAGTGATGATATTTTGAAGTATCTTGCCTCATTTGACCTTTAAAAGTGAATTATGCCTCGTGTAGTCGTGTGTACATTATTGAATTTCCATTGAGATGTACAATTTCTTATTAATTTTCACATTAGATATTGACAAGGTTTTAAGATTACACAACTAAACAATGACATACATATTTCTATAATTTATAAACCATAAAAAAATCCATTAGGTCAAGAACTAATATAAGTTGAACGTTCTCCTCAGTCCTCATGGTAGATGGATCTAACAGATGAGCCTGATGCATCACGACCAATGAAAACTGGCCCTATCTACGATCACTAAACATAAATTCTCAATTTTAAATGATTTTACATAATCAAGTCATCACTAGGGATGACAATCTCACTCACAACCGGTGGTTACCCGAAAACCCGAACCACTCGAATGGTCAAAAACCCGATAAAATACGGTTGGAATGCGGGTGATGGTTTGATCGGTTGATGGTCCAGTTACGGTTTAGGGTGAGAATATTAGAACCATCTCCCGAACAACCACCCGAGCCATCACCCGACCCGACATTCACCAGATGTTCAAATGTTTTACCACCTCTCTTAAACCTTAGTCAGCAAAATTTGTGTTTCTATGCATCGGTTTAATTGTCATCTTCGACGGATCTTAAACACCGGCGCCTCGTGATATCCACCTCTGGCTTCTTCTATTGAACACCATCGCCTTCTTCAACAATACCTTTTTGGTGTCTACCATCTCCACAGGCGGTCCAACAAGGCCAGAAGCTTCTCAAGCTCAAGCTAGAACCGTCACCACCTCCAACGTCTCTGAACATCAACCCCACCAAACCTTTTTGAATCTGTTTATGTGACCCCTTAGCAAATTTCTACTAAATTAATGCTTTTGCGCCTCCCTCGCAATTTCATCCCGGCACTGTTGTTTTGTTCTCATCTACCGTCGTTTAATGATACATCTTATCTTTATACTATGATAGATATGGGCAAATAATAATGGTTTCAAATCAAGAAAAAAAATGTGTCAATAGTCTCAAATTTTGTGGGAGGAAAACCTCTTTACTATTTACAACATTTCAACTTTTTTTAAACTGATGACTACCATAATTACGGTTTGTTGAATTGTTGTATACGGATCATTTGACTATCAAATATGTTTTTTTTTTAATTTTTTAGTACTCATGACTACCATAGTTGCATTTTTTTAAAAAATTCACAAATGAATAAATTACAATTTTCAAGTTTTAATTTGTTGGTTGAACCCGAAAAAACCCGACCCACCCGATCAACCGCGGCTATGGTTTAGGGTGGAGGGGAGCTTGAGTGGTTGATGGTTCGAGTGAAACACTGTCAATCGACCTTTCCAGACTCCCTTTTGACCCAACAAAAAACGTTCTTGTTGTAACACCCCGGTTTAGTATCTCTCTAGGTATGCTACAACGCTAGCGGTTTCTTTACTACTACAGAAATCCGCCTTAGGCTTAAAAAAAACTAAACTTCAACGAGTTATACAAAAACTCCTTCATATCACATGTCTTGATTGAGATCACAACTATAATTTACAAATTAAAAAAAAAGCGTTGACTAAAATTTAAAGTTACTTAAACTTTCGAGCTAGAGTGAGAGGTGATCAAGTGTAACTCCCGATACGCTTCAAAAACGTCATCTGCTAGTTACCTTAACTTGTCAATCGGTTGATAACCAACCAAAACAAAAATAAAATAAAATGGGTCAGTCTATATGGAAGACTAGCAAGCTGGATTAACCTAATTGTAAAATATACATATTAATTTAGAATATAATATTTATAACGTTACCATACTAGATATTCAACACTTAACCGATTTAAAAACACTCTTAATTGCATTAACGTTCAGCTAGCAATTTTACCATGGATACTAGGTTTGATTTTAACCGTTAATCAACCGAAGGCAAGTCTTGAAGAACCTCTTGGTAAGTCCTTGACTCCCTAAATTCGCCTACCGGTAGCGAGATAGGAATTTGACGACCTAATTCCCGGGTCCACTAAGCCCCAACGAACATTTCTAATAATGCTATCGAGCCGTCATTATTATTTACCCATAATGTCCGTACATTAATATTCCACAATTCACATTTTCATCACTTCATCCATTATCCAAGTAACCGCTAAAATCAACAAAATACACATTAATACCATACGAGATTATATATGCGTATTTAACTATAGCTATCTCTATTTAATATATATATATATACATATAATATATATATATATATATATATATATATATTAATCAATCGAATATGTATGATAGTTATTTAAAATAACTATAACCACACTTGCCTTATCGCAGACGGACGTTAAAAATATCGTAACTGATTTAACTACGATTGATCTTTGAGGAAAGGTACTTTGATTTGTACTTTCTCATTATCACGTCCTATGCCCTTTATATAGGGTTGGTTTTGCAAGATGACTACGTATGAAAAAAAATCATTAGTTGGCTTCCTTACGTATTACCTCCATTTAGTTCCCCAAGTTTGTCAAATTTTCATCATATCTACTCATCAACCTATAGGTTACTAAGCAAGGCTATGCTATAATTCTTTTTAAAAAAAAAAATCAAATTCTATACTTTATCTTGCTCAAGGCACAAATCTAATACACACTAAAAACATTCTTATGTCCTGTCAAAACCCACCACACCCCCTAAACTAGCTTCTTCTATCTTTATTTATTTATTTTTGTTTATTTTATTTTTATTATAATTCATATATATATATATATAAACCCACATCAAAACATTAGTATCAAGAGGTATTATTACACAAGTGATAACTTAAGTTAAGAAACCTAGTAAATATTATTTAAAATATTTAGTACTAATCTATTATTAAATATTTTATTTTTTTACCAAAGTATGTGTTACACATGTGCTAATTAAACTTACACACTAACGCACCTAGTACGGTATTATTTTAGTATCTAACCAATTGTACCTTATTTAGCGGAGTGCTACATCATCCCCTTCTAAAATATACTTCGTCCCCGAAGTATCATATTTCAAAGAGGTGGGGATATCGACTTTTTATATCGTCTTCGGTTTCCCACGTCATCACCTTGGTTCCTTGTTTTGACCAAATAATTTTTACTAATGGAATGATCTTATTCCGCAAATACTTTTCTCAACGTCCAAAACTCGAACGGGTTCCTCGGAACTTGTGGCATCCACATGTATCTCAATATCAGCATAGTTAATTACATGTGAAGGATCAGGAATGTATTTTCGGAGTACCGGTACATGGAAAACATTATGCACTTGATAGGTGGTAAAGGTCAAAAGGTATGCTACCGAACCTATTCTATCCAAGATCTCAAATGGTCTGATATATCTGGGTTTAAGTTTTTCCCCGTTACCCAAACTGAATACTCCCTTCCAAGGTGAAACTTTCACAAAGACCTTGTCTCCTACTTCAAAACTCACTTCTCGATGCTTGGGATCTGCATAGGACTTCTGCCGACTTTGCGCTGCAAGTAGTCATTTTCTGATCACAACTACTTGTTGGGTTGTCCTCTGTAATAATTCTGGCCTAAATAATATTGCATCATCTCGTCGTTCTATATCGGGGATCTACACCGCCTTCCATAAAGTGCTTCAAATGGGGCCATCTTAATCGAGTTATGCCAGCTGTTGTTGTATGTAAATTCTATGAGAGGTAGGAATTAAAGCCATCCTTGAGGTCTATCAACACAAGCCCTTAGTAAATCTTCTAGCGTCTGGATGGTTCTTGTTCGCTAATTTATGACCCTAAAATCCTTATCAATAATGATAAAAAGCTAATAAGCTCACAACAACGATATGCTTTAAATTTATACTCGTATAATCACTCAACAAGTAGCGAACCCACAATGTATGGATCGTACGAAGTAGAGTAAGTACTCCAAGGTCGAACACAAGGACTTGGTGTTTAATTTGCAATAATGATCAATTATAGAGTAAATCTGAACTAAAAGATTGGAAAAGATAGGAAAAAGAAGAACAATGTTTTGTAGAGGTTTTGAGTAGTTCGCAATCGCATATCAATTCAATTGAAAACAGTTTATAAAACAAAGCAACAAAGACAATCAATTAATGGGAGAAATGGATTCCAAGGATTCAAGATCATTGTTTATGACATATAGACTCAAGATAACTCGCAAAAGGATCTATGGTTGAAAAGCAATAAGGATAAACGTTTCTAGGTGATGATGTATTACCGGGGTAAGTCGCAAGATCATCTAGTTTCAATCCTAACTACCTATTACCTGGTAAGTCTCAAGGTAATAAGGGTGGAAAATTCAATACAAACCGGATTATCAAACTAAGGATTAAGCAACCCCTACGGGTAAGTCTCGGGAGTTACCTAAACTCAGAAAGTAATCAGGCACATTGTTGCTAGCTTAGAAGATTCTAACCTAGATTTTGTCCAAACCAACCATTTTCAAGCAATTCAAACCAAACATAAAGTACAATATATTTCCATCATAGTCCAAGCCATAAACAAATTTCTATTCACCTTGGAACCAAATGTTCTAGCCAATAATCATCATCAAAATCAACAATCAAATATAAGAAAGAATGCATAAAAGAGAAATAACTAAAGAGGGAAAGGAAAATACTGAGCTTCATTAATCGAAAACCACCAAAACAATGTATCTCAGTATCGCAAAAGCATATCTGAACAAAAATGCAATAATAAAAGACTGAAGCTTTCCTCTAAACTAACAAAAGTCTAACAATGGTGGAAGTAGGAAATGAGGGAGGCAAGGTCGGAGACGATCTCTCTCCAAGTCTAAAATTCAACTAAACGGGAACTGAATGGAACCCTTAGGAAAATATTGGAGCTTTCCTTTTATACCAAACAACCTGCAAAAGACATGGGCTGGATAAAAAGGCCCGAAATAAAATAAACTACGCTCAGGGAAGAAATCTCGGGTGGGATATCTCGGCTGAGATGCAGCCATGGTTGGGGTTGAGATTTCTTGGCTTCGATCTTCGGTTTCTTCAGTGTCTTGGGATCTCGGTCAGGTCATATGGATCTCGCCGAGATACCGACCGAGATGGCCGTCGAAAAAGTGGATCACGGGCCGAGATGGGTCTCAAAGGTGGAAACCTCGCCCTGTAGTGTTGATCTCGGTCAAGATCAGTTACCAAGATTCTCCGGTTCCGTCTCTTGTGTTTCTAGCTCGACTACTTTGCCTTTCCTTTGCTTTTATGGTCGCTCCTATGCATCTACTCCGAGGCTTGATCCTCAAATGCATCGTTTTAGCTCTAAAATGCGCCAAATCCCTATAATGACACCAATAGCGTGTGTAGACATCTATTCTTGCAAAGTAGGACTAAACAAGCATAAATGGCACAAACTAAAGGCTAAAACATGCATGCGAAAAGGGGAAATCAACCTAAACGCATATCCAAACTAGGTTGATAAATCATGTTACCAGTTCTTTCTAATTGTCCATCTGTTTGGGGATGATAAGCCGTACTAAACTGTAGATTCGTTCCCAACCCTTTTGAAGACCTTGCCAAAATATAGACATGAAGCGACCATCTCGATCTGAAATTATTGATCGTGGAATCCCATGGAGGCGGACTATCTCACGTAAGTACATATCTGCCAATCTGTTGTTGTCCCATGTCGATCGATAGCCAGGAAGTGAGCTGCCTTCGTCAATCGATCGACTATCACCCATATAGATGTAACACCCCCAAATCCGTAGGACTCGGAGTGCTACTGGCTAGGATCTCACAATGGATCCTGGTTCTAGCCTGACAACAACTTCACTGAATCTTACAACAAGGCACCAACAGATTAAAACAAAACATAAAAACTGATATATATATATATATATATATATATATATACATATCAAAAAGGTGATACAAGGTACTGCTGAGTACAAAAGTTATAACATAAACCCGTACAATATAAATATCCCAACCACGATATCGTCCCCGTATACGGAACCCTCAGTAGATCACCCCACTGGATCACTCTACAGCTCTCCTATCCTGCAAAGGATCTATAACACAGTATGAAACCATTAGCTAACTATACACATATATAAGAAGATGCTAGAGCACAATCACATATCAGAAATAATAAACACTTCAGCATGATATCAAAATTTACCCGGTTTATTATCTTTAATAAGTCGAATCACTTAATCGTATAAATAGATATATATGAAGATAGGTGACACGAGGAATATAATCCCCGCCTCTGAGTACTCTAACCAGCTGGAGTAGTATCAGCACACCTCCCGTGTACCCTGTGGGAGTGGTGAGGGGCCTTCCTTTATACCAGATCTGGCCTGACTACAGAGAACCTCTCAGACTCCACTACGGGATGAAAGGGAAAGGTTATCACGGCCACTACAATGGGCGGTCAATATAATATAGGTCGGTGACTATCATAAGCATGCTATAAAGCATATAACAAACACCACTCAAGCATACATCCAATATAAGGATAGTAGCTAAGTAAGTCCTATGGAATTACCTCGATCTCAGAAGTAACTCAAGTACGATCCACTCTCAGAAACGTCGACTCCAAACTGGAGGACAACACAACTTATACAGAACACACATATATATATCACAATCCTATCACACAAAGGGTCACACCTAGACCCAAGGGATCCTTAAGGGATCATATCCAACTCGTAACCTCAAGGCCGTAACCGGCATATCTATATCATACTCGTCAACATCCGAATCCTAGCATTTAATCCTAAGCTAAGGAAGGAAGAACAAGGAAGAAGAAGAAATGAAGAAGCAAGGAGGACATACCACAGTTGTGGCCTAGGCACGAAACTGCTCCAAGATAACACCTCCACTAGCTCTCAAGCTCAGCATAACACTCACAAGCATCAACATCAACCACAAGGTACAACTTCCAAACCAACTCCAAGGAGAACAAGAACAAAAATCAAAGGAAGGTGAAGGAGAAGCAAGGAGGACGTGAAGACTGGATGGAAAGTGAATAAGTAAACCTTGCTCAGCAAGGAGAAGAAAGAAGTAAAGCTAAGGGGTAAAGCACGGGCAAAGGAGTCAACACAAAACGCGCTGCAGCCGCCAGAAACCACAGGGGCGGTTCCCTGAGCCGCAGGCGGCGGAAACCCACAGGGGCGGCGGTCATGCCGCGGGATGCGGAAAAAAACCAGTCTCGGCCCAAAGACAAAGACAATCTCGGCTATGGTCCGATCTCGGTCCGAAAGAAAAGGCTCTCACAATAGAATCCTTTCTTCCGACTGTCTTTGTAAACCTATCACAAAATCCATGGCAATATCTTCCAGTTTTCATTCTGGTACCGGGAGAGGTTGCAGTTCCCCGCCGGGTTTTCTGTGCTCAATTTTAACTTGTTGACAAGTTAAACAGTTAGCCACATATTCAACAATCTCATTTTTATGCTGGCCCACCAAAATTCCTTCTTAAGTCTTTGTACATCTGACTTGAACCTGGATGCACAGAGTAGGCAGAGTTGTGTTCTTCTCGAAGAATGTTTCTTGAGCTTCTCATCAGTTGGCACACATATTCGATGTTAGAACCATAAAAGACCCATCGTCATGTATTATGAAACCATGAGCTTTGCCAGAACTTGCATCATTGCATATCTTTATCAAATAAAGGTCATCAATTTGTTTCTGTTTGATCTCTTCTTCCAAGGTTACCCTGATTTTCATCATGCGCAACTTTCCTTGTTTGAGGATACAAAACCTGTCTCTGATGAATCTTGGAACTGACTCTCGTTTATTAGGCACACCAGGTGTCCCTCCATAGTCTTCTTTCGACTTAGAGCATCGACTACACGTTAGCTTTTCCAAGGTGATACCTAATCTCAAGGTCATAGTCTTTTAAAAAGATCTAACCATCTTCTTTGTCTCATGGTTAAATATTTGTGAGTGAATACATACTTCAGGCTCTTGTGATCGGCAAAAAGTTGACAATGCACTCCATATAAATAATGCCGCCATATTTTAAGAGCAAAAATTACCGGGACCTAGTTCTAGGTCATGTGTTTGGTAATTTTCCTCATATGATTTCAATTGTCGGGATGCATAAGCAATAACCTTATTATGTTGCATCAATACACATCCCAGACCCTGTCTCCATCAATACACATCCCATGTCTTGAGGCATCACTATATATCACATATTCCTTTTCTCCTGTGGGTAGGTTTAAGACTGGAGCGCTGGTCAACCATCTCTTTAGCTCTTGAAAACTTGTTTCACATTGTTGACTCCACTCGAACTTGTGTGACTTGCGCAAAAGACAAGTAAGAGGTCTGACTAACTTGGAAAATCCTTCTACGAATCGCCTATAAATTCTATAATATCCAACAAGTCCTAGAAAACTGTGAATCTCCTTGACAGTGTGAGGTTGTGGCCAATCCGCGACAACTTCTACTTTTTGGGGATCCACCATAACTCCTTCTTATGAGATCACGTGCCCAAGAAAGGCGACCTTGGTCATCCAAAAATCGCATTTGGAAAGTTTGGCATATAGCCGATGTTGCATTAGCACACTCAAAGTGGTCCGCAAATGTTGAGCATGGACTTCATGGCTTGGTGAATAAACTAATATACCATCGATGAAAACGATTATGAAGTCATCCAGATACTATTGGAAGCACCAATTCATAAAATCCATGAATAGAAATGGGGTATTAGTTAATCCAAAAGGCAACACTATAAACTCATAGTGTCCATACCTACTTCTAAATGCTATCTTAGGAATGTCCCTTTCGCAAACTTGAAGTTGATGATATCCAGATGTGAGATCGATCTTTGTGAATACTTTTGCACCCTGAAGTTGATCTAGTAAATCGTCAATCCAGGAATCGGGTATCTATTCTTGATTGTGACCTTGTTCATTTCTCGGTAATCGATGCAAAGCCGCAATGAACCATCCTTCTTTTTAAGGAACAACACAGGTGCTTCCCAGGGCGATATACTAGGTTGAATGTATCCTTTGTCTAAAAGCTCTGTCAACTACTTCTTCAATTCTTGCATTTCTCGGGGCTAGTCTATATGGTGGTTTGGGAATTGGGAAGGTTCTTGATTCTAGATCAACGGTGAACTTCGACCTCCCGTTTAGGTGACATTCTTGTAACTTCCTCCGGAAACACGTCTAAGAACTCTTGTACCACGGGTATCTTCGTTATATCTACTCATTTTTTCCTCCCTCCACCATATGACACAAATACCCATGCATCCCTGTGTGAGTAACCTTATTTCCGTCATTGCATTTATTATTCTACCTTCTTCATATGGGTTCCTACCCTTGAATTTACACCTAAAGTCTCCGTTCCCCTTTATTGTAATTGTACTAGCTTCAAAGGCAAATTTAGCACCATGTTGGATTAACCAATCGACACCTAATATAATATCATGAGGGCTCATTTGGATAACTATTAGGTTTGCGGAAAATTTCCGTCCCTCAATCAGAATTGGAAAATATACCAATTCCGTGGTACCTATCAATCTATCTCCGTTGGGTAAAATAACGACATAAGGTTCACACGAGTTCTCATTTTTCTACCCCGAGTTGGTTAACACATTTCTTCGAAATAAAAGAGTGTGTTTCTCCAGAGTCAAACAAAATTTCTACTGGTTTAGAATAACTATGAAGGGTACCTTGAGTAACGGTTGTATTAGTCTTTCCTATTTGTCTCATATCGTACAGACGGGGGCCAGACATGGAAGTTCCAATGGCATGCCTCTCCTTGTTTTGTATTGTCCGGTGTGACATTGAAGGTGCAACTGATCGAACTTGTTGAGATGACTTAGCTCTTGGACTATTCATAGATGCTTGATAAGACATCGTCGGCTTCTGTATAGTGCTCCGGAAAAATCTTACCATATGTCCAATCTTCCCACATCCTCTACATTCCTAGCTTCCTTGTCACAACTTCGTCGGAGGTGATTTGGACTTCCACAGTTAAAGCATCGACGCTCTTCTCCTGAGGCCTTGGGGTTTTGAATGGTTGGTTGTCGGCTGAAATGAGTCAGTCCCCTCCTTTCGCGATTCCAATGGTGGTGCCGGTCTTTTGAATCCTACACTCAATTGTCCCCCCTTTCTCCGGTTCTCGTTTTCCATCCGCTTTTTTGCATTGTCTATGGTGGCTTCCATACGTAGAGCTTCGTCCATAAATTGTTCCAAGGTAACACAATTGTGTCGTATCATGGACGGTGCTATCTCAGGGGGTAACCATTCATAGAATTGTCGGATTTTATCTTCTTCATCCCTAATTATTGATCCGGCATAGGGTAATAACTGTTGAAAATTTTCTGCCATTGGGGTATTTTAAGCCTTCATTATGTGGAAATAAGAACTCCCTTCGCTTTTCTTCCCGTCTAGCCGATGGAAAGAACCGATCCATCAACTTTGTCTTGAATAACTCCCAACTTATGGAATTATCGTCCGCGGTTTGGTTGTCTCCCACCAAAATGAGCACTGTCTCGAAGATACAATGCAACAATGCGAACCTTGTTTGCATTTGAACAGTTGACTCCTCTGAACCTTTGTTCTATGTCACTAAACCAATGTTGAAGCCTCATTGGTTCACCAGTTCCATCATACTTATCAGGTTTCATATCCCATGCCACCTAATACGCACGGTCATAGCTCCATTCTTCATTTCGTACCAAGGGTTGCATTACTAGTGGAGGGGATGATTCGGCTACCCTGGGCAAGCTAGAGGATGCGCGGCGCATTACCCTATCCACCGCAACTTGAATCATATTATACAAGGCTTCTTGTCCCACAGTGTTTTTCGGAACGTTAATAGGGGGATCTTGATGGGGTTGGGATTGTACTGCTGATTCGGCTACCCTGGCCAAGCCAGATTGTATTGCTGATTGTTGCGGTGTGTGAATGCTGACGTGGGTCGCTCATTTGAATGTCAGCATTTAATCCTTGTTAGTGGTACTCTTAAACATGACATTTTATAACATACACTTATTTCATACATACAAGATTTCATTTTACATTCATCTCTTATTCAAAACAATATATATATATATATATATATATATATATAATATATATATCCCTTTCCCCGTCTATTCTACACAAGTTGGAACTTTTGGGATCTGGTTCTACTTCCTTTAGAGCTAGGTTCATACTAACTTCACACACAACAATACTCTTAGTATTATACAAATTTTGTCTCTCTTCCTGGACCTAATCTTTCTTAGGATTTTTTATCCTAAGGATGCGGTTGCCCTTTTTGTTGGTAATTACCCCTATGTTTGGCTCTGAACAAAGGGTTCTCTCTGGTTGGATCTCTCTAACTCTGATCGTTCATCTTCCACCTCCTGTAGACGAGCTCTCAGTTCCCTCCTTTCTTCTTGCAACTCTCGAAGTCTCTTAGTTGTTGGCTTCAGTTTGGAGGTGACTTCCTCTGTTGAAATTGTGCTTCCATGTGTCATTCCTCGTGCCGAGCCTTCATCCCTAAGGGGGCCCAATAATCTAAGTAGTCGTATCTGGGCTCTTGGGAGCGTACATGGAACTGGCCGATTCAGGATAGTATACCTCTTGAGGTTGATATTGCGTCTCCCCAGGGTATATGTGTTACAGGGTTTCCTGTCCAGTCATACTGAAAACCCTTTTCTAGGGTGTATGTGTTCAAAGGCCAAACAGGGGCTGGGCATGGCAATTCCCAAAATGCAGGTATTGGGTTTATATCTCCTGTTTCATTCCATTGGACTGGAGGTGCAGATTCCAGTTCAATTTTTATTGCCTTTCCCTTGCGATTCTTCGCTGTTCACTAGAACTCGACAACTAGCTATAGAAAAATTTTGCAACATAATAATTGCTACAATTGTACGATAAGACAAAAAATCAAAAGATAATTAAGGTGTAGAGATGCTACCTGGAGTTCACCTGATCACACCCTTCGAGGCTTTGATCCTCAAATACGACATTTGAGGATCAATGCATCCAATTCGAGGCTTGATCCTCAAATACATCGTTTTAGCTCCAAAATGTGTCAAATCACCTACAAAGCCACAAATAGTGTGTGTAGACATCTATTCTTGCAAAGTAGAATTAAACAAGCATAAATGACACAAACTAAAGCTAAAACATGAATGCGGAAAGGGAAAATCTATCTAAATGCATGATTAAAACAGGTCGATAAATCATGTTATATATCAACCTTGGCTCTGATACCAACCATTGTAACACCCCAATTAATATCTCCCTAGGTATGTTACAACGCCAGCGGTTTCTTTACTACTATGGAAATCCGCCTTAGGCTTAACAAAAACTAAACTTCAACGAGTTATACAAAAACGCCTTTCATATCACATGTCTTGATTGAGATCACAACTATAATTTACAAATAAAAAAAACGTTGACTGAAATTTAAAGTTACTCAAACTTTCGAGCAAGAGTGAGTTTTACCACCTTTTAAACTAACTCATAAAAAATAGAAATTCACAAGATAACAACAACGGTCTACTTTAAATTTATAATCTCACAATATATCTACTCTATAATGCAGCGAACCCACATTGTATGGATCAATCGCAATATGAGTAAGTATCCGAGGTCGATCTCAGGGACTAAGTTAGATGAAAGTGAAAATTGACAAAGAATAGTGTTAGCTGGTTTTACACACCTATAAACTCCTATAAAAAAAACAAACAAGAAATCCACAAGATGCCAAAACTGAAGCAATGTTTTAAAATTTATAATCTCGTGATATCTACTCAATTATAGTGAAACCACAGTGTATGGATCAATCGCAATAATGAGCAAGTATTCCGAGGTCGATCTCAGGGACTAAGTTAGATGAGAATGAGAATGATCTAGAATAGCATAAATCCATAATAAAGAAGGGATTGGAAAAGAAAGGGAGAAAGTCGAAAAGGTGTGAAGGTTTTGATGGATTCGCAATCAATTATTCTGAATTGATTGAAATCAAATGCAAACAAAGAAAACATACAATGAATATATGGAAAGAAATGTAGTTCCAATGATTTAAGATCATTATTTATACACATTGGACTCAGGATTATGGATCTCATGTGACATATATATAAGGTTGAAGGGCTCGGCCAGGATGAATGTCTCTTAATCTATGCTCTTTTACAGTGACGTCTCAAAGAACATAAAGGGTCTGCAACCTAATACCTATAGCTTTCAAGGTTAAAGAGGGAGAAATAAACAAACAAACCTTATTCTTTCAATCAAGGAAAAACAATAACCATTTTATAGTTACGTCTCAGGAATTATTGCCTCAAAGGAAGGAATAATAGCACATTCTATCCAATAAAAGGTAGAAAGTTATTACCTAGGAACAAGTTCTCTTATGTATCTAAATAGGAATATCTCAGTTATGACTCAGTTCCTACTTAGGTTAAGGTGGTTTAGATTCAATCTAAACCTGCAAAAAACCAAACCTTTCCATATGATTTAAAGCGATTTATACAACCTATGAATAAGAACAACCAATCCATCATAGTCCAAGGTATAAACAATTTTCTAACTACTTGGATCCACATAAGGTTTCTAGCCAACCATACTCATATCTAAACCTGAATTCAAATTGATAAAGGAAAGCAAACAAATTAAATAAGAAAAGGGAATGAAGAAAGCACCCAGCTTTTTGAATCTCAAAAATAAAATTGTCTTCCACTTGCAAATCTCTAACAAACTAAAAAATATTGGATCTTCCTCTAACTAATCTAAAACCTAACAATGGTGAAAACTATGGAGAAGAAAGGTAGGAGAAGAATTCTCCTTTTCAACAATCAAACCTAAAAACAACTTTCTCTAACTAACCAAACCTAAATGAGCACAAATGCGGACGAACAAGCACACCCCGCACACACTAAGCACCCCAATTTCAGTTCTGGAACCCTACTTTTTATAACCTTAAACCCGTCGAGAGACGGGGCTGGGCTAAAAAGTCCGAAATAAAATAAAATCGGACGCTCAGGGAAGAAATCTCGGTCTAGATCTCGGCCTAGATAGGTCAGTGTCGGGGCCGAGATTTCGACTTCGTATTCAGCGTTATGAGGATCTCGGTCAGTTCATCCGAGATCATGGCCGAGATAGGGGGCGAGATTTTACAACAGTAGCTCACAACTTGACCGAGATATATGGATCTCGGCCGAGATGCTTCTCAATTTCTGGCACTTCGTCTCGGTTGCTCCAAATTCGTCGTCTCTTCTCCTTTCCTATGCTCGTATGACAGCTCTTTAAACGTCCACTCCAAGGCTTTGTCCTCAAATGCATTGTTTTAGCTCCAAAACACGCCAAAATACCTACAAAGACACCAAAAGCGTGTGTAGACATCTATACTTGCAAAGTAACGTACACCTAACAAGCATAAAAGACACAAACTAAGGTTAAATAATGCATACGGAAAGGGAAAAAACTACCTATATGATCAACTAAACAAGGTCGATAAATCATGTTATCAAAAATACTCCATACTTATCCTTGCTTGTCCTCAAGCAAGTAATAAATCCAAGATAGGATAACATGAATTATCTATGCAAAATAAATATGAAAAACTCTTTTTGGTTGCGTTGTGCTTTCTATACATGATCACTCTCAAAGGTGTAGTCATATGGTGATATGACTAAAGACATATTACAATTAAGCTCAAGTGAGATAGGCAAGTGAAAAAAAATCAAACTTTGCAAGGAATTTATAATCATCACAGAAACTTCAAATGCCTAATATCCAAGAAAATCAAGTCTAAGCCATTAAGTCAAATACATGTATACATAGATCAAAGGACTTAATGAAAAGGCCATAGAGACGTGATCAAGGTAGGATGATATAGGTAATGTGATGGTAATCCGGGAAGAAGAACAACACAATGAACTCTTTTTCTCAACATCCATCCTTTACAGCAGTAGCTCACAACTAGTATTAGAGGTATGGGAGAATCAACAGGAATGTCAAGAACAACAAAATCAACGGGAACATAATACTTCCCTAGCAACAATGGTACATCCTCTAACATTCCGGCAGGTTTAAATACCGATCCATCCGCTATGAGCAATGTCATATTCATTTGCTTTGGTTCCCCAAGGCCAATTTCCTTGCAAAGTGCAAGAGGAATCATACTCACACTCACGCCAAGATCACACAAAGCTGCATATGGTCCTTCTCCAAGTCCTACTCGGACGCTAAATGATCTGGGATCCTTAAGCTTTGGTGGCATCTTCTTCATTGAAGTTTTGATGACCTTACTTGATCTTTGAGTCATCATCACTTCTTTTCGAAACAGTTCAGCTTTTCTTGTTAGAGAGAGTCTCCTTCAAGAGTTTCCCGTATTCCGGCATCCCTTAAACAACATCAAAAGAAGGGATATCAATATCAGACTTTTTAATAAGCTCGATAAACTTACCAAAAGTCTCGTCAAGCAAAGATCTTGCACGGGCTTGCGGAAAGGGAAGTGGAGGTTTGTATGGGGGCGGTTTAATGTACACTTTTTCCTTTCTGTAGGCCTTTTCTCCACGTTTTCCATCTTTTCGTCCTGAGTAAGGGATCTCGACCGAGATTTTTGATCTCGGGCAGAGATACATGTCACTGTCGTGAAATCTCGGTCAGCCTCATAGGGATTTCGGGCCGAAATTTTCACACAAGTGGCCAATATCTCTCATTTCGCGTGTATTTCGTCCTTTTTCAACTCATCTTCAACAATGATGGCTAGAATATGTCTTTTCGGGTTCTCCTCAGTCTTTCTAGGAAGCCTTCTTGGATCTCTAGGAGCTTCTTCAGCCTTTATGAAGACTTGAGTTTCCAAAACCTTTTGACTGTGGTAACACTAATGACAAAACTCTCTAGATTGCTCATCCTTGCCATCAATTGTTCAAACATTGCTTCAACTCGATATTTCGGTTGAGCTTGCTCAGCTGGCTTAGATTGTGGACCTTGTAACATCCGGAATTTTTATTCCGGACTTAGAGCGTTTGTAGATTTTTCCCGCAATCACGAGGTGCCGAGTGCCGGGATTTATTCCTAAATCCCGAGACCGACTATGCGTTATTCCCTTTTTTCCGCTTTCCGACCCCTCGTTCCTAGCTGGGGTGACAAGAGGACAACCGACCCCCCTCGTTCCTAGCTGAGGTGACAATATGGCAGCTTTCCCCTATCCCTTTTGGCAGCCCCTTGTCCCTCCCTCTCTCTCTCCTCTCTTCTCTTTCATGTTAATCTCTCATCTCTTCCCCTTCTCTTTCTTTGCTCTTCTTCCATTTTTTTTTGAAACTCTTGGATTGTGGACTGCAGTGGAGAAGATCAGATCTAGTTTGGTAAGCATATTCCTCTTCTTCTCTTCTCTTCATTGTTGTTTTCCTTTTCTTCTTCCTCCTTCATCCATGGCCATGGATGAAGCTCTTGAGAAACTTTTTCCTCAAATCCTTGCATGCATGTGTTCTTAGCTCGATTAGGTCGTGGAGAGGAGTCTAAGATCAGTGGTTGGTGTTGGAGAAGACCCAGCAAGGAGAGGAGGACATTGGAGCCAAGGATCCATAGTCGAAGACGAAGAAGACGGGCTTCTGCAGCGAAACCGGGGGCGGCTCACCACAACCGCAGGGCGGCTCCAGCCACCGGGGCGGCTTCGGGGCGCCAGGCCGCAGGGGCGGCTCCAGGGGCGATGCCTGCTCCGCGGCCGCAGAGGCGGTTCCGCAGGGCGGCGTCTGCTCCGCGGGGCGCCAGCTTGACTCCACGGCTGCGTTTCTTGACAGTAGGTTCCTCTCTCCCTTCCCCTTCGTTCCTTCCTTAGTTTGTAGTTGTATCTTGTTAGTAGCATGCCTAGGATGGATCTAGAGTAGCTTGAGATTCCACTTAGTGGTTGTGAACCTAGGAGCCCTTAAGGCTCGATGTAGTTGATGGTTATGAGTATGTTGAGCATGATGGACCTTCTAGGCTAGCTTGTTCCTTCTTGGTTGAGGTTTAAGATCATGTGGGGTTATAAACTGTTGTGAGTTGGTTTTCATGTGCTGAGAGTGTGGTGAGTACCTTGGACCCTAGGATGCATTCCTAGCTTGAGGGTTAGGTGATCTTGCTTAGATCACTAGAGTGAAGTCTAAGACTTCTTGAGCGTGAGCATGTATTGATATGCATATCTCTTGTGAGCAGGTTGTGGGCTTCCTCCTTAAGGAAGCGAGAGTGTTGTGATTTGAGTGTGGTGACGAGGTAAGTCTCCGGACTTACTTAGCTCGTATTTTACGTATTAGCATCGATGTGTGTTGGTGGTGTGTGTGTGTGTGTTATTGTTTATGTTATAAACAACTAAACCGGTAAATAGGACCACCGACTTTATATTATTTGGCCCAAGTGTATGATAACGGGCGGTGACATCATCTGCCTAGCTCTTGCGAGAGTCTAGGAGGTTCTCGGCGACTAGCCCGGGCGGGTAGACGGTCGGATGCATCAGTACCATTCCTTGCCGGTAAGTAGGGACGAGGCGAGACCACGGTGGTTCTCGTGTCACAAACCTAAGTTGAATTAGAACGGGATACGACTTAATAATAAAAAGATAATAAACCGGACTTGTGTGTTTTGGAGTATGTATGTGTTATGTGATGTATATGTGTATGTGCCTTCACCTCTTTTCTAATGCTTCGAATATGAGCTAACGGTTTTAAACCGTTTGTGTAGATGCTTGCAGGTTAGGGACGCCGCCGAGTGAGGTGGAGGAGTGGACAGCCGGGGTCTCCGTACATTATAGGACGGGGGACGTTTTTGGGTTATGTCTTTGTATTGTGGATTGGGTTTATGTTGTACGGTTTATGTTTTCTTATCGGAGTTGTGTCGTTTTGAGGACTCGGCTGAGTTTCCACCTTGTATCTTTACATTTCAGTTTCTCGCATACATTATAAACGGTTTGAGTTTTTGCCTTTATTTGTGCCTTGTTGGAAAGGTCCGGTGAAATTGTTGTCAGGCTAAGGGTCGGGACCCATTGTGAGGTCTCGCCGTAGCATCCCGAGTCCCCGGATTTGGGGTGTTACAAAAGTGGTATCAGAGCCCTAGGTTGACAACAATGGCACTCGCAATCTTTTAAAGGCCGAATGAGGAATAAACAGAACCCACGGGTTCTGACTTTTCGTTTTCAAAATCATGTGCATGAGTCGGGTTTGGGTTAGAATGTACGGGACCACTCCTTCCGCAAACCTCGGCGACATAGATCTCTGGATTTGATGTATGTATATATATATATTACATAGTTATATATATATGGCCTTAGGATGTTTTTGGACTTGATTTATGTGTATAGTTATATAGGAGGATTATTATACGTTTTGGACCTTGTTTTGTTGTGATGGAATTCCGGGTGTGTTATATTAGTAGTAATGTGGACATAGGACATATATCTTATATACATACTCTTATATATTTAGTAGCATATAGAGATACTGACCTAATAGAAAGAGGATAATACAATATCATCACCTCTGAGACGACGTCGTTGGCGTGGGATAACGTTCATACGTGGAGGAGTACGCTCAAGTATCTAGTTGATCTTTTCGTGCTAACGAACGCCATGACGTTTCGCGGATTCCTTTAAAAGGATGTCGAAGAGGAGGAGTAGAGCTAACGTAAGCGAAGGGCAACCAAGTAAAAGAAAACTCGAGACAACTTAAGAGCAATCAAGATGGAAGCAATACAACAGATGGAGCAACATTAAAGTGTAGAAGCGGTTCTAAAGAAGCCATGATCGAACGACGACGAGAACAATGGAGATAACAAACTTAAGTTCTTCAAGAAGACGCGTGGACAACTAAAGATGCGAATCGAGGAGGAGATGGGTGCATTCTAACAAGGTTAAAGGGGTGTTCCATCACGAGAAGTGAAGCTTTCCTTAGACGCTCCTAAGCTTTGGAGTCAAGATGAGAAACGTGATCGAACCAAGTGTGAAAGATGTAAGATACCGTAAGTTAAGCTTACGAGGTACCATTAAGTGAAGAGTCAACATTACGAGAGTTATGAGAAGAATGGCAAGGTGGGGATTCACGCGGAGTTGACCGGTTTCCGTTATGACGATAAGGCGAAGAAACACCAAAAATGAGGAAGTGTGTATCCTAAGAAGATGAGAGCAACACGTGGATGCTAACTAACGTTAGAGATTTTGAAGACTTACAAGATATCATGAAGCGCGGTTAAGCCTATGAAGGTGAGTCATGGTGACACAACAACGCCGAGAAGGGTATATTTATCTTGCATAAGGAAAAGGAAGCGTGGAAATGAAGAATGAGCTAACGGAGTTTAAGGTAGAGTACCCCGAGAGGGTAGCCTTCATGAGAATGGTAACATGGAAGCATAGAAGGATGGTAAGTCATTGAATGGGAAGAGGATCAGTGATCAGCTAATTGGTGACAACCGAGAACGCGCATGTGCGGGTGGTCTATGGATGAGTGTGGGGGAGAGTAACCAGGCTTTGGATCATAAAGGAACGGTAACAAGAACTTAGAATTTATCTTAAACTCTTGATTTGAAGTTCATATTGGATTATATCTTAAACTCTTGGTTTGAAGTTGTTATGGAGAACACCAGTTTGCGAAAAGAGAGACGGTTATCTCCATTTGTACATCGATTACAATGAGCCGAACAAGATTACAATGAAGAACAAGTACCCCTTACCACGTATAGATGATCTACTCGACCGGTTGCAAGGGTCGGTGGTCTCTTCTAAATCGAGTTAAGGTTTGATTGGCACCAATTGAGAAGTCGAGACTGGGATATTGCAAGCACGGCATTCCGGACAAACCATGTCACTACGAGTTGTAGTGATTCCATATGGGCTTACTAATGCCCCGAATAAGACATTTTGGTCCACTCTCGAAGAAGAGAGAAGTTGTATGACCAGTTGTTTCGGGATGACAACCCCCGAAGGATGTGAAAGAAGTTACAAGTTTTCGTGGATGTGCTGATCATTACCAGATTAGTGGAGGGATTCTCCAAGTAACACCATCTATGGCTAACCTACTCCGGATGACGATGAAGTATTGAGTGGGACGAAAATGGACAATGGAGTTGTTGAGAGTTAAGAGGAGATTCATTGGTGCAACTGTTTTGAAATTGCCTCGAGGTATGATCGGTTTGAAGTGTACAAGTGATTCTTCAAGACATGGTCTTGATTGAGTATTGAGAGACGATGTAAAAGCTATAACATACATGTCTCGTTAGTAGAAGCAGTGTGAAGCAAAGTATTTCCTTCATTACATAGAACTTGCAACAAAAGTTGAGGAAACGTAGCATCAAAGTGTGGTTTGACAAGAACCAAAGCCAATGATGTAAATTGGAAGTTCGATCTTCTTTGTTAGAGACAAGCAAAGAAGAAACATAATGGAAATGTTGCAGTGAGAAAGACCCGAGAAGGAAGTTGAGTTTCTGATACATCGGACCTTTTTGAGATCTTAGCGCAAGTTGGGAAAGTGTTTTACCGGCTTGCATGGCCGCCTCCTAGGACGGTCAAGGAGGTGCGCAATTTCTTGGGCTTAGCGGGATACTGCCGCCGTTTTGTTGAGGGTTTCTCCGTAATTGCACGACTGCTCACTTCTTTGCTGAGGAAGTCTACCAGGTTCGTTTGGTCCGAGCATTGTCAACACAGCTTCGAGGAGCTGAAGAGGAGGTTGACCTCCGCTCCTGTTTTAGCCCAGCCTGAGGGCGTAGAGGATTTTGTAGTTTATAGTGACGCCTCCAAGCTAGGCTTGGGGTGCGTTTTGATGTAGAGAGGCAGGGTTATTGCGTACGCTTCTCGGCAACTGAAGCCGTACGAGGAGAATTACCCTACTCATGATCTTGAGCTAGCGGTAGTGATTCATGCCTTGAAGATCTGGCGACATTACTTGTATGGGGCTACGTGCCAGATCTTCACAAACCATAAGAGTCTGAAGTATATATTCATTCAGCGGGAGTTGAATAACCGCCAGAGGAGATGGTTGGAGCTAATTAAGGACTTTAACTTAGAGATTTTGTACCATCCGGGGAAGGCGAACGTAGTCGTCGATGCTTTGAGTAGGAGGACACCTCGAGAAGAGGCTATAGCTCGGCTTACGGTTCATCCACAATTGTAGAGGGATTTGATAGGGTTGGAGTTGGATACCCGGTTCCGGATACGGACTGTTGTTTGTCCGAGTTAGAGGTATTACCTTACCTGTCCGGAGAGATCCTGCAGAAGCAGGAGGGATGTCCCATTTTGATGAGGATCCGGGACAGGATGTCCCGAGGAGAGGCACCGCAGTTTATCACAGGAGCAGACGGGCTATTGAGACGCCAGAGACGTATTTATGTACCGTCGGACCAGGAGTTGAGAGAGCGGTTTTTGCATGAGGCACATTCCACACCTTACTCAGTGCACCCAGGCACGAGTAAGATGTACCAGGATCTTAGGAGATTTTATTGGTGGGGCGGGCTTAAGCCCGATGTAGCTTGATATGTGGCCCGATGCGCGACTTGCCAACAGGTCAAGATCAACCACTAGAGACACGGAGGAGAGCTTCACCCATTGCCCGTGCCGCAGTGGAAGTGGGAGGACATATCCATGGATTTCGTTACAGGTCTGAGACCGAGTAGGAGCTTTGACGCGATATGGGTGGTAGTAGATCGGTTGACGAAGACCGCACGTTTCATCCTAATACGGGAAACGTGGCCGGTGATTCATTTAGCCGAGGAGTTTACCCGTCAGATTGTGAGATTACATGGAGTACCGAGGACCATCATCTCGGACAAGGACGGGCGTTTTACCTCGAGGTTTTGGCAGCAGGTACACGCCGCCCTAGGTTCGAGTCTTCATTTCACCACCGCATACCATCCACAGACCGACGACCAGTCTAAGCAGACTATTCAGACATTAGAGGATATGTTACGAGCATGTGTACTAGATTGGGGTCAGGTATGGCCAGATCATCTCCCGTTGGTCGAGTTTTCTTATACTAACAGCTGGCACGCGTCGATTGGGATGGCACCGTATGAGGCATTGTATGGACGAAGATGCCGTACTCCCTTATGTTGGGACGAGCCGGGGAGTTCTAGCGTTGTAGCTCCAGATCAGGTACAGGACGACGTGGCTAGAGTTGCTTTGATCCGAGAGAGGATGTTGGCCGCGCAGAGCCGTCAGAGGTCGTATGCGGATAGGAGGCGTAGACCTCTCGAGTTCAGGGTAGGAGCTCAGGTGTGATTGAGGGTATCACCGACGCGGGGCGTCAGGCGATTCGGCATTAAGGGGAAGTTAAGCCCCCAATATGTCGGTCCATTCGAGATCCTGGAGAGAGTTGGTGAGGTGGCATACTGCATTGCCACCGCGGTTGGAGGGTATACATCCGGTATTTCATGTCTCTCAGCTGAGAGAGTACATACACGACCCGAGACACATCATTAGCCACGAGGACCTAGTGGTCGAGCCGGACCATACTTTTACAGAGCATCCGATAGCGGTTTTAGAGCGGAGTACGAGGCGCCTTTGATCGAATGAGATACCGATGTTGAGAGTGTAGTGGTCGAGGCGAGGAGCCGATGAGGCTACATGGGAGACAGAGGATAGTATCCGGAGAAACTATCCCGAGTTTTACGCAGATTTAGCGACATCGATAGGACCGTCGGGTTAGTCCCGAGATCTTCCCTTGTTTGTGCTATGTGTTTATGTCATGACGTGTTATGTGAGTTCGTATGAGTATATGTGTACCTTGCGAGGTCTTGATGTGATTCTATACGTAGACTTGGATTAGAGCCGATAGTTGACGTTTTATGAGTTCCATGTGGTTACGAGACGCGTTTGATCGAGAGTGCTGCGTTTAGCAAGTTTCGGGACGAAAATTGTTTTTAGTGGGGTTAGTTGTAACATCCGGAATTTTTATTCCTGACTTAGAGCGTTTTGTAGATCTTCCCGCAATCACGAGGTGCCGAGTGCCGGAATTTATTCCTAAATCCCGAGCCGACTATGCGTTATTCCCTTTTTCTGCTTTCCGACCCCTCATTCCTAGCTGAGGTGACAAGAGGACAACCGACCCCTCGTTCCTAGCTGAGGTGACAAGATGGAAGTTGTCCCCTATCCATTTTGGCAACCCCTTGTCCCTCCCTCCCTCTCCTCTCTCTTTCTCTTTCACTCTAATCTCTCCTCTCTTCCTCTCTTCTCTCTCTTTGCTCTTCTTCCATTTTTTTTAAAGCTCTTGGATCGTGGACTGCAGTGGAGGATTATCAGATCTAGTTTGGTAAGCATATTCCTCTTCTTCTCTTCTCTTCATTGTTGTATTCCCTTTCTTCTTCCCTCCTTCATCCATGGCCATGGATGAAGCTCTTGAGAAGATTTTTCCTCAAATCCTTGCATGCATGTGTTCTTAGCTCGATTAGGTCGTGGAGAGGAGTCTAAGATCAGTGGTTGGTGGTTGGAGAAGACCTAGCAAGGAGAGGAGGACATTGGAGCCAAGGATCCATAGTCGAAGACGAAGAAGACGGGCTTCTGCAGCGAAACCGCGGGGACGGCTCACCACAACCGCAGGGGAGGCACCAGACCACCGCAGGGGCGGTGCCTGCTCTGCCAGAAGGCCGCAGAGGCGGCGCCAGCGATCCGCAGGGGCGGCGTCTGCTCCGCCGGGGGGCCAGCTTGACTTTGCGGCTGCGTTTCTTCGACAGTAGGTTCCTCTCCTCCCTTCCCCTTCGTTCCTTCCTTAGTTGTGTAGTTGTATCTTGTTAGTAGCATGCCTAGGATGGATCTAGAGTAGCTTGAGACGCTACTTAGTGGTTGTGAACCTAGGAGCCCTTAAGGCTCAATGTAGTTGATGGTTATGAATATGTTGAGCATGATGGACCTTCTAGGCTAGCTTGTTCCTTCTTGTCTGAGGTTTAAGATCATGTGGGGTTATAAACTGTTGTGAGTTGCTTTCATGTGCTGAGAGTACGGTGAGTACCTTGGACCCTAGGATGCATTCCTAGCTTGAGGGTTAGGTGATCTTGCTTAGATCACTAGAGTGAAGTCTAAGACTTCTTGAGCGTGAGCATGTATTGATATGCATATCTTTTCTGAGCAGGTTGTGGGCTTCCTCCTTAAGGAAGCGAGAGTGTTGTGATTTGAATGTGGTGACGACGTAAGTCTCCGGACTTACTTAGCTCGTATTTTACGTATTAGCATCGATGTGTGTTGGTGGTGTGTGTGTGTGTGTTATTGTTTATGTTATAAACAACTAAAACGGTAAATAGGACCACCGGCATTATATTATTTTGGCCCAAGTGTATGATAACGGGCGGTGACATCATCTGCCTAGCTCTTGCGAGAGTCTAGGAGGTTCTCGGCGACTAGCCCGGGCGGGTAGACGGTCGGATGCCTCAGTACCATTCCTTTCCGGTGAGTAGGGGCCGAGGCGAGACCACGGTGGTTCTCGTGTCACAAACCTAAGTTGAATTAGAACGGGATACGACTTAATAATAAAAAGATAATAAACCGGACTTGTGTGTTTTGGAGTATGTATGTGTTATGTGATGTATATGTGTATGTGCCTTCACCTCTTTTCTAATGCTTCGAATATGAGCTAACGGTTTTAAACCGTTTGTGTAGATGACTTGCAGGTTAGGGATGCCGCCGAGTGAGGTGGAGGAGTGGACAGCCGGGGTCTCCGTACATTATAGGACTTGTGTGTTTTAGAGTATGTATGTTGTACGGTTTATGTTTTCTTATCGGAGTTGTGTCATTTTGAGGACTCGGCTGAGTTTCCACCTTGTATCTTTACATTTCAGTTTCTCGCATACATTATAAACGGTTTGAGTTTTTGCCTTTATTTGTGCCTTGTTGGAAAGGTCCGGTAAAATTGTTGTCAGGCTAAGGGTCGGGACCCATTGTGAGGTCTCGCCCGTAGCATCCCGAGTCCCGCGGATTTGGGGTGTTACAGACCTGCACCACTAGAAGATGGTTAAGGGTTCAAAGCACCCTCAGGATTAGCATAAGAACAACCTGGATGATTATGATTAGGCCTGAAATTGTTTCCATCGTAATTACTATTGAAGGTATTGTTGTTATAACCTCTTTGATTTTGATATCCTCCTTGGAAATTACCTTTATTCACATAATTTGCATCATTTTCCTTGGATGCTACCTGCACTTCAGCTTGCTGATTTTTCACAATAGATGCAAATAATTTCTTTAAAGATTTAATTTCATTATATAAGGAATCAAACCTTGCATCCGTCCGGGTTTCTTCTCTTACCTCATATACTCCCGGTCTAGTTTTCTTCTTTTCAACCTTCTTGTGAGAGTACTTCTCCATTACTAAGGCTTGCTTCTCAACAAACTCCCAAGCCTCATCTTCTTCTTTGTCCATGAAAGTACCTCTAGAAATTGACTGCAACTTGAATTGAGTGTCCTCATCAAGTCCCTTAAAGTAAATCTCTAACAACTCAATCTTAGGGATCCCATGGTGTGGACAATCTAGCAATAGGTCCTTGAACCTCTCCCAAGACTTGAATAAACTTTCCTTATTCTTCATGGTGAATATATTTATCCTTCCTCAGAGCTCCGTAGTCTTGGAAGGTGGGAAGAACTTTTTGAGAAACTTCGTGGTCATCTCTTCCCAAGTGATGATCCGTCCCAAGACTTGAATAAACTTTCCTTATTCGGAACCCTACTTTTATAACCTAAGACCTGTCGAAAGACACGGGCTGGGCTAAAAAGTCCGAAATAAAATAAAATCCGACGTTCAGGGAAGAATCTCAGTTGGCATCTCGGCCGAGATGGGCCAACGTCGGGGCCGAGATTTCGACTTCGTTCTTCAGCGTCATGGAATCTCGGTCAAGTCACTGAGATCTCGGTCGAGATGTGGACCGAGATTTTGCAACAGAAACTCCCATCTTGGGCCGAGGTATATGGATCTCGACCGATATGTGTCTTCACTCGGGGACTTTGTCTCGTTCGCTCAAAATTCGTCCTCTTCTCCTTTCCTATGCTCGTATGATTGCTCCTAAACATCCACTCCGAGGCTTGATCCTCAAATGCATCGTTTTAGCTCCAAAACACGCCAAAATACCTACAAAGTCACCAAAAGTGTGTGTAGACATCTATATTTACAAAATAACACTAAACAAGCATAAAAGACACAAACTAAGGCTAAAACATGCATGCGGAAAGAGAAAAACTACCTATATGCTCTACTAAACTAGGTCGATAAATCATGTTATCAAGAGGTGATCAAGTGTAACCCCCGGTACGCTTCCAAAATGTCATCTGCTACTCACCTTAACTTGTCAATAGGTCGATAACCAACCAAAACAAAAAATAAAATAAAATGGGTCAGTCTATCTGACAGACTGACAAGCTGGATTAACTTAATTTTAAAATATACATATTAATTTAGAATATAATATTCATAACATTACCGTACTAGATATTCAACACTTAATCGATTTAAAAACACTCTTAATTGCGTTAGCGTTCAACTAGAAATTTTACCACGGATACCAGGTTTGATTTTAACCGTTAATCAACCGAAGGGCAAGTCTTGAAGAACCTCTTGGTAAGTCCATGACCCCCTAAATTCGCCTACCGGTAGCGAGATTGGAATAAGACGACCTAATTCCCGGGGTCCAGTAAGCCCCAACGGACATTCTAATAATGTTATCGAGCCATCATTATTATTTACCCATAATGTCGTACATTAATAATCTACAGTTCACATTTTCATCGGTTCGTCCATTATCCAAGTAACCGCTAAAATCAACAAAACACACATTAATATCATACGAGATTATATATGCGTATTTAACTATAGCTATCCCGATTAATATATATATATGTACATATAATATATAGATTAATTGATCGAATATGTACGATAGTTATTTAAAATAACTATAATCCACTTGCTTTATCGCAGACGCTTGTTAAAAATATCGTAACCGATTTAACTACGATTGATCTTTGAGTAAAGATACTTTGATTTGTACGTTCTCATTATCACGTCCTATGCCCTTTATATAGGGTTGGTTTTACAAGAGATGACTATGTATGGAAAAAAAATCATTAGTTGACTTCCTTACGTGTTACCTCCATCTTAGTCTCCCAAGATTTGTCAAATTCTCATCCTATCTACTTATTAGCCTAAAGGTTACTAAGCAAGGCTATGTTTTATTTCTATTTTAAAAAAAAATCAAAATCTATACTTTATCTTGTTCAAGGCACAAATATAATACTACACTAAAAACATTCTTATGCCGTGCTAAAACCCACTACACCCCTAAACTAGCTTCTTCTTTCTTTCTTTATTTATTTTTGTTTATTTTATTTTGTATTATAATTCATATATATATAACCCACATCAAAACATTATTATCAAGAGGTTATTATTACAAGTGATAATTAAGTTAAGAAACCTAGTAAATATTATTTAAAATATTTATTACTAATCTTTTTTTTTAAATTCTTTTTAACAAAGTATGTGTTACATATGTGTTGATTAAACTTACACACTAACGCGCTTAGTACAATATTATTTTGGTATCTAACCAATTATACCTTATTTAGCGGAGTGCTACACTTGCCGTCGGAGTACTCTACATCGTGAATCTAGGCGGAGGAGGTAGGAGACCTAGCGAGAGGAAGAAAAGATAAAATGATGAGTTGAACAAAGTACAATGCGACCTTAGTTGTTGATGCCGCAATCATTCAAATTATGGATTAGATTATGCCAAAGTAGCTCATGAGAGAAAGAAGCGAAGAAGGAGCGGCAACTGATAAATACGAAGACAATGACCGAGAAAGGCGGTGGAATGAAGTGGATCGAGAAATGTCCGAGAAAGTCGGGGGAGTTGTATGCGGCGGAGAGAGGTGGGAGAACTTCATGCTGCAGAAAAGATGAGATGGGGAGCTATTACTTAGTCGCAAGGTGAAGGGTATTAGCGGCGAGCCCTATTACGAAGGGTGAAGATTATTTTGTAATCAAGCATCAAATATGGACACCACTAGTGGAGACAGGCGGGGATCTAGATAACAGAGGTTGCGTTTGGTGGTGATCCAAATCGAAAAGCTCACAAGCGGCATATCGTTGATTCGGCGACAACACAGATGCCGACATCTCAACGGAGGCATGTAGAGATCTAGATAACATAGGTTCCCGCGGTAGGAACAAGTTGTTGGGGAGGTCGAGCGAGAAGATGGTGAAGAATGAAAGTCAGATGAACATAAGATTAGGGCTGCGGGGAAGGCGTTTCATGGGTTTCTAACTTTCTATATCGGATATTTTCGTAATTTTGGGGTAGAGTTGGACATAATTGTCATTATACTAGAAATTATATTCATTCTCCCTTGTCCACATGTAGGTAGTTTTTGGATTAATTAATTTAATTTTGATTCTAAGACCCTTTCAAATATCAAAAGATAACCGAACCGAATTTTTTTCCGAGTCGAATTTTTGTAAACCAACCCATCCTTGGTTGACGGAACCAAATCGGCCGGGCCGAAGCCTGTCCTTGCCTTAAACCGCCCTCGGCCCAATTGTCTCCTGGTGTCACGCACTACGTGGTGTACTGGTGGGCTTCTCTGTCCTCTTGATGTCATGAACTACTGTTTTCCTAGAAGTTGGTTTAAAAGAAGGTTGAAGATATTTAGTGTTATATTTAATAACTTCTTCAAACTCAGAATAAGAAAATGGAAATGCATGAATACATATAACATCGGGTAATCCTAAACTTTCTTCACTATGGTTATACATAAATAAAGGAGATTGAGAGGAAGAAGATGCATACCCGTGGGACAATAGTGTTTGTCCCCGTGATATCCCTAGCTTCTCCGGATGGACGCTTTCATGTGTGTTTGCAAGGTCCCGTAGCCACCCTTGATCTTCCACTTGTACACCTTTGGACAATAGTTGCATGCAACTTGACAATACTCATTCACCGGCTCCCCCTTCTTGTAATGCTTCGTAAAATTTTCGGATGTAAGCATTTTCGATGGGGGGAGACGTCGTCGTGGCATTTCGGTATTTTCGGGATTGTTGGACATTTGGGTTTCACTTTCTTGTGTGCTAGGGAATAATTGAGAAGAGAGGAAGTGGTAACTTGGGTTTGCCATTAGAAGAATACGAGATTATGAGAATACGAGAGATGGATTCGAGAAAGACAAAAGTAGAGTTGAGAAATATGAGATGTAGATGGTGTGAGATTTAGAGGAAGAGGGGTTGGATATTATAGAAATTGGGAATGGGTATTGGGGTTGGGTAGATGGTGTAATTTTTATTTTAAAAAAATATTTTTTTTAATTCACCTCCAACGGCTATTATAACTAATAGCCGTTGGAGTGATGACTGTTGCGCTCAACGCCCAAATAGGCGTTTTGCGTCGGTTTGAATGTTTTAATTATTTAAAAATAAGGGCCAAAACCGGTTGGCTCGGTTCAAACTAGACCTGAACATATTCGGGCAGCCTGCCCGACCCGTACGCCCCGAAAAACGGACGGTTATGAACATATAGGGAAGCCTCGACTGGGCCGAAAAGCCCGGACCGTATAAAAAATAAAAATAAATAAAAATATTATATAGTATGTATTTAAAATATTAAGTATAGTTATAGAATATTTAGCATAATTATCATAAATTTAATGTATATTACATATAATATCTTAAATATATTTTATTTTTAAATAAAATTTATATTTAATATAGTTTTTAAAACTATTTTTGGGAAATTCCGGTTGGTACCCTTTTGGTACGGGGTATTCCGGAATTTGCCCACATGTTTTTCGGAGTTCGGAGTTCGGATTTCACCCATCAGTTTTACGATTTTCTGACATTTGCTCTTCTCGTCAACCATGGTTAAATGATGTGTTAGTTTAATAAAAAAAAAGAAAACCAAAATAAATAAAAAGGGCAATCGACATGTTTTGGCATCTTCTCAATCTATCTCCTAACGACGAAGGAAATCGAACGGAACTGCGCTCCATCCAGGTTCGATTAGCGATGCTTCTCCTCTATTTTCCATCCCTCAAGAAGGAATAATTTGCATTCAGAAGACAAAATGGTGACCCGACGAGGTGGAAGATCTAAAGTATGCAAATGCTTGAATTTGATGTTGCAAGTCTCAACCAATATGTATATGATGCTGATCAAGGTATTCGTTCTTATGTGAAAAAAGCAACATTTTTGTTCCAAAAGAAGACAATTAAGATTAGGTGTGGCCAAAGCCTTTTGTTTAATTTTGTTATCACAATCCATAGACTCCTTTCCTTTCACAATCTATTTTTCCTCCATAGCCTCCTTTCCTCGATTTAGGAAGTACGTTGATATATTCGAATGTAAGGTCAGGATACATGCTTTTGCATTCTTTGTAGTTATAAGTGTTTTTGATACTTATAAATTTCAAGTATTCAAGTTAAAATATTTGCTGATTTTTTTGGTGGTTCGTATTTTAAAGACCCAGATGTGAATTGTTTCCACCATACCGAACATTGATTATTGACGGTTCTATTATAACTTGAGTAACAAACCATGAAAGATCACAACAATAAAAATGCTAAGAAAAATATGAAATTGGATCAGATTACTATATACCATTTATAATGACATCTTTTAATTGATTTCTAGTTATCAAGCTGTTGTATCTCCTTCCTAATACATCAACACCACGACCATATGATGGGAAATTAGGGTTGGTCTATAAAGATGGAAATTAGGGTTTATGCTTAATTGGTTAAGAGAAATTTGAGGGACGAGAAACAGAGAGAGGTGAAGAAGCTTTAATCGAACTTGGATGGAGCACAGTTCCGTTCTTTTCTTCGAGAGTTGTCGAGGAGAAGCCCAAGCATCTCAATTTTCACCTTTTTATTTTCGTTTTCTTTTTTCTTTTTTTTTTTATATGTTAAATAACACATCATTTAACCATGGTTGAGGAGAAGGATAAATATCGAAAAATTGCAAAACTGATGGGTAAAATCCAAACTCTGAAAAACTTGTGGAAAAAATCCGAAATACCCCACCAGCCGGGCTTAGCCGGGTACCCGGAGGCCTGTCCGCCCGACCGGACTGGGTACATCAAAGATTATAGGCCCACCAGCCGGGCTTAGCCGGCCCGGACCCAAATAAACGGGACGATATTTCCACAAAGCCCGACCCAAGTCGGGCCCGATGCCCGGATATGAACAGATCTAGTTCAAACCGGCGGTTTAAACCGCCGGGTTGGGTTGGTTCAAACCGTCGGTGTAGATTTTTTTATTTGGTCAAACCTAAACGGCCGGTTTGGTTCAAACCGGTCCATCTCTCAGCTCCTTCCTCTCTTTTCTGGCCTAGCGAAGCAGACCTCTTTGCTTCTTTTTCCTCGCCACAACCGCAAGATCTCCTTCCACATCATCTCCCGAGCCTCGACCGTGATTTTCGTTCCTCCCAGCACAAGCAACGCAGACGCCACCAGCATTGAATCGGCCTTGGACCCGGGCGTTGCTACTCGGCATCGCAGTCGTTGCGGGCAGGCGTTGAAGACGAGATCGGCGTGGAACGGAACCGACCTCGGGGACGAGCCTGCACCCTCCCTTCCTTCGTCAACCAACTGTGCGGACCTATAGCATTTCCGGCGGGGCAAGTCTCGACCTATCCTTCCTTATCTCCTGCAAGTACACCACCGGACGGGTAAGTTTCTCGATATCTTCCCTTCTTTTCGTCTCATAACATTGTTGTTGCTTTATTTGAACCGAAATACAAATAAGTAGCCCTAATTTTGTTAATTTCAGCTTTGCTCACCTGTAAATCGTTTCCCATTAGAATAGGTTTTCGTATTGTCAGCCTCAACAATGCCTTCCAACAAAAATCACTACAAAGAAAGGATGAAGCGTCAGAAGTAAGTTTCCTGACTTTTTTTTCTTGAAAATTTCAATCCAGCTTTCGGTATATACATGTGAACTTGTAGAACTCATAATTTTATCATGCTCAGCTTTTGTTTGTGAACCTTTATTTGAATTGATATATCTGTTGAATTTTCTTAACGTTTTCTCCTTTGATTTGGATGCTCTCTTATGCTGATTTTGAATATTATGGGATGAATTTCAAGTTCTTCTTTAAATGTTCTAATTAGCATTTCTTATGATTGTGAATTACTTAAGATGCACAGATGAACTAATTTGTATAGATTTTGTATCCCAAAGTTTGTGCTGGAAACAGAGAATGATTCATCTTGATTATAAATTTTATTACATGTGAGCAATTTGCAGGGAGGAAAAGGCTGAAGATCCGGATCTTCCGAAGTACCGAGATCGTGCGAAGGAACGTAGGGAGGACCAAAATCCTGATTATGAGCCAACTGAATTGGCTTTTCATGCAGTTGCTCCTCCAGGAGCAGTTGATATCAGGTAAATATTTACAATCTTCAATTGGCATAAATGTTTCTATGATTTTCGAAATTCTTGAACAAGTGATATTTTGACTCTGACATATTGATTGTCTAGGTCTGCTGATGCTCAAAAGCTATCTATTGAGAAGAGCAAGTATCTTGGAGGTTTGTGTCTTTATTATTATTATGGAGTTGTACATTTAAATCTGTTTATGGAGAGATTTATAGTACTTCCCTCATTCTAATATTTTTCTTTTTATCTCTATAGTGATAGTACTAGAGGTCTTTACTTGGGTGAAGCATATAAGTTTGCATTGGAGGAAATTTCATCATGCCATATCAAAGCTATTTAGCATCTTTCAGCCTTGTACATTTGGTATATTATATAAAAGGCTTTCATCTTTTTCTAACCATGTGCCGATCACATCAACAAAACACTATTTTTTTAGCAAATGTAGTTTATTGTTTTTTGAACTTCAACCCACTTTATCTAGTTTTTTCATTTCAACTCTAATTTGAACATACACTAATTTACAAACACATCTAACCAACACACCCTAAGAATTGATATAAATCTCTTAGTTTATGATTTGAACACTGATATATGACATTGTAGATATAGGCATGTAGTTAATTATGTATGTCATATTTGAACTAGTACTAGTTTTATTTACAGTGTGCCTTTGACCTGCTGAACTGCTGAACATTTGTTTCATTTATTGTCCTTAAGCATCTTTTACTGCTGTGGTTTTGCTTTCTCTTGTAATTGAATTGAGTCGATGTTTAATATCCTAAATCAAAGCTGGTTATTTTGTATAGGTGATGTTGAACACACGCACTTGGTTAAGGGCTTGGACTATGCTTTGCTTAACAAAGTAAGAAGTGAGATGGACAAAAAGCAGGATGTTGATGATGATACTGATGGAAAATTGAGGTAACTAATTATCTCGAATTTGGTGTGCTATAAAATGTTACGTGGGAAATATATATCAGTAATTTTTATTCGTGATACCCCTGCTGTGAGTTTGTATTCAGTATGTCTTTCATGTTTGAATATGCAGAGCTGTGAGAGATGACCAGCCTTTATCATTTCGCACTGCTATGGCAAAGGTAAGATAATCTTCACTTATGCAAATTTCCTCAGATGTTATAGTTATTATCAGCCAGTGTTATGTTTATATAGGATACTTTTGCAGTTGCTGAAGTTTATTGATTTATGAGCTTTATCTATTCTTGTACAGTCTCTGTATCAATTGATGGTCAAACCTCCAACCGTGATAAAAACAAATGAGATGTTTCTCCCTGGGCGCATGGCTTTTATTTTTGACATGGTACGGCTTCTGTGTTTTAAACTGTTGCATTTGATGATTGTTGTGATGTTCATGCGTCTTGCCATCTTTTAGTCTACCTCTTTGCAAATGCTCCTCTCTTTTCCTAAATTTTAGTCTCTATCTTTTTTGTTTGGTATTAAAATTATTAGGTGTAACTTAAACATGGCAGGAAAGTGGATATTCACATGACATTCCAACCACCGTACACAGAAGTAAAGCTGACTGTCCAGTGCCTGAGGTCAGCCTTTACATTATCTTTTTGAGGTTATTAAGGAATCATTATCAACATTCGAACAACTAACATGATGATGCACTTGGATTTGATTTATCCATCTAATGCAATATATATTTTTGGTGAACAACTTGTTGCACTCCGGTGAAATTCTGGGTTTCTTTTGGACTGATAATCCAAATTAAAGGGAATCTGAGACATTATTTACCGTCTTGATATATTTTTACAAATGAGCAGTCAAAGTTGCGATGACAATGTTTATGTGTCCTAAACCCTAAAGAAAATACTTCAAAGTTTCTAAAATCATACAGTGACAAATTGACAAAACTAAGCAACCACTCAAGTAATATCCGACCTTGTAGGGTTTGTTATGCTGTGATTTCTCATTATATATCAGAATAAGTTCCCAGCAGATCTGAGTATTGGTAGAGATAGGTAGGGGTTTGCTCACAGTATTTGCTGTTTAAAGGTGGGTTTGTCAGCTGGAAGAGAATGGAGATAGAAGTGTCATAAGGAAGTTTTCTTTTCCGTGCTTCAAATAGTAATGAATGAAAATCATGGAATCAACCAAAAGAAGAGAAATTTACTATAAATGAATGTGGAAAGCTGTAAAAGTTAGTTAACCTCAGCAGTAAAGCAGTATAAGATTACAATACGCCAAGTGAGGGGAATGGTTCCGATTTAACTGTTAACTATCCTGATCAATAATATTTCTAGCTTAATGCATGACGATATTGAAATGTTTAAGCGAAATGAAAATGGTTTTCCCTCAACGATGCCATGTAAAGTAGGAAAAGTTTAAAGCCGGTCAATTTAGCTGAAAGTCCACTGTCCACTGCAGAAAGTTCATTTTTCCGCTGCAAAAGTGTATAACAAAATTTGAACCAATGTTAACAGACTAGTTTCGAAGGTGGCCAACATTGGGATATTATTTTCTAATCTATCATTTGTTGCATTACTGACATCATGCGTTTTGTCATTCTGTTTTTGCAGGAAGTAGTTACTGTTAGTGTTGATGGGTCTGTGCTTGACCGTATTGCAAAAATTATGTCCTATCTTCGACTAGGATCATCCGGAAAGGTTCTTAAGAAGAAGAAGAAGGAAAGAGAAGTAAAAGGTGCCCTCTTATAACTCAACCAAACTCTTAAGGATATATCTGCCTGAATTTAATAAAATCTCAAATTTTCCTACTCTTCAATTGTTTTAGATTTCTGCTCCAGTTCCAATTAGGCAGTTGTATGGCGTATAACCATTAAGTAATACTTTTCCTAGCTCTAAGATCTACTTTCCCATCCTCATTCACACAAGGAGCATAACAAGAGCATAACAAATGCCATCGAATATGTGGTATTGTAAGCTCCAAAGTTGATGGATGGGAGCAATCTATCAATTAAAAAGATAAAAAAACACTTCCTCTTGCCTAAATTGCTTGTCATTTCTACAAGATAGTGTGCACCCTCACTCAGTACAATGCATGAAACAGTTTTACCAATTGACATGGCTTTCTGACTTTGTAATAAGAATATGAAAATTCCTTGCAAGAACTGCTCGCATGTCCTGGAATTTTATTGACATGTTCCTTGTTCTCTTTCAAAATCAGTCTTTTGTTTTTAATCCTCTCTTTAACTTGTATATCAATAAGAAAGAATAAAAGATGCAAGTGTGGTTCTCCACCCTCAGTATGGTTTTCCCACCAATACCAAAATTATAATAACTTCAGGAAACCAGAGTAAGTGTGCCACTTTTAAGTTAAAATTGATGTTTTAGGCTCTACCTTTTTAATCTGTACAGCTACTAAAATACCCTTAATGATATAATTTCTTGAAATTATTGAAACAATCTAAAAAAAGTAGTCGTAGAGTTTCGAACCGTGGGTAATTGTCAAAGAAGATTCTCCGACCCTGGTTACCAAATGAACAAGAGTTGCACAAACTAAAACATACCAAATAATTGCAAGGATAGCTGAATAAAATTTTTACGAAGTAACACAACACTTGCACAAACTAAAACATTACATACCAAATACTCGCACAAAATAGCTCAATAAAATTTACACAAATTAAGACACAAACAACTGCATGAAAGATATCAGAAATTACACAATATACAAGCACAAATTTACACGAGCAAAATCTTATACAAACTAACATACGAAAAAAGTACACATAAAAAAGGCACGCTTTCTTCTACATAACCTTGCTAGGTGTATAGTGATACGGCTTGATTCAGGAAAGAAGATATTCCAATATTAAAGATATTATATTTATTAGATTTAGGATCATTTATATTTTCTAGTTTATATCTTTAAGATATTTAGGATTATCTTTATTATCAGTTAGGATATTAGTTATATATTTCCTTTGTTAATTAACGGCCTATATATATGGCCTTTAGGATGAAATAAAGGTTAAGCAAAATTATAATCAAAAGGAGGCTAACGTTAAACCAAGAGGTTACATGTTAAACCTAGGAAGAGGCTCTGTCTAGGACGAGTCTACTCATTTATCCATCCATTCACTTTCATTTATCCTTTTTATCCACAAATCACTCGTGTCTTTTATGTGAGATTCGATCCTACTTTCTGGGACCATAACATATAGTTCTAATTGTACTACCATCGAAAATGAAAATATTCCGACTCTTTTGCCTAATCCTAATGACATTGAAACAATATTATAAGCAAAACATGCCTCATAATAAAATAAAAATCTTACATGCAACTGTTGGAATTCGCAGTTCTGAACAACTGAACATGTTAACTGTCAACCAAAAACAGTATTGGTACATCAGTACATGTCTATTCTCCCGCTCTTGCCATTCTAATAGACACACTCTTTTCCTCTCTTGTTTATGCCTTGTTTTCTAATTTGAGCATTGAACAACTGAACATGTCAACTGTCAACAAAAAACGGCATTGGTACATGTGTATCCGTCGTTTTCTAATGTTCAGTAGTTGTACTAAGGCCCTTCTGCAATGGAGTGTCATTCTCTGTGCTGTAAATTTGTCCCTGCACATTTTAGGTAAAAAAGCGTGCATGCTTTGGTAGTAGGATGGCAATGTATTCAGCATTAGTTATACTTCGGGTTTAGTCTGTATACGATATATTGGAGTTTGTGTGCAATGTTATTATGTATGTGGAGGTCTGTGTTGGCATCAGATGAACTTAGAGTTTGGAGTCTCTGGACCCTCTGATGTACTGTGCTCTGTCTTGGACCTATGCTGCTGGATACTTTATAGGGATATCCTAACAATATTCATTTCTAGTTGGGCATCTGACATATGTGTGCTTAGTTTTCTAGCTGTGCCTGAGAGCACAATTTTGTGGTTGTGCCAGAGAGCGCAATTTAACGTTTTATGAATGTGCCTGAGAGCACACGTTACTCCTGTTTTGTATTTGTTTTATTGATTTACAATTTTTCATAATCTGAAAAATGATTGTCCTGCTAATATATCAAAACTATATTTTGTCATGCAGGAAAAGTATCAGTAATGAACAATTATGATGAAGATGACAAGGTGTTAAAACGTGACGGAATCTTGCCAAATAATCTCGAAAGAGAGCTTCCTCTCCCTCCACCTCCTAAAATGAAGCATGCTGATATTATTGAGAAGGAAAAGCCAGCTGTTGCACACATTGAGGAGGATGACATATTTGTTGGTGCGGGTGTAGACTATGAAATTCCAGGCAAGGATATGAGTCAAAGTCCCATATACGAGGACATGGAGGAGTCTCCAACAAACAAAGAAAAAACTTCTTATTTCGACGAGCCCACTTATGGGCCAGTTCCGCCTTCTGACCCCTCACAAGGTTGGCACGAGGTAAGTCCTCCAAGCTTGTCATTTATGTGGACTAATATAATGTGTATCTTATGTCTCTGGTTGAGTGATGCTGATTATTGTCACCTTAAAGCATCCCATGAGCAACATTCATTTTGGCTAACTGCATGCATTTGACAATATTTTTTCTGGTTGGCTGATGCAGAGTGGTTATGATGCTGTGCAAGCACAAGTTTTGGCTGCAGGATACCAGCAGGGAGAGTGGCAAGATTACCAATATGCTGATCAATCACTGTACGCTGATCAATATTTCCAGCAGAATGCGCAGGCATACGGTGTGCAGGAAAACCCTGATGTTCTCCAAGACCCTCGGTTTATGACACAAGAAGAGAAGGACCGTGGGCTGGGGTCTGTCTTCAAGCGGGATGATCAAAGGTTGCAACAATTAAGGGAAAAAGATGCTAGAGAAAAGGATCCGAACTTCATATCTGAGAGCTACTCTGAGTGCTACCCTGGGTATCAGGAGTACAACCGTGAGGTCGTTGACAGTGATGATGAAGATGATTTGTCAAAAATGGATATGGGTGGACGGGTAAGTAATTGTATCAATTGGAAACAATCACTTTTAAGGTTATTCAGTGTAGATACTAGAATTTGTTTTTAAACTATTACTTTCTAGAGAGTGTCTATAACATTTTAAAATAAGAAAATAACATTAGAGGCAATTAATAAAGAGGAATCTCTTTTATAAAAAACCAAATCTGACATGATTTTCCTAGATGGACTGATGGAGCCATGGAGGTAAATACTTTCTTAAATTTTCAGAAAATGTTTTGCAGTAGAAACTCTCTGAAGTGTCATTGTAGAAGCGCATATTTTGTATTTCCTTTTTATAATTACTTTTTAGAGGAACCAAAATCTCTGCATTGTGGATGCTTATGAATATTGTTTTCTGTTAGCCATACATTGATTACTTGTTGTAATGCTCCAAAATTCGGATCATGATTTGTTGAATTTGTTTTCTTGTGGTGATTCAAATGATCCAAACAGGCTAAAGGGCGTCTACACCGATGGGATTTTGAGACAGAAGAGGAATGGGCGAAATACAATGAGCAGAAGGAAGCAATGCCAAAGGCTGCATTCCAGTTCGGTGTGAAGATGCAAGACGGGCGTAAAACAAGAAAGCAAAACAAGGATCAGAAGCTCACAAATGAGCTGCACAAAATCAACAAGATCATTGCCAAGAAAAAGACGGAAAGGGGTGAAGGTTCCGATGGAGGAGCCCATTTCGAGGACGCACCGTCAGGTAAGAAGCTCCGTTTATGAATGTTGTGCGTTGTGTATTTGAGTGTATGGAAGTCTTGTTTAGCAGTTTGCTAGTAAATCCTTATAAATGTAATATGAGGTAGGAGCTATGTGACTGATCAACACGATACACTATATGCCTTCCCTTATAAATTTAGTTCGATTTGTTTTTTATCCAACTTATGGACTCTATATGATGTAGTGTAGTCGCAAAGGGCATTTGATGGGCACGAGATTGATACTTGATTGTGAAGCCATTTTATGTACACTTCAATAGAACATTCGTGTACAAATAACGTATCATGTGTGTTGCCTACCCTAAGTCTTTGTCTCCAAAAATGGCTAACAAATTTCAGGTCCCGATTACTAAGGATAGTGATACGGGGTTAGCCGTGAGGTTGCCCGATCTTTCAACATCAAGACTCGTTAGAATAAGATGTAGGGGAAAAACGTGGATATGGATAGAAAACGGGTGATTGATCCGATGATATGGATGGATCGGTAGTTCCCAAAGCACGAGAAGTCGCCTGAAGTTGATTGAGAGCACCAACTTGCCAATCCAAGTGACACAACTCAAAACAGGTTTGAATAGGATTCTACCTATTCATTCTCGATTCCACGAGAGAGAAAATACTAAAAAGTATTTGTGTTTTTGTTTATGTACGAGGTGCCTAAAAAAACGTACAACCTATGCCTTATATAGGCAGGGAGGCGTCTCTAGGGTTACATAAGATAAGATCTAATCTATGGGCTTGAGAATATAATCTAGAGCCTAAACAAGAAAAATATAAGATAATATCTTAAAAGAAAAGATAAGATCATATCTAGGACTGAAAACTCTAACCTAAAAACCCAAAACAAAACAATTAAAAACAAGTTCAATATTAAAAGAGTCTAAATATAGGCTGAAAATAATAGATCTAATTAAGGCCAAATCTAATCAATAAAATTAAGCCCAAATTAGTTGATAAAACGTCCAACTCCATGCAGCCCTTGCAAGCCTCTCGAGCTCTCCTCCTTGCCCATGCATACGCAATCATGCATGCATGTGTATGGCTGCTTCTCTCCCACATAAATCTCGGCCTTCTCCTTGCATATCTTGTCCGACTTCTTCTTTGTGTTTCATACGCATTGTTAACTTCAATGACTACCTCTCATGCGTATGATCTCCATGTCATCTCCCATCTTCAATCAATGGTCTTCAATGTATCTCCGAAAATGGTCTTCACATCACTTCTAGGAATGATCTTCTTATCTCTTATAGAAATAGACTTCATTCCATTTATGGGCTTGACTTTCATTTCTCTCCTAGAAATGTGTTCAAGTCTTCCTCTTCTTCTCCTTAGAGTGATCAACACTCCATGCCTCCTATCTTCCATGATAATGATCTTTACTTGGGCTAGGACCGGAGATGCTGATGCATCAAATAGAACGTGGTATACCATGTAAGCACACAACATTTTCAAGAATAGTGTAGCGATTTCGCTAGCATTTTGTGTGCTCTTACATGCAATAAAATGAGCCGTTTTCGAGAAACAATGACTACCACAAAAATGAAGTCTTTGCCTCTTTTCGACATAGGTAGGTCAACAACTAAGTCCATAGAAAGATCCTCCTAAGGACCCATTGGTATAGGCAAAGGAGAATACAATCCATCCAGACCTTGGCGCGATTTAGCATGGTGACATGTGATGCAACCCTTGCAAAACCGTGTCACATGCATGCACATCCGAGGCTAAAAGAAATGCTCTTGGAGAACGACAAGGTTCTTGGTAGCACCGAAGTGACCACGGCTCTCATGATCTACCTTGATCAACAAATGACGTATAGACGAACGCGGAATGTTAAGCTTTCCTGCGCGGAATAGATAACCATCGTTAATGAAGAAAGACTCGTGCTCTCAGAGGTCAAGACATTATGCCCATATATCCTTGAAGTCAAGATCCGTGGTGTATATTTCTTTGATAAGAGCAAAACCATGTATCTTGGCGTTCATATGCATAAGGACATACCGGCGAGAAAGGGCATCGACTACCACATTCTCCTTGCCTTTCTTATGCTGAATGACATAAGGAAAGATCTCTAAAAACTCTACCAAACTAGCATGGCGCCGACTAAGATTTGTTTGACTCTTGATATACGAAAGAGCCGCATGATCCGACTGAATCACGAACTCCTTCGGCCACAAGTAGTGTTGTCATGTCTTAAGACAATGAAATGAAGCATATAGTTCCTTGTCGTCAGTGGGGTAATTGAGTGAAGGACCGCAAAGTTTCTCACTAAAGTAGGAAATTGGCCAATTCTCTTGTAAGAAAACCCCTCCAATGCCCACATTCGAGACATCGCACTCCACCTCGAAGGTTTTCAAAAAGTTTGGGAGTTGGAGTAATGGTGCATTACAAAGGCGGTCTTTGAGCGCATCAAACACTCGATCATGGGTATCATGCCACTCAAACGTGACACCCTTGGTAGTAAGCTCATGTAACGGTGCCGCAACCGTGCTAAAGTTCTTGACAAAGCGTCGGTAGGAGCCCGCTAAGCTGAAAAAGGCTCGGACCATGTGACCATAGTAGGAGTAGGCCACTCCCAAAAAAAACAAACTTTTGATTCTTCTACTTGTAGTCCGTCCTTAAACACGACATAGCCAACAAATATAGTATGTAACGGTGCCACTACCGTGCTAAAGTTCTTGACAAAGCGTCGGAAGGAGCCCGCTAAGCCGAGAAAGGCTCGGACCATGGTGACCGTAGTAGGAGTAGGCTACTCCCAAATAACACGAAATTTTGATTCTTTTACTCGTAGTCCGTGTTTAGACACGACATAGCCAAGGAAGATAGTGATGTCCGATCAAAAGACACATTTTTCAAAGTTGACATACGATTTCTCTTGTCTAAGTCATTCGAGCACTTGGCGAAGGTGACCGATGTGTTATTCCAAAGACGTACTAAACACCAAAATATCATCAAAATAGACAACAACGAATGTACCCAAGAATCGGCACAAAACATGGTTCATAAGGCGCATGAAGGTGGACGGGGCATTGGAGAGGCCAAATTGCATGACAAGCCACTTGTAGAGGCCATACTTCGTCTTGAACGCCGTCTTCAACTCGTCACCTTCGGCCATCCGGATTTGGTGGTAACCACACTGGAGATCAATTTTGGAGAAGATGGTGGTGTTGTGGAGCTCATCCAACATGTCATCAAGGCGCGAAATTGGATGATGGTACTCGACGATGATTTGGTTGATGTCACGACAATCAACACACATCCGCCATGATTCATCTTTCTTTGGCACTAATAGGACCTTGACGGCATATGGTGACAAGGATTCATGCACATGTCCCCGGTCTAGGAGCTCTTGCACTTGATGTTTTAGCTCCTTCGTCTCTTCCGGACTTGCACGGTAAGCGGGCACGGTTTGGCAAGGACACGACGGGCACCAAGTGGATTTGGTGCTCAATTCCTCGGATTTATGGCAAGCCGGGTGGTAACTCTTTGGACATAATATCCTGAAATTCGGACAATAACAAAGACACCTCGTGTGGCACGTTACTCGGGTCATGGGAAGTAGATAAACAAAACGGGACAAGCAAGAAACATGGGAACTTGCCTTCCATGACCGGTTTTAAATCGTGTCGTCGGGCTAAGAGTATCATCGGCTCACACCGTCCTATAATTACGTGGCCCGGAGGTGGCAAATGTGCACTCATAGGAACGGTGCATCCTTTACTACCTTTATACTCAATATATAGCATGGACAAGAGGGGCGGTGTTCCGGAATTTGGAAATACTAGCACCTACAACATTGAGAGAGCTCTTAGAAGGGTCCGATGTTGCCGGCGCCTTAGCGGTATCATCTATAGCTTATTGCCTCCACCGTTCCGCATAATCAACCAAAATTTCATGCGGAGTCATAGGCAAAAGTGTGACTCATTTTCCGTTATATTGGAACATGTACCGGTTATGATAACCATCATGAAATGTTCGACGTTCGAATTGCCATGGTCGTCCTAATAGTACATGTGTGTGTCCATCTTGATAACATCACAAATGACCTTATCAACATAGGTGCCAATAGAAAACGTCACCCAATCTTTTCATGTGACGGTGTCACACGCCTTATCGTAAATCCATTGGAATCCATAAGGTGTTGGGTGGGGGTTGTAGGCAACTTGAAGTGTTTTACCACTCTTTCGTTGACAATATTACAACAAGAACCCCTGTCAAAGATGAGAGAAAAACTAGTATTATTGACCAAGCAATGAGAGTGGAAGATATTCTCGCGTCGATTAATAGGGACAAACTCTTTAATAACCAAAATACGATGAGAAACAAGAGGAAATTTACTGGGTTGTGTAGGGGCGCTAGCAAGCTCTTCGTCACATGGCTCCATTCCATAGTGGGGGTCGGCGTCTTGGTCATCCTCCATGATGATATCGCCTTCTTCTTGTTCATCTTCGCCATCTTCATACAATGGGTTGGCGAACAAAACCCGCTTAGTATTCGGAAAATCACGTTGAACGTGACCAAATTTGCTACAGTTGTAACACACAGGCTCTCTTGTGCGTGCTGCCAGTAGAGGTCCTCATTGGCCTCGAGCGGGAGGCGCCAATGCCGGGGAAACGGGGCCACGGTTTGGTGCCTTCTCGGTATCCACTTGTTGGGTGGTCGAGCCATCTGTTGGACTCCTTTGGTGGCACCACTATCTTGAGAACTAGGCACATCTCGAGAAAGGGTTTTATAAGTATATGCATATTGACTAGGTGTGGAATACCTTGAATACCGAGTCGTTTCGAGTTGTTGCTTGTGAAGCTTCATGGAGGCATGACATAATGCTCCCAAATCCTTGTACGGGACAATCTTGAGCGGGCGCCGAATTGAAAGACTAAGCCCACTCATAAATTGGTGCGAAGGGCGGCGACAGAGGCCAAGATGCCGGCCTTCATGTGGATGTCCTCTAGTTTGTTTAAGTAAGCCACCGGAGTAAGGTTGCCTTGTTGGAGCTCGGCAATTTGCAACCGCATATCATTCTTGAAGTCATCGGACACATACTTCTTGGTCATGACATAGAACAATTGCTCAAATGTCGATACCGTGCCCATCCTCGGTTCTCACGGTAGGTCTAATCCCGGTTCCACCAAGACTTGGCATCTCCTTCAAAGTAAAGGGTTGTCGTTTCGATCTTTTCATACTCCTCATAATGGCAATGCTTTAAAGCTCGTTTCATATCTTGCGCACAATCAAGAAAAACACACGGATCATATTCACCATGAAGGATAAGGATTTTGACCTTACCTTCCGAGCACGGTAGGTATTCAGGCAGGGCGGTAGTATGTAGACATTGTTCGGACGAGATCGCTTGTGGCCATCTTGAGGCCGTTGGCACCCATGAACGGGAGGTGCATGCCTAAGTGGGTGTGGAAGAGGCAACCATTCTTCTCCTCGGTCTTGGTTCTCACAAGGTTCTCGGACGGGCAAGTGCCATGGACGGACATGCGCCACCCGTTCCAAGTCGGATTCATCATCGGAGAACTTGTCAAAGTCCTCTTGCTCATCATACTCATCAAAATCTTGGAATGTAGGTTGTCGGATGGGCCGTTGGCGGCAGTGTCCGGAACGATCATTCTCGAGACCATGTTTGGTGTTGCTCGCGGCAGGACGGTACTGGCCGGGGCTCTTCCCGGTTTTGACGGTCGGTACGAGGTGCATTAAATGGAGGTGAAGAAGTGCAATACCGTTGTCGATGACACTCATAATGCTTGTGCCGGTTCTCCGTCTCAACATAGAGCAAGTCATCCGGAGTCGGGCCAAGGTTATCTTCGACCTCTTCATGGGACTCATTGCCTTCAAGATGTAAGGGACGTTGACTTTCAATAACGGACGCGAGCCGTGGACTGTTCGATGGTCCGGCTCCCATAATGCTTTGTGTTGTCCATCAGATGTGGACGCATTGACCAAGGTCTCATTTGGATTCGTTGGGGTGGGACATTGGGTAAGTCTGCGGGCCTTGATAACTTCTAATTCTTGCCTCAAGGAGGCATTCTCTCGGGTCAAAGCATCATACTTCTCTTGTGCCCTCAAAACTTCTACTTCTTGTCTCATGGAGGCGTTTTCTAGGGAGAAAGAGCCGGTTTCGTCAGCCAAAGGGTCATTAAACTCATGTTGATCATGAGAATCCTGAGAATTTTTCATTTGAACATTAGTCATAGCTCCAAGTCAACACACAATTATAAGCAATTAAATGAGCAAGGTGACGAGTTAAGTCAACGATACCCAAGTTCTACTGCGTTAATGGGGTCTACTTTGAGAAGGCCGTTTGGTGGTTAGGCAAGTAAAGAAAATCCAACAAAATTGAACCAATTGCACACAGATAACCAAGTGATAATTTGCAAACGTATGTAGAAATTGGAGAGATAGAAGATGGACGGATTGTTCACTCGGAAAGTACTACTTGCTTTCGGTCTTTTGACCTTTTTGTAAAATCCAATTTTTTGGATGGACCGGTTTACCGGACGTCTTTTCAAAATGTGTTTTTGTTTCTTTTTGAAATTTTTTGGTGCAACTAATAGATGAAATACTTTTCTTTGGAAACAAATCCGTTTTGATGAAGAGTTTTTGCTTCTTTTTTATTGGAATATCAAATACAAGATATCTGAATTTTTGTTAACCAAATGCCCTAAAAAATTTTGGTGAAATCAATTAACAAATTTGTTGGATTAGGTCAGTTAAGAGTAAGACGTGTTTGATAAATGGCTTGGTGGAAACTAGATATCTCCTAAGTTTGGTTGGCAAAATAGATCAAAGAAATTTCTTTTAAGAAAACTTGGATGAACACATGAAGAACATGATGAATATCATGAAGAACGAATGAAGAATATGATGAACATTATGAAGAACACGAAGAACAAAACGAAGATCATGAAGGACACATGAAGATCATGAAGAAATATATGAAGAACATCATGAACAAAAGGCTGGAAAGGATGATATTGATAACGCACAAAAACAAGAGTAAAGAGAACTTAAATTCGATTCCTTTGCTCTGATGCCAATTTGATGCGTCCTTGGATATTTTCAAGGACAAACTCTGGATCTAGATCAAGCTAGAGCTTCAACTACTCCTTTGTTGATGTGCAAGGTTGTAACTTTGGATTGAATATGGGTGACGGAAGCGATTGAGATGAAAGCGGAAGCGAAGGTTGCTTCGATCTAGAGAGATCGAACAAGCCGTTTGAAGTGGAATGAGGGTTGATTCTTGAAAAGAATACTTGAATATGAGTTTCTTGGATCAAAGACTAGATCCAAGAAAAAACTTTGAGAGGATGGAAGAGGGAGTTGATGCCCCAGCTAAGTAGAAGGAAATACTTCTCACTACTTAGTAAATTTGAACATGGAAATACAAGTGAGGCCAACACATCCTTATATAGAGGATGTTGCCTAGATATGGGCCTACGAGCCAAAACAAGTCCATAAAATGAGTGGCCTAACAAGAGGGCTTAAAAGGAAATATTCTATAATGAATATTCCTTTTATTACAAAATAGAAAAACATGGGTAATGTAGTTCAAAATGGGCTACCTTCATGCCATGGTGTCGGAAAGACGAGACATGCCACTAACGGGGCCAAGAGGCGTGGACGGATCCGGTAGTCTATGCCATGGTGGTGTGGAGACACGACATGCCACTAACAAGTCCAAGTGAAGTAACGGTGCGGGTGATGATAGAGCCGGTAGCTTGGGAGATGGCTTTGGCTCGGGCACGGGTGAGCGGTCCATCGGAGTGAACCTCAAAGCCTCGTCCTCATCATCTATGATCAACGTAACCAAGGGCGCATCACAACATTTTTTCTCGTGTTCATCCACCCACTAATAAGGAAAGTGTCCTCGACTGTCCCCCAACGCAACCTTGTAACAACTTATTCGGTTGTCACTTTAACTTCATTTTCATTGTCATTGTCTAGCTCAACTGTTGGTTCATGAGTCCCAAAAAGCAGGATGATAATAGGTGCTTGGGTGGAGACGTTGGGATCGAGTGTTTAGTTGGATTTTGAGTTAGGTAGTATTCCGCAACATTCATGTATTGTGGGTTTTGATTTTGGTGTATTGCACATAATTCATGAATTGTTGGTTTAAGTTTGGGGATGTGGCGGATAATTCATGTATTATGGCAGATAGTTCATGAATTGTTGGTTTTGAGTATGGAGGTGTTGCGGATAATTCATGTATTGTGGGTTTTGAGTTTGATTCGGTTCTTGTGTTCCCAAACCTTGACTAAAGTTTTGATTGAAAAACAAAGGATTTGGAAGGGGATTTCCATTATGATCCACTGTAGTGAATAATAGAGAAAGAGAGAAGTTGCATTAGTTGAACGAGATGAAGGTAGAAGATGAAGTGTTGGCGTCATAGTCTTTGGCTCTTTGAACCCTTTTATAGAATGAGTATATGTCTCCTTTACACAATAACCGATCTATGAATTGACAACTCAATCATGGGTCTCTTTATACATAATAACCGAGCATGAAATGACAACTCAGTAAATGTCCATTGTACACAATAAATGACATATGACATTGCATTTGAATTTCGAATCTTAAAAACACAATAACCGAGTATGAAATGATAACTTAGTCACGGGTATATTGTACACAATAAATGACATCTGACATTGCATTTAAATTTCAAATCTAAATTTGAATTGAACTTTCCCTCTTAGATTAATCTTGAATTCCTCCCAATATTTTCTATAAAAACCTAAAGTGAACTTCACATATCTACCACACATTTCCACTTTCATTCCTCTAACTTCACAATGTCTACAAGACCTTTGTATTCTCCTTCTTCATCCAACTCTTCTACTTGTTCTTCAACAGACCTTGTCGCTACACCTCCTCCTTCACATTTTGAAACCAATATGAACATCAATAGACTAATGAATGAAAAACTTTATGAGCTTAGGATGAAATTGGTCCAAGAAAATGCTAGAAGTTCACGACAATGTCGAAGCCGGACATACATAGAGAGACCGCTAAGGCGGGCATGCTCGATTGTTTAAAAATTATTTCTCTTCGACGCCAACCTACAATGATATGTGTTTCGACGAAGATTCCGAATGAGGAAAAACGTATTTCTTCGTGTTGTCAATGCTTTGTCACAATCGTTTCCATTATTTCGCCAACTTCCGGATACGACTGGTAGGCTAGGCCTAAGCCCGTTGCAAAAATGCACCGCAATCATACATATGCTAGCGTATGGAGTGGGCTCCGATGCCGTTGATGACTATGTTCGCATTGGAGCATCCACGGAAAGATCTTGTTTAACCCACTTTGTTGATGGAGTTATCAATTTGTTCGGGGACGAGTACTTACGTAGGCCAAATGCAACAAACATGAAACACCTACTATACGTAGGAGAGCAACGGGGTTGGCCTGGAATGATTGGTAGTATAGATTGCATGCATTGGAAATGGAAAAATTGTCCGACTGCTTGACAAGGTCAATATGCCGGTGGTGATAAAAATCCAACCATTGTCCTAGAAGTTGTTGCATCTTACGATTTGTGGATATGACATTCACTTTTTGGAACTCCAGGTACGTGTAATGATATTAATGTTCTTGACCGTTCTCTTGTGTTTGATGATGTTTTGCATGGTCGAGCACCCACGATAGATTTTTGTTATAAATGATAATCATTATAATATGACGTATTACCTCGCCGATGACATTTATCCAGCATGAACTACATTTGTTCTGTCAATTCGACACCCATTTGGTGCGAAATATGCATTGTTTTCCAACGGCAAGAGTCATGCCATAAAGACGTGGATCGAGCTTTCGGTGTCTTGCAAACTTGTTTTGCTATTATACGTCATCATGCGCTTATTTAGGACATTAATTTGATTGGAAAAATAACGAGGACATGCATTATTTTGCACAATATGATCGTTGAAGATGAACGTGATACCTATCAACTATACTATGACCATCCCAATTTGATCAAGTTAATATTAATGAGCCGATCACCACAGATCTTCCATTTGAAATGACCCAGTTTATACAAAATAGGAGTGCACTCCGCAACACGAGTATTCTTCAAAAACTAAAAGCGGACTTAGTTGAGCATATGTGACAAAATTTTGAAAACCCCGGTGATAATCATTAAACGTTTGTAGTTGCATTTTTTGTATCAAGTAGTTTGTTATTTAAAATAATGTTATTTTCATTCTCGTTGTTTATTTTAAATATTTTTGTTGATTTGATTTAGTATGTAATTTTTGTTATGTTGATTGTTATTTAAATTGTGTTTCTTTTTTATTAAGTTGTTTGATATATAAAATTTTAATTTCGTTAGTTTAAAAAATATTTACATTTTAAATTTTATGTCCAATGTTTATTAATAATATTATTAGTAATATTTTGTAATAATAAAATGGTTTTATAAATATACAATTCATTAATTATTGAAAATAAATAGAAAAGAAGAACGGTAAAAATAGGAGCCCCGATGCTCTATGTTGTGGGTAAAAATAAGTGAAAAGCTGAAATGAGACTAAACTGACATGACAAGAATCTTGCTGATGTGGCATGAAAAAAAATAGAAGCCCCAAACTCTCTATTGCACATGGTCTTATGCATCCAAGCGTGAACATAGAGAAGTGCAAAGTCCATCAAAATTGCTTTCTATCGAGGTGAACGAGAACCAATATTTTGTTCTACGAGAGAAGAAGAAAATTGGTGATGACGATGTTAATCTCTAACAAGAAAATAGATTATTCTTCTGCAGAAGTATCTACTCGTTACGCAATCTTAGGCGTCAAAGTATAGATTTCTTATAGTAAAAACTAAGGGGGATGTGGTGCTATATCCGAAACGTACGAAATATAGTAAATATTGTAAAGGTAGATGTAGTAGAGGTTGCAAACCGGATGGTACACAACTTGGTTTTGGAAGATATGGCACTAAAAGTTGTAGAGCCGGTCGTCTTTCAAATCTAGCCATTGAAGCAGCACATCGTGCTATAATCGGACAATTCAATCGTGATATGAGCGGACAATTTCGAAGAAATAGTAAGATATGGGTAAGAGTTTTCCCGGATATCCCTATTATCAGAAAACCTACGGAAGTAAGAATGGGAAGAGGAAAAGAAAATCCTACGAGTTGGATTACTCGTGTTCCGCGGGACAAATCCCATTTGAAATGAATGGTGTTACTTTGTCAAATGCTCGGCAAGCCGCTTTCAGATAGAGGAAGAAAATTGGTGATGTAATCAAAATTGTTCTTTTTTAAAATATTAGTTAACAAACATTAATGAAAAAAAAGGACGAAGGGCAAAATCCGGAATGTTATAAACCTTAAGAGCACCATTCGAACAAAATAAAAATCGTGGGCAAAATCCGAAAAACTCCAAAGCATAGGGGTATCATTCGGAAAATCCCTTAATTTTTTTTAAATAAGTCATTTATATTTATAGTCTTATTAATATCAAACCTAAGGTTGAACTAAAAGATATGAATCAACAGCCGAACACGTAAGTTGTTAGTACGGATATGATCTTATCATGCTGTCATTGTGAAAACATGAGTTATGTGACATGGTCATATCCACCATGGTTTATGCTTCATTTCTAAGGGCAAAAAACACACACTATACTACTATAGAAAGAAATTTGCCGATAAAATTGTAGAAAACAAAGTATATGACATTAAAGTACTCTCGATATTGTTATTCTCTGCGCAAGACTTGTGTAGAGTCAGATTGCAAAAATAACGAGTGTAGTCCGATTCAACAACTTGCTCTCCACCCGCCCCTCTACACATACACACAATTTAATTGATGAGTATACGACTATCTAATTTATATGAATTGATAAGAATTAGTTACTTCCATCTGAGCATCTTATTAGTTCTGCTACATCTACTATCTGCACAAGAGCCGCGACTTTTTATCTGATTTAGCGTAGAACTGTGCAGAATCGGGTTAAGAAGTCTTCATTTTGTGTGCAGACAGGTAAATCCAGAATCGGGCTAAGAAGTCTTCATTTTGTGTGCAGACAGGTAAATGCAGAACCGGGTTAAGAAGTCTTCATTTTGTGTGCAGACAGGTAAATGCAGAGCCGGGTTAAGAAGTCTTCATTTTGTGTGCAGACAGGTAAATGCAGAACCGGGTTAAGAAGTCTTCATTTTGTGTGCATGCAGGTAAATCCAAAACCGGGTTTAGGGGTGTCAATGGGTCGGATATGGGGCGGGGAGCACCCTATTCATCCCCATCCCCGTTTAGTATAATGCCCTCCCATCCCCATACCCGTTCGGGTATTGACAATTGTCCCTATCCCCATACCCGTCAGATATTGATCCCATCGGGGAAACCCTGCCCCTGTTTAATTTTCCCCATTTAATTTTTTTATACGGGTTTTCCCATGAAACTCTCCGTCTCCATCCCCGTTCCCGTTTAACTTTCAAGAGTTTAATAAAAACATTAACTCGGATAATAATTGTGAAATTAGGCCATAGAATACAAAATTGTTACTTCGCTTAACTATATAAATTAAAAACACAAGGGAAAAAAGAAGAAGAGAATTCCATTTTGTTATAAAAAAAATATACAAATTTGCAAAAGTAAAGGTATACCGTGTATATATATATATATAAGATAAAATAACATATAATTATATCATTTTAATTTTACGGTTTAGAATTTATGTTGCACCACCAAAACATGTATCTGAGACTAATACACACGTATAAAAAAACACAACATGTAGTTTGTCATGCATTTGATGAATGTGATTTGACATTTATGACGTATTCAGATGCTTCACAAGGGTGTTATCCTCATATGATCAAAAACCAAATTAATATAGATTAACATTAGCATGTCCATGATTTATGCATATAATATACATTTTAATTGAAATGTTATTCTCATATTTTTTTCAAAATCTTATAAGTATTAAAGGAGAGCCCTTCCTTGCCACGTGTCATGTCCACATTTATCGAAGCCCCCCAAATCTTAAATTGATTTTAATAAAAATAATTTAGGTTAATTTTATTGTAACAAGAATATCTCTCATATTATCACGTTAAGCCTATATTGTTAAATAAAAATGATTTAGGATAATTTTATTGTAACAAGAATATCTCCAGATTATCACGTGTTTTGAATAACTATTAAATCACGTCCCGTGCAGTGCACGGGAATTATACTAGTATATTTTGTGTAAGAAGGAACGAGTATGATACTCTTAAATCTTAAAGTACAAAAGTGTATATAGTTTATTTACCTTATTTCATGATCACAAGATAAATGTCAATTTATATTATACTAATGTACATTTTAATTGAAATGTTGACGTAATTGTTGATTGTTTAACGCATCACTTTATCCAATTTGTCAAAGTATAAGTATATTGTATTTATATTAAGTTTCGTTCGTTCAAGTGGGATTGAGACTCGTAGTACAAACTAGTGTAAACTAAAATAGTTAAATCTTACTAACATTTAGATTACGATCTCTAGATAAAGTGTTATATTATTTTATCATTTAACTTCACGGTTTAGGATTTATGTTACACATCAAAACACGTATTTGAAAGAGTAAGACACATAGTTAAATCCAGAACCGGGTTAATAGGTCTTCATTTTGTCTGCAGACAGGTAAATGCAGAACCGGGTTAAGAGGTCTTCATTTTGTGTGCAGCCAGGTAAATCCATAACCGGGTTAAGAGGTCTTCATCTTGTGTGCAGACAGGTAAATGCAGAACCGGGTTAAGAAGTCTTCAGTTTTGGTGCAAACAGGTAAATGTGCAATAAATAAGCAGATCCAATGGTGTAGTAAGGCCAACAAGTCATTTAAAATTGGAATCTATCATGACCAAAAACTTAAAGAAAATGTTATCTACCCATTATCATTCTTTGAGGGATCACTAGCCACTACCTACTTAGTTCACCAACTTACCCTTTACTTAGTTCACCAACTCATCAAAGTATTTTATTTTCAATCAGCTCGTATTCACCTGTTTCCCGTTCCTTCCTCAGTAGCTAGGGTTCCAGTTGCTGTTTTGCTTGCAGACATGGCTGAGATAATTGTTTCTGAGTTTACCAAGCTTGTTATTGGCCAGCTCAGATCCGTTATCAATCAAGAAGTAAAATTACTATGGGGAATGGAAGATGAACTAACCAGGATCAAGAGCAACATGACCAGCATCCAATCAGTCCTTCGAGATGCTGAGAAGCAGCAATCCACAGTATCCACTAGTGAATCCGTGAAGAACTGGCTCGAAAAGCTCCATGATGTCATGTATGACATCGATGATCTACTTGATGACATCGCAACTGAAGCCGCTATCCAGGATATGAACAAAGACAAGTGGAGCAAAAAGGTTCGTAAGTTCTTCTCCTGCACTAATTCTCTTGTGCTTCGCTCGCAGTGGGCTCACCAGATCAAGAATCTCCGCAAGAAACTTGATTGGATTAAAGACGAAAGGATCGGTCTTGTGCTTTGCACAGAATCTGCTGACTCCACGGCTTCAAGAGAAACATACTCCAAGGTTAACAAGTCAGATATCCTTGGAAGAGATGAGGATAAAGAGACCATCATCAACTTCATACTCAGCTGTGGGGATTGTGAACACCTTTCGGTTTTGCCAATTGTGGGTTTTGGAGGGGTTGGGAAATCAACAATTGTCAAGCTCATATATTCTGATCATAGGATTGACGAGCACTTTGATAAAAAGTTCTGGGTATATGTTTCTAAGAAATTTGACATCAAGAAAATACTCAACCAAATCCTAAGTTTGCTCACAGGGGAGAGTATATTGAAGTTAACCGTGGAAAGATTTACTTTGGAGGAATTGATGATCAAGATTAGTGAGGCCTTGAAATCCTCCAAGTATCTTCTCATATTAGATGATCTTTGGAATGAAAACGCAAACGAATGGAGAAGATTCAAAGAATTGATGGATGTGGGTGCAAAAGGAAGCATGGTGGTCGTTACCACACGTGACTTGAAGGTGGCTTCCATGGTTAGGGATGATGTATACAAATTAAGAGAGCTTTCTAATGAAACATGCTTACTAATATTCAAGCAATTGGCGTTCAAAGATGGTGAAAGGATTGAACCAACACTGTGGAATTTGGCAACAAATATTGTTGACAAGTCGATGGGACTTCCTTTGCTTGTGACAACTCTTGGTAACCTGCTACACGGAGAAACAGATGAGCAAGAGTGGCGTCATGTCATACATAAGTTAGAGAAAGGGCATGAAGATATTCTCAACATACTAAAATTAAGCTATGACCAACTACCCTCCGATCTCAAGCTTTGCTTTCGCATTTGCTCTATATGGGGTAAAGGCGGTGAAGCAAATCCATGGTTCCATTTGTCCCCCTTCCTGATGGCAATTGGGTTTCTACCATATGACATCCAGGGAGAACAACCAGAATACATTGGAAGAAAGTTTATCGATGAGTTACTGTCAAAATCTCTTCTCCAGCAAGTGGATGAGGTCGAGGCCATTCATGATATGTTTAGTAGCATTTCTATGCATGATTTTGTGTATGATTTGGCCAAATCTATGGCTGGGGATGAGTTGGCCATAATCAACTGTAGCACTAAGGAGATTCCTGAGAAGGTGAGATATATAAGACTGGATGAAGATGACTTGTCTACAAAGCAGTGTGACAAAAAGTTACTCAACAAAGCAAAGAAAGCTCGCCTTTTGCTTATCAGCACTTCAGCACATTCTATAAGCAAAGCCTTGATGGAAAGCATCATAAAAAATTTAAAATGCTTACGAGTTTTACATCTCAGATTTTGTCAATTTGAGGAGCTGCCGAGGACAATTGGGTTTATGAAGCATCTAAGATATCTCAACCTGGTAGGCAACAGTGAAATTAAACGGCTACCTGATTCAATCTGCAATCTCTTCAACCTACAGACTTTGTTACTTGGTGGTTGTAGCAATCTTCAAGAACTTCCGGCTGATATAGGGAGATTACAAAACCTAAGATGTTTTAGTGTGACAATCCAACAGCAGTTTCTGCCTGAAGATATTGGACTCATGAATGCTCTCCGGACATTGGTTTTATATGAATGTCCGAGGCTTGCTTTTCTACCTACAAGCATCAAATCTCTAGAAAACCTTGACTCCTTATGGATTACAGGCTGCAAGGAGTTGGATTTGGCACATGGATCGTGGTCACGCGAAGACTGCCTAAACAACCTTCGGTTTCTTGCAATTGAGGGTCTTCCTAAATTTACAAGATTGCCGATATGTGAAAGTGGTGTTTCCTTCACCGCTCTTCAAACTCTGGAAGTCACAAACTGTGAATGTCTGATTGAATTAACAGGCTGGATAGAATACTTGACCTCTCTCAAGACACTTAACATTGACCACTGTTCCAATCTTGTACAATTACCACACTCATTCCAACTACTTGATAGACTAGAAAGGTTGATTATTTATGACTGTCCGATATTAAGTGAAAGGTGTACACCCGGAAATGGTCAGGATTGGCATCTACTATCCAGGATTCCGTGGATTGAGATTGATGGAGAGACAATAAACTTAGAATGATGTTTTTTATTTGGTAAAAAACGAGGACAATGTTTCATGTTCTTGAAGTGGTCCCATTGTCAATCTCTATCTTTGATCAGAATAATGCTAATAGTCTTGGTGAAGCATGACCTTTATCCAATTTCAGAGTTGATTTACTTTACTTCAGTGTGAAAAAAAAATCTACCTTTTCAGGCTGTAACTTTGACATTTCCTTCATGTTGCAGAAAGAACATAAGCTTTTTTGCCATATTTTTGATGTAAAAGTTTTGCATTTTTCTATTCAGCTCTTTATCTTACATTGGTATAAGTATCCTAATGGCCACTGAAAATTTTGTTATATGTTAGGTGTACACACTTGTGTGTTTTAGGAAAACAGTAGTTGCAAAACTGATATACAATGATCAATGATGTAAAGATGATGAGAACTTCTATAAATAAATATAGATATGGATGCAAATTTTACATAACGAGGGTGCTTGAAGCATACCTTAAGTTTGGCCACCGAGGAAAACATGGAGTTGACACTGGAACAAAATGTGAAATTAGTACTCATAACTCATGGTTAGGTGGATAGTATGGTCTTAGACATAGTCAGAACTCAGTTGACACTTGATTTGTTGGAAGAGCCTAATTACAAACTGATCATGAGAAAACCTTCATCCTTGGAATCACTCTTCTAGGAAACTGGATCTTTTCCCCACAACCTTGGTGTAGAGAGTAGAGTAGCCACAAATGCTAAAAATACCTTAAATTCCATAACTGTTACAAAAAGAAGAAACTGAAAATTGCCTTCTTTTTCATCATCTCCAATTTCCTCCCATTTATTTCTCAGCATCAACAGGCAATGGTATCCACACATGCTTATAATACCTTGATATAATCTAGGAGGTCTCTTGGAGGCAAGATCTAGGAGCAATGATCACCAATAATCTCCACAAGAACAAGAACCTCTTTCAAATCTATGAAAACGGATTCGATCCCTGACAATAATCACTCTATTTAACAGCTTAGAAACTACTTTAAACCAATTATGACAGTCACGGCAAATCCGCAGGTTCTTAAAGACTCTAACTTCCATCCCTGGGGCAGTTTTAAGTACAATGAAACACAAAGCTAACTTTTCACTATGATAAGTCAAATTGTCCTCCTTTTCTTCTTCGGAAATATCCATCAGAACCAACTCTGTTGCATATACATAACCTTCCCGCTTGGCTCGTTTAGTTAACCCTTCCAAAATGTTATATATTGCCTCTGTCTCGCTGTGTGATCTGTCTCCCGACTTAAATTGATAAACAGTGCCCCCCATATCAACCCAACTCTTGCCTTTATCTTTCCGAACTCTATCCCTTCTCATTGTATCTCTCACATCAGAAGCAGTGTTCCAATTATGCAAGTGACAATACGTATTTGACAGCAGGACATAATCACCACTTTTTAAAGATGATATATTTGAAACAGCCACTTCCCCTAATGCAGAATTTTTATGGGTTCTACATGCACTAAGAAGAGCCCTCCATATAACAAAATCGGGTTCCATAGGCATTGCTCTAATAGTGGCATGGGCTTCTTCTAGCCGCCCAGCACGGCCTAGTAAATCCACCATGGCACCATAATGTTCGAGTTGTGGTTCAATAAGGTATTTTGTACTCATGACATCAAAGTACTTTTGACCCTGTTCGACCAAACCACAATGACTACATGCTGTCAAAACTCCAACAAAGGTCAGAGCATCAGGAATAATACTATTTTGTTCCATTTCTGAGAAGACCGAGATTGCCTCATGTGCAAGCCCATGAAGTGCTAGGCCAATAATCATCACGTTCCAAGCAGAAAGGCACGGTTTGCTGGTACTTCGAAAGATTTCCTTAGATAGTTCAATCCTCCCACATTTTGCATACATGTCAACAAAGGCTGCGTGCAAAATTGGATTCAGGGGAAACTTTCTTTCAACCAGTAAACCATGTAGCAATTCAGCATGATGAAGAGCTCCAAGCCGTGCACAGGCAGCAGCAAGAGAAGCGAACGTGAACTCATCAGGGTCAACATTAGACGAAATCATATCCTTAGATAACCTCAAAGCCTCACTAAAACGACCATTCTTTACACATCCACTGATCAGCGAGTTCCAAGAGACCACATCTCTATCAGGCATTTTAACAAACATCTTTTGTGCTAAATCCAAATGACCACTCTTCGTAAAGCTTGATATACCAACATTGCAAGCCTCTAAATCAGAAAAGCAGCAACCCAGTGATTCTTCTAGAAGCTTGGAAGCAATATTCACAAACCCACAAGAAGCATAAGTAGAAATCAAAGAAGAAACAAGAGAAGGGTCCTTCTCATACCCAAACTTATAAATGACAGCATGGGCTTTGGATGCTGATTTGATATCCAGGGAGTGCTTAAAGATTCGATAATCTAATAGGGGAAACAAAAAATTGATCAGTGGGTAGTACTGAAACCAAGCAAATGAACATTGAAAAACCAAAATTGCATACCTGTGAGTGTGGCGAAGTTTGTTGACATTGGAAATTTGAATGAATTCCGTGCATTTCTTAAAAGAATGATCCTCTTACCTGCTGATCTCGACATGCTATTGATTTCTTCTCATGGGTGGATGTCGATGATTGTAGTGTAGAGGGGGTTACTTAGCTCGATGAGAGAGCAGCCAAATTGCTTTCATCAAAAGCAACAAAGTTTTTCGATCATTAAAAAGCAACCAAATTGCTTGTTAACTTAAGACTGGGTAGCGTCTTCATTAACAACGATGTACTATTTGGCCATAGACACACGCAGCAACTCCAACAAGAGAAGAAGGTTCATACTATGGGAGTATGGGTCTTTGGAACCGAACCGGGCTTATTGTAGCTTTTTTTTTTTGAAAGGGTTAAGCACATGTTCGGTAATTATCGAGTAGTTTTGTAAAATATGAAATCTATCAAAAAGACTAAAGATATTAGGTAAAAAGAAAATTTGTGGATGTATTTTGGGTGAGATTGGAAAGTATGTATTTTTTTTAGTGTAAAAAGAAAGTGTGTAGGATAAATTTATTAAATAAGTAAATATGCACCTATATAAGGATTAGGTTAAAATTTTGGGCTCTTTTTTTTCATTCACTGTTTCATTGAAACAGCCGTCTCTCATCCTTCCCCGACGACAGAAAGCTTCAACGATTTTCGCAATGTCCATACCTGAATCTTCAGCAAATTCAACACAGATCTCGTCATATCCTTATATGCTCCATCAATCAACTCAAATTCTTCCACAATTCTAGCCAAATTCAACAACGATCTTCCCGATTTTCAAACAGCACTAATCGGAAGAGGAAAATTGGGATAATCCGCAATCAATCCTTCAACAACATTCTTCAAGACAATCGTTCACCTTCATTTAGTCAGGTATGATTTTACTGATTTATGTTATAATTTTGGTTGAATGTGGTTGAGATTGTCTTCCTTTTACCTCAAAAATTATGGTATTAAGATGTGTAAAGTGTCGTTGAGTATAGTTGGGTAACAAACGATGTTAAATTATGGTATTAAGATGTGTAAAGTGTTGTTGAGTTTAATTGGGTAACAAATGATGCTGAATTATGGTATTAAGATGTGTAAAGTGTCGTTGAGTATAGTTGGGTAACAAACGATGCTAAATTATGGTATTAAGATGTGTAAAGTGTTGCTGAGTTTAATTGGGTAACAAATGATGCTGAATTATGGTATTAAGATGTATAAAGTGTCTTTGAGTATAGTTGGGTAACAAACGATGCTAAATTATGGTATTAAGATGTGTAAACTGTTGCTGAGGATAGTTGGGTAATAAATGAAGCTAAATTATGGTATTAAGATGTGTAAATTGTTGCTGAGGATAGTTGGGTAATAAATGAAGCTAAATTATGGTATTAAGATGTGTAAACTGTTGCTGAGGATAGTTGGGTAATAAATGAAGATAAATTTGGAGGCAAATGTGTAACAACTTATATTTTATATATCATAGTTATTGTTGATGAATATGTAATGAAAATTTGTTATACAGGAATGACGTTTCTATACGTTACGGAAGATTTTGGAGGCAATTGGGTAGTTGAGGATGGAGAATGGAATTTTGTTGGAAATATCTCAAGTAAGCCATTGATTGTTGAAGAAGGAATTTCATTTGATGATCTAAAGACTTTGATTGTCTCACGGTTCAAAATATGTACATCAACGTATGAAGTTGAGTTATCGTACAAGAATCCTTTCTATTGCTCACTCCGTCCATTTGATGTTAATACATTAGATGATTTTGAAGCTTTTGTGGAAATTAATAAAAATGGAAAACTTTTCTTGGAGTATTCCGTTGTGTATCAAAACAGTTGAAGTTGGATATTATTTGGGTAATGAAATTGTGGAAGATGAAATTGTGGAAGAGCCAATTAAGGAAGTTTTGGCACTTGTATCACAAACAATGGATGTAGAGCCTTAAACTGAAGATTGGGTTACAGAAGATCAGGTAACAGAAGATTGGGTAACAGAAGATTGGTTAACAGAAGATTGGGAAATTATGAAAGGCAAAACTTACAAGAACAAGACAGAAGTGAAGAACTCATTGTGTTTAAATGCAATAGTGGAATGTTCTCAATACAAAATAGTGAAATCAAGAAAGAGTTCGGTAACAGCAAGGTGTATTGACAAAGAGTGCAAATGGAGGGTGTGCTTCACAATGCAAGGCAAATCATCAACCTTTATCACAACAGTGTTTGAAAAAACACACACTTGTTCAATGCACTTGAGGAGGAAAAACAAGAGGAATCCTTCATTTTATGTCATAGCTAAAAAGGTGAAAGCAATGTAAGTAATACTCAACCTTCATTTTATGTCAACACTTAATTTTGTAACCATATGTTTGAATACCAAAATTATGTTATATGCAAAACTATTACCAAAGACATTGATATATTAATACCAAAACTTGTTACAAAATAGGTTAATACCCAAGTAGTTTGTATTCAATAATGTTACCCAATAGGTTATTAACCAAGATTGTTACCCAGTAGGTTATACACAAGATTGTTACCCAATACAACATACAATATTGTTACCCAATAGTTTAATACACAAGAATGTTACCCAATAGGTTAATACCCAAGCAGATTACAAAATTTTAGATTTGAATTTATCTTTTCATACCCAATAATGTTACCCAATAGTTTAATTATCTAATAGTTTAATACACAAGAATGTTACCCAATAGGTTAATACCCAAGCAGATTACAGAATTTTAGATTTGAATTTATCTTTTCATACCCAATAATGTTACCCAATAGTTTAATACACAAGAATGTTACCCAATATGTTATTACCCAAGCAGATTACAGAATGTTAGATTTGAATTTATCTTTTCATACCCAATAATGTTACCCAATAGTTTAATTACCCAGTAGTTTAATACACAAGAATGTTACCCAATATGTTAATACCCAAGCAGATTACAGAATGTTAGATTTGAATTTATCTTTTCATACCCAATAATGTTACCCAATAGTTTAATTACCTAACATTAATACTGATACGTATGAATGTTACCCAACCTTAATACATAATATATTTAAATGCAATTGTGTTAGCAAATATTTATTTTTTGATATGTTGATATAAATCCACGTTACCTATTCCTGTTACCCAACTTGTTATACTATGTTATGTTATGTAAATGTGTATGTATTGTATAGGTATGGTGATACAAATACATTACCTTCAGTCAATCAAATTATCACTGTTATGAAAAGTCTACACCATGTTGATGCTAGCTACTGGAAGTGTTGGAAAGCACAAGAAGCTGTGAAAGACATGATAAGAGGAACGTCAGAGGATAATTACAACGGAATGCTGTCTTACTTATACATGTTGATGTATTCCAACCCAGGAACCGTTGTTCATTTGGAACGTGATGATAATAATCGATTCAAATATTTATTTCTAGCATTTGGGCAATCTATTAGAGGATATCAAGCAATGCGAAAGGTAAGAAATGTCCTTCAATTATTCGTTCATATAATATGTTGGGTATCTTATATTTAACTATGTTGTTAAAAATATAATAAATGACAAATTAAATATAGGTGATTACAGTAGACGGTACTCATTTGAAAGGAAAGTATGGAGGAGTGTTGTTACTTGCATGTGCACAAGATGCAAATTAACAAATATACCCGATTGCATTTGTGATCGTTGATGGGGAAAATGATGCCTCGTGGGAATACTTTTTCAGAATCATGAAGCAGATCATACCGGACGACATTGAACAAGTGTTTATTTCTGATAGACATAATTCTATAAAAAAAGGCATTGCAACCCACTATGAAAGAGCATTCCATGGATTTTGTATTTGGCATATTAAAGGGAATCTTAGAAAGAGAACAACATCAAACAGAGTCTTGGGAATGTTCATAGATGCTGCAAAGAGTTATAAAAAGGTGAAGTGCATGGAAATACTTAATAATATAACAATGGTAAGTTTCATTTATCTTAACAATCAATTTCTATATGTATTTTAATTTAAGTTATATTTCTTGATTCACCTAGTTCATTGGGTATTTGACAGGAGAAACCGAGGGTTGGAGAGTTGCTTCAAGAGATTTCCATTTCAACATGGGCGCTTGCATTCTCTCCGGCTAAAAGGTACAACATTATGACCAGTAACAATGCTGAAAGTGTGAATAAAGTTTTGAAGGATGGAAGGGAGTATCCAATTTTAGCATTGTTGGATGAGATTAGACAGTTCATGTGTAGATGGTTTGCAGAGCGTCGTAAGAAATCTAATGCTTGGGTAGATTTAGCTCCTCCAAATATTGAAGAAAAAATCCAAAAGAGGTTTGTAGAGTGTTCAGACTACTTTGTTTACGTGATGGATGAGAATATATTGCAGTTTGAAGTACGAAAGGGAAAAGAACGTGAAATAGTTTGTTTGGAATTACGATGTTGTACATGCCACGAGTTCGACATTGAAGAAATTCCGTGTATTCATGCCATAGCTGCAACCAAACGTGTGAATCAAAACCCATCTTCCCTCATTGGAAAATATTACACTTGTGAAAATTGGAAGGTTGGGTATGTGGAAACAATATATCCTGTACCTAACAAATCGGAATGGAATGTTCCTTTAGAAACTGCAATGTTGGCATGTGAGCCTCCTAAAAGGCGTAAAAGGACTGGAAGAATGCCAAAAGCTAGGATTAAAGCTTCATGGGAAAAGGATCGCAAGAGGAAATGTAGTTGTTGTGGTATAGTTGGACATAACAAAAAGACTTGTACAAATCAACCAAAGTAACTTGTTTGGATGAGTAGGAAGTGGATTATGGACTCGTTTTTACAGATTTTTTGAGGAAGTTTCGGAGTATGTTTTTACAGATGTGTAATGAAAATTATTGTTACACAAGTGAAATTGTTTCTTTGATAATATTTTTAATACTTAAGCATGTAACTACTAGTTCAAACTGTTAATAGTTAAAAGCACAAGTTGTTGTCACCCAATGATTTAAAAGTTAAAAACAGTTACCAAACTTTTACATAAAACTTCATGAATGGTAACCTTATGAACTTTGACACAATTTTGATACCGTACTTTGTTACCCAACGTCAAAAATAATAACCCACTTTATTACCCAACGTAAATAACTGTTAACAGAATTTGTTACCCAAACGTTATTACCCAACGTTGTTACCCAAACTTATGAACTGTTAGCAACTGTGATACCATACTTTGTTACCCAACGTTGTTACCCAACCTTATGAACTTTGGTACCCAACTTTGTTGCCCAACTATATTACCCAACTTTATTACCCAACCTTAAGAACTTTGATACCCAACTATATTACCCAACTTTGTTACCGAACTATATTACCCAACTTTGTTACCGAACTATATTACCCAACTTTATTACACAACCTTAAGAACTTTGTTATCCAACTATATTACCCAACTTTATTTCCCAACCTTAAGAAATTTGATACCCAACTTTATTACACAATCTTAAAAAATGTTATCAAGTTTGATAACAAAACGTAGATGTTCAAAAATTAAGACATAACTAGTTTTAAAAGCAAAACATAACTAGTTCATAAGTAAATATTCAGAAATCATTCAACTGTCGAGAAATCAAAATGTGACTACATCAAAATATACACCAAAACCTAACAGATTCAGAATGTGACTACATCAATCATCAAAATATACAACAAAACACAACAGTTTCAGAATGTGGCATCATCAATCCAAGTTACTGCATCTCATAAGGCTTATGCCAATCCCTTACAAAAAGTACATTGGCAAGCTGTTCTCTGTAGGCAGCAACATAATCGTCATTGATCATCGATAAATCATCACGGCCAGATGACAAGTACTGGATGTACTTGACCGTGAAAATTCCACAACTTCCCCTAAAATGTAACAATAGTTTAATTTGAAACCATAATGAATTTATAAATAAATTTATATAGGTAAATTGATAGAAAATGTATACATACCCGTCTATATTTATTGGACAGTTTGCCTTCCTTGCAACCTTGAACTGCTTTGACAAATTATCACCGAGCCTTGAATGCTTCCCATGAAGCCTCAACACATGAGGCAACATACAAGAAAGAGGCTTTAACAAATCAAGCAGCTTGGAATCGGTGATCAGATTGGGCTGACAATCACATACATAAATGTACCAATGAAGGAGGTTGATCTCCAATGCAACCCAGTGGTTACCAAGTATGTGATATGGAGTGTAGATGACATCAACATCGTATAAATTCTTCCGGGAAAATGCCGGTTGATCTCCTGTTAATATATCATACAGCTTCCCACCAAATTTTTCGTAGGCATCAGCACCTACCTCATAAAATTCCTTAAAACGTATTTCGTTGCATGCATCTGCCCAGTTACAGCCTAAAATGGCAACACGGCCATAGATTTCGGGATACTCGATCACAACTTTGCGTAAAAGCATAATAAGCTCATCTATTTGCTGAAAAAGGATAACACCAAAAAACAGAATTCAAGTATAAAAAAACCATAAAACTGTGCATTGGGTAAAAAGAAAAAGTGTTACCTTATCCCAAATCTAGCCGCCCTTTTTTAATATGGCTTCCAAAGTTTTTGCAGACAAAGGATGAATATATCCTTAAATGCGAGCTTTGTCATCCGGAGCTTTAATGAACTTGTACAACGATTCACGTTCTGTCGTGGAGAGAAAGCTGTGTTTTGGAACCTTAGACAACTTAACTTTGCTCCTAAAAGGGGTCTTTTTGAACTGGCTTTCTTTGCGTAAACGCAAACTAACCCTCAGTTTTGGTTGTTCATCTGGAGCAATATCCTGCAAATTGAAAAAGATAAAAAAAAAAACAGAACTATAACACAAGTACATAAAGTATAGTGTTACCCAAGTATATGTATATACCTTAGATTTTCCAACATCAACAATATTGACATTGGCATTGCCTTCACTGTCTTCTACATTGCAAATTTCAACTGCAGTGGATTGAGGTTCCTTGTTTTCCACGTCCTCAACATTGGCCACTTCACCTGCTGCAGCTTGAGGTTCCTTGTCTTCCTCGTCCTCAAGATTTCCAACTTCAACTGCAGCATGGTCGGGTTGCTTAGACGAAGAAGCATCCCCGGTAGAAGCTGTTTTAATTACATTTTTTGATTCAATCCAGGACTTAAGTTTGGTAACAGTACGATTACTAGACGAGAATATTTTAGTATCTATTTTCTCATAGAGAACACCTAAATCTCTAGAGTAAGAAACTAAGTCTTCAAGTGTATTCCCTTGAAGTTGAAGTTGTTCAGCCAACTGAAGCTGCACATTCTTCACTTCATTCAGTTGATCAAGAATTAATGTTACCCAAGATGGTGTAGTCCCAACACTACAGTGAAGAATACATTTTTTTATTACATTACACTTGTAAAAAAGATAAAAAAAATACTGAGTAAAATATATACTCACGTAGCATCATCTCCACCAATTGTGCCAATTGCAGGATCAACAGGCTCCTGATCATCAACAACTGAGGCAATCTGGGGAGCCTTACCCTTAGACCTTTTGGGGTAACTACAAAATCAGTAAAAATACAAATTTGTTAGCAATCTGTATTACCCAACCTTTTACCCAAACCTTATGAACTATTACCGTGAAGAAGGAGAAACAACCTTCCTTTTTTTCGATTCCTTCTTGGCAGCAGGCTCGGAAGGTTTCGAAGGCTCAACAGGTTCAGCAGATGAAATAGCAAGAGCCTTGGTCTTAGACCTGATTGGGTAACTAAAAACATATTACAAAACATTTAATGTAATAACTATAACCAAAATCAACAGAATAACTAAGAATATAAAATTTACCGTGAAGAAGGAGATGCAGGAGCGGACATATCAGCCTCCTGGAATGCCGTCTTCTTCGTCTTCTTCGTCGTCTTCTTCTTCTTCTTGTCAGCTGGTTTTTGGGGAACAAGTTTAGAAAAAACAAGTTTCTTAGGGGATTAACAAAATCATCCCCATCAGATTCTTGTTCAACCGAAACTTTGATTTGTTTAGAACTGTCAAAAAAGAGAAAATTAAGTGAATTGAAAATAAGATAAATTAAATATATGAAATTGTACAAACCTTTGTTTCTGGACATCTTCACTGATTGCATTACAAATTTGAACAGAACAAGCATCCAAGCCCAACTCAAATAAATCTTTAAGTCTAGAATTTATACACTCATCATCCCATCAATCCATGTCATCATTCTGTTCACTAAACTCAAAAGATTTTATACTATCTTCATCCAATGAAGAAACAACAGCCTTAATATCACCATACCCAAAAGCTTTCCTAGATTGGGTACGTGACTGATACTTTAAAGTAAGTATTTTAGCAGTCGGATCAATGTGTGCAAACAAGGAAGCCAACGATGGAATGGCCTCAAAAACCATTATCTAGAAATATGAAAATTTAAGAATTAGTATAAAGCAAATAAAAATGAGACTAATATAAAACAAAATGTAACAAAGAACGGAACCTGCAAAGCAAGAGGAAAGCCGCCTATGTTATAGTTCAAGCTGGCTCTTTCCTTTGCGGGATCACAAGATTGAAGAAAATGAAGAGTATGGGTAAAAGCATGATTCCCCCAGTTAAATGTGTCAAACGCATCCATATCATTCACAAGATCAATAACAAACTGGGATATCATAGTCTTCTTATCCCTAGAAACTAATACTCCTTCAACAAACAAAATTAAAGCCATTTTCAACTTATTCGGAGATTCTGCAGGTTCAGTTTTATAGAGCTCTTCAAGGTGAGCAATTGTGCATCTATCATGGCCAACTGCATCTTTCATATCACAATGCTCCACTACCATTTGGTCAAAGTAGTATGATTTTGAACAATCAAGACGAGTAATGATAGCAAACTCAATAATTCCAAAGCGTAAAAGTTTGTTACCAATTCCAAACCACATAGATTTTTTTTCTGTTGGTAACAACTTGACGAAGAAGTAGAAAATGAATAAGCTTGTTAGAAGTTCGAAGCTTATCTCCCATTTTGATTATGTCTTGAAAGATGCCATGTGAGAAAATGATTTTGTCACGAGGTGACAACCCTTCTAATAGAAATGGAATCAACGACATTCGAGAAAAGTTGTTGATTCGGGAATTCTCAATAGCTGGGGTCTCGGTAAATCTATAATTAAACTTCAAAAAACAAAAACAATATTAGTAATTAATTTGGGTAATAAATGAGAGATAGAGAGTACAAAAAATACTCACTTGAAAGGATTTTGAACTGCTTGGTCTGGACGTGCTTAACTGCAACTGAAATAAGTATAAGAAAATATACAAATTCATAAAAGACTATTACAAATATTGAACAGAAACAAGTACATAAAAGGACTTACAAATTTTGAATTATCAGGTTCATCTTGAAGAGATGCTTGATCTGTAGTAGACATTATAGTACCTGAGAACATATAAGAAAACATAAGCCTATTACAAAACAGAGAAGAACCAATAATAATAAAAAAGGCTATTACAAACAGAACAAGAAAAAGAAAAAGACAATAATACACATTCAAAGGTAGGTACATTAAAGAAAACACCATATAAGACACAATTATGTGATAGACAAACATATTACACAAGACTATTGTCCTCATTTAGTATTTGTGAAGAGAAATTAAAACATATTACACAAGACTATTGTCCTCAGTTAGTATTAGGAACCAAAAATGCAGGGGACAATGTGAAGAGAAATTAAAACCTATTACCCAAGCCTATTGTTCTCAGTTAGTGTTAGGAACCAAAAATGCACGGGACAGTGTGAAGAGAAATTCAAACCTATTACCCAAGACTATTGTCCTCAGTTAGAATTAGGAACCAAAAATGCACAGGACAGTGTGAAGAGAAATTCAAACATATTACCCAAGACTATAGTCCTCAGTTAGTGTGAAGACGTAATAAAAGAAGTGAAGAGTCCTCAGTTAGTGTTAAGAACAAACCCTAGGTTGTGTGTTTAATTTATTCACAAGCAGGTCCAACATAGTGTTAGGAAGAAAAACAACGACATGAAATTGATGACTTAGGATGAGGATAGATCAAAAAATGGAAGAACGGGACAGTGTGAAGAGAAAAGACGACAGAGAACAAAGCAAAAACTTAGCATAAACAATAAAACCAAAAATAACAACAGAAACCATAATAGAAGAGTAAAACTAACCTTAATCGTTGACTGAATCGAAGATGAAGTAACTTAATCTTTAAAACGAAGATGAAGAGAGGAAATCGCAAAATAGAAGATGAAGAGACTGAAACAGGTAGAAGACAGTAGTGTGAATCAGGTAATTAGAACGAAGAAGAAGAAGAAATCGGAGAAGAAGAAAGAAGAGGAGCGAAGGAGACGAACCTGGTGAGTAGAAATCGCCGGGAAAATCGCCAGTAGGGTTGTCACCGAGAGAGAAGAGTAAGGGTGCAAAGGGAGCGGGGAGAGAGAAGAGTGGAAAAAAATTAAAAAAAACCTATTTATACCTACCCAATTAGTCCCACTAATTAATCAACCCTACATATTTTATACCAATACTAAAATAAGTGCATTTATAGCCCATTTAACTCATGTATTTTTATAGTGAATTTACCAAAAAGAACAAATAGTAATAAAAAGGACAAATAAATTAATATCGTAAGGGGTATATACATAAAGGAAAAAAAACTAATGAAAAAGCTATTCTTGAAAGATTTCAAAAATTCCTTTAAAAATTTACTTAATAATCTACTAAAACTCTAATCTATTAAATAAACTACACCCACTAAACAATAATTAGCTTTCAATTTTTACAAAACTACACACACAAAAAAAAAACTACCCAATAACCTCTACCGAACACCCCCTAAGCTAGTTGTAAGTTTATTGTGTATGAAGTTGAAACTAGAGTCGATCGAGTGTTTGAGAACTACGAGCTTATAGAATAGACTTGGGGTCGGTTTAACCTAAACCGTCAAACCGGCCCAAACCGCCGGTTTAGGTTTGACGATTTAGGTTTTCGCCGGTTTAGATTTACAAAAAAAATAAATAAAATAAAATAAAAAACTAAACCAATGGTTTGGTCCGCAAAGAGCCATTTCAAACGGCTCTTTGCTAACGGCCATTTTAAAAGCCATTTGGTTGGGGCCCACTTGTGCAATAGCTATTTTTTAAAAAAAATAAAATAAATTGAAAAAAACCCCCCCCAAATGATATGCCCCCGGATGGCGGTGCCATCTTTGTTTCCAACTAAGAGGACGTCGCAAGCGGTATGTCTAGCCAAGGGCCCATGACATGAAGTTTGCAAATTTTGAGTCATTTTCCCTTACTTATTTTCCTTTCTTTATTATGTAATAATAGAAGAAATATTTTTGTGTAATATTCCCTTCTAAGCACTTTCATTGATCGTCCTTTAGGTGAAAAATGAAGATCGCCTCAAGGCACCACGTCGATCGCCCTGACTTGCATTACATGTCGGCTCGATTGGTCCCACTATACGAGCATATGACCTTATCATCTAAGACGGTGCGTTTTTCTATATGGCGAGTCATTCGTTGTAGCAATTGGTCCGATTTCCTTCGTAAGTCGGTCCAACCGGTCTCACCGTCAACGTCAAATTGGATGTTCTATCCTTCTTTTTCTTTAATCTTATCTTTTTTTAGAGATAATGTTAATCGGAAGTATATGCTTTATCTATTAATTATTTTATTCCTTAGAGAAATAGTATAGTAAGATTAGCATAAAATCCTAGTAAGATTAACCTACAACCCTAGTAGGATTAGCCTATAACCTATGATGATTAGGTTATACATCGTCCTTAGACCATCCACAATGGTAAATATATTACCAAAGTCTCTTAACATCCTCCCTCCGCCACATCAGCTTTAAAAACTCTATATAATTTTTCTCCACATTCATAGTTTATTAACTCTCAATCTCTTAACTCTAAATTTATTTACCCACCATATTTATATACATTTTAAAATATTGATACTATTAATTTTATATCAAAAAAATAAAATAATAAATATATAAACAATTAATAAAAATGAGATTTTCAATAAACATTTCATTAAAAATTAAAACACACAAAGACATTAAAATAATAATCGAAGTTAAGATGCAAAACATGAAAATACAAATACACTACTACATATGAAATCATACATAAAATTACTAATTTTCAACATGAGTATTGCCAAACTTTTCCGATACATGTTGAACAAAATCGTGCTTCAATTGTTCGTGTGTAGTGCTACTCCAAAGTTGGACACGGTTGGCTATGTAATCCGTCATAGAATTTGGTATCCCAGACACGTACGTATTGTCAATATCGTTTGATTGCTCAAATTGAGACGGATCCCAATACAACGTGTATGTGTCTCGTTCATCTTCCACAATCATATTATGTAGAATTATGCAAGCTCTCATAATCTTTCCAATGAAACCAATGTCCCAAACAAGTGTTGGGTTCTTCATAATAGCAAATCGTTCTTGCAAAACTTTAAATGATCTTTCCACGTCCTTTCGACACGACTCTTGTAGTTTAGCAAATAATGTATCTTTCTCACCTCGTGCAAGTCTTATTGACGGTATAATTGTTGCCCACCGTGGATAGATACCATCGGTTTGATAATAACTCATGGTATATGAATGTCCATTTACTGTAAAATTCACAGGTGGCGATATACCATGCAAAACATCATCAAACACAGGAGAACGATCGAGAACATTGATGTCATTGCACTTACCTGGTGTTCCAAAGAATGCATGCCAAATCCATAGATCATATGACGCAACAACTTCTAAAATGATTGTTGGTTTCCCATTGCCGCGTGTAAATTGACCTTTCCAAGCAGTTGGACAATTCTTCCACTCCCAATGCATACGTACGATCAATTGAACCTATCTTGCAAGGGAATCCACGTATCTCTCAAACATGAAGAAGTCGTTGCATGTCTTCTATGTTTGGTCTTCATAGATATATGTCTCCAAACAAAGAAATGATTTCTTCCACGAATTTGGTCAAACATTCTCGTGCATTTGATACGCCCATTCGAAGATACTCATCCAACGCATCTGCACTCATACCATAAGCCAACATGTGTATGGAAGCCATGCACTTTTGTAAAGGGGATAGGTCAAACCTATCGGTTGCATCTCGTCTGTGATGAAAATATTCAAATGTGGTTGACAAATGGTTCACAATGCGTAAGAACAAAGGTCTACGCATTCTAAACTGCCTTCGAAATTGCTCGTCGGAATAAACCGGTGGCGGAACTTCACTAAAATAGTCTTTGACTAAGCGTTCATGACCGTTCTCACGCTCTCTATCAATGTATTTTCGACGTTGTCATGGTTGTTGTGGTTGAGAGCTTTCACCTTCGGATCGACGTTGTCTTGATCGAGCTTGCATTCTTGCAATAAAACGATCTTCCATTGCAGCAAACTCGGGATTTGCCAAACCACCAATATTAAAATAATCTTCTACGGGATTGGAACCACTTTTTGCTGGGCAATGAAAATTAAGTAATTTTGCAAAAATATTGAAGGGTTATGTGAATTTATGATCGGTTTTTGAGAGATTGAAGGAATTTGTAAGTTTAGAAGACTGGATGATATTTCTCATATGCAATCATAGAGTTTAAATAGGGGAGAACCAAGTGTTAAAATGAATTGGATTCAAATTCAAATCCGTCATAATTGAATGTCACTTGATAATTCACCAACATTGGGAAGAGTAAGGGTAAAATGAAATGGATTCAAATTCAAATCCGTCATAATTGAAGGTCACATGTCTAATGATGTAAGAGTCTTAGTCTTTGGGAGCCGTTTTGGCCTTAGCCGCCCCCGCGGGTCCGTGAGGCCGCCCCATGCGGCTCATCTGTTGTTCGGCCCCTGCGGCCAGGAAATCCCACCCCTGCAGTTTCCTGCGGCTGCAGCCGGCTTTGTTGACCTTGACTTGTGCTTTACTCTCTTCTCTTCTTACCTTTTCCTTGCCTTGCTGAGCAAGGGTTTCTTCTTCACACTTTCCCTTGCCTTCACGTCCTTCTTGCTTCCTTCTTCATTCTCCTTGATCTTGTGTGTGAGTTTCTCTTGAAGTTTGCAAGAGAGTTGGTTGTGAGGATTGTTGAGGTTGATGTTATGCTTTGTGCTGAGCTTAGAGGCCAGTTGTGGTGTGATTTTGATCTTCCTTGCAGCCTAGGACCACAAGTGTGGTAAGTCTTCTTCTTCTTCTCTTCTTCCTTTCTTTGATTCCATCTTCCTTAGCTTAGGATTAGATGAATTGATCATAGATTGATGTTGGAATGTGTATGTATATGTATGTGTGTGACTTTGGAATGAAGAGGACGTGAATTGATCACGTGAAGAGCCGAAGAGGAACCGCGGGATTACGTTCTGCAATGTCGCCGCCCCCGCGGTCCAACGAAGCCGCCCCTGCGGGAACTTTGTCACCGCACCCGCGCCTGGAAGCCGCCGCACCTGCGGGAGCCGTGTCACAGCGCCTGCGCCGTGCCTGCGCTTGCATGCGGCCACTGTCACCGCGCCTGCGGCCGAGCATTGATGCGCCTGCAGTTTGCCTGTTCCGCCCCTGCATCTTTCCGTCACGCAGGTGCGTCTTGTCCCGGGTCTACCTAGAGTTGGGTAGATCCTTTCCTTTCCTAGTATGAGCAGTTTAGTGGCATGCTAGGTACGTATTGTAACACCCCAAATCCGCGGGACTCGGGATGCTACGGGCGAGACCTCACAATGGGTCCCGACCCTTAGCTTGACAACAATTTCACCGATCTTCCAACAATTTCACCGGATTTGTGGAGAACCTCTCCACAAATCCGGTAATGATCGGCACATCTAAGAAACTTGCAACTTCTTTCACATCCTTCGGGGGTTGTCATCCCGAGATAACTGGTCATACAACTTCTCTCTTCTTCGAGGGTAGACCAGAATGTCCTATTCAGGCATTAGTAAGCCAATATGGAATCACTACAACTCGTAGTGACCATGGTTTGTCCGGAATGCCGTGTTTGCACTATCCTAGTCTCGACTTCTCAATTGGTGACAATCAAACCTTGGCTCGATCTTAGAAGAGACCACCGGCCCTTGCAACCGGTCGAGTAGATCACCTATACATGGTAAGGGTACTTGTTCTTTATTGTACTCTTGTTCTGCTCATTGTAATCGATGTACAAATGGAGATAACCGTCTCTCTTTTCGCAAATGGTGTTCTCCATAACAACTTCAAATATATTTTAAAGCTCGTGTTACCGTTCCTTTATGATCCCACAACCTGGTTACTCTCCCCCACACTCATCCATAGACCACCCGCACATGCGCGTTCTCGGTTGTCACCAATTAGCTGATAACTGGCCTTCTCTCATGTCAATGACTTACCATTCTTCTATGCTTCCATGTTACCATTCTCATGAAGGCTACCCTCTCGGGGTACTCTACCTTAAAATTCGTTAGCTCATTCTTCATTCCACGCTTCCTTTTCCTTTTGCGAGATAATTATACCCTTCTAGGCTTAACCGCGCTTCCTGATATCTTGTACGTGCGTCTTCTCAAAATTTCTAACGTTAGTTAGCATCCACACGTAACTCCCATCTTCTTAAGATCATCACTTATACACACTTCCTCCTTTTTGGCGTTTCTTCCCCTTATCGTCATAGCGGAAACCGGTCAACTCCGCGTGAATCCCCACCTTGCCATTCTTCCCATAACTCTCGTAATGTTTACTCTTCACTTAATGGTACCTCGTAAGCTTAACTTACGGTATCTTACATCTTTCACACTTGGTTCGATCACGTTTCTCATCTTGACTCCAAAGCTTAGGAGCGTCTAAGGAAAGCTTCACTTCTCGTGATGGAACACCGGCTTTAACCTTGTTAGAATGCACCCATCTTTTCCTCGATTCGCATCTTTAGTTGTCCACGCGTCTTCTCGAAGAACTTAATTTTGTTTTCTCCATTGCTCTTGTCGTACGTAGTCCTCAAACACGGTAGCTCCAATGGACGCTCCTCGTCCTGGCAGATGGAGAACTCTGTGCCCCGGACCTCACAACGGTCCTATCCCAGCCTCGGGAACGATGCTCTCGGCGATATCCTCTACGGGAACCTCAGTGCTGGTGGATCCACAACTGGCGGGTCCACAATGGGGATACGTCCCCGACCTCTCGCGCTTGGAGGTCTTCCTACTCGTCCCCGTCTCGGGACGGTAGGAGAAAGAGGGGGTCAACCCCTAGCGGGTCCTACGTAAGCGGTAGCTCTCGTACGTGCCATCTAATAACGTATGGCGTTTACTTATGTATAAATACATAGGTTCTATTTACGATCTCGGTATGATAAAACTAAAGAAAACGTAAGGTAAGCATAATCACACAATACATCCAAGGCATACAAGCCCAAACGCCCTAAGGCCACATAGATAGCTAAGTACATACAAATCCACAAACATCCTAAGGTCATATATATATATATATATATATATATATATATATATATATATATATATATATATATATATATATATATATATATAACTATGTAATAATCTATACATACTTCTATTCCAGAGATCTATGTCGCCGAGGTTTGCGGAAGGAGTGGTGGTCCCGTACATTCTAACTCAAACCCGACTCATGCACATGATTTTGAAAACGAAAAGTCAGAACCCGTGGGGGTTCTGTTTTATACCTCATTCGGCCTTTAAAAAGATTGCGAGTGCCATGGTTGTCAACCTAGGGCTCTGATACCAGTTTTGTAACACCCAAAATCTGCGGGACTCGGGATGCTACGGGCGAGACCTCACAATGGGTCCCGACCCTTAGTCTGACAACAATTTCACCGGACCTTCCAACAAGGCACAAATAAAGGCAAAACTCGAAAACGTTTATAATGTATGCGAGACACTGAAAGGTAAGAATACAACGTGGAAACTCAGCCGAGTCCTCAAAACAACATAACCTGATACGAAGTCTAAACGTACGACAACATCCATGAACAACAATATGAAACATAACCAAAAAACGCCCCCGTCCTATAATGTACGGAGACCCCGGTTGTCCACTCCTCCGCCTCACTCAGCAGCATCCCTAACTTGCAAGTCATCTACACAAACGGTTTAAAACCGTTAGCTCACATTCTAGGCATTAGAAAAGCGGCGAAGGCACAAACACATACATAACACAAAACATAAACACACAAGTCCAGTTTATTATCTTTATATTATTATGTTGTATCCCGTTCTAATTCAACTTCGGTTTGTGACACGAGACCACCGTGGTCTCGCCTCGGTCCCTACTTACCGGCAAACAATGGTACGGATGCACCCGACCATCTGACCCACCGGGCTAGTCGCCGAGAACCTCCTAGACTCACTCGGTCGTAGGCAGTGATGTCACCGCCCGTTATCATACACTTGGGCCAACATATACATATAAGGTCGGTGGTCCTAATTACCGGTTTAATTGTTATAACATAACATAAACACACCACCAAACACACATCAATGCTAATACATAAAATACGAGCTAAGTAAGTCCGGAGACTTACCTCGTCACCAAACCCAAGTCACTACACTCTTGCTTCCTTATGGAGGAAGCCCACAACCTGCTCACAAGAGATATGCATATCAATACATACTCACTCTCAAGAAGTCTTAGACTTCACTCTTAGTGATCTATGCAAGATCACCTAACCCTCAAACTAGGAATGCATCCTAGGTCCCAAGTACTCATCACACACATAAAACAGCCCACAACAGTTCATAATTCCACAAGAGTAATCCTCAACCAAAGAGGCACAAGCTAGCCTAGAAGGTCCATCATGCTCACATGCTCATATCCATCACTTACATCGAGCCTTAAGGGCTCCTAGGTTCACAACCACTAAGTGGCATTCCAAGCTACTCTAAATCCATCCTAGGCATGCTACTAACATGATCCAACATCAATACTAAGGAAGGAACGAAGAGGAAAGGAGAGGAGAAGCCTACTGTTGCCGAAACGCAGTCGCGGAGTCAAGCTGGCGCGCCGGCGGTGCTGAGCCGCGCCGGCGGCTGTGCTGGGCCGTGAGTCTGCCGCCGCCCCGCGGCCATGCCGAGCCGCACCCGCGGTGGTGTTGAGACGCTCCCGCGACCGAGCTGAGCCGCCCCTGCGGCCGGCCGCGCCCGCGGGCGTGATGATCCGCCCCGCGGTCGTGCTGCAGAACGTCGTCTTCTTCGTTTTCGATCGTGGATCCTTGGCTCCAAAGTCCTTCTTTTCTTGCTGGATCTTCTCCAAACACCCACCATTGGTCTTAGGCACCTCTCCTCGACCTAATCGAGCTAAGATCACAAGCATGCAAAGGACTTGAGTGAAAACCTCTCAAAGCTTCATCCATGGCCATGGATGAAGAGGAGGAAAGAAGAAATGATGATCAGCTATGAAGGAGAAGGAAGGAAGAGAAAGAAGCTTACCACACTTGATCTGGAATCCTTCCACTGCAATCCACACATGCAAGAGTTGCAATCCAAGTGGAAGAAGAGAAGAGAGCAAAAGAGAGGAAAGGAAGGGAGGAATAAATCTAACGTGAAAGAGAGTGGAGGAGAGAGAGGGAGGGGACAAGGCGGCCAAGATGGGATAACAGCCATCTTGTCCCATTTGCCCGGAACGAGGGGTCGGAAATGACCCCTTGTCAATTCGATTCGGAACGAAAGGTCGGAAAGCGGAAAAAAGGGAAAAACGACGAGTCGGCTCGGGATTTTGGAAATAAAATCCCGGCACTCGGCACCTCGTGCATGCAAAAAGATCTATAAAACGCTCTAAGTCCGGAATTAAATTGCGGGCGTTACACGTATATGAGGATAGAATGAGGATGATCATGTTATCGTTTATGCCGGTTATGGCTTTGAGGTTTTTGAGATAGGATATGATCCTTATGGATCACTTGGGTCTAGGTGTGACCCCTTTGTTTGATAGGAGATTTGGTATCTCTGTATGCCTTGTATAGGCCGTGCTGTTCTCCAAATTTGGAGTTGATCATACTTGAGAGTACTACAAGGTTGAGGTAAGTCCATAGGACTTACTTAGCTACCATCCTTATATTGGATGTATGCATGAGTGGTGTTTGTTATATGCTTTATAGCATGCGTTATGATGATTACCGACCTATGGTATAGTGATTGCCCATTGTAAGGCCGTGACAGTTGTCCCTTTCATCCCTTTGGAGTCTTGGCAGATCTCTGTGGTTGGGTCAGACTTGGTAAACGGCTGGCCACTCCCCATTCCCTCAGGGTACACGGGTGGGTGTGACCAAAGACCACTCCAACAGCCATGAGCACCCAGAGGCGAGGGTTATATTCCTCGTGTCACCTATGTTCATATTGATATCTATATATTATTACGATTGGAGTGATTGGACTTATTAAAGATAATAAACCGGGTAAATATGTTAAAGCATGATGATGTGTTATGATTTCTGATGTGTGATTGTGCTTTTGCATCTCTATATATATGTGTATGGTTAGCTAACGGTTTTATACCATGTTGTAGATCCTTTGCAGGTTAGGAGAGCTGCAGAGTGATCCAGAGGGGTGATCCGCTGAGGGCTCCGTACACTGGGGCGATATCGTGGGATATGGGATATTTATGTTGTACGGATATATATTTTGATTTTGTACTCAGCGGTTACTCTGTATTACCTTTTGATATGTATATATATATATATATATATATATATATATATATATATATATATATATATATATATATATATATATCAGTTTTATGTTTTGTTTTAATCTATCTGTTCCTTGTTGTAAAATTCAGTGAACTTGTTGTCAGGCTAGGGTCAGGATCCATTGTGAGATTCTAGCCCAGTAGCATCTTGAGTCCTACGGATTTGGGGTGTTACAAATGAGTGGTCATTCAAATCAACATAAGGCCAAAACTTCAATAATTCACCAACATTGGGAAGAGTAAGGGTAAAATGAATTGGATTCAAATTCAAATCCGTCATAATTGAAGACCACTTGTCTGATGAGTGGTCATTCAAATAAACATAAGACCAAAACTTCAATACTTTACCAACATTGGGAAGAGTAAGGGTAAAATGAATTGGATTCAAATTCAAATCCGTCATAATGGAAGGCCACTTGTGTGAGGAGTGGTCATTCAAATCATTATAAGGCCAAAACTTTAATAATTCACCAACATTGGGAAGAGTAAGGGTAAAATGAATTGGATTCAAATTCAAATCCGTCATAATTGAAGGTCACTTGTCTGATGAGTGGTCATTCAAATCATTATAAGGCCAAAACTTTAATAATCCACCAACATTGGGAATAGTAAGGGTAAAATAAATTGGATTCAAATTCAAATCCGTCATAATTGAAGCCTATTTGTCTGATGAGTGGTCATTCAAATTAACATAAGGCCAAAACTTTAATAATTCACCAACATTGGGAAGAGTAAGGGTAAAATGAATTGGATTCAAATTCAAATCCGTCATAATGGAAGCATTTATATATAGGTTGTGTTTTGTAATCAAATTCTCCACACTTTTCAACTCACCTTCTCTAAAAACCATCTTTTTCATCATTATGGAACCAAATCAACCCCACAACTATCGAAATTCCGTCAACTTTTCTTCTAATTTTTTAGATTTGACTCAAGATCAAACAAATGATTCATATCAATCCTTCACTCCAGGTTACCCATTTGGTCCTCATGGAAACATTCCAACGAACCAATATCGTCCATATGCAAGTGTACCAACGAACCGATATGGTTCATATGGAAGCATTTTGACAAGTCAATATGGTGCATATGGAAGCGTTCCAACAAACCAATATGGTCCATATGGAAGCACCCCAATGAGCTCAAACCAACAAATGGTCTGGAAGAAATAAACCCGATCTTAACCCCTCCCATGAGTGGTCAACAAGAAGCCCCTCGTGCAAGTGGTGCTCGTCAAAGTGGTCTACAACGAGTGAGATGGAACCAAGGAGAAGAGTTGTTTAGTTGTCAGTACATGGATCAACACCAGCATGGACAATGTTATTGGTAATGATCACAATGGCGCAAAGTTTTGGGATCAGGTCGCGGAATACTACAACTGTAACGACCCGAGTTTTTAATAACTCAAGACGTCACTATGCTAGGGACCCCACAATGGGTCCCGTCAGTTAGCCCGACAACAACTTCACAAATAGGACATTGCAACAAGAAGCACGATAAAATAAAGAAAACATCCAACCTGTCATACAGAAAACATTTACCTGAACATAACCATGCATGTAGTTAGTACTATCCCAAAACGACACTTCAAAACATAACAGTTGAACAGTTGTCTTAAAACATCAATCGGAAAACCACGCATTTACACAGTTGCACACAGGCAATAAAGGACTCGCTTGCAAGCGATTAGTTTCAAAAGAAATTCAACCAACCCTTGGGTTAACACTGCCCCGGCTGTCCACTTCCTACAGCTGTAGTCCTTGTAGTGTTCTTATGATCGGAGTTACCTAAAAAGAATCGGTTTAAAACCGTTAGCCAGCGATCATAATCTATCAACGAGAGTTCATATCAACACAACACATGTATTCAGATACCATACACCGTGCTCATGAGATGATATCATGTTTTTATAAATGATGCACGTGAATGCAATATGGAATTTATAATTAGCGACCCCGGACCAAATCCGGAATCATTGTTTATACGGTTCTGGCTTTGGTGTGAGCGTCACCATTGCACAAATTAGATTCATTCAGACATTTTGCTCTTAGATCGGAGCCAGGCTGATCAAGCCTCGGGCCAGGATTACTCGTGGCGGGTTGTAAACTGAACCACTGACCACATGCAACATTTTTCCGTTCATGTTAATGCAACCATTTACCATTTTAATTACGTGTGCGACCCAAGTCTGGAAAACCATCAGACTCGGTATCATTCTTATACAAGCGCAAGTGATCCGAGCATGGCCAAGCTCGGACATCACTGCAATTGCTAGCGACCTGGTTAATGGTTAAGCTCAGCACCTTGACTTACGCTAGCGACCTGGGCGACGTACCGGCCCAGCATCACTGCTGTTGCTAGCTACCTGGCTAATGGTTAAGCTCAACGTTAATTACCCATTATAAATGCTCTTGACCTTCACAGGTCATCATCATATCACACGCCTCAAAAGGCTTATCATGTCATACATTACCACACATTAACAAGCTTATCATGTCATATATTACCATGCCTTAACAGGCTAACACATATCAATTTAACCATTTCTCATAACCATGACATGATATATTCACAATAACATTAAACATGCTTTACACATCATATCATCATACTCGTCATAAAGCACATCAAGCATGCTTCAAATATAACACATCACAATGCATAACATCATTCACAATTCAACACAACAAAACATTTCAACACAACAAGATATGAATCTCTCAGGCACGAGTTTCTGCAGATCGAAGCTAAGTAAGTACGAAGACTTACCTGGATACACTCACAAAGCAACCTAAGATACAGCTAGCTAGTAGCCTTCAACACCTGTTAGGAATACCAGATTCCTCGTATTAAACTTCTCGCTTCAAACGTCAATTAAATTCATTCTTTTGAATTTAATTATCTTTACGGCATTTCCCGAATCTAAACTTAATTAATTAATCCTTTAATTAATTAATTAGATTTTGACAGCATAACATTTTGCCCGAAGGCAATTTCGGAACCAACTTGTCATCAGATCTTAGCAATAAATAGCCAAAGTTTAGCAGAATAATATAACGAGCATAATGGAATTTCTATTTATCCATTTTGACAAGCCTAAGGTCATATTAGAGTAACCCTCAATACGGTAAACGAATAAATTCATAAATTATTCGTTACTAACCCGATTGACGAACCGAAAGAAGATTCGGAATCACAGGGACGAGGGCTACGCTCGGACACCACGAAATTCAACGGAAACTGAGCGACGGAACCGGCCAGGTAAGGGATATGCACGACCTGGCCTAAACTTTGACATAAACACAAAATGTTGGTACCGAAACGAAGAGAATGAAGAGAGGAATTCGAAACCTCAAACGGAATTGAACTCGGATTACAAACGAAGAGTAGATCTGAGTTTGAAGGTTCAGAGAAATCAGAGCTTTTACGAAGAAATGTGAAATCAAATGAATTAATAAATGAGTTTCCGCTATTTATAGCGAAGACGATAATTATCCTATAGCGAAATCGATAATTATCCTTTTACCGTTCTGAAGGCGGTTTGAGCTCATTCTCCAAACTTCTCGAAATTGGAGTAATAAATCCGGAATATAATCTGGAAAATTATTCCACAACTTTCTCGGAAAACGTGTATTCCTAAGCCGTCTTTCTTAGTCGCTAAGAAACAAAATAGTGACTTTTTTGGCTGTTTTGCCTTTTCATGTTATTTCATATCTAGGACATATCCGATGTCCTGATCATTTCTCTCAACTACAATTTTAATAATTGTAGCTCCCAAATACTCCAAATAAGACCGGAGGGTAAAAATTATTCCCTTGAGGAAAAAGTGAAAATTTCCTCATAAGTCCAAAATTACACCACAAACATAACGGTGGAATTCATACTCGTCATTTACGCATTATTCGCGAGTTATAAGTCAATTACTATCGATGATTAAGTTTAATATGCCTTAATCATCATTAATTAGGATTCAAAAATCCTAGCTTTTACATCTTCCCCCCCCCCCCCTAAGAAAAGTTTTGTCCCGAAACTTTAGTACAAGGCTCATCAGAAGACTAGATCTATCAGTTACCCAAGCTCTATTTTTGCATTACATGCAAACATTGATTATTACCACATTAGCAGGAATCATGAGCTCACACTGGGGAAGTCTATCACTTCATAAGTTAGCAAACAGAAGTCAATTCACACAAGCACATAACTCACCACAACACAGAAAAACATAAGCACATAAGTTAGTGGGGGGAAATCAAATATTACTCTTTACCTCGTTCCTAGTCATTGATGAGAGAGTTAAATACTTCGGGATAATTCTTCTCCATGTGTTCAATTGTTTCCCATGTAGCCTCCTTTATTCCTCTTCGGGACCATTGGATCTTTACTAATGGGATTTCTTTATTCCTTAACTTCTTTATCTTTCTATCTAACACAACCATAGGGAACTTATCATAGGTCTGATCAGGTTCTATCTCAATAGCATCATAGTTGAGTACATGGCTCAGATCCGGTTGATACTGCCTCAGTTGTGATACGTGAAACACTGGATGTACTCCCTCCATAGTTGGTCGTAATGCTAAACGGTATGCCATTTTACCAACCTTTTCCAAAATCTCGAACGGTCCATTATAACGAGGACTCAACTTCCCCTTGATACTAAACCGTTTAACTCCGCGAGTCGGTGACACTTTCAGCCATACTTGTGTCCGTGTTTCAAATTCCAATGGACGTCGACGCATATCAGCATAAGATTTTTGTCTACTTTCTGCAACAACATCCTTTCTCGGATCAAGGCAACTTTTTCAATATCACTTTTAACTTTTTCTGGAGCCGTATCAAAGACATCAGCAGGCTCATCCCAACACAATGGGGTTCGACACTTCCTGCCATACAATGCTTCATATGGTGCCATCCCAATGGATGCATGCCAACTGTTGTTGTAGGTGAACTCAGCCAATGCTAAATGATCTGGTCATACTAGGCCCCACTCAAGTACACAAGACCTCAACAAATCTTCCAACGTCTGAATAGTCCTTTCTGACTGACCATCCGACTGTGGATGAAACGCTGTTGTAAAATTCAACTTGGTTTCCATTACTGTCTGCACTTGACTCCAGAATCGGGAAGTAAATCGTCCATCTCTGTCTGAAACTATGGTCTTAGGAACTCAATGTAATTTGACTATCTGATTCACGAATTCCTCTGCTAATTTGTTCACAACCCAAGTTTCCTTGATAGGAATGAATCTTGAGTCTTTGTTAATCGATCTACTACCACCCATATGGAGTCATAACCCTTGCTACTACGAAGACTGGTTACGAAGTCCATAGTGATGTGTTCCCATTTCCACTCTGGTATCTCCAGTGATTGGAGTTCTCCTCCTGGCCTTTGGTGTTCAATCTTAACTTGTTGACATGTTTGACACCGTGACACAAACTCAACAATATCCCTCTTCATACCTTGCCACCAAAAGTAGGGTCTAATATCCCGATACATCTTATTCGATCCGGGATGGATGGAATATGGTGTTGCATGAGCTTCAACAAGAATCCTTCTTTTGATCTCATCCTCATAAGGCACACATACCCTTCCCCGATATCTGATTATATTGTCCGCATCAATATGGAAATCTGAAGGTTCACCACTCTCGATCACTGACCTTGTTTTGGTCAAGTCAGAACAACTTAGTTGTTTTTGCTGAATTTCTTCCAACCAACTAGGCACTATCTCCAAGGTACACAAATACCCTTGGTCTTTCTGGACCCATATTTCAATTCCACTACAAATCATAGCTTTTTGTATTTCCACTTGTGCAGTTAATCGGACGATCACTTTTTCTTGAACCGACTTTCTGCTCAAAGCATCAGCCACCACATTAGCCTTACCAGGATGATATAATATACTTAGGTCATAATCCTTTATCAACTCCAACCATCTTCTCTGTCTCATATTCAACTCTTTTTGAGTGAAAATGTACTTTAGGCTCTAGTGATATGTCATGATTTTACACGTTGTTCCAAACAAATAATGCCGCCAAATCTTAAGTGCATGAACTACTGCTACTAACTCCAAGTCGTGTGTTGGATAATTCTGCTCATATTGCCTCAGTTGTCTTGAAGCATAGGCTAAGACTCTGTCATTCTACATTAGAACACATCCTAAACCCATTTTGGAAGCATCACTATAAACAATGAACCCTAGAATTCCATTCGGCTGAGCTAACACATGTGCGGTAGTCAATCTCTTCTTTATCTCTTCAAAGATTGCTTGACACTTGTCAGTCCATAGAAACTGTCTTTTTCTGTAGTAGGTTGGTCATAGGTCTAGCTATGATGGAAAACCCTTCAACAAAACGTCGGTAGTATCCTGCTAATCCTAGAAAACTGCGTATCTCTTTGACATTTTTGGGTGGTTCCCATGCTAGCATGGTTTCGATCTTGGATGGGTCAACTTTGACTCCTTCCGCAGTAATCACGTGTCCCAAAAATGTTTCTTCTTTCATCCAAAAGTCACACTTGGATAACTTGGCATAAAGTTTTTCTTTCCTCAATACTTGGAGAACTGCTTTCAAATGCTCTGCATGTTCCTCATTACTTCGTGAATAGACCAATATGTCATCTATGAAGACCACTACAAATTTGTCCAAATACTCAATGAATATCCGATTCATCAGCTCCATGAACGTAGTTGGTGCGTTTGTTAATCCAAATGGCATGACCACGAACTCGTAGTGTCCATACCGAGTTCTGAATGCCGTCTTATGGATATCCTCTTCTTGAATCTTAAACTGGTGATAGCCTGACCGTAGATCTATCTTGGAGAACACCTTTGCTCCTTGCAAATGATCTAACAAATCATCAATCCGTGGTAGAGGGTACCTGTTCTTAATTGTCATCTTATTCAAGTCTCTATAGTCGATACATAACCTCAATGTACCATCTTTCTTCCTCACGAACAGCACTGGCGCTCCCCAAGGTTATACATTTGGCCAAATAAATCCTTTATCTGTCAATTCTTCGGCTGCTTCTTCAACTCAAGCATTTCCACGGGTGTCATTCTATACGGAGCTCTAGAAATTGGTCTAGTTCCAAACTCTATATCAATTCTAAAGTCAACTTGTCTTGTTGGTGACAAATCCAACTAATTCATCTTGAACGACATCCTTAAACTCGCATGCAACTGGAATGTCTTTCAATTGAATCTTTCCTTCCTTCTCCAATGCATAACATAATCATGCTTCACATCCTTTCCTTATTAATTTACTTGCTTTCATTGCTGAGATCACCATTGGTGGTTCCTGGGTATCACCTCCTTTGAACACGTGACAAATACCACGACCTCCACTGCGTCCTTCCCCTTGCGGCCTATTCTGAGATCCTTGTTGACTCGATTGGTTCTGACTAGCTGAGTTGATGCAGGAGCATCTATGAGCCTAGCAGCACTTCAAGTGACGAGACTAACCAAGAGAAGAAGGACTTCAAGAGGAGAGCAACCGGACGTGAGAGGAACGTGCCATACTAGAGAGGAGGAGGAACGTGCTACACAATAGAGGAGGAGCCAGACGTGGAAGAAGAAGGAATAGCTCGGGCCGCATTTGAAGAAAGAAGACTTCGGGCTATTTTGAGTGGCTAAATGAACCATTTAGCTATTTTATTTTCAGCCCATTTTGAGACATTTTTAATTTGGGTTTTGCTTTATTTTATTTGTTTTATTTAATGCTTCTAGAAGGTCAATTATCTCTTAGAGATTTGATCTTATCTTTTGTTAGTTTGATCTTATCTCTTAAAGATTTGATCTTATCTTTTCGCATTTCTTTTATTTCTTTTATTCTTTCCGGGCTCGATCTTGGATCAAGCCCGCAGCCCATGTAAGCTCAAGGAGGACGTCCCATCTAGCCTATAAAAGGCATGCTAGACGTCCAACATGAGGCACTTTTGATAATAAACCCCTTTGATACTTTTCAGTATTACCTCTCGTGTGACTCGAGAAACCCTAAATAGGTGTGACTCCTATTCAACCCTAGTTTGGAGTATAGGAGAGTTATCCTTCTTGATGAGACTCTAAGATAGGTTTCTCTTCCATCTTCAAACGACTTCGCATGCTTTTGAGGTTAATCGTTCTTCCTCCTAAGTATTCGATTATAGCGGACGAGTTGAATTGCGACTAGGAGATTCGTCCAGTCTATCCATCTACGATCCACCCCAATCACAGGATCCCTCACCGTTGGCCACGTTTCTCATCATCCTCACGTCATCCATCCTCTATCTCTTCCCCATGTTTTGGTGTTGAAAGATCGGGAATCCCTAGCGGCTTATCCCCGCATCAAATTGGTATCAGAGCTAAGGTTCATCAACACCAACCGCCGTAAAAAATCGAAGCTTCAAGACTCGTCAAGAAGCCTCAACCAAAAACAAGCGATTGGGAGCAGAAAAGCTACGGTTAGTATATCTATTCACGCTAGACACTCTGCTTTTTCACAATCTAAATCATTATCTTGAAAAGGATTAATTGTGGCATGAATTATCTCACAATAACTCAGCCAAGTTTCAATCTTTTTCTTGCCAAAACCCACGGTTCATCTTGTGAAAACCTATTCGGGCTAATTGGGGAAAACCAACCAAGACGATCTTTTAGCCACGGTCACTTTTGAACCACCGCCCCCTACCCTCGCAGCAGCCGCTGCCTTATAAAATAAAAAAAAATCTTTTCGCCAATCTCGGCATCCCCATCTCGGCTGGCTTCGACCGAGATCCTATCCTGCGCCGCCCGGCCTCATGCTAGCGCCGCCCAAACCCTCCGCTAATACCGCCACACCCACCACCACCCTCCAGCAACCCTCAGCCGGACACAGCTCCAGTCTCGGCCTCCATCTCGGCCAGATTTGACCGAGATCCTTGCGGCCGTCAGCCACCAACCCGCCACCAGTCCCCGGATCCCACCACCACCTCAAAAAACCCTCATCCGGCCCTCCTAGGGTTCGGTCAGTCAAAAAAAAAATAGCTGATCTCGGCCTAGCCATCTCGGCCAGCCTTGACCGAGATTCCCCTGTCCGCCGCCCACTGTTGCCTCGACCGCCAACCACCACCCACCACCACCACAGAAAGCCCCAGCCGGCCCCTCCTAGGGTTCGGCCTATCAAAATATATATATATATATATATATATATTTTTCGGCGCCGGAACCCTAATTCCCGCCGCCGCCGCCGCCCGCCCTTGCCGGCCACCACTAGCGCCGCCCAGAGTCACCTACGCCGTCTTTTCGGCCCTTGCCGGTTTCCACCACCCCAACAACCCCAACCACCGTGAAACCCTCACGGTTTCACTTCTCCACGCCGGAAACCCCGCCGCCGGATCCACGCCGCCCCTAGTCGGTCGCCTGCCACCCCATCCAGTTTCGGCCCCAACAACCACCAGCCGCCATCACCAACAGCTTCAGCTACCCCCTGCACCCACGGTTCACCTTGAACCCGCCGGTTGCCGCCGCCGCCGCCTGGCCACCACCGCTAGCGGCCCGCCGCCGCCCAGCAGCCCCGCCGCACCCCAGCCGAAACCAACCGGTGCCAACAGCCTTGCCATCCCTCCTAGGGTTTGGCAACGTCAAAAAAAAAAAGAATCTCAAGAAGAGGAGCGAAAACAAGAACGGGAACGGGACCGATCATCTCTTACCTTTTGAGTTCCTTACACAAAATACCCTTTTCGTTCCTAAGAAAGGGAGCATTTCCTTGTTTATATTGTTTATATCCCTGTGAATACTCTTTGTTACCTTGTTCATATCCCTTAGTTGTGTTACACCTTTTGGTTGCCTGCAGGGCACCATTCAATTCCTTTACTTCAAGCCCTTTTGTTTCCTTTTGAGTCATTCCTTGCCATTTATTTCTCAGGCTACCTTTAATTCTTCTTTCTTCAAGATTAATTGATTAGAGTTGAGGAAATTGCAGGCAAGAATAGAATATTTGATATGTCTACTTCAGGGAGAGAAAACGAGGCCAGAACCGAACCCAGAGCCATGGACGTCGAAACTATGTTTGCAAGAATGATGGAAAGGATGGAAGCCTTGGAGACCCGAGTCAACGAACGTCCACCTCCTCCTCCTAGACAGCCTCTCCATGTTAACCCATGAGTTATGCAACCTAGAAGAAATCTGAGAAGGGAACTAGATTTTGAGGATAGGGAAGACGAAAATCCTGTGCTAGAAACTGAAATCTATTATAAAGCCAAGGTGAAGATACCACAATTTGAGGGAAAATGCGATGCTGACCTGTACCTCATCTGGGAAGCAAAAGTGGAGCAAATTTGGAGTTGTCACAATGTTCTAGAACCTAAGAAGGTATAGTATGATGCGCTCGAGTTTACTGGTTATGCCTTAATGTGGTGGAATAATTTGTTGAAAGAGAGAAGACGTTGCCTAGACACCGAGGTCTCCACGTGGGACCAGATGAAGGCCATTCTAAGGGGGGTGTATTCAATTAAGATTTTACACGAATTTTTTGGAGTTTAAAAGTGTATGGGTATTCAATATAGATTTTTAAAAGTCCATACAAATCTTTTGATATTCAATTAGGATTTTAAATTTTCCATAAAATTCCTATGGTATTTAAAAGTTTCTTGATTTCAAAAGAATCTATTATTTCATTGATTTTGTAGGATTTGTTATTACTTATAAACCCTATAGAAGTCTCCTCCCAACACATAAGATTTCCACGCCAAATTACAGTTAGGGTTGTGCATCCGGTCCAAACCGGACCGGACCGGAATTTCCGTTACCGGTCCAGACCGGACCGTAAAGTTCCGGTCCGGACCGGATTCGGACCTGTTCGGACCGGAATAAAATAAAATAAATTAAAAAAAATATTTTTGCAAATAACAAAAAAAAAATCAAAAGGTATATATTTTAATTAAATATATACAAAATATATATAATTTTTTAATACATATAAATTTAAATTAATATATATATATATATATATATATATATATATAAATAAATTTTGGTCCGACCCGGTTTTTCGGTCCGAACCGGAATTGGACCGGGACCGGAATTTCCTAAAATCCTGGACCGGGGACCGGACCGGATTTGTTCCGGGACCGGATCGGACCGGAAAAAACCGGTCCAGGTCAATTTTGCACAGCCCTAACTACAACACTGAAGAACCCTAACAACCAAATCAACATTTTTGAGCGTTTTCGAGTCCTTGGACTCAGTGCATCGTCGGAGGTTAGTTCTTTCTCTTGTTTTCCGTCATGTTGATTGTATGGACTTCAAGTGCTTGGGTTCGTCTTACTGATTTGTCATAAGAAACGTGTGAGCGTTCCTATCAGTTTTTTTTTTCATTTTGCGACTTCTGCGGTTTCGGAAAAAGTATTGTACCGTATGTACTTTTTTTTGTTTATGTAGTCTCGGTATATATATAATTAGATGATTAAAATATCTTCTGTGTTCTGCAGTGCAATTGTACTTTATCATATGCTTTAATATATTATATATATTGTTATATAATTAATCATAAAATCAGTAGACAATCGATCGAAAATCAATAGAAATTATTTGATAAGTAGGTACTTAGGCTTACTTACAATAGAAATTAAAATGTTGATGTTGGTTGTGAATTTTAATAGATTAATAATTTTATGTTATTTTTCTAGATGATTTCTTTTGATCATGGATAAGTTGTTAGTATATCAACTAATTAAAAATTTGAGCCATACTAGATGGATGATTTCTTTTGGTCATGTATTAATCTGATAGAATCTGACAAAATCCGTATTAACTCTATATAGAATTAAAATATCCCACAGAATCAGCAAATTCCATGGATTATTAAAATTCATTCAAAATCTTTAAAAATCTGGATTGAATACCATGGACGATTCGTTCCACCATACCATGGACGAGAACTACGACAGAGGTTAGAAAACCTAAAGCAATGGTCTATGAGCGCTGAGAGGCTTATGCAGCAATGGAGATGGCCATAGTCAGAGCCGATGTTCAGGAGGATGAAGAAGCTACAATGGCGAGGTACCTCAAGATTCTGCATCCTACCCTATCTCATGAGATAGAGTTGTATGCGTACACCAACGTAACAGACTTACTTCATCTTGTTGTGCGAGTGGAGAAGAAACTGAAAATACGCAACCAAGACCGACGGACCCCCCAAACGTGGAATAGAAACTCAGGAAGAGATCAAGGTAGTAGCAGCAGGGAACCAGGAAGCAGCAATCGAGACATAGCAGTCCCCGTGACTCTCGGAGCCCCGACCGCGTCAAATAAGACCCCAAACTCGACACCCCAAGGAGGTAACTCTAGTTCCTCACGAGCTAGAGATATGTCTTGCTTTAAATGTCTGGGAAAAGGGCATTATGCTCGGGAATGTCCTAAGAGAACCCTGTTCATCAATGACAAGGGACTCTATGAGTCAGACTCCGACACCGATGAGGCTGAGGAAGTCAAGTCGGCCCTCATAACCGACAAGGCAGAGGACGAGGACGTAGATGAGCTACCCTTCGCGGAGGGATTGTGTCTCCACACTAGTAAAATCATCCCTGATCCAGAAATTGTTGTAGGCACTCCAAGCAAGATGGATATCGACGAGCATGACCTAGGCAAACACGATGAGATGTACAGTCATGATCCAAAGGATGATGAAAACCTAGGCGATTACATGAGTATTGACGTTGGTAAGCCCGACGTGAATAATGAGGAGACAGGTCGAGAGATAACAAGGAAGGTCTTAACGGCAGACTTATTTGACTGTTTTGTCATTAGAAGAGCACTGAGCATCCTACCCACAAACAATGAGGACAATCAAAGGGAGAATTTGTTCCATAAGAGATGTTGGGTACAAGGAAAGGTATACAACATGATCATTGACAGTGGAAGCTATAGCAATTTGGTGAGCAATGAAGTTATAGAGAAATTGCAGCTGGGAGCCATTCAACACCCACGCCCTTATAAGCTGGGTTGGATGAATGACTGTGGAGAGATCAGAATTAACAAGAAGGCAAACATCACCTTCAAGATTGGAACCTATGAGGACACAACGCTATGCGACGTCGCCCCGATGCACGCATGCCACATCCTACTTGGACGACCTTGGGAATATGACCGGGATGTCACCCATAGGGAAAAACAAACCGTTTTTGTTTCACTTTTCAGGGTAAGGAAGTCACGCTCAAACCTATGACACCCACAGAGGTCACTGAGTACTATGAGAAGAAGAAAAGCACGGACGCAAGGACTAAGAAGAAGTCCTTGATGGTGCAAAACATAGGAGGGGAAGAACCGCAATACCCAGATCCGTATGTATGTCCCATATATAGCTTTGTGAGCAAAGAGTTCATATCATCAGTATTCGAGGTAGACATGTTCGAGAACCTTCTTGACAGTCTCAAAGAAATCAATGGATTAATCGCCATATATAACTGGAGAGTGATTGCACAAGTTGACCTCACGGATATCATCCCCACGTTATACAAGCATTGCGCTCATAACAGGGAATTATTTTCATCTCTTCGAGATAAAACATTGAGATAAATCAATGTTGTTTTCACACCCTGTGCAAGTGGAAGTGGAGTTTTATCAGTTTGTGTTAGTACTCGTGGAGAACAGAGGCTAGACGAGAGAATACCAAGCCAAAACTTCATGGATTCGAGGTCGAATCCATTTCAAGAAAGGGAGGATGATGCAGGAGCATCTATGAGCCTAGCAACACTTCAAGTGACGAGACTAACCAAGAGAAGAAGGACTTCAAGAGGAGAGCAACCGGACGTGAGAGGAACGTGCCATACTAGAGAGGAGGAGCCAGGAACGTGCTACATAATAGAGGAGGAGCCAGACGTGGAAGAGGAAGGAATAGCTCGGGCCGAATTTGAAGAAAGAAGACTTCGGGCTATTTTGAGTGGCTAAATGAACCATTTAGCTATTTTATTTGCAGCCCATTTTGAGACATTTTTAATTTGGGTTTTGCTTTATTTTATTTGTTTTATTTAATGCTTCTAGAAGGTCAATTATCTCTTAGAGATTTGATCTTATCTTTTGTTAGTTTGATCTTATCTCTTAAAAATTCGATCTTATCTTTTCGCATTTCTTTTATTTCTTTTATTCTTTCCGGGCTCGATCTTGGATCAAGCCCGCAGCCCATGTAAGCTCAAGGAGGACGTCCCATCTACCCTATAAAAGGCATGCTAGACGTCCAACATGAGGCACTTTTGATAATAAACCCCTTTGATACTTTTCAGTATTACCTCTTGTGTGACTCGAGAAACCCTGAATAGGTGTGACTCCTATTCCATCTTCAAACGACTTCGCATGCTTTTGAGGTTAATCGTTCTTCCTCCTAAGTATTCGATTATAGCGGACGAGTTGAATTGCGACTAGGAGATTCGTCCAGTCTATCCATCTACGATCCACCCCAATCACAGGATCCCTCACCGTTGGCCACGTTTCTCATCATCCTCACGTTATCCATCCTCTATCTCTTCTCCACGTTTTGGTGTTGAAAGATCGGGAATCCCTAGCGGCTTATCCCCGCATCATGAGTACTGACGTTGTCCACGTCCATAACTGCCTTGTACGCTCTTCCTTCACTTCCCATATTTGGGGAAGATCCTTGAGATGACATTGTTACTCTAACCCCACAAAACTTAGTCATATGTCCACGTTGACTACACCTGAAACATGTAGTTAGATCCCTCGGATAATCCTTCTTGCAATGGTTCATACCTCCACAATTGAAGCATCCTAGGAAGTTAGAAGTTCCTGCATAACGATTGTGTTGAAAATTCCCTCCTGAACGAGTTTGACTACCCTGTGGTGCTGACCCCACAGTTTTGTAGTATCCTGTCATAGGTCTTTGTTCTTTCTATAACTACTACCGATTTTGAGTCCATTTCCCTTTTGTGATGGGTGTCTAGCTTCAAGTCTCAAAGCCTTTTCTTGATACTCTAGCAATTACAAATCCTCAAAAGGCGCAAGCATCTGACGATGTTGCCCCTTCAGTCTGTTTGCAAACAAGTGAACCATTTGATCTTCTGGTGGTGTTCGATCTATCTCCCAACAAAGTGCATTCTCCATGGAAATTATCGATTTTCTTCATTATCGGAGCATCTTCTTCAGAAGCTTCTAGAAAAGCACTCAACAAGCTAGCCCGAGCTACTTGTGGGAAGAAGTGTACTTTTAATCCGCTGCTTGAATGTGTCAAATTAGATGTTGTTGCGGCTCTTGATCCACCAACTCATAGTTTCCTCTTGCACAAATGTCACTACTAAACTCACTTTGTATTCCTCGGGTACTTTGACCAAAGACCATTTCCATGCGGCTCAACTACCCCTCTACTTTCTTGTCATAGCTTCCTTTGAGGTTGAGAACTTCCCTTCTTCGTATTGCTTTCTATCACTTCTCCGAACACATTTCATGTCCCTCTTGTTCTGCATGATGATTCAAGTGCATTCGGGGTACAACAGTTGGAGTCTCCCGTGGCTCCATTCCTCATCGCAATGTGTTACTCATTGCTATAACAATTGTCTCCTGCACTATACCGGGTATAACTCTTCCTATGGCAACATCAATCATCTCTTGCATTTGCTCAACATGTGTAACTTGATTGGTTGAGGCACTTGACTAACACACTCGAAGACTCACTATGAGTTTCTTGTCTCTTAACCGAATTGTTTCACATTGCCCCTTTTCATCTTTGACGAACGAGAACATTCGAAATTGTTCTCTCTTCATACATGTCTACTACCTATAGTAGTAGTGATCGACACTAATCGTAGTACTATGAATCTTAAGAGTTAGAGAGAGAACTATCACTTACAAGGAGTCATGATGAGGAGTGGAAGGCAATGTCTTTTCCCACGATCCCGACTATGCATATGATTTTAAATCCAATAAAACCATATGTCAGTAATTTCCAAAATCTTTTCAAAACTTAAATCTCCTTTCAAAATCAACCCGAATTGGGTTGTAGTTAGGTTGAACTATCATGTCTCATCTCAGGTCACATGTGCCCTTGTTGTCAACCTAACCTCTGATACCAATTTGTAACGACCCGAGTTTTTAATAACTCAAGACGTCACTAAGCTAGGGACCCCACAGTGGGTCCCGTCAGTTAGCCTGACAACAACTTCACAAATAGGACCTTGCAACAAGAAGCACAATAAAATAAAGAAAACATTCAACTTGTCATACAGAAAACATTTACCTAAACATAACCATGCATGTAGTTAGTACTATCCCAAAACGACACTTCAAAACATAACAGTTGAACAGTTGTCTTAAAACATCAGCCGAAAAACCACGCATTTACATAGTTGCACACATGCAACAAAGGACTCGCTTGCAAGCGATTAGTTTCAAAAGAAATTCAACCAACCCTTGGGTTGACACTGCCCCGGCTGTCCACTTCCTGCAGTTGACGTCCTTGCAGCGTTCCTATGATCGGCGTTACCTAAAAAGAATCGGTTTAAAACCGTTAGCCACCGATCATAATCTATCCACGAGAGTTCATATCAACACATCACAACACAACACATGTATTCAGATACCATATACAGTGTTCATGAGATGATATCATGCTTTTATAAATGATGCACATGAATGCAATATGTAATTTACAATTAGCGACCCCGAACCAAATCCGGAATCATTGTTTATACGGTTCTGGCTTTGGTGTGAGCGTCACCATTGCACAAATTAGGTTCATTCAGACATTTTGCTCTTAGGTCGGAGCCAGGCTTATCAAGCCTCGGGCCAAGATTACTCGTGGCGGGTTGTAAACCGAACCACTGACCACATGCAACATTTTTCCGTTCATGTTAATGCAACCATTTACCATTTTAATTACGTGTGCGACCCAAGTCTGGAAAACCATCAGACTCGGTATCATTCTTATACAAGCGCAAGTGATCCGGGCTTGACCAAGATCCGGAATCATTGCAATTGCTAGCGACCTGGCTAATGGTTAAGCTCAGCGCCTTGACTTACGCTAGCGACCTGGGCGACGTACCGGCCCAACATCACTGCTGCTGCTACCGACCTGGCTAATGGTTAAGCTCAGCGTCAATTACCCATTATACATGCTCTTGACCTTCACAGGTCATCATCATATCACACGCCTTAAAAGGCTTAACATGTCATACATTACCACACCTTAAAAGGCTTATCATGTCATATATTACCATGCCTTAACAGGCTAACACATATCAATTTAACCATTTCTCATAACCATGACATGATATATTCACAATAACATTAAGTATGCTTTACACATCATATCATCATACTCGTCATAAAGCACATCAAGCATGCTTCAAACATAACACATCACAATGCATAACATCATTCACAATTCAACACAACAAAACATTTCAACACAACAAGATATGAATCTCTCAGGCACAGGTTTCTGCAGATCGAAGCTATGTAAGTCCGAAGACTTACCTGGATACGCTCACAAAGCAACCTAAGATACAGTTAGCTAGTAGCCTTCAACACCTGTAAGGAATATCAGATTCCTCGTATTAAACTTATCGCTTCAAACATCAATTAAATTCATTCCTTTGAATTTAATTAGCTTTACGGCATTTTCCGAATCTAAACTTAATTAATTAATCCTTTAATTAAATAATTAGATTCCGACAGCATAACATTTTGCCCGAAGGCAATTTCCGAACCAACCTGTCATCAGATCTTAGCAATAAATAGCCAAAGTTTACCTGAATAATATAACGAGCATAATGGAATTTCCATTTATCCATTTTGACAAGCCTAAGGTCATATTAGAGTAACCCTCAATACGGTAAACGAATAAATTCATAACTTATTCGTTACTAACCCGATTGACGAACCAAAAGAAGATTCGGAATCACAAGGACGAGGGCTACGCTCGGACACCGCGAAACTGGAAACTGAGCGACGGAACCGGCCAGGTAAGGGATATGCACGACCTGGCCTAAACTTTGACAGAAACGCAAAACATTGGTACCGAAATGAAGATAATGAAGAGAGGAATCCGAAACCTCAAACGGAATTGAAATCGGATTACAAACGAAGAGTAGATCTGAGTTTGAAGGTTGAGAGAAATCATAGCTTTTACGAAGAAATGTGAAATGAAATGAATTTCCGCTATTTATAGCGAAGACGATAATTATCCTTTAGCGAAATCGATAATTATTCTTTTACCGTTCTGAAGGCGGTTTGAGCCCATTCTCCAAACTTCTCGAAATTGGAGTAATAAATCCGGAATATAATCTGGAAAATTATTCCACAACTTTCTCGGAAAACGTGTATTCCTAAGCCGTCTTTCTTAGTCGCTAAGAAACAAAATAGCGACTCTTTTGACCGTTTTGCCTTTTCATGTTATTTTATATCTAGGACATATCCGATGTCCTGATCATTTCTCTCAACTACAATTTTAGTAATTGGAGCATATAACACCGGAGGGTAAAAATTATTCTCTTGAGGAAAAAGTGAAAATTTCCTCATAAGTCCAAAATTACACCACAACCATAACGGTGGAATTCATACTCGTCATTTACGCATTATTCGCGAGTTATAAGTCAATTACTATCGATGATTAACACCAGAAGAGTGGAGGATGATGACACTTGGGTTGAAAGAGGTTCGAGCTCTATAAAGCAAAGGTGGCACAAAATATCCATAGCGACTTCAAAACTTGTTAGATGTTACAACAAGCATCCAATCGAAGAACAAGTGGACAAAGTGAGACAAATGTACTCGAAATGGAACATGTTATATACCTTTCCGATATGGGTGAGAACTTTAGATTTGAGCATTGTTGGCATGAGCTTCAAAATGTACCAAAGTGGTTCACGATGGTTGAGAAACTTGTTGAGAAAAGTGAAGGAAGCTCAAAACGTTCCAAGGTCAATGAAGCCGGAGCCTAATCTTCAAGTTCCAACCCATCCACTCCCAACAGTGCTGCTACACCTGATAATACGACATTTATTGAAGAAACAGATGATCTAACTATCCCTCTGGAAGGAATGCTGCAAAGGCTGGAAAAAGGAATGGAAAAAGTGCCGTCGAGAGTTCGGTTAATCATGGGGACGAGACGGACAATAAGTACTTGGAGTTTCAAGCTGATAAAAATAAAATTATGAATGAAAAGCTTCAAATGCTAACAACATTGCTTACAAAAGATGGTGAGTTAACCCCTTATCAGAATGACGTAGTGGAAAGGCTAAGACATTAATTGAATATGTGATATGCTTGTATGTGAAATCTATCTGTATTTTTATGTATTTCGTAATACCTAAGTGAAGAATAGCTTCACAATTATGTAAGGATTTCTCTAAAATTTTGGGTCTTTTTAAGTTAAGTGTGTTAGTTATGCATTGTAATATATTCGATTTTATGCGTAATGTATTGAAATATATTAAATTTTATGTGAAAAAATCTCTTGTAATATATATTCTATGTATGATGTTATGTAATATATCGATTTTTATGTGTAAAGTTTGTAATTATAATCTTTATAATAAAAATAAATATCCTTATTATGTATTTATAAAATAAATATCATTCATAATTTTATTTTTAATTCAAAAAAATAATTATTCTAAAGATACTCAATATTAGACTTTATGGATAGAAAAAAGTCTTGGACTCTACAATAGTTAAAAAATATTTATTCTTCTAAATATATTCAATATTGGACTCTATGGGTAAATAAAAATATTTATAAAATAAAAATTATGAATATATATTTATTTAAACCAAAAACTATCATAAATAAATAATGAAATTATTACAAACATGAAAAAATTTGAACCTTTGATATGATCTTGCTTAGATCCATTGGATCAAAAAAAATTCATGCTCTACCGCTTACCTATGGACACATGTCACGTTTTGAAGGTAAAAGATTTTTTTTTAAAAAAAAATGGTTGTTTTGGACAAAAAAAAGGAAAAGAGAATGTCTCCTCTCTCCAAGCTTTAACATATCTCTTACTTCCATTTGTTAGAAAAATTTTGAAGGTAAAATTGTATTATTTCTAGCATATCTATATTATTATAATGGTTACATACCACCATTGTATGTGGTCTTATAAATAAGGTTTTGCATCAATTAACTTCTTTATCCAATTTTCGTTCGAGAATTTCACCACTCTATTGTAGCGATCGTCCGACTTGCTCATACCAATAAGCCGATCGATCATTTTTCACCACTAATAAAAGAGAGGAAATTTTATAAGTTCATGTTTTTCTATTTCCTATTGTTATAAGGTATAAAGAGCCCGAATTTGCATGAAATATTATAAGATGTTTGATAACATGGTTAATATCATAGTTTAAGCATGCATTTAGATACATTTTTCCTTTCCTTTATCATTAATAAGCCTTAGTTTGTGCCATTTACCCTTGTTTTGGTTTACTTTGCAAGTATAGATGTCTAGACACTCTTTGGTGGATTTTGTAGGTGAAATGACTTTTTTCGGACTTAAACGATGCATTTGAGGATCAAGCCTCGAAGTGGAGCATGTTATGGGAGCCATGAAGAAGCCTACATGTGAGGAGGAAAGACAAGACATCAAGCTAAGGAGCAAACAAAGGAGTTGTGAGAAATCTCGGGTGAGCATGCACCTACCTCGGCCGAGATATGAAGAAACCAATTAATTGAAGACGAGATAGCCAAAATCGAGCGCAATCTCGGCCCCAATCTCGGGGCGAGATCAGAACATGAAGACCCGAGGCCGAGATTGAAGCTGTTGAAGGAAGTTCAAGGGAAGGTTAGAAATCTCGATCCCGTTGTGCACCGATCTCGGCTCGAGATTTCACATATTTTGGCCGAGATTTCCCCTCTACAACTTGTCAACTCACTTTTCAGAGTTCTTTTTGCCCGACCTTTTGCTTTTTGTAGGAGCTTGAATGTAAAAGAAGTGTTGGTTGACCGGTGTTGGAAAGTTTCATATCTGATTTTGTATTTTCATTACTGCTCCCAAACTCTGTATTCTCTAGTGGATTTTAGGGAGATAAAACACAAATTTTCAATTTTAATTTATTTAAAATTTAATAAATATGTCTGAATATAAAATGACTTCATTTTATGAATATCCTTTTTAATGTTAGAGCCTCTAATTATTATTTGTACCATGGCCTATAAGAGGTTATGAACGGGCTAACAACAGGGCCGTCATCCGGGCTCGGTTCGGTCCAGATAAACGGACAAAAAATAAAATATAAAGTCCGTACAAACCCGATCCGAGCCCGGATATGATCGGGTCTACCTCCAAGATATTACTTATTTGCTAAAAAAATGTATATATTTATTCGATTCTTAACTAGAAAACTAAACCGGTTTTCGAACAGCATACTGTCGGATGGTTACTTTTCGTAACGAAGAGGTCAAAGCTCATAATCTGCGCTTCACGTTTCTTGTTTCCTAAGCTTGCTTTCCTATCATCGCCTCTATCCCAAAGCGTCAAATCCATCAAATTGCTCAATTGATTACTTCAATTACAACGAGACCTGCCATAATCACAAATCCGTGGCGAACGATTTGCTGAAATTTTGATTATAGCCTTTGGCTGGTAGGTACATCTGGAGAATCATAATTTTGCTGTTGTTTATCTAGGGTTTCGAACTGAATCAGGGCAACGTTTCGATCATGTCGGCTTCGGCTGCCTCTTTGAGAAGGCGGCTTCACCATGGAGATGTGGACGGCAAAAAACGCGAGCATTACGACGCATCGGGGTTGGATGATTTGAACGAGCCTTTACTAGGTGAAGATGACAAATGTTCGGAGAGGAAGGTGATTTTTTCTCTCTCTTCTTCGTGAAGGAATTCTTCTAGTATCTTAATTGCGGTGATTTGGTAAAGTAACTGTTAGAGTTTAGCAATGTTATGGTTGGTGATCTGTATTGTTGATGATCATAGTTATGTCAGCTTGAAGATCTTCTTTGGGATGATGAGGGGAGAAGGGTACAGCTCCATTGGACTATCTTGTTCTCTCAAATCATTGCGCAGTGGGCTCAATGGGTAGGTATGTGATTTCGATTCTCTAGTTCTAATCTTCTGTAATGAAGCTAAGATATCTACCGCGTAGGGTCCTGCAGAATTTTTCTAGTTTGTTTCTGCTATGATCCAGGGATATCAATATCCAAAGTGTTCCTTCCTCGTTCTGTCAATTGTAACCGACTCGCTTTAAGCTTTGCTTCTTATCTTGAAGCTTCTCAATTTCTAGTCCTATTTTTCGATTATATAAAGACTCATGCATATCATTCGACATACATCTGAAATGTGACAACTGATGTACCAATAATCTCTTTAGAACCTTTCAAACTGATTCAACAACAATAAAATCTATCAATTTGATTCAGCGTTGTTATTGTAGACATTTCTAAAGGACAAGTGTACCATAGACCTATTAAAATGTAAATTGTAAGCAGTGAACATCATCATATTTTAGTTAGTTTATAATAAGTAGAAATTTGTGTTGTCGGTCTCCTACGTTAACTAATCACCAGATGCTTTTCATCCTTCGGTTATTATTCAGTGCATCCCTTTCAAATTTAGATATAGCGGTGCTTGTTTTAAGTTGGCTCTTCTTTACATGAATGTACATTCTACCATAGTTTAGAATCTGGTACAAACCTGTTTAATAAATTCTCCATCAGCTGAGCATCTCTGGGTGCTTATTGTGAATTTATGAACATATCTTATATCATGGTTATCACCTGTTATCTGGTAAACTGATACATCCTGGGCCATTTCGGCTTATTGAAGATTGAAGTTGTATTTATGGTACACGCCTATAAATATTAGCTTATTTGACTTTTTTCTTTGGGTATTTTCCTGTATCATTTTTGGCTTATTGAAGATTCTTTTTATGGATATCTAGCAAATCTCGTTGTTGGCTCCGGATCAATTATTGGACGACTTTTCTCACCTTCATCCACTAACCAGAAGGGACAGAAGATGCTAGCTCTACCTTCTCTTAGTCCCTTACAGGTGTGACTTAAAATATCCTTGGTACAAAGTGAATTCCATCATAATTTTCTTTTATTCTAGGAGATGATTGTGCTGCAATAGAGTAAAAAATATCAGTGCATATGTCTTACAAAGAATAATCCTTCTTTTGTTTGTTTGTCTAAAAATGTTATCTAATGAGCCAAATTTCTATTACTATTATGATTATTATCACAAGATTCAAATCTTAGGACCTTTAAAAAAAAGATTCAAAACTTAGGATATGTTTTTTTGGAATCCATCACCTTAGCACTACTTTTTTGGTACACCCTTAAATCTATTGTTATTGATGGAGTACTAGTAAAAAATAGTACCTTGGTTGATTTAGAAGGTCTTTTGATTTACAGGAAGAAAGGCTCAAAAAGCTTCAAAGGAGGCTCCAAGTTCCCTTTGATGGTACTCGCCTAGAGCATCAGGTACATACTTTGATAACTATCAATACTACCAAGGTACTATTAGTTCGTTCTAGGTACCCAGCTATAATAGCCGATAATTATGGCAGAATACTAGGAATGGAGAGAGAGAGAGAGAGAGAGAGAGCTTGATAAGAAATGTTTGGGAACATGATAAGACATTATGCGTGCAAATAGTGCCTAGGGGTGTATAATGCACGGAACTGGAAGAGAAAAAAAATTTAGGTGGAGGGGAGGGGAAGGGGCTTTAGTAAACCTAATACATCAGGGATAGGTGGTGTGCTTTACTTTCTATAAAAACAAGAAGGCTAAGGAAAAGGTGATTTGCGGAATGTACTATATTCTGCTTCTCTCACTGTTGAATATAATGGACCTATGAGTTGCTGAAAATAAACATGTATCCTCCTATCATACATCAGGGATTTGGTGGAATGGTTTAGTAAACTTGTACATGAGGGATTAGTGGAATGCTTTTCTTGAACAAAAACAAGGCCAAGGAAAGAGAGATAAGTGGAATATAAATATATTCTACTTCTCACTGTTGAACTATGATGCTCAGAGTTGTGCAACCACACCCGTGTCTGCACCCGAGTTTGACTCAGCTCAAAGACATGATATATGAACAAGCCACTAATTTATTAAAACTATGGTAAAGAAAATAAGTGAAGAGTTCGGTGTGGAAATGTGCACCAGAAGTGATGATTACAGGGTGGAGATGTGTGCCAGATCAAGCTTTGTGCTGTAGTCCTTCTCTGCTCTACCTGTGGAGAACGTCATTTGGCTGACTGAGCTTTGTGCTGTGAAAGTTCATTCCATACTAGAAACTCTTCATGTGCCAAAGGCTGACTGACCTCCGGTTATAGCATGCCCCAGCTTCATCCGGAGCTTCTGCTGGCATCCTTTGAACTTCCCCAAGCAAGTCCTATTGACATACTGATTGTACCACTTTGATTCCCGTGGTGCTTCTCTTGCTTGACATACCTCCAGGACAGCCTTGCACCTGAAATTATGCGAACAATATGTGTACACTTTGAAAGTCAAAACAGCACATAATTATGCATAAAATGTATGGATAATATGAGAAATCCATACCTGGCATGCAAGAATACTTCCACAACATGTAGGTTAATAGCTTGATTGTTCTATTAAAACATAAAGGGTGTCTTCTGTCCATCCACTACTTATTGGCCTTAATTTTGATTGTTCTTATTGAACTGTGGCGCATGAGTTAACAGTTCTTTTTCTTTTCTTTTTTTTTTTCCCCCTTTTACTGTATTGAAGAAGAAACAATAACTGACCCGAATCTTTGGTGTTAGGATGCACTCAAACAATTATGGAGATTGGCTTACCCTGAAAGGGAAATTCCTCCTCTCAAATCAGAGGTCTGGAAGGAGATGGGTTGGCAAGGTACAGACCCTTCAACTGATTTCAGGTATGCTGACTAGTCAACCTTGATATTTGGCAAGTCTCCTTCAAGAAATATGCCTTATTATCCTGATCATAATACATTGTAGGGGCGGCGGATACATCTCTCTTGAAAATCTTATATATTTTGCTGAGAAGTACCCGGTTTGTCTTTCTCCTTCTTACTCTATCTTAAATGGCAATCTTTCTATGCACGTTGAATGATTTTAAAATTCTTAATATTCCAAGTTCATGCTGTCCTTTTTTCCATTCAACAAGAAGCCTTTTTCTAGTCATCAGTAAGCACTTTGCATGCAAAATGTCTTTTTTATGGGGAGGAGCATTGTGGGTGAGCTTGGCATAGCTTCTTAGAAAGAATGTCAGGAATTATTTTCCTTGTTAGGTATCAGTTCACATGCGTAGTGATACTTGTACTATTTATCCTGCTCAATTTAATCATTATTCCTCCTTTTCAGGCTATAATTTGATCTGAATCACTAAACCTCCTTAAGCAATGCCTAGTGAACTTTTTGAAGTTATGAAAATTTATTCTTTTTATAAGGAATCTTTCCGAATCTCATAAATTTATTCATTTAATACAGGCATCTTTCCAGAATCTGCTGCATAAAATGGATGGAAAAAGAGCTGAATGGGAGTACCCTTTTGCTGTAGCCGGTGTCAACATTTCCTTCATGTTAGCACAAATGCTGGACCTTCAATCTGGTAAGTAACCCCCTGACAGGCTACTTGAGAACGTGACTGTTAGCTTAGATACTTTCTCCATCGAATCAATTCATAGTTTCAAACCCTAAACTAGCATCCAAGTAACTCTTCTTTTCATTAGAAAGATCATACTGCTGATATTCACATTATAGAAGAAGGAAATTTAATATGAGCAACATATTTTTCCTACATATTCCAGTCTTATATCTCATTTTGTGAATGTCGAAATTAGTGTATGAGGACTGAGAGTGCTTATGATTTTTGTAGGGAAACCAACAACTTTAGCTGCAGTGAGGTTTGTAGAGCTACTCACTGAAGATGAAATGGCATTCGATAACCTCTTCTGTGTGGCATTTCGAATGATGGATGCCCAATGGCTTGCCAAGCGTGCATCATATATGGAATTCAACGTAAGAGGGCTTCCCTTGCCTTGCTTCCTCACATCTGTGACTATAACCAGTAGCAATTATCATTGAGTTGCAGTTAATTCTGATTATAAACCCGCATTTTTTCTTTCAGGAGGTGTTAAAGTCTACGAGAGCGCAGCTGGAACGTGAACTTGAGTTGGAAGACATCTCTAGCATTACAGACCTTCCTGCATATAACCTACTAGCACCAGTAACAAATATATGATTATCCCATGAACATGCTTCAGCTTGAAGTATAAAAAGGAAATGATAGCCTGTGTTCTTTATTTTCCTTAATTAGCAAATAGTAATAAATCCTGAGGATTGAAGAATGAAGACTTACTGTAACGTGAGGTTGCTTGTGTCTAAGCAGCTAGTGTAGTAGTGTCCCATTTTAGAGCCTTAAATTAGACACTAATTGTGATAACGAGATTATCTCCTAAATTGTAGTTAGTGTTCAAGTCATACTGGTTAGGAAAAACCGAAAAAAGGGCGTTTACTGATTGAGGATCATAACTAATGTGTTTTGTGCTGTTGTCGTTTGAATCTTTCCTTCTCTAGTTCTACATTCGTTGTATTTTCTGCATTCTTCATTCAGTAAATAATCCAGAACCAAACTCTACATATTTGCACTACTGTTTAGTTGTTTCAAGAGTCGACCAAATAAAGAAACAGGTAAAAAAAAAACATTAAAAAATCTGACAAAGCTTTGTAACTTTTATCCCCGTTTGGTTGTAACTCCGGAAACAAAATGGAAACGAATCTAGTCCACATATGTACCTTGTTCATGAAATCATTCCGGTTGGTTTCATGCAAAATGCACTTGCTTCCCCCTACTTTGTTACCCTATAGGTATTAAGGGCTCGTTTGGTTACTGAAAAAAGAGGGTTGAAATGGTTTCATTCCGGCTCAAATCGTTAAGGGGTGTTTGTTTGGACTTCTGAAAGAAATGAATCCGTTATGGGCCTTAAATGATTACCAGACTTTATTACTGCATAAAAAAAGCCCAAAGCCCATTTCCGTTAGGTTTCCCTTGTGAGCGCGAGTATCTCTCTCCCCGACCATCGATTCTTTGTGTAAACGTAAGTTTCTCTCCCCCCGACCACCACCGTTTCTCTTTCTCGACCATTCGAAAATCCTCACATCTCCACTCTTCTTCTCCACTTCTGTTTTCTTTTGCTCAACATTCCACATCCTTGGCACCGCCGAATTATAATTGCTCAATGAATCACATATAACTCGCTGATAAAGGTAATTAGGGTTTCAAAATTGGATTTTATGTTGTTAGAAATTCTCAATTTTTTATTCTTCTCTAGTTCTTATAATTAACTTCGTATGCAGGTGGTGATTTGTGTGCTTAATTTGTTGACATTAGTGCGAAATTTGAGATCTGGCGAGTCCACTCATATACAAGAAACGGGTATTACTTCTTTTGGACATGAAAGTCAATTTTTCTCTGATGAGCTTTGAATAATGAACTTCATCATTCATGGTATATTGCAAAGTCAATGTTATATGCCAAGACTAGTTTGGACTTCTGACCACAAGATATAATCATGTTTTAGCTGAGCTTACAAACTTCATTTTGTTTTGGAGGTACAAGTCATCAACCTATAGGGCTATTGTGCTGCCACTCATCAATCATTACCCACACTTGCATTTGGATCGTAAGTTGTAACCTCCAAGTTCTTTGTATCACCTGCGGAGTATTTCTGATATCATAGTATAGTACTATAGTTTTCAGAGTTCTTGTTGTTATGAACTTAATTAGGAATTTGAACCAATCAAATTGTATGTCATGATAGCATGAAGGTTTAAAACAGTATAGTTCAGCCCATAAATTTGTTATTTTTCTTTTGAAGGAAGGTATGATCAAGCATCAGTATCTGGATTCTCAAGTTTAGATCAAGCATCAGTATCTCTGTTAGTAGAACAAATGTTCATACAGTTCAACCATTGTGAGCCCTACAAGTGATGAGTCAATTCAGTAAGTGATATATAACAAGTTGAATGTCTGTTTTATGGAAAGTTGTGCTTTTGATATCCAATTTTTTTGATTATGTTAGTTTTTGGTTGTTAATACTTTTTGTTGCTGCTTGTTTTTATCTATTGTACTTGCCAAAAGATTATGCACCAATTTGCATCTCCAGTTGAAAGACTTTACTCCTGTTTGTTTTTGTCTATCTTGAAAGACTTTACTCCTGTTTCATAAATACAGATATACAATCATATAATATAAGCACAAATCTTGATTTGAAAACAATGTGCAGGTTTCATTTATGGAAATTTATCGATGATTAATTGTCCCTTTAGAGTGGTAGCTACATCTAAATTACTGGAAAGTTATTAATATTTGGGTCCACTACTAACAGATTGAATTCTACTCGATCATCATGTAAAATTGTACGTACCATATTATTCATCAGTTCATATCTTAGCAAAAAAAATATTGAATTTTTTTAAATACCTTGCATTCTAGAAATATGCTTTCTGACTGTGCCTTCACTCTACAGTGCAATGATACCCTTAGAACCACCACCTGAAATTCCATGAATTCATTATTAAGCTACATAATTAACAATTTTAAGAAGAAAAAAAAAAGGAAAATAGTAGTGATCAGCAGAGGAGGATTTAGGAGGAATTAGTGGTTTTGTAGAAGAATTTGAATCATCGTGAGTAGGTGATGATATTTTAGGGGGTTCTAAATCAACTGAGAGTGTATTTCCTTTAACTAAAAAAATAATGATATTAAGGGCCTAAAAATGTCCATTAACTAAAAAAACAGAATTTACATCTCCAACTGAAAGTGTATTTCCTGTAGAGTCCATGTCTATTAACTAAAAAAATAGAGCACGGGGTCAAAGAATCTAAAGATTATAAAGTTAGGTAGCAGAAAAGTGTTCTTCATCATGACACATTAGAATAATGATATTAAGGATATAAAAATTATAAAATTACTAACCCTAACCGTTATTTTATTAATAATGATATAAAGATGGAAAAATGTACACCAGTGTTCTTTGTCATAGCCAAAATTATGGCCTCTATTTATTTATTTATGAGTGTTAACAATATGAAGTTTATGTGCTCAAGTCCAATACAAGATTTGGCAAAGGCAATAAGGAATGATGATTAAAATTATATTTGTTTTTTATTTTAAGCATCCAAAATGTGATATAATTATGATTTTGAGTACAGTGTGTTTGCTCTGTAACGTCCGGAATTTTATTAATTTTATTCCGGACTTAGAGCACTTTATAGTTATTCCGTATTCCCGAGAGCCGGGATTTATTCCTAAGAAAAATCCCGAGCCGACTCGTCTTTTTTCTCTTTTTCCGCGTTCCGACCCTTCGTTCCGGGTTAAAAATGTCAAGGGGTCATTTCCGACCCCTCGGTCCGTGTGAGGGACAAGAGGTCAGCTGACCCCTTGATCCCCACACCCACTTTTCAGACTTTTGTCTTCCCTCTCCCCTCCTTGTCTCCTTCCTCACGTTAGTTTCCCCCACTCTTCCACACTCATCTCTTCTCCTCTCTTTTGCCTCTCTTCTCCCTTGGTGCTGAAGATCCATGTTGTGGACTGCAGAAGGTGATCTCAAACTGTTGGTAAGCTCTCCCTCTCCCTTCCATCTCTTCCTTGTTGTTCTTTCCCTTCTTCTTCCTTCCTCCTTCATCCATGGCTATGGAGGAAGATCTTGAGGAGTTTTGCTCAACCCTTGTGCATGTCTAGGTTCTTAGCTCGTTTAGGTCAAGGAGAGGTGCCTAAGACTCGTGGTGAGTGTTTGGAGAAGATCCAGCAAGAGAAGAAGGACTTTGGAGCCAAGGATCCAAAGTCGAAGACGAAGAAGACGACGTTCTGCGCAGAACCCGCGGGGGCAGCTCAGCACAGCCGCGGGAGCGGACGGGCGCGGGCGCGGCTCGGCACTGCCGCGGGTGCGGTGCGGCACAAGGCGCGGGCGCGGCTCGGCACGGCCGCGGGTGCGGCTCGGCACGGCCGCGGGTGCGGCTCGGCACAAGCGTGGGCGCGGCTCGGCAAGACCGTGGGGGCGGCGCCTGGCAGGCGACGCAGTCCTCCGCGGGTGCGGCTCCAAGTTATGCGAGGGTGGCTCCTGTGTCCGCAAGGGGCGCCAGCTTGACTCGGCGGCTGCGGTTTCGGCAACAGTAGGTCCCTCCTCTCCTTCACTCTTCGTTCCTTCCTTAGATTTGTGTTGAATCATGTAGTAGCATGCTTAAGATGGCCTAGAGTAGTTTGAGAATGCCACTTAGTGGTTGTGAACCTAGGAGCCCTTAAGGCTCGATGGAATTGTTGGATATGGGCATGTGAGCATGATGGATCTTCTAGGCTAGCTTGTGCCTCCTTGGTTGAGGATTAATATGTTGTGGAATTATGAACTGTTGTGGGTTGTTTCATGTGTGGAGAGCGTGTGGTGAGTACTTGGGACCTAGGATGCATTCCTAGTTTGAGGGTTAGGTGATCTTGCATAGATCACTAAGAGTGAAGTCTAAGACTTCTTGAGAGTGAGTATGTATTGATATGCATATCTCTTGTGAGCAGGTTGTGGGCTTCCTCCATAAGGAAGCAAGAGTGTGGTGACTTGGGTTTGGTGACGAGGTAAGTCTCCGGACTTACTTAGCTCGTATTTTATGTATTAGCATTGATGTGTGTTTGGTGGTGTGTGTTTATGTTATGTTATAACAATTAAACCGGTAATTAGGACCACCGACCTTATATGTATATGTTGGCCCAAGTGTATGATAACGGGCGGTGACATCACTGCCTACGACCGAGTGAGTCTAGGAGGTTCTCGGCGACTAGCCCGGAGGGTCAGATGGTCGGGTGCATCCGTACCATTCTTTGCCGGTAAGTGGGGACCGGGGTGAGACCACGGTGGTTCTCGTGTCACAACAGAAGTTGAATTAGAACGGGATACGACTTAATAATAAAAAGATAATAAACCGGACTTGTGTGTTTATGTTTTGTGTTATGTATGTGTTTGTGCCTTCGCCGCTTTTCTAATGCCTAGAATATGAGCTAACGGTTTAAAACTGTTTGTGTAGATGACTTGCAGGTTAGGGATGCCGCCGAGTGAGGTGGAGGAGTGGACAGCCGGGGTCTCCGTACATTATAGGACGGGGACGTTTTTTAGTCATGTTTCATATTGTTGTTCATGGATGTTGTCGTACGTTTAGACTTCGTATCAGGTTATGTTGTTTTGAGGACTCGGCTGAGTTTCCACGTTGTATTCTTACCTTTCAGTGTCTCGCATACATTATAAACGTTTTCGAGTTTTGCCTTTATTTGTGCCTTGTTGGAAGGTCCGGTGAAATTGTTGTCAGGCTAAGGATCGGGACCCATTGTGAGGTCACGCCCGTAGCATCCCGAGTCCCGCGGATTTGGGGTGTTACATGCTCGTGAGACGACTTCAACATTTTATTACTTGTTGCCAATAATTCAACCTCGTAGTGATTTTTGTGATAGTTAGGAATTTGCTTAAGTATTGATGGATTATACTAGTGTTTTTAGTGCCTATTTGTCTCTTATAGAAGTGTTTCCGTTTTCTTATATCAACTTATTAGTATTCAACTATTGTTTTCTCAAACTTCCATAGCTTTTTTTTACTTCTTTTGTCAGAAATGGATCACCCAAGAATGAGAAGGTTAAGACAAGTCCACGTGATTTTTGTGATCGTTAGGGTGTCGATGATCTTGTATTTAATGTGGTACATGATGAGTATATCAGTTAGGAGAAGTATTCAACTACAAGGAGGGAAAAGGTTTAGGAAAAAACTAAGACTTCAAATATTGAGTAGATTGGTAAAAGAAAGTGATGTATATTGTCATAATGAACTTCGTATGAACAGAAATGTGTTCAATGTGTTGTGTGAGATGCTTAGAGATATTGGGGGATTGAGTGGGACAAAAAACATGTCAATTGAGGAGATAGTGGCTATGTTTCTATACACTTTGGCTCATCACAAGAAAAATAGGTCAGTTGCACATTTTTTTATTCGAAGTGGAGAAAGTGTAAGTAGACACTTTAATCATTGTTTGATGGCTGTCTTGAAACTCCACGAGCATTTATTGAAAAAGCCAACACCTATTTCTGATGAATGTGAGGATGACAGGTGGAAATGCTTCAAGGTATAAGTTTATCCCATTGCATTCTAGGACCAAGTCTAACATATATCTTTTTTAAATGATTAGATTACCTTCATTGTGTAGAATTGCTTAGGAGCATTAGATGGATATATATTAGTATTATAGTACCTTTTGGAGAAAAGGCAAAGTACTGAACAAGGAAAAGCATAATTTCCATGAATGTTTTAGGAGTTTGCACTCCTAACATGGAATCACTTATATATTGGCGGGATGGGAAGGCTCGGCACATGATGGTCGAGTTCTTCGAAATGCACTAACTAGGCCAGATGGGTTAAGGGTTCCTAGAGGTAAATTCGATTAGATCAACTACGTTTATCCTCAACTTATTGTTAGCCTATGAGTAACCCTTTATTTTATTTTTTTTATTGTTGAAGGTTGCTATTACTTAGTGGACGGGGGATACACAAATTCTGAAGGGTTTCTTGCACTATATAGGGGACAACGATATCACCTTAGGGAATGGGGTAACCGGCAACCTTCTAGTGCTGAGGAATTTTACAACATGAAGCATGCTAGAGCTAGAAGTGTGATTGAGAGACTATTTGGGGTCCTTAAAGGAAGATGGGGAATACTTAGAAGCCCTTCATATTTTTCAATCAAACCCCAAGGTCGTATTGTCTTAGCTTGTTGTTTGCTGCACAACCTAATCAGAAAACTCATGCCTAATGAACCTTTGGATGAGGTAGAGGAATTCAATTCTAGTTCTGATTCTGATTTTGAATCTGATTCCGATGATGATGATGATGATGATGATGATGATGATGATGATGATGACGATGACGATGACGATGACGACGACGACGATGATGACGACGACGATGACGATGATGATGTACAAGGAGGAAGACAACAACGTGCAGAATACATCACACACACTGAGCCTTCAGATGGTTGGACCAGTTATAGAAATACATTAGCACAAGAAATGTTTAATGCTTGGAGATCTAGATAGATTAAATAGTTGATGACAATTTCTAGTTTGCATTCTTGTAATGACAATTTGTAGTTTTTTTCTTACCTTTGTGATGTTGTTTTTTTCTCTTACCTTTGTGTTGTTATCATTTATTGATATGTCTCTTTGACATAGTCTTTTCTTTATTGGGTCTCTTATAAGGCTTTTCAAATGGGAAATGATCCAATGAGACTAATGTGATCAAGGGTTCTCCTCAACCCATACTGATACGGGAAAATTCTGTATTCTTCTAATGATGCGGGAGCATCACCACCACCTTCTAATAGTCCTCACAAGGCCATTGGTGAAGGATTCATCACAAGGACGAGAGCAAAGGAGTTAGCACAAGAGGTGAAGTACATGTTGATGATGTTTTCGCGTAAGGAGCTAGACACTTCCATGGACACATCTATGAGGATCTTGGTGACGGTTTCATCAAAGGAGGAAGGGCTGAAAGATGTGAGAATGACAGCCAAGGAAGTTTGTGATCTCCATGCACACGTTCCATGCATCGTTTATGTGTGTGATCATGCATATTATCACAATCTAATTTGGGCGTGTATAATGCTTATGTTTAAGCATGTTTGAAGACTTTTAATGCCTTTCATTAATTTTAAGTTGTTTTAGGAGTAGATAACCTTTTAAAGCTATTTGAGCTTTTAAAGACTTTTAGAAGTTATTTGTTGTTTTTAGTTTCTTTATTTAAGAAAAGGTTTAAAGACATATATAAACCTTTTCCTAATCAATTTTTAGGGAGATCAGACTATTTTGTGAAATTTGTGTTTACGTATTTTCAATCAAAAGAGAGCTTTTGGTGAGAATCATTGGTTGCTGAATTTTCCGGCTTAGTTGTCTTGCGTTGTGTCGATCTTCTTTGAGATTGGTGCTTCGAAGCTCCATAGGCATCCTCCTTGTGCTCTCAACCTCCATTGTTGAGTTGTGTAAGGTTGTATAAGACAGGTCATTGGCTGCGCTGTTTGAGTCTTTGATTCCGAAATCAAAGGTTCTTTCAATCGACATCTCTCCGGTTCTATCTTTCTATCCTTCTACCTTCATCTAATTCGTTCCATTTGCTTCTTCTTCATTCCTGCATCTTTACCATCATTATCTAATGTTAGTTGTATCCATTTGTGTGATTTGAAGAAGAAGCAAATGGAACGAATTAGATGAAGGTAGACGGATAGGAAGATAGAACAGGAGAGATGTCGATTGAAAGAACCTTTGATTTCGGAATCAAAGACCCAAACAACGCAGCCAACGACCCTGTCTTATACAACCTTACACAACTCAACAATGGAGGTTGAGAGCACAAGGAGGATGCCTATGGAGCTTCGAAGCACCAATCTCAAAGAAGATCGACACAACGCAAGACAACTAAGCCGGAAAATTCAGCAACCAATGATTCTCACCAAAAGCTCTCTTTTGATTGAAAATACGTAAACACAAATTTCACAAAATAGTCCGATCTCCCTAGAAACTGATTAGGAAAAGGTTTATATATGTCTTTAAACCTTTTCTTAAATAAAGAAACTAAAAACAACAAATAACTTCTAAAAGTCTTTAAAAGCTCAAATAGCTTTAAAAGGTTATCTACTCCTAAAACAACTTAAAATTAATGAAAGGCATTAAAAGTCTTCAAGCATGCTTAAACATAAGCATTATACACGCCCAAATTAGATTGTGATAATATGCATGATCACACACATAAACGATGCATGGAACGTGTGCATGATGGAGATCACAAACTTCCTTGGTTGTCATTCTCACATCTTTCAGCCCTTCCTCCTTTGATGAAACCGTCACCAAGATCCTCATAGATGTGTCCATGGAAGTGTCTAGCTCCTTACGCGAAAACGTCATCAACATGTACTTCACCTCTTGTGCTAACTCCTTTGCTCTCGTCCTTGTGATGACTCCTTTACCAATGGCCTTGTGAGGACTATTAGAAGGTGGTGGTGATGCTCCCGCATCACATACTTTTCTAAAAAAAGTATGGTGTTTGCAACCGAGCTTAATGAGTGTTTTGTTGAAGTTGAATGACTTCATGATGAGTATAGTTTTTGTTTCTTTTTTTACCATGATATTTGTTATGAATTGTTTTCAGATGGAAGGATATCCTATACAAGGAAGAGGTAAAAATAAGAGATTTTGGGCAGCACAAGAGGATGAGACTCTACTCCAATCATAATTGGAGTTGTCTCATAACTCTAGATGGAAATGTGAGAATGGGTTCAAGTGTGGATACATGAACCAATTAGAAGACATGATTTCAGCAAAACACCCAAATTGTGGATTGAAAGTTGAACCACATATCGAGTCAAGGCTAAAACATTGGTCAGAGAAGTATTGCGCGATGGCTGAGATGCTTGGAATTTCTGGATTTAGCTGGGATCAGGAGAAGAAGTTGTTACTAGTAGATAGAAGTGTGTATGAAGAATGGGCCAAGGTAATTTACTTCTATTTAATTTGACAATTTAATATATTCCTATGTATTTTTTTTAATGTCATATGTGTATTATAACAGACTCATAAGAAGGCAAAAGGGTTATATGGAGTTCCATTTCCATACTTTGATATGCTTGCTGAAATTTATGGCAAGGATAAAGTGACAGGATAAGCAAGTGAGTCTTTTGTGCAAGCGGTTCAAAATATAGAATCTGATTTTAGACATGGGTCCACTACACTTGATAGCAATGAAGAATTTTATTTTGAAGCCGAAACTGAAATTGAGTCCATGCAATCTGGAAGTAGTTCAAGGAAGAGGAAAGATTCATCTACTGTGAAGAGTGCAAAGAAACACAAGACTCCAATGAAGAAAATGGACAATGTTGGGGATTTGGCTACCTCTCTACAATCAATATCTGTTGAGTTTGGAAAAGTTTTTCAAGACATGAATGCTAATTTGAGTGCAATGGCTCAAGTATGGAGTAGTGAAGAAGAAAGGAAGAAAAAACTTGACAACGAAACTAACAAAGTTTTAGAGGAAGTGTTGAAATTGGATTCGCTTTCTCCATCAGATGCTTTAGAGGTAAAATTTATGATACTACAAATTGTTAATCATATATTATTATTGTCTTGTAAATTCTTGTTTGAAATGTTATAGGTGGCTTCAATTTTAATGGCGGAGGAACACAAACTTCGTTTATTCTATCAACACCCCCAACGTTCAAGAAATAGTATGTTGCTGATTTATTGAGGAAGAAGTGAGAGGGGAAGATGATTGAGCTTATGTTGTAATGATCATTATTGTTTTTGGTGCTATGACTGAACGGTTGTTGTTTATGTTTTGACTATTTTCTACTAAACTGGTTGGCTACTTTATGTTTCCGTTTTGACTTGTGTTGTTATGGCCAAACTTGCTCTTATAACAGATTATATCGTATTATATAAACTTGTGTTGTCGAAATTTGCACTCATTACAGTTTTCTAGGCATTACTTGTATGTTTCAAAGGACGTTGAAAATCTATGAGAAATTCAAAAGTTGAGAGCTTATATGTGCAAGGAACACAGTTTTGCTCGTGTTTCAGTTTACCCCATGATATGGCCAGACATGTATAATGATATAAAAAGATAGTGTAGGCATTTGTTATAAGTTATAACATTAGTGATTCCATTCAATGATTCTATTTATCAAACCAAACAAGAAAAGGTAACATTGAGCTCAATGAATCCATTCCTAAATTAAACAAAACATCTTACAAAAGTAAACCTTTCCGTTTCCTTTCCATCTTCTTAACCATTTCCTTTCCGTTTCCATTCCCCTTCTCAGACCAAACGAACTCTAAAACTAATCAAATTCTACTACAATTAGTTCAAACCACAAGAAATGATTCCCAACAACTTCATGAACAAGGGTGTACGTATGGACTAGATTCGTTTCCGGAGTTTAAACCAAACGGGCCCTTAATGTCTATAGTTGCAAATGAATTGAATCATCACAACGCAAAAGAGCTTTAAGCTTCAATAACAATACCCCGGTACAAAATTTCCATCAAAGAACAAGCCCTTAATGTCTATAGTTGCAAATGAATTGAATCATCACAACGCAAAAGAGCTTTTAGCTTCAATAACAATACCCCGGTACAAAATTTCCATCAAAGAACAAGCATACAGTTCAAAGTTTGATCTTACAAAATTTTTCATTCATCCTAGTTATGACCAAATACAGGCTCATGCTGATAACCACAGCATAGGAACTTCGGCGTTCCATTTCGATTTTGATACAGAAACTAAATGCACCACTTGAATTACCTTGTTGCCATTACAAAACTTCGAAATCACAGGAGGCTTACTCCTCTGCCTGAATGTTGCCATCTACACTCTCTGGCTCCTCGGACGGTTCAGTCTTAGCTGGACCGGGGCCAGCAGATACTTTCACCATAGCTGGTCGAAGGAGTCTGTCGCCCATTTTAAATCCTTTTCGGTACTCCTCAATTATGATGCCTTCTTCGTATTCCACGGATTCCTCTTGCATGATAGCTTCATGAAGCTGATTCAAATGTTGCATTTATTATTCAAACAAGTATTAAATAGTTCAAATGCTGACAGATATAAGAATAAAATTCTGAACTGATTATAGCTAACAGGGATTAATTTTAACTAATCACATGTCACTAAGTGAAGCTTTACAGGTCTTTCTAAAATCTGGAATGGCATGACCAAACAATCACAGTAATCTAGTCCTCCCATGACCAAGCCTATCAAGTGTACAGGGAGTAGTGTCTTATTCATGCCTAAATGAGTTATTTCACAGATCTTTTACCCTAGATTTTAACATGAAAATCCCCTGTAGAAGAGTATCACTAAGAGTTTGCAGTAGGATAATGATTAGGATGACGAGTCATTAGTTGTAGTTTCTGCAGGTGATAAATTGCCATGGTGTGTCCCCAACCGAAATCAAATTCATCTTCCTTCCCAAAGCCCAAAATAGAAAAGAAAGAAAGAAAGAAAAAAAAAAAAAAAAAAAAAGTATCACCACCATTTAATATAAAATGGAATGTTCGCATAATTTAAGTAGAAAGTGAATAAAGACTAGCCTTACCAATGGATCAAAAGAATTCCCCACTGTCTCTACAGGAACAACACCAACAGACGTCATAATCTCCACAAACTGCTTATATATACTCTGGTAGCTGTTATTTATCTTCTCCTCCCCTTCTGTCTCCACCTTGATCTGGGCTTTGGCCCTCTCAAAATTATCTAAAACAGCCAAGAGATTTTCAACAACCTCACCTTGTGCATTATTCACCAAAGAAAGGCGTTCTCTTTCAGTCCTTTTCCGGAAATTGTCAAAATCTGCACTGATTCTAAGAATACGATCCCTTTCAACTGTCATTTCCTCAGATAAGGCGACCACTTTCTTTTCAATTTCAATTTTCTCATCCTCAATGGACTTGAGGAATGCTTCTATCTCAACAACTTTGGGCTCATCATAATTTAGTAGCGCTTCTTTGTACAACTGTAACGCGGTTACGAGGGCTGAAGTAGGTGGTTCATCAACATCAAACTTTTCATCGCCACTGTTCCCTGCCTGACTAGCTTCTGCACCAACATCACTCTCCAGAATATCCTGCTAACAAATAGAAGAGCCATATTCAACGTCACCTACAATATACATTATAGCACAAACAGGGCGATAAAATTTGGTCCATATAAAAAAGAAATATGGCGAAATACTTCTGTGAGACACTGCTAGAAAGAAGACTTCAATAGAATTTCCTGATTTGATACATTTAGAAATGTGCAATAGGGATCAGATCTAATCATAAGATATATTGTTGACAAACAGGACATGTTACCTGCTTGAGTTGCATTTAGTGTTGAACATGTCAAAAATAGAGTACTACTGATAAAAATGAGTTTTAATTGGTGTGCATCATGCTAAATGCTTAACAAGGTTGAAGAAAGTCACAACTTTTAAGGATCTGTTCGCATGACAGTATGACGATAATGACACACTGATAAGCTAGTGCAGCTGATTATGAAAATAAGCTAAAACTCACTTATGAAAATTAGTGAACTTGTAAGCTTATGTTTGTCATAGCTAATCTACTCGAGAAATGAATATGCGGAGCTTATAGGCTATGTGGTAAATATAAATAGTGACAAAAACAGTCTGATTAAGCTAAAAAATTTGGAAGATCTATATGATTAGCGACACTTGGATAATCAAAAAGGTAAGCTACAGGCTGACAGATCATATTCACCATCTCTCAGAATTATGTTTTTCTTGTGAACTTTCTCCTCAAAACTTTTGGTTTTATAATGGCTATTGCTTGGGCTCTTCAATGGACTCTTCTTTCCAGCCCCACCCCCTAAAGTGGCATAGCTAAAGCATGGTCTTCAATATCATTCTGATGTCTTATGGTTGTATTCAGTGCACACCCTAATCCTAAAGAAAGTTTATGAATTTAAACCTATGTTGATATGTACAAAAAATAAAAACATTAAAGGTGTATGCTGCCACTCCTTTACTGCTTAGAGAGAAATTTGTCACAAAAAATAAACCTCCTCTGCAATACTACAAACCCCAAAGTTTGGTTGTTTAGTAGTATATATCCTTCTTAATGAAATAAATCACATTATTCTAGAAATTCCATTTACTTCTCTAAAACCTTATTTTGTTTGAATGCGGCTCACATGTAGAGTTTGTCATTTGCAGCTTACATTGAGCTGGAATTTTGAAAAACCAACTTCAATCCAAGCACAACTTCTAGCATAATGACAACCTACCATTCATGGTTATAGCGTGTATAGTATTCTAAAGTTAGGTTTGGCATTTGAAGCTCACACTTGAATCATCTGGCTTGAGTTCATGTTAAAGTTCTGAACATCTAGTATTGGAAACTGGTTTATAGCGTTGGCATAAATTCAAGTGCTTCAAACATCAGTGTGCGACATCGCAGTAAAAATTAAAAAATTATACTCATGTACTTGGCACAATTTACTTTTGTTGTTTATGAAGTTGTTTCCAAGTGAATCTCCCCGTCAAATAAAGCAAATGCCCCACTAATAACTACGAAGAAAGGAGCATGCCTCAACAAATCAAGAAATTAGGTAAAGCTATAATCAAGTTGAGAGGGTGTTATATACTAATAGAAGTTCCTCCACTGAAGTATGTTGATTTTAGTGAAGTTTCAAATTGGAAAATTCAGAAACATCAAATGTTCATTTTACCCTTTTCCTAACAGTAGATTTTTCTTAATATCAAAGGCAACCTCACACTTCACTTTAATGGCCGAACACCACAGTTTTATGATAATGCGAACCAATTGCAATTTTTGCACAAAAATTAAGCAGCCAAACGAATGAGCTGGTTACAATATATTTGTTGGTAAGGCAATTTAAAACTGGAAAAGGAATAAGTAGTATATCTAAAATGGAATACTGATATCCATTAATAATAGCTTGAATTGTAACCAATCAAACAAGGCGTTACCTTCCGATCCAATATCACATTTTTGTTACCGTCAGGGTGATGCGAGATCATTTACACGTAAGAACAGCAAAAGGTTTTTATCAAAATATAATTAAAAAAAATGCAATAGAATGACTACCTGAACCTCGGGTTCCTGTGGCGTCTCTGTTTCAGTAGCTTCTCCAGGCGACGCGTAACTACCGTATATAAGTCTATGCTTTCGTGATATATTGGGCGATAGAAATTGGGCGTGAAGGCAAAAAGTTTTGGCTCTTGAGTCATTTCTGATTCTGAAATTGACAAAGAAAGGAGAAGAATTAGCCGAACTCGAAGGCACGGTGGTTAGAAATGGCGGACTTGCTCGGAAGGCAGGAGTTCGAAGGAGCAACGACATTGATGTTTAAACCGGTCGGAGCTTTGATTGACTGTCAATGGCGGAACCGAGAGGTAGAGAGAGAAATGGGGCAAGTTTAAGAATGAAGAGATGGGAGAGGAAGCAAAATGAAGGTTGTAGAAAGATTTTGATTACGCGCTTGGCGAAGGCTTTAAGGGTTGGAGTGTAGAAAGATTCACCGGTCCGGACCGGAATAATTAGGATCGAAAATGGACCGAATATTTCGGTCCAGGTTCGGTCCAGGTTCGGTCCAGGACCGGATGGACTGAAAATGTGTTAAACTTTTAATTTTTTTAAAATTTTTAAAATTATTTTTATTCATTCTTTTCGCACTAATCATATGGCGGGGACCGGACCAAGTGTTAATTATTTTATTTTATTTTATTTTTTTCACTAAAATTTTATTTTATTTTATTTTTCCACATACTTTCTTTTTTTTAAAATAAAGGTTCGGACCGGACCGGTTTTGGACCGGACCGGTTGGGGACCGGATTACTTGGACCGAAGACCGGACCAGTTTGTTTTGGTCCGGTCCGGTCCAAAACAAACCGAAAATAGAACACTCCTAATTGTGGGTTTCACTCACTTTGTATTGTCATTCATCATCGGTCTTACATTATGGGTGCGTTTTGTCGGATGGATTAGGGAGATTATGAGCTTTATTGGAGATGAAAGGTATAGGGTATTATGAAATATTCTTCAATATCACACAAATATATTTTGAAAATCACGGGAAATTACGAGGATAATTAAGGAATTATAATCCTCGATTCCTCGTCATCCATCCGGTAATTCGGGAAAATAATCGTGTGTTAGTATTTATTTCGTTTTTATTTAAAAGTATAAAATAAAAGAAAATTTTACCGAAAATCACTTGTTAAATAAGGTCCATTACAAGTTTACAACTAACCACCCGTTAGTTAATTAATTGTCCAGAATCACCTATAACATGTGCTCCGTCACCAAAATTTAACCCCTCCATTATCCGTCCAATTTTTCGTTATAAGGTTCAACATTTTTAAAATTTTATACTCTCTCTAAACCATATTTCGGTTCATTAAATAGGATATGAAGGAGAACCGTTTATTTTACAAAAACAAAAAGAGGAGAAAACAAACTCAATTAAAAGAACCGAAATTTGTGATATACGATATGTACCTAAAACTTATCCTCTCCAATCCGAAACAAAATTCTAACCTCTCAAGTCTCAAGCCTTAAATATCCTTCGTTCATCAAGAGAGTGATGAAGGTGAGCGAATTCGGTTAGTTTTATGAATCCTGACTATGAAACACTAAATTTGTTCGATTGTTCATGTTAAATATTATTTTAGGAATCTTGTTTTGACTTAAGCATTTGGTTTGAAGTTCAATGAATGAAAATATTGTGAATCAATATCTCATTTGCATGCAAGAATGTGAAACCCTCGATTCGTTCGGATGAAGCACATTATTGATGAAATTGACACTACAACACTAATAAGTATTGATAGCTAGCGTTCGAAAAACGCTATAATATAGTCATAGCGTTTTTATAAATGCTATGACAGAGCCCGCTATAATACGGTTACGGGTTTTCACAGCGTTTGTGCAAACGTTGTGAAAAGGTGGACCAATTATAGCGTTTGCTGAAACGCTATGGAAAAGTGGGCAATAACAACGTTTTCTCAAACGCTATGAAAATAAGGTCATTAATATCGTTTGTTGAAACGTCATGTAAAAGTGGATAGTAATAGCGTTTCCTCAAACGCTGTGGAAAAGTGGGCAATAATAGTGTTTCCTCAAACGCTACGGAAATAGGGTCATTAAACGTTGTGGAAATAAGTTCAAGCATAGCGTTTGTTAAAACGCTATCGAGCGTTATATAACCCGATTATAGTGTTTGTGGAAAATGCTATAGAATCCAATTATAGCGTTTTCTATAAACACTATTGGAATTCAATAATGGCATTTCTAATCAAATAACAAAAGTTATGTGCACGCATTATTTCTATTAAAAGAACATCATATAAGCCACACTGTTTCATTTAAAATATTCAAAATAATACAAAATCATTAGTAGATTAAAACAATTTTTCTACAAGAGAACAAATTTTTAAAATATTAATTTAATATGGATAACCAACTAAATGTTATTTCATATTAGAATAACTTTGTCTGAGGTCTAGGCAATTGTTGTACCAACAACTCTAACTTCAACTATAAACCTTGCTCGAATACATCGTGGCGGTTCAGTCTACTGCAAAATCCTATAACTTCAACAATGAACCTTGCTCAAATTCATCCGTGACTGATTTGGAATATGAATCTTCTCAAGATTTTTGCAAGGTGCGCGACAACCGAAGCCTAGCTAGCTAAGTGCCCGTTTGGGAGCAAGCTTATGGAAGCTTATTGGAGCTTAAGGAGCTTAAAGTAGATGAAAAATGGCACTGTTTTCCGTGGATTGGCGTTTGGCAGTGGTAGATGAAGCTAGCTGAAGGGAGATGATGGTAGATGAAGGTAGATGAAATTTTGCCAAATTCATAAGCTGCTCAGGGCAACGGTATGGAAGATGAAGCTAACTAAAGCAACAAATGGGACATCAATACCTTACACAGTGAGTTGGTTTGGTTAAGCTTTTAGATTTTTGAATCTCGGCATGCCACAAAAATTCACAATCAGCCTTTCAACCTTTCTTTGTCCATGTGTAAACCTCTGTTGAATTTTTTTATTATCTGGAGAGATGTAGGCCAATCAAATAATTAGTTTGGTTAAGCTTTTGGATATTTATGAATCTCTGTATGCCACAAAAGTTCACATTCAACATTTCATCCTTTCAATCTTTCTTGAGAGCGTATCGTATCCATGGTTGATTCTCTATTAGCAAGGGTGGCTCAACAGCTCCGCCTCTTCGGTCCTCCATTCTCCGCTGACCAACTCACCCTCGGCTTCAATGTTGTTGCTGCTCCAAGAGATGGAAAGCTTGTCATTTCCAAGGGATTCTCAGCCAACCACCCTAAAGCTAAGAGATCTGCCGTTCTTGTTTGCCTCTTTGAAGACGACCACGGAGAAGTGCGCGTCATACTTACCAAGCGCTCCTCAAAGCTCTCCTCCCATGCCGGTGACATGGCATTGCCTGGTGGCAAGGCAGACGAGGCTGACGTGGATGACGCTGCTACAGCTCTCAGGGAAGCAATGGAGGAGATCGGCCTCAACCCTCTCCTCGTTCAAGTTCTCACTATTCTCAACCGAAGGTACTTACTTACGCTTTTAAAACAAAAACGAACAGCTTATCGTCTTTATTTCACCCAGAAGGTTACCTGCCATCTCCTGTCCACGAACGTACCATGAACCGAATCCTCGTTGAGGAAGCAGCTATCGTCTTTATGCTCATCTTATCGTCTCTATTTTCTCCAGTTATGTCGAGAAGTTATTCCGAACGGCGTATGATACCCTCGTATCGATATGTTGTTCTGCAATAAATTACACAACAACCAACCAACAGCTACTCACACGTACAATGGCGTTTTTGTTAATACGTAATTTCATTTCTTTTGTATCAAATGTTGACATATATTAGGGTTTGTAATTATAACAATTAAAATACTGAATTAATTCGGTAATTATATTATGCTCACATTCACTTTTCGTTGGAGTAATGAGAAAAACAACTATTATTATAACACAATGTTGGATAACAATTATTATAGTACGTAACAAACAACTATAATAGGTAATGACCAAATTAAAAAACATTAAATTATAATATGAAGGGCGTTTTTGTCAATTTACATTTCCATCAGGTACGATAAGCTCGAAATTCCCAAACACTCAACAAGCTTAAAAAAATGCATCAGCTACTTCAATCAGCTTCATCTTCAGCTTCAGCTTCATCTTCAGCTTCAGCTACAATCAGCTTCAGCTTCAGCTCCGACGAGCCAAACAGACCCTAAGATGTATATAAAAAAAAGGAACAAAGTAGTGTCAATAGTGATCCTAGAAAATACTAAAAAAAAATATTTGATATGCAAAATGAGACAATAGGCTAAGAGTGTTGTTGATAACATCACTAACAATAAGGTTCCTTTTATATTGATGAAGCTTATTTGCATAATTGGGAAGGAAAATCATATATATTTGTTGATCGTTTTCAACTACTCCCCCATTTGACTAATATTAGGCATAAAGCAAAGCGGATTACTTATATTACTATCAAAGTAGACAATTCTTTCAACAATAAGGTGGAGTAATAAAAATAAGTAAGAGGCATATACTTGTCAGCCAAGGACTCGCTCTAAATGGTGACTTGTAGCGTGTACTTGCAAAGTATGAGCATGTTGTCTCGGGGGCTAGTGCTGAAGCTGATAAATCCAAACATGAAACTACAATTTGTGATCTAGACCAAAACATGAATGCCTGTGAACATGTGACTAGAGAAATAACAAAGGATTAGACCAAAACGTTAATATGGACATTGTAATTTACAATAATTCAATAATCATACCTATTTTGGAAAATGGATGGTCAAGGGGAAGCGAATAAATGCCTCTTATTTCATTTAGTTATTACTAGAACTCCTAGTTTACCGGTCTCGACAAAAAGAAGAAAAAGCATACGCGAGTCTTCTTAATTTGACATTAACGTCAACAAGTCAAAGAGATAACAATATGACAATTATGCTTACCTAAATAGTACATCAAATATAATATTCACCCTTCCCAAAACTTTTTAAAAAAGGTATAGCTCCACCTTGAGTTTCTAACTCAACGACCAAATCAAAACATGAAGAAAAGGAATACTAGAACTCCTCGTTGTTTTACGGTTTTATTCGATTCTAAATTCAATATCTTTAAAAGGAATATTAGTGGCCTATTTTTTTCACCTCCCCATACCTCAGCCATAGATCCCTTCTTTTCTTGTTTTTGAATTGGGGAACCTCATAAGATTCAAAATCGAATTGTCAACAAATCGGTTGCATCAAAAGCCCAATAAATAACCCTTTACAGTTACGTCTCAGGAATTATTGCCTCAAAGGATAAACAAACCTTATTCTTTCAATCAAGGAACTACAATAACCCTTTACAGTTACATCTCAGGAATTATTGGTTCAAATGAAGGAATAATGGCACATTCTATCCAATAAAGGTTAAACCTTTATTACCTATGAACATGTTCTCTTATGTATCTAAATAGGAATATCTCAGTTACGACTCAATTCCTACTTAGGTTAAAGTGGTTTAGATTTATACTAAACCTACAAAAATCAACCTTTCCATAGGATTTAAAGCGATTTACACAAACTAGATATTAGAACAATTCAATCCATCATAGTCCAAGGTATAAACGATTCCCTATCTACCTTGGAACCACATAAGGTTTTTAGCCACTCAAACTCATGGTTAATCCTGAATTTGATTTGAAATGGGAAATCAACACAATCAAAAAGGAAAAGGGAATAAAAAAAAAGTACCCAACTTTATTGAATCAAAACAACTTCCAAACTTGCAATCTCTAACAACTTTCCAAACAAACTCTAACAAACTCCAACTGGATCTTCCTCAAAAACTAACTAACCAACAATGGTGAATAAAAAATAAAAAGACAAATTTTCCTTCAATCAATCAAAATTCCACTTTCACAACCTAAACAATCTTCTTTCTTCTCTTCGGTGGGCGTCCTTTTTACGGACTTCGGATCTCTACTTTTATAACCTGGAACCCTACAAAACTCGCGGGATGGGCTGAAAGTTTGAAATAAAATAAGAATCGACGCTCAGGGAAATATCTCGGTTTGGATCTCGGCCGAGATTGGTCGACTTCGGGGCCGAGATTTCGACTTCGTCCTTCACCGTCATGAGATATCGGTCTGGGTTACCCGAGATGGTGACCGAGATTTTCCTGCAGTGGCTTCCAAGCCTCCTGTCTCGGACCGAGATTGGTGGATCTCGGCCAAGATTCTTCACAACCTCGGGCACTTTGCCTCGGTTGCTCTTTAAGTGTAGTTCTCTCCCTTCCAATGCTCGTATGACAGCTCCTATGCGTCCACCCCGAGACTAGCTTAGTCCTCAAAATGCATCGTTTTAGCTCCAAAACACGCCAAAGTACCTACAAAGTAACCACAAGCGTGTGTAGACATCCATACTTGCAAAGTAACACTAAACAAGCATAAAAGACACAAACTATGGCTAAAACATGCATGCAGAAAGGGAAAAACTTCCATCTCGGACCGAGATAGGTGGATCTCGACCGAGATGCTCCTTGGTCGTTCCCTTCATGCGTTTAGCTTGATTCCTAGCCCTTTCCCGTGCACGTATGCTCGCTCCAATGCACCCACTTCGAGGCTTGATCCTGAAATACGTTGTTTTAGCTCCAAAATGCGCCAAATCACCTACAAAGCCACAAATAGTGTGCGTAGACATCTATTCTTGCAAAGTAGAACCAAACAAGCATAAATGACACAAACTAAGGCCAAAACATGAATGCGAAAAGGGAAAATCTACCTAAATGCATGACTAAAACAGGTCAATAAATCATGTTATCAAGATGTTTTGTTAAGGATAGGGTGTGTGATCTAATTATAGATGGACGTAGTTGTTTTAACATTGCTCGCCTAGAAATGGTTACCAAATTACAACTAACCTTAATAGATCACCCAAAACCTTATAAGATATCTTGGTTGAATGAACAAGGAGAATTAACGATTAATAAGCAAGTCAATGTGAGTTTAGGTCTAGGGAATTATGAAGACACTATTTCATGTGGCGTTGCTCCTATGAACGCTTGTCATATGTTATTAGGTCGTCCTTGGCAATATGACAGAGATGTCGGTCACAAGGGCCGAACTAACTGGTATACTTTTGAGTTTCATGGCAGCACCTTCACACTTAAGCCTATGAGCCCTGACGAGAAAGCTACATTGATCAAGAAGAGGCCTCAGAAACCCGACACCGGAGTTGTACAGCCGGAGCGTACGAAGTCCGACACCATAGTTGCACCATCGGAGTCTACGAGTCTTGATGCCGAAGTTGCAGAACCAGAATCTACTAGCATGAGAGACGTCTTCACCCCGTCATTGGACACATTCTAGACCGAGTTCCTCAATTCAGATACCAATCTTATGCTCATGAGCAAAGACGGCGAGGTTCAACGGTCATCCACTGTCCCCGTTCTACCTGAAAATATTCAACAGGTCATGACAAGGTTTCAAGATATATTTCCAGAGGAGCTACCACTTGGCATGACACCAATTAGAGGAATTGAACATCAAATCGATCTTATTTCTGGCAAGGCCTTACCCAATCGTCCAACTTACAGGATGAATCCCCAGGAAACACATGAGATTCAAACGCAGGTACAAGAATTGTTGGATAAGGGATATGTGAGAGAAAGTCTAAGTCCATGTGTGGTACACGTCCTCTTAGTGCCTAAGAAAGACGGCAGCTGGAGGATGTGTGTGGACTGCATAACCATCAACAACATCACCTTCAAATACAAACATCGCATATCACGGCTCGATGACATGCTAGATTAGTTGCACGGAGCTCGTATGTTCTCTAAAATAGATCTCCGGAGCGGCTACCATCAGATCTGTATGAGAGAGGGTGATGAATGGAAGACTGCGTTCAAGACAAAGTTCGGTCTATATGAGTGGTTGGTGATGCCTTTTGGCCTAACCAATGCCCCTAGTACTTTCATGCGTCTTATGAACCATGTTCTTAGACCTTTTATAGGGAAATTTGTGGTTGTATACTTTGATGATATACTTATCTGCAACCAAATCCAGGAACATGAGAAGCACCTCATGGAAGTACTTGCTATTTTATGTAGCCAACATCTCTATGAAAACCTCAAGAAATGTGAATTGTGCACTGATCAAGTCACATTCTTGGGTTTTGTTGTCAACTCACAGGGTTTGAAGGTAGATGATAGCAAGATTAAAGCCATCCAAGACTAGTCCACACCAAAGACTGTCACGCAGATCAAAAGCTTTCACGGATTAGCTAGCTTCTACTGTAGATTTGTGAAGGATTTCAGCACCATAGCAACCCCCCTAAATGAAATAACAAAGAAGAAGAGTGAATTCATATGGGGAAAAGAGCAGCAGACCGCATTTGAAGAAGTGAAGATGCGCCTCACACAAGCACCACTACTAAGCCTACCGGACTTCAACAAACCTTTTGAGGTTGAATGTGACGCTTCTAGAATCGGTATTGGAGGATTGCTTATGCAGGAAGGCAAGCCTATTGCCTACTTCTCCGAGAAGTTGAAAGAAGCCACCCTGAACAACTCTATGTATGATAAGGAGTTATATGCACACTTTCAGGTTCTAAAGGGTTGGCAACATTACCTACGGCCCAACGAGTTCATATTGCACACTGATCATGTACAAATCCCTCAAACACTTCAGAAGCCAAGATAAAGCTCGACAGATGCATGGGAGATGGACGGAGTTCATAGAGCCCTTTCCCTTTGTGATCAAATACAAGAAGGGCAAGGAGAATGTAACACCCCGAATTCTGAGAACTCGGAGCGTTACTGACTAGGACCTCACAATGGGTCCCGGCCTTAGGTTGACGTCAATAACGTCGGATCTTGCAACAAGGCACAAATATTTTAAATCAAATCCTTTCACAAATAAGTACTTAACTCAAACATACACCGGTCCGTACATCAGCCAACTGGTATTTCAATAACTTTACTGTAATGAAATGAATAAACATAAAATATAACAACCAACACCCTAACTCTTAGTACGGAAACCCGGCTTGTCACCCCACTTCCGATTTCTCGGTAGAGATCTATCTTGCAAAAACCTAACAACACGGTAAAACCGTTAGCTACAATTCTAATACTAAGGTCACTAAAGCACACACACATATAAAGAAATATTGTAAATCAATCAACATGCACGTACACTCAATGTCCCCGTTTATTATCTTTCATTAGGTGGATTTGATCATTCTATTTTCCAACTTTTGCTTGTAACACAAGAGTCTTCCGACTTTTGCCCCCGTCCCGTTTACCAATATGACTGGTTTTGATGCATCTCCCCCGTATACACTACTAGACTGGTCGCGGGGCAATCCTCCGGCACCATCGGCCCGGACCCACGGTTACGGCACGTTATCATACACTTGTGCCTCTCATTAAAATTAAAATACAATGATCTAGTTCATTCATTTTATTTCACAAGAATAACACACACTACCCTAGTGCACACTCGGTATTAAAACTAAGTTGATGCAGGAGCATCTCTCAGCTCGACTTCACTCCCTTGCACCTATGGACCTATGAGCAAGAGGAGACGAGTTACCCATGGAGACGATCTCGACCGAGATGTGGAGAGAGAGCTCGGCCGAGATATGGAGAGAGACGGCCGAGATCATGAGAGAGACAACCGAGATCATGACCGAGACTTGGAGGAGAGAATGGGCCGTGATCCACTTGATCCGTATGAAGAAGAAGCACGTTGGGCTGCATTTGAAGGAAGAAGATTTCGGGCTAATTTAAGTGGCTAAATCAGACCCAACTTGCTTTTTGTTTTAAAGCCCCATTCTTGGACATCTTTTAAATAAAAGATGGGCTTACTTTTAATTATTCGTTTTGGACTTTTAAGACTTGTTAGTTCAGCCCATTAGTTTATTTTATTTCTCTTTTATTTTTGATCTTATCTCTTGGAGATTTGATTTTATCTCTTTAAGCTAGATTGAGCACGATCTTGGATCAAGCCCATAGCCCGTAAGAAACCCTAGATGACGCACCTCTAGCCTATATAAGGTCTAGGCTGGACGTCCTTCTTGCTTACCTTTGAATGAATTAAACACAAGTACTTTCGAGTATTGTTTCTCTTCTATCTCATATTCTTCTCATGGAATCGAGACACCTTACTATGTTAGCGGAATCCGTTTGCCCAACAACTTTGGCGCTGTTTTGAGTTGTGTCACTTGGATTGGCAAGTTGGTGCTCTCAATCATCTCCGGGTGACTTCTCGTGCTTTGGGGACAATCGCTTTCCCCTCTGTGTGAGATTGTAGCGGAAGGGCTTCTTCAAGTCATTCCAAGTTGTGTGTTAGGGCCTTTGTTTCCCTATCGTGCTCTTGGTTGCCTTAAGGGTTCGACCAAGTCTATCCATCTATCGATCCTTCACAATCATTGGATCATTCCTCCATTTTTTTTTTTATTTCAAGTTTCCATCTTTTTATCCATTTTCTTCATTGCGAGTCTTGGTGTTGAAAGATCGGGCCAACTGACGGCTAACCCCGTATCAAATTGGTATCAGAGCTTTAGGTTCATCAACACCTTCTCACGTCCCATATAAAACACAAAAAAAAATCGAGCTTTCAAGATCCGTCAAGGAAGTTCTACACAAAAAGAGTCACCGGAGCAGGATCCGTAACGGTTAGTTCTACTATTCTCGTTATTTTTCTGTGATTTTCAATTCCGCATTCAATTTCTTGAAAAGAAGGATTTTTGTGGCCTATTGTTGATTTGAATACATATTTTTTCCTAAGATTCGATCTTTTCTCGTTTTGATCGGAATCTCACCCATCCACCACCACAAAACGTCCCGCCGCCCAATACCCGCCGCTTGTCACCACCGGCGCCGCCCATCCAAGGCTCTGCCCTTGCGCAACCTTCACCCGAGGCTACGGCCTCAACCCTTGCCCGCCACCCTCAACCGCCGCCCTATCCCACCGCTCCTACAGGCGTCATCCTTTGCGCCGCCGCCCGAAGCCTCAGCCGCTGCCCAGTCCTTTCGGCCTCAGCCCTTGCCCGCCACCCTCAGCCGCCGCCCTATCCCGCCGCTCCTACAGGCGTCATCCTTTGCGCCGCCGCCCGAAGCCTCAGCCGCCGCCCAGCCCTTTCGGCCTCAGCCGAAACCCGAACCTATCCCAGCCGAGATTTCTATCTCTGCGCCGCGGCCGTCGCCCCCTCGAAACCCTAGCCGTCGCCTCCGGCGTCGCTAAACCCTAACCCTAACCGTCGGGCCTCGTCAAACCGGCCCAACCCGACCTATCTCGTCCCATTAACCGAGATCAAAATAAAAATAAAAATAAAAAAAATAAAAAAAATTCGGAACCGAACCAAAGAGGTTCAGCCGCCGGTCTGCCGCCCGCCGCTCCGCCGCTGGTCCGCCGCCGCCGCCCTTGGTTAGTCTCGCAAGTGCTTAGTTAAAAATAAAATAAATAAAAAAAAAAGAAGAAGGCCAAAGGCTGTACAAAAAAAAAGAAAGACGTTACTTGTGAGCTAAGTCTCTCAGTTTCTGCGGTTATGCATCTTGTGCGAGTTTTATTTTGGCAGGCGTTCCTTTTGAGCGTGATTGATATATATTTGCTTCCTTGGGAGCTCCCTACATCGCTGCAGGGCAACCATAAATTGCACTCCTTCCTTTTTTCCCTTTTTATCTTTTTCCTTGTTTTCTTTTACCTTCCCTTTCCTTTTTGCTTATTTCATTTTTTCCTTTTTATCTTTTTCCTTGTTTCCTTTTACCTTCCCTTTCCTTTTTGCTTATTTTATTTTTTCCTTTTTATCTTTTTCCTTGTTTCCTTTTACCTTCCCTTTCCTTTTTGCTTATTTCCTTTTTCCCTTATTACTTTTTTCTATTTTATTTCCCTTTTCCTTTTTGTATTTTAATTCTCAAAAAGTCGCAAATTATCTTTTCTATTTTGAGATTATTGATTTGTTAGTTGAGAATATTGCAGGCGAGTTTAGTTTTGCTTTTCTTGCTAGCACCACACAAAAAGACCTTTTCCTTTTGAGATCTGGTTTGTTCACCTTGTTTTCTTGCCTAAACGCATTAACCTATTGATTGCTTGAGACATTTTCTTGTAGATTCACAGTGATCCTCGCAAACCGGATAAGAGGAAGTTGCGAAGCTTACGAGATAGGTTCTGAGCGAGACACTTGAAGAGGGTAGTCTAAGAAGTTATCTTTAACTAACCTTGACGTGTTTGCTTGTTTTGAGTTATGTCTGCAGGAAGGGAAAACGAGAACCAGATACCCGAAGTTCCACGGGGTACGGATTTCGAGACTATGATGGCCCGCGTCATGGAAAGATTAGATGCCATCGAGGCACAAAACGCAAGGGTACCCCCACGGGTGGAGCCACCACCACCTCGTCCGCCCATATTCCGGGCCAATCCGGGACTCATGCAACCGAGACGAGCCTTACGGAGAGAGCTGGACTTCGACGATGAACATCTAGTATTGGAGACTGAAGTATATTCTAACGCTAAGGTGAAGATACCCCCATTTGAAGGGAAGTGTGATGCTGATGTGTACCTTAGGGCGCAGATGTGGGAAAGGGGAAGCGTGAGAACCGGGGTTCGATCCCTCTGCACCTAAAATTTTCAAAACAAGCAAAAGTCCCATTTTTATATTTCTTTCACTCACAACAATAGCCATCCATAAATCAGTGCAGGTTGGATACTCGACACTCACCGGTGTGTCAATTGACGGAGGGAATGCTTCACGTGATGACGGCTCCTCTGTGATTCACCGGTGATCGGCGGTGCTCTCCGGTGTCGAAGGAAAATTTTCCGGTACGAGAGATATGTGCAACAGGCGGCAGAGGGGTGGTAAGATATGAAGGTGAAGGGAAGAAGGAGTGGTTCCCGGCGTGGTGCAAATCGGGATTAGGGCGAACTCTGGAAGAGTAATTCACCAGCGATATTGGTTGGCCTCGGGAGGGAAAACAGACGCTGTGAGGTGCGAAGCAAGAGGGATATCGGTGGTGATCGGAATTGGCAGTAGAGAGAGGTTTGGAAGGATGATGGGAATGGGAGATGAAGGTGAGCGAAGTCTGTGGGTGGCTTCTAGTGAAGAGGGATGCGAGTGTGATCGGGATTTGGCAGGGGAGAGGTCACTGCACATTGCCGAGAAAGAGCATTGCAGAGGGCGGTAGGGATATTCAGCAGTCAGGGGAAGTCGGAAGAGTGAAGGGGGTCGAGGTCTCTGGTTGCTTCGCTGTCAAAGTCTTCAAGCTTTCATCAATACCCAAAAGCCGTTACCTCCACCATTACAACTCTTGAATGTCGAAGAACGTTATCGGTGTAATGGTTGTTGTCTTTCCATAACTTGAAGAAGAGCGGCTATCTGGTTACAACATTGGGCTGAATTGGAAGAAGAAGGGTGAGGGAGAGATGGGCCAAAGCATGTCCTAGATGAGACACAAGGGGAAGTAGTGGGCCGAAGGAGAGAGGGCAAATAAGTTGGCCCGTCAAGGAGAGATCTGGTACCCTCACGGTTCGTTGAACCGGCAGGTCGAGTCCGGTTCGGTTTAGTGATCCAAACAATTCTTTTAAGGTTGGGTTTGGTTTCGATCGGTTATTATTTTAAAATTTCAATTCGGGTTCTCGGTTTAAATAAACTAGAAATTAAGTAAATCAAATCTAAAATAACGAGAGAATTTATTAAAAATTTTCCGGGTATTATAGAGAATGTGGTAGCTGATGCATTGTCATGAAGATACACACTTCTAACCACCTTGGACTCAAGAGTGCTTGGTTTTGTGTATATCAAGAAGCTACATGATGCTGATCCAGATTTTGGAGAGATTTAATTTTTCGAGGTTGCAAAGATTGAGGACCCACAAGAAAATTCTACATCTTTGATGGGGTTCTCTTTAAGGAAAATAAGGTATGCATTCCCAGATTTTTTCTTACACTATTTATTGACCGAGGAAGCACATTGAGGAGGTTTGATGGGACACTTTGGAAATCATAAATTTTGGGTTTGAATTAAATCCTAAAAATAGTGGTGCATCAAATTTTTTTTTTTTTTGAATTTACGAAAAAGTTTTATAATGATCATGGGCCTATAAAGACTATTAATAAGACGATTAATGATATATGCAAGTAGAGGGAATAACATAGTATTACCCGATTTGTGAGGATATGGCGCAATTTTTTTATTGTCACAATTATTAGTAATAAGAAAGGATCGTAAATTCTTGGTGTAATAATTTTTCACTGATCAGGTGTGATTAGTCTCATCAGTGTAAGAATTAAAAATTATTCTTCCAACTCGTCCCCCGCGAATTGGGTGAAAGTAGGATACTCCAAATTCGGGGATCAAAGAGTTTTATAAAACGTTCTTGGTGAAAAAAAATCTTAACCAAAGATCCCACTAAATTCTTGATCTCTCTCAATATCTCTTTCAACTCGAAAACCCAGAAATCTAAATTTTTGGAATGTTTTTTTGTCATTTGTTAAAAAAAAAATTCAATTTTTAGACAAGACCTACCACACTTTAGGAGTTCATTTCTTTTGGCCCCATATGCTCAAGGATGTCGAGCATCTAGAGAAAAGGTGTTTGGACTATCTTAAAGCCAAATCTCGTTTACAGCCGCATGGTCTTTACATGCCGCTGCCCACCCTTACGGAACTTGGGAAGACATTTTCATGGATTTTATTGTGGGATTACCTCTCACTAAGAGAGGGAGAGATTCTATCTATGTTGTTGTTGAAAATTTTTCCAAGATGTCTCACTTCATTGCTTTTCACGAGACGAACGGTGTTACCAATATGGCTAATCTTTTCTTCCGAGAAATAGTAAGGCTACATGGAATTCCCAAAACCATTGTAAGTGACAGGAATGTAAAGTTTCTAAGCTCTTTTTGGCGGACCCTTTAGGGAAAGCTTGGCACCAAGCTCCTATTTTCCACATCGAGTCATCTCCAGACCGATGGGCAAACTGAGGTAACAAATCGAACTCTTAATACTGTTCTAAGGACCATCATCCACAAGAGTTTTCGAGCATGGGAGGATACCCTACGCCACGTGGAATTTGCGTATAACAGAACCATCCATTCTTCTATGCAGCTTTCACCTTTTGAGTGTGTTTGTGATATGAACCCCTTAACCCCACTTGATCTTATGCCCTTTCCTATAGAGAGAAGGAAAATTTTGATGTAGGGAACAGGTGGAATTCATAAAAGAACTGCATGAGAGGACCAAGAGCCATTTGATGAAGAAGTCGGAAGCCGTAGCTGTACGAGCCAACCAAGGAAGATGACGTGTCATATTTCAGCCATGAGACCTCGTATGGTACACTTGAGGAAATAACGATTCCCATCCAAGAGGAAGAACAAGTTGGATGCACAAGGCGACGCCCATTCAAGGTTCTCAAAAGAATCGGACATAATGCATATCAGTTAGAGCTTCTAGGGGACTATGAAGTCAATGCCACCTTCAATGTTGCGAACCTCACTTCTTTCCACGATGATGAAGATATGATGGATTCGAGGTCGAATCATTTTCAAGAGAGGGAGAATGATGCAAGAGCATCTCAACCACCACCTACATGACCAATCACAAGAGCTCAAGCCCAACGAATGAGAGAATAAATAGGAAGAGAGATGCATGAATTAGAAAGTTGCTATATTTAGACGGGAGTATTATAAGAGAGTTCAAGAATGGTGTTACATGTATAGCCCGAGGACCATATCCACGTACAAGATGAAGAACACGAGCAGAAGAGAGGAGGCCAAGATGATTTTTGTTCCAACCGAGATGAGTTCAAAGAAGACCGAGATCCATCAGGAAAAGTTGAACCGGACGTGCGTGAAGAGAGCTGGATAAAAAAAAAGGTTTCTTGTGCCAATTTAAGTGGCTAAATTAGGCCTAACTAGATCTCTTATTTTCAGCCCATATTTGGACTTCTTTTTATTAATATGAGCTTGCTTTTATTTGTTTTGTTTTGGGCTTTTTAGGTTAGATTTTTCAGCCCTAGATATGATCTTATTTTTAAGATTTGATTTTATATTTTCTTATTTGGGCTCTAGATTAGATTCTCAAGCTCGTAGATTATATCTTATCTTGTGTAACCCTAAAGGACGTCCCACAACCTATATAAGGCATTTAGGGGAGACGTTTTTCCTCAACTCATGTATAAAAACAAAACTTTGAATACTTTCAATATTTACTTTTCTTGTGGAATCGGGAACGAATAGGTGGAATCCTATTCAACTGAGCGAGTGAATTCTCGTTCGCCAAGCAGCTTGGACTGCTTTGAGTTGTGTCACTTGGATTGGCAAGTTGGTGCTCTTAATCAACTTCAGGTGACTTCTCGTGCTTTGTGGACAATCGTCTTGCCCTCTGTGTGGGATTATAGCGGAATGGCTTCTTCAATCATTTCGGGTCGTGTGTTCGGGCCTTAGTTTTCCTAGTGTGCTCCCGGTTGCTTCAAGGGTTCGACCAGATCTATCCATCTACCGATCCTTCACCATCATCAGGATCTTCATCCATCATCATCCACATCTTTCTTCCACTTTTACGTCTTTTTCCATCTTTCTTGCATACGAAGTCTCGTTGTTAAAAGATCAGATAACCACACGGCTAACCCCGTATCATCTTCTTTAGTTTTGTGTGCAGTGAGTTTCGAACTTAAGACCTGTAGCATGTGCATAGTTTTTTTTTTTTAGAACTTTAGTTAGAGCAGCCTACTTGGAGATCAAGTTTCAATACCTTAAAATCATCATCTAACGTTGAATTTTTGATAGTAGAGGGGAACATGTAGTTTATGTTGTCAAAATTCGAGAACAATCCAACGGTTGTACCATTTTTATATTTTACAAATCATAAAACATATAACTAACTATTATAAAAAAATAAAATAAAAAGGTATATATATATATATATATATATATATATATATATATATATATATATATATATATATATATATATATATATATATATATATATATATATATATATATATATATAACAAGTGTTTATGGATGTAAAGTTAATTATGGTTGAATGTTTAATCATTCAAAACACTATTATTGGAGTTTTACAATTTTATAATTATAAAATGTTATGCCTTTGGTTTTTCATTTTTAAAGCTCTTTTTTTTTATGAATTTATAAAAATTTAGTGAAATTTGTGTAGCTTTATACTTATATTTTTCTAGTGTACTCAAAGTATTTAATTTCATGAAATAAATATATTTTAAAAAACTATGCAATATACATAAATAAAATTTAATAATAAAATATAAATTGTGAGAAATATGGTATGGTAAGTTGGTCACAAGTCTGGATAATATATTTTGAATTTGCAAACAAATATGAAAAGCTTATGATAAGAAAAGACAAGATGTGCTATAATTAGATGTCCTTTCACTTCTCTTCATGTGGGACAAAAGGATAGGCTAATAATTTAATGATGTTTATATATTCTCTTTAATGTTTATTCATTTCTTTATATCTAATTGAAAAATATTCCTTTGTTTAAATAATCAGAAAACTGGAAATTCCCAATTTACAATTCAAATTACAGCTTTGTCAAAGTTGGATTTAGGGTGGAAAAAGGAGAATTGGGAGGGTTTTCTTCTTCTTCTTCTTCTTCTTGTCTTGTGGTGGTGGACTCATCATTGAGTCTGTTCACCACTTCGAAAACCCTTGGACTTCCTTTTTTTCCCCCAATAATTCAATTGTTTTTCTTCTTTGCTGAAACCCGTCTAAATCTTTCCGGATTGGGTTTCTAGGGTTTCAGCTTTCAATCTGTTTGTTTCGATTTCGAGTATAATTGATAATGTCGAGTAAAAGGGAAGAAGAGAGGAATGAGAAGATCATAAGAGGTCTAATGAAGCTTCCACCAAATCGTCGTTGCATAAACTGCAATAGCTTGGTATACATTATTTATCATTGTTGCTGCTTTCTGTTTCCTATGTTTGAATCTTAAATTGGATGTTCAAAGCTGTCTTGTTTGGATTTGGATGCTTCAGTTTGTTGTTTCCATGTGTATGTCTATGCTTTACGAAATTTTATTTTCTGTATTAGCTTGGATTTTTATTGAAATTTTATCTTCAAGTCCTGCAATATTTTGTTTTTTTTTGGTTAATTGACATATTTGTAGGGTGAATTATATTTATAAGCTGCATATTACGCTATTTTGAAGTATAGATACTACATACTAGTTGAGACTAGGAGGACTTCGAATGTTTTTACTTTCAACTTAAAAAGAATGTATGACAGCATACAGATACAGTTGATTTTAGTTGCACCAGAACTCTAGAGGGAAGAAAGATCAAATAAGAACAAATTACTTTAAAAAATCGTTATCAGACCTTCCATGCACTAAACAGTAAACACTAGGTGAATTTAGATATTTTAGCAGTTTTTTCTTAGAGCTGTTTGTTGTGCTCTGACTTCTGATAGCTAAGTTTAATCCTCATAAAAATCCTTGTCAGTTCGCATAGATCAAGGTTATCAGTCTGCATTTCTCAATTCCCGCTGTATTTTTCTTCTTTAGATTAGTTTAATTCCTTTGACACTTTGAGTGCACCATTGAAGATGCTATCTGGACAGATAGGATGTCATTATCTATAGTCAGCATTTCCATGCCTGAGCTGTGAGAGGGAGAGAGGTAGATGTCATTAAAAAACATTTCCTTTGCATTAGGTAGGGTCTTGCCTGCCTCTTATAGAAAAATTGTCCAGTCTGTTTTTTTTCAGGATTCATTGCTGGGTGTGTGATGATCTTTGCGATGCTACAGGGAAATCTCTGGCAGTTCTTTTTTGAAACAGTTCCTAATGAAATTTACGATCGATGAACAACGGGTCAAAGAAAACAAATTAAGTAAAAAAAATCTGTAATTAAAAAGGCATTCCTAGATGCTATTGTAGAAGGACAAAATATCCATGATCCCATGAGGCTAATATTGGTTTTCCTTCCGGTCTCTGGAAATCTTCCTCCATTTGTTTTTATTATTCTCAAACTACTACATAGAAATACCTAATTTGTTACTTTGGTGTATCTTCCATTTCCTTGTCTTCACCTCTGCTTCCCATTTCTCATTTTCTGCCATTGCTTCTTTTTCTGGCTGGACATATTCCAACTGGATTCAAGCACTGTAGAGCTTTGAGTTCAAAAAGGATTCTCAGATTGAGTTTGAAGTTTTACCTGTTTCGTTGACTTCGTCTGAGCATTATACTTTGTCTGGATGAACCACCAAACTTTGCCTCATATCCTCCTTTATATAAACCTGATTATTTTCAGGGTCTCCTATGCAGACTTTGCATCTGCCTGCTTTTGCTGGCTTCATTCTGATCGTTACCGCCCAAACGACAGTTTACTTTGCCATTTGAAGAGGTGTTAATCCTCGGATATTCATAAGAAATGTCTTGATTTTCCAATTACTACAGATTTCAGTTTCATGTTCATTATATATATACACGTATAGCACAGAATGTGTTTACAACTTAAAAGATGTTATATTGTGGCCACTTCTGTTTTCTTTTTTCACATTTATTGATCTTTAAGGTTCCTTTTTGCAGGGTCCTCAATATGTGTGCATCAACTTCTGGACTTTTGTTTGCATAACTTGCAGCGGGATTCAGTGAGTTCTTTTTGGTGATTTCTTTATTTAGTCTATGAATTTGAATGCTACATCTAACCTTGCAGAGTACAATCTTTATATTAGATATAGTCGGTAATATTAAGGAGTGCTCTGGGCATGTCATTGTTTCCAGTTGTTATCGGGACTAGGAAGGCCTAGATTAGGATTTAGTTTGGCCTTTGTTGACTAACATGATTACAAATCAAGGATTTTGTCCAAAATTTATGAAGTTGGTTATACCACCTATAACTACTTCTTTTGAGGTGAATTTTTGTTTGCGTTCCTCTTAGAGGTTGTTTGGCTACTTGTTTATGAATGAAAATTTGGTTGAAAATTCGTGGGTTTGTCACCAGTGAGAGGGGAATAGTTGTTTGTAAATGAATTTTTTTTATAAATGTTTCCAAACACAACCATAAAGTATGCTGTATTTTGCCTTCTCCGTGCAATTTATCAATAGGAGGTTGAAATGGTGGATTGGCTATTAATTCCTTTCCTCAATAAAGCTGTAAGCTAACAGCTAACAATAGCTGGATCACGGGTGGTTCATATTTATGAATTATGAAGGAATGCAAAAATTCTGGTTGAAAAATGTCAGGAACAAATACCTAACTAATATAGTCCCACATAATTGAGATATCTGGGTGCGGTCAAGGTGGTAAACTAAATGGAGCCGTAAACTGGTTTAATGATATCCCTGGCCCTGAATTACAATCACCAGAAGGTTTGTTGGGAAAGCTTCTTAATTATACTAGGATGATAGTTGCTAAACAGACTTGGTAGAAAATGGAGGATAGTTTGACTGCAAAAATGAAGTAGCAGCAACTTGCTATTTGGTGCTTATTATTCTCTAAGAGTAAGCTTTTGCAGTGGGTATGCCAAGATTAGTTTTCATGTACATGTGAAGGAGGCAGGAGCCGGTACAGATATGGTGCCCGTGCCCTTGGCCAATTTTGCATCTAGCATCCCTATCCTTGTGACAAAGCCCTTGTCCTTTTCTTTCTTTTTTTTTTACATTTAAGGTAATGGAAGGCAGAATACGGACATTACACCAGCATCTTAATAGCTTATTCATAGAATCTCTATCTGGTTGGCTATATTTTTTTGATGACTGCTTCAGAATGATTAGAGGAATGTAGTAGGGATAGCGAGAATCAACAGAACATGAATAGGGATGCTTTGCACTCAACTCTTTCACGTTTCATATTTTGAAATGGATATGAGGTGGCTTAGCAGAATGTTTCCTCATAAAAGAGTTTCCCACAAACTTTTCTGTGTATATTTGTCACAGCTTATCATTCTCTATAATACTTCATGTTTACCATGTAATCTTTCTAGCAATATTTGAATGTGCACAATGGTTTCCCCCCCCCCCCCCCCCCCCACCCCCCCCCCCCCCCCCCCCTTAGTCGTGAGTTTACACATCGTGTGAAGTCAGTATCCATGTCCAAGTTTACTTCCCAAGAAGTTGAAGCACTTCAAAATGGTGGTAATCAGGTTAGATTCTGCAATAATGTCTCTTATTAAGTTATAATTTATATGTGCTGAAGTAATTTCTTGGTTTGTGTAATATCATTGATTTTGCATTTGGATGATGTGCTGTGTTTGTTTGTGTTGATAAATGTTTTATCAGCGTGCAAAGGAAATGTTTTTGAAGGATTGGGACTTTGAGAGACAGAGATTGCCAAGTGGAAAGTGAGTTTTGTGTTTCACTCGCTTGGTACTTGTTGGATCATGAACATTTAAACTTAACATCCTATTACTTGTCCACAATTTCTCCTCTTAGCAATATAGAGAAGATCCGTGAATTCATCAAGCACGTTTACGTGGATAGAAAGTATGCTGGTGGAAAAAACTCGGAAAAGCCTCCCAGGGATCTGCAGGCATGATACTTGAACTAATGTTTGGGAATTTATGATATAATGATTAGTCTGTTTATATTTGAATGAAATTTCTTTGTTCTTTGACCTCACTAAACCAGTGTACATGAATGACAGAATCATGGAGAAGCTGAAACCCGACGTGCCAGTTCATATCACTCTTATTCTCAAAGCCCCCCATATGATTTCCAATATGAAGAAAGGTGGAACAAAAAGCAAGGTTTTATGCTTAAGAGAAAGCCTGGTTCAGATCGTGGCATGTATGAAGGGAAGGTTTCTGGGTTATACAGTCCGGGTCGTTATAGTGATCATATGACTGAGGAGAAATTTACAATTGAAGGGTCAAATTCTCGAGTTTCTGATTACTCTATGTCTAGTGGGGGTGATCCATTCAGATCTCATCCCCAGTCTCCAAATTCCCTGAAGGATAGTGGATTTAACAGCCCTACTTTCGATTCGAAGGAAATTCATGCTGATGACATTCAGCAACAGACAGGAATTACAGACAGAGAGATAAATGCTGATAAGGCTGCGGTCCCAAATGCACAGGTATATCTGCTATTAGTTTCTTGAAGTTATTTTTTTATGGTTAGTAGGATGTTCACAATTCACAAGTAAGAACAGCTATATGTACATTCAGGCCCGTCCAATAGGGTGTGTCATTCGGCCCATTGGTACAGAGCCCCCAATTTTTGGGGCCCAATATATATCTTGAAGAAGTAAATTAAGTAAAGTTGACTTGTTGGCTTAGTGGAATATTTCTATATATTTTACATTTAAATTCAATAATAATTTTTTCATTTTTAGTGGGTCCCTTTACTCATTTTTAGTTTAATATTTCTATATATTAAACTATTGTTCTAAATTATACTTAAAAATATCATATTTTTTAAAATCAACTTTATATTTTATCTTTTATTTATTTACATAATTTGTTGTTTAATTCTTATTTGGATAATTCAAACCTTCTAATCTACTATTTTTTGTATACATGTATATTTTAATTAATTAATCAACTAAATATATTATCAAACTTATTCGATAAATATATGATTGACTATTAAAATTATCATAAAATAACCTTAAAAATTATTTTATTGTATAGAGCTAATATTAACTTTGACACAGGGCCTCCAAAATTGATTGGACGGCCTTGTGTACATTGTTTTCCAGGTAAAAAATTGAGTAGATTTCTTTTTGCATGAAACTGCAAATGAAAATAAACCTGAGTTAATTTTCTATAAACGAAATGATCAAAGATTTGGATTATAATTACAGCTGATTTGTGTTCAGCCCTATTCATGTTCACTGGGTCATTAATTGAATCATTTGATCTGATTTTAAATGAATATAGGGGGAGCTAGTTGTTGTTGCATTGCTGTTTGATTCATCTCACCCCATGATTATCTGTACTTTCTAATTACTCAATGATGCACCTTAACGTGTGATATTTTCCATCTTTCCTTGACTTTTATGTATCCTGTTTTGTAACATAGCCTTTTTGCAACACATTTTCTGTAGAGATTGGTGTCTTCAACCACTTATGGAGCTAGCTCTGTAGCCTATCAAAATAAAGCAGCTGTTGTTCCTTCTGAAAAGCATTCCATCAATTCTGTTTCTTCCGTTGACCTGTTTCAGTCCCATTCAATGCCATCTCTGCTGGATATGTTTCAGGCATCATCTACTTCTTCTGCTTCTACAGACAATTTGGTTTCAACAGATTCATCATTGACCTCGTTGAGTTTTTTTGAGGAGAATTCTAAAGATGTGAACTTAGGTGTTCCCCATTCTGAACCAGCACCAAACAACATGGCTTCATCCAACACTTCTTTGTCATCATTGAGCTTCTTTGAGGATATTCCACAGAAATTTTCATCTATGAACATAGTTCCTGCACAATCTGAGTCAGCACCAAACAATTTGGTTTCATCCCACGCATCTTCTATGTCCTCATTGAGCTTTTTCGAAAACCCTCAGAGTTCTTCACCTTTAAACTCAGTTGCTGCACATTCTGATTCAGTACCAAAAGATGTAGGATGGGCTACATTTGATTTGCCACAGCATGCTTCTACATCCAAGAGCCATGATAGTGTTCCCGTGGCAGAACATTCCGGAACTGGAACTTCTGTTGGAAATTTAAATTCCCTTACAGGCTCCCATGATAATACACAATGGCCAGAGTTTTTAAGTTCTACTGCTCATGGAGCACCTCCTCTGATGTCTAATCTGCAGCATGAGAATCTGCCTAACAATCCAGCTTTGGCAATTGCTTCAAACAGTCGGGTGCTGTTTCCTTCTTAGACTCTCAGAATCTTATTTGGTGCTTCAGTGAGATTTTTGTATGCTTAGAAAGCAACAACTCTTGCTTTGTACAATAGAAGCTTTGACTTACCATTTGTTCTCGTTCCATTTTAAGCAGGAGTGGAGACCCTTTGATGATATTGATAAACAAAACAAAGTTGGACATCACCCAGATAAACCTTCTACAGCAGACCATTTTGCAGTTTCATGGGAGTCAGAGGTGTTTTGTCCCTTCCTTTTTTCTCTTTTAAAAAACAAAGCATCTTGTATCCGTGGTAAGTATTTGGATTTTATTTTGCAGGAGTTCAATAAAGGCATTTCTGAAAGTACTACCTCCTTTGGACCAGTTCCAGGTTTACCATCGCATGTAATTGATGAATCATCATCGGTTGATCACCCTGCCATTACTTTCATGGTCTGTGTCTGTCTGTAGATATAATTGTATATTGAATTCTTATACAGTCTAGTAAGGTCTTGCACCTGTTGTTCTTAGATATTAATCATATTCTCTCTTTTTCAGGGAAGTTTACATTCTCGTTTTGAGCGTACCACTTCGAACCCATTTGATATCCAATATGATGTAGAATTTGATGCTAACAACACGGTATGTGATGTAATTTTTGTTTAAAAAATATACTAAGCCTAACCATACAAAATACTTTCAGTGATGTTGACTTGCACATTTTTCTTGTTTCTTTTCAAACAATAGATTTTGACCAACGTTGCACCTTTCTGTACACAAATTCTTGTTTTACATGAGGCAGTTGCCTTTTGGGAACCATCATATTAGTCTAGGAAGTTTGAGCTATAATCCCGAGGCTTTTGGTATTTTCTTGGTTCTAGGACAGTATTTAAGGCATCATTGTCATGATGCTCCCCTTTAATGCTGGTCATTGCTTCCTTGTTTGCGGACGACATAACATGCTGAATAATATGTAGAATGTGTTGAAGTTCAATATATGTGTAAAGATAGCCAATGACATCTGGATGCTGGTTTGCTCTTTTAATATGTCACTTTGAAAGTAACTATTCTTCAATTCAGATTTGATGTATGAGATGCCTGATGGCCTCCTTCCAAAATATCTTTTGCATGGAAGTATGTAATCAACTTATAATAGCTGGAGTGGCTGAACTACATATTTGAGCGTTTCTGCTCGGACTGTCTTTGGATGCTAATCCTTTTTAGCATGGAATATTTTGTGGTCATTAGAACTTTCATCGGACATTCTTCAAACATGTTAAATGAATTAAGAGCGTACACGCTGTTGTTTGGACTTCTGTGAAAAGTGAATATGTTATCTTGTTTGAACTGCTGGAATACATGGTGTGTTCAGACATCTGTCCTAACTATTTTTGAGATTATTTAGACATTGTATTGGATCACGTCATCATAATGTTACGAGTCAATGCACGTGATTTTCAAAAATTATCTAGTTTTTGTAACTTATGAGACTAATCTGCTTGCATTTGTTGGTCAGAAGTTATAACCTAAACCTGCTGATATCAAAATTGGCAATTTTTCTTTCCTCAGCAATTCTACGACATGAGCACGCTGCAATCTGCATTGCCAAGTACAGACTTGCCATCTTCATTTGCTGGGGCGATAAATGATTCATGGTTTCTGCAAGATTCAGCCCCACCTCCAGGTTAATATTAATTATATTATGCTTATCTCTATGGATTTCAATTTCAGCAGATTCTGATTTTTGGCTGTAATTTCTCAGGTGGCATATCATACCTGGCAACACAGGCTCCAAGCCAGTTACCGTAATCCTTCTTCCTTCGAAACGCTTTAGCTGATCTAGTTTATTCTCATTTTTCTTTTTGCTTATGTTGTAATTAGGATAGACCCTTTTCTCTAATCAACTAGCATTTTTAAAATTTTTCAAGAAACCACCTCTATTTTTGATTTTTGTAAATCAAAATCACACCCTTTTCTTGATAAATGACTGTTAATAAAAGCTGAATGTTTTTCCTCAAACAGGATTATCAGTAGCATCTCTAAATAAAGAAAGGCCAATTGTCACCTTTGGTTCCCAAATGTAATGGTGAAAATGACAGTGCTTGGCTTCCATCCTTAGTTTTCAGCCATTTTCTCACTTTGCTTCCATTGTGTGGCTATTAGGTAATTTTATCTACTCGTTAACCTAATTTTGTGTTTTTTGCAGAAATGTCCAAACACACGAGCCTGTTGCTTCAATTGGCGGAAACCCGTTTGCATAGATCAAGGGTATAATCAGTTCTTCTCGTTTCTACCCGTTTCGTTGCTTGCAACATTTGCCCTTTTACTCTTTGTCAAACTCGTCAGAAAATGTCCAATTTTATGCTCTTTGTTAGTCATTTGATGCTTACTGAAAACCGGAAACTGGTACGATCATCCTCATCTCTTGTCCGGTTGTCCCCTTTGTGCTAGTCGGGACTTCAATTCATTCGAGTTGCATAGCTGTCACAACTGTATTAGTAATGTTGGGCTCTAGCATTGTATAATATTAGACATTTCTTTGCTAATAATGTGACCTCTGAGATGTTTTTAAAGCGCGTTTTATTCGTTCTTTCCAGATTACATAGCCTCCGACAATCGAATTATTTGTGGGTTTAGCCCGATATCTTATCACTCTATATAACTAACTTAAATGAACTCGAGTCAGACTTGAACTTCAGAGTTAGACTTAAACTTCAAAGAGGCTATTTTTTAAAATTTTTTTAATTTTTTTAAACATATATAAGCCAATTCAACTTGGATTATCACTATAATCCCGTCTTCTACCAAATGTAATTACAATATATATCTTAGAAAATATTAAAAAATAATTGATTGTTCTTTTACCTATAAAATAAATGGAAAAATAAGATTAGAGAGATTGTTTTAATTATTTATTATAGTTTATTTTAAGCAAAAAAGTAGCCAGTTTATGTACTCGGTACGGTGTGCATACCCACGTCCGAGGAGCATCTTATTCGCATGAAGTCGTCAAATGACCACTATCTTCTATTATTTAAATCTAAATACCACACTTTGAAGTGTAATAACATAAAATAACCCTGATTTGGCATTTGCAAAACTAACCTTTTCAGCTTTTCATCGTCCACAAATGGAGTTTTTTGTTTAAAATTGCACGTCACTCTTAATTATTGGGTTCAAATTTAAAATTTGGTGATTTAACTCTTTTCTTCTTCTTTTTAATTTTTTTTATTTGACCTTCATTTAACCAAATTAATTTAGATTTTTTCATTGTCAACAATCATATCCGTTGGTACAAATGTGTATTGCCAACAAAATTTTACGAGAAATTTATAGAAAAACAATATATTAAAAAAATAATTTATAAACTAGAAAAATAGGTACCTCGTGTGAATTAATAATGTTTTATTAACTTATACTCCATCAATTTCACTATAAATGTTATTTCACATTTTCCATATTTTTAAAAAGCTATAATGGTGAGATTAAATGCATATAAAAGTCAACATGAATGTATTTTACCCATCAATTGGTTTCGGGGTGAGATTCAAGTTGGGGATGGTGGAGTCAATTGACAAGAATTTCAAAAGATGTCTATCGTTGCATATGTCTGTCGAGACATACTCAAGTTCATTTGAGTCTGACTCGAAAATTATCCAAAAAGTCCTTTTTTTTCCGTACGATACTAAAGTTTAAGTCTGACTCGAGTTCATTTGAGTTAGTTATATAGAGTGATAAGATATCAGGCTAATTTGTCGAGCATCATTTTTTTTGATTTAAATATATTTACACTTGTTGAAATGATTATCTCATGTACATACATACTAATCTAAATATATATAAGATTAATGTGATACACTTCTATTACTGATTAATGTTCAAATAAAACCTCAATGAATTTATGGTGATTTTATGAAAATATTCTAAATTAGTAGACGTTTTTTGTAATTTGGGATAGTTCACCGAATCCGTCAAATTGGACTTGTGTGGGGAGTGATTGATAGACTAGTTCTTCTCCCCCCTTCAGCAGTGGGCCCGCAATCTAATTGGAAAAACTCTCCTACTCCCAGGACTATAAAACCAAACAATGACTTCACGACCACATTTATCTTCTTTCCACAAACTTCTCAATCGGATTTCCCTTTCTTCTACGCTCATCTTTATTCTCCTATCTTCCTTTTCTTCTAGGGTTCTTCTCTTTTGCAGGAGTCTCCATCAATGGCGGAATCCAGTTCTTCTTCTAACTCGATCGAGCCACTGATCATCCCCACCGACACCGCATTCGCTCCCGGATCTTCCTCCGTACTTCCCGCTGATCGCGATGATGCTATTGAAGACGTTTGTAGCATTTGCCTCGAATCCTTTTCCAACTGTGATCCTCCGATCGTATGATCCTTTTCCTTCCTTTTCGGTTTCTCTAATAATGCGTTATTGATCGCTTACATTTTGTATTATCTTGCCGTGTGTGAAACGTATAGATTCAACAATAGAGTTTTCACTTTGTGTGTACTAGTAAGTTTGTTATCTTATTTTCAACGAGCATTTGATCGGCTTACTCGTAAGTTTGTTATCTTATTTTCCAACGAGCAGTTGATCGGATTCGCTTATAATAATTGATGCTGGACTTATGCTTGACTCGAATTTGATCTCATACCTTTCAATGAGCCTGTTGAGAACTAATTTATGTAGCGAAATTGACGGCTATTTTGTCTGCTATGCAGTTTTCATGTTAATTTGTACTGAATTTCGAGGATAAATATATAAGTACTTTTGTTCTGCACTTCAAGTTCTAGGACTGATAGTTTTTAATGTAATTTCGTTGTTCTGTGTGATTAGTTTTTTTGAGAAATTATAGACCTTGCAGCGATGTCTTCTCCTTTCCTTGCTAACTATAGTACATTACTGCCTTCAAAATCTTGAATGTGTGACAAACTAACAGGGGAGGTCTTGCTTTTGAACCTTTGCTCAGTGAAATAAATTCCAGATGATATTTGACTATATTTCTTTGATATTAATTTCCATATAGTTACTTTGATTTTAATAGATTTTAGTTCGCTGACAGTTTGATGTTTGGTAATTTCTGTTTTCAGGTTACCACTTGCAAGCATGAATATCATCTTCAGTGTATACTTGAATGGTTGGTCAATTCATCTTGCCAAATTTGTTTTTTCATTTATGCGGCCATGTTCTCCAATTTGGCCTTTGAGCTTAATGTGTCAACTGTATCTTTAGGTCTCAGAGAAGCAAAGAATGTCCTATTTGCTGGCAGTCTCTTTTCTTGATGGACCCTGACAGGTAAAAGCAATCCTATAACCGCCGTTTAATTGTACTTGCGTAACCATAATCCAACTGAAATATTCACTGATGAATTTATGTCTGTAGCCAAAATCTTCTTAATGCGATTCAAATTGAACGAAGATCTAGGCCAAGACAGTTTGCTGGTGCTAGATCTGTCCTTCCTCCTGACATTAATGATTATGAGACTGAATATGTAAGTCCTTTATGTTTCTGGATACTTTTACTTTGGTGATCATAAATTCATCGGAACTGATTGGAGATGGGTGTATTTACTTTTCAGGAACATCCTTATACAAGCAGATCTGAATTCAGTGATCGTATCCTCCAACGTGTAGCTGCTGCTATGGGCAGAGCTCGCTATGTTGGCAGGAGTCAGATGCAAAGCCCTCTAGAGCCTGGTCCTTCTGATAGTCCTGTGTATCCATCTCACATAATGTTAAATGGGATGCAAATGGACATAAGTCCCCCTGAAGAATGTCATTCTCCCAATGCTTCATCCGGATATACTTCACCAAGTTCATGTGTATCTCCAATGCCAACATCACCAATGTCACCTGCTATCCACTCACCTGGTGGCACTGATTTTGGTAGAGATGGTCATAATACAACCAGGTAACCTTATTCTTACTTATTGAAACTGTGTTACTTAGGTGGAGGTTCTGAATGTGATTGCTGCTAAAATTAAGATTAGGCTTTATAAAGTTACTAACATAAAAGCTTATCTAGTAATTCACAACGATAGTACTGGATCTATAAAGTACCACATATTTTGAAATTTTAAACTAAGCGGTATCCAAATTGTACCCAAAGTTCAAAATCTTGATTCTACGACAAGTGGTGATTAATGTCATCTTGAATCATATATCATTATTGTATTGCCATCTATACATATGCTACCATTGTTGTTTTTATATCGTCTCGGCATCTCTTCATTTGTAGACAATTTTCAAGCCAGTCACTGCCTAATGAGAGTCAGAGATCAGGGCCACCTGAGATGTTTGCCTTCTCAGACTCTATCAAATCCAGATGGTCTGCTGCATCAGCAAGGTCACTTATCACTCCTATGTCTTTCTTTAGTGATGCTGAAAATCTTGACTTCCCTTCACAACATGTATTTGACATGGATCTCTTGCAAACAGATATAAACATTCATTTTCAAAAGGTACCCAGGGGTTGAAAGAGAACTTGAAAGAGAAGTTCTTGGTAAACAATAATTCAGTGAAGGAGCTGAGCAAAGGAGTTCAGCGTGAAATGAATGCCGGTATAGCTGGTCTTGCAAAGATGATTGACCGCTTGGAAATTAAACCTAGAAGAGGCAGTCAAATATTTAATGAAGTTCAAAGGCCCTTTGATATCTTTTCCAAAGGGAAGCTAGTGCAGGAAGATGTTGCATGTGATCCTACAAATGCAGATCATCAGATGGAAAGTGCAGAAGGTTTACGTCTTGATAAACCATCTCATTCCTCTTGAGAAAAGGTATGGCATATGATTCCCATTCTCCTACCTTAGTTCACTTATCATGTAGTTGAATCTGTAACCTCCTTTAGGTTTGATTCTTTGAGATGTTTAAATGCCCTAATCATATTTTTATTTTGCATATTATTGCAACACCAACATAATATGTTTAGCTCTTTAGTTATTAGTCATTTCACATCATTTTCTGATGAACCTATAGTTCTATACAAAGAACAAAAAAGGTGTTGAATGCAATCTTGACTCTAGGATAAGTCTAAAATGAGATTAGTGGTATCTATTTTCTGCAAACGCTAAAAGATGAACAATCTAAATGTCTAAAACAAAACCGGATTCTTATAAGAAAGTCAAGTAATATGTATCGGTAGACTTGATTTGTAAAAGAGCATGTTTTGCATAATGTTGGTTCTAGTAATGACATAAACTATGTTTCTTCCGGTTCTCTTCTAGCAAACACAGATGTTCCTTAGATCTTTCGCTCTAGACTCCTGTAAAATATGATTTATCCCCTGACTTGCAGGATGGAAATTGATTCCATGGAACACACAGACGAAACTCGAAAAAACAGCGGCAACAAGACATGGATATGGAGTTGCTAGTGACGTCTAACTTGAATCAGGAAAACCCTGTTTTAGCTTGCTCTTGCGTCCTGCATAATGTTATCCTTGTACTCTTATCCATGCACATTGCCTACCTCTAAGGCATTTTTAAAGTTTTTATGTTGATATATTGTTCTCGCTTGCCAATGGTGGTTGGTCTATATGTTTGAGAAACGTGGTTTTGGTTGGAGTTTGTGTTTCTTGTTACTTATCGTTTCATAATATATATGAATAATGAACCTTGTTGCTGGTTTGGAAGGGATTGAAAGGTCACGTACACTTCGTTCATGATTTTGCAGCAATTATTTCACATTATTTGCGTTGATCACTTAATTGCATCGATAGGCTTGGTCTTAATTTTAGGAAAACTAGGTGCAACCCGTGTTTTAAGTAAAATTAAAAGATTATATTTTAAAAAAAAGTCTTAACAATGAATTATTCATTGTATCATTACGAAAATTGAAATTCAACAACACATGATAAAGAATACACAAAATGCAAGATTATACTAGATTAGAATTAAAAGAACCATATAAGTAAGTTTTCGATAAATTAGAGTCGACGGTTTCATCGGTTCTCTACAATTCACCTCAACAACCACAACAAGATGTAGTGTGTATCTTAAGACAAAGAAAATATGGAAGCTATGTACAAACCATTACTCGATTCTCTGTTTAACATTATTATGGAGGAGGTGACAATGGATCAGGCTAATTGGGTACTCAGATAGTTGAGACCATGTCAACCATCAAGCAAATTCATAAGAGATACATAACTTAGTAGTAGTCATAACAGAAATAATATTGTAATACAAAAAAAAAAAAGTGAAAAATAAGCTCTGCACTTACCACCAAGAAAGAAAAGATGAAAAGTTCAAAAAAAAAAAAAAAAAAAACTCTTGCAAATGCACTATTGTCAAGTATAGATTCGTAAGCCACTAAACATCATCTCATTGTACTTTAATGGATTAAGGAGATAAAGAAAGAGACTAAAGGGTATTAAGGGAAAGAAGGAGATTGGTTAAGGTGCTGAGAAGATAGGAAGAAGAACACAAGAAAGAGATAAAGTATAACCACTTCATTCTGGATGCAAACGTATCTTTTAAAAGTATAACTTTCTAAACTACAGCTCGATCTTAAACTAAAAATCCTCTATAGTTAGAACAACTAAACACCTAGCTTCTTACTATCTTGTTATTAATATAAACCCGAAGGTCCCAACAACATCAAAAAAGTCTTTCGTGCCGAGCTTGATGTTCATTCGGCTAGTCCAAAGTCAAAGAGCTGTACAAACAGAAAGACGAAATCTGAGAAGCTTGTATATGTAGAAACATACAAATAGGAAATGAATGTCAAAGTTATAAATGTGTAACCTGAGGCTCAAAATCATCAGATACCAATATATTGGATGATTTCACATCTATGTGAATGACACATGTCTACTATTTCGATTATAAAGATAGTGTCGCGCCTCTGCAACCCCCAAAGCCACCTTATACCTCTCATTCCAACTAAATGAATGGCGATTCTTCTTACAATTTTTATTGTAACCATACTATGCAACAAATACAATCAGGAACGAATTTGGGAGAAGAAGCTAGGTTATTCCGTAGCATAATAAGGATGTCAAATACTCTATTAGTGATTTAAGCCATAGAAGAGTACAAGTTCACATGTTGGGGTCAAAGATAATGCATACATTGACGTCCTATGTGAAGATATCATCTTTGTTATCCGCCTTCAAAAACTATTATTTTTAGTCACGTTAAACGTGCATCATACACAACTGCTCACTTAGCTAGTCGGATCTTAATTCTTTCTAACTCTGCATGTATTTGGTTTATCGAATTTTTCGCAATTAAATTTTGAATGAAAAAGTGTTAAAAAAAATAAGGATTAACCGTCTGAAGTAATTGAATAAAAATATGAACCATTAAAACAAACAGTTTGAACGAATTAAACTAAACTCTTGTTAAAATGATACCGCGTCCCCCTTAAAAAAAGATTTCGAAAGGAAAATATACCATCAGAACTTCCCGTGCTCCAAAAAATTCATTAAATGATGTGACAGTTAGATCAACCACCCAAATCACTCCATACGACTAGAGCTGTCAAAAGTTGGCCCGACCCGACGAACCCGAACCCGAATCCGACCTGGCCCCGAAAATTTTGAAAAAGAAAATCCCCGGAACCGACCCGCTTGAACCCGAAGGAATTTTTGACCCGAAGTAACCCGACCCAAATGACCCGATTACCCGAATGACCCGACCCGAACAACCCGATAGCCCAAAGTAACCCGACCCAAATGAACCGCTAGCCCGAAGTAACCCGACCCAAAGTAAACCGACCCGTTATAACCCGACCCGAAGTAACCCGACTCGAAAGACCCGATGGCCCGAAGTAACGTGTCATATGATCAAAAGGTTGTAGCATACAAGCATCCATTGTTCAAGTTCATAAAAAAAAAACCCACATTATCCTTCCTTCATATGATCAAAAGGTTGTAGCATACTAGCATCCATTGTTCCACACATAATTTCCAAATAACGTGTCAGTGTACCTATCACACAAAATAAACTAGTTAACATCATAATAATAGAATTATAGAAATGATCAACTCGGTACCAAATTATCATTTTTTGTCAATCTACAAGAAAGAACAGTCGACTCTTACATTTTATATAATAAAAACAAATGAATGCATAAGACATCAAGTTATCAACTAAGTACCAATTATCATATTTCTCCTTTCAAAAAACACATACCTCTTAATATTTCGAACAAATTCTACCTAAATAAAATTCAACATCAAAAATCGTAATACATTAAAGCTAAGAAATGATATTACCTAATCCATTCTAGGCAACTTTACTAAAACTGCTTCAGACTCTCCAGGGGTGAAATCTGATGAAACAAAATATTAAGTTAGAGTAAAATATATTAAACTAAATAACAAAATCATTATACAATTTTACTATCATTTACCATCAAATCCTGTCAACCAATTATTAGTAGTGACTAACACTTCGATGTTGTCATCTGTAAGACAACTCCGCCATTTGTTCAAGATCCGTCCTCCAATGCTAAAAGTTGATTCAGATGCAACTGTTGTAATTGGAATAGCCAAGATATCTCAAGCCATACGTGAAAGTGTAGGAAAACGAGTGGAATTTTGTTTCCAATAAGCAAGTATATCAAAATTATCTGATATCTTACACCGAGCCTCATCCAGATACATATCCAACTCATTTTTTGAACCTTGGTACGGATCATACAACTCAAACTCCTGCTTCATAATTACATATTAAACACTTATTTATATAAATAATAAAAGATAAATAAATAAACCATTGAAATTACATGCCTCAATGTTTTGAAACTGAATTTCTCTTTCAACTCCGTCTTGAATATCACTTTCTCCTACAGCTGAATCTTGTAGATACCCCTGAAAAAGTTCCTCCATTTGTTGACGCACATTCTTAACCATTTGATCGGCTTCAAACGATCCATGTGTTCCATTGAAGGCAAATTTCACAAAACTTAACTTTCTTTGCGGATCAAAAACAACACCAAATGCCAGCACCATAACATAGTCTTCCCAGTACTTCTTAAATTTCTCCAACATCTCAAAAGAAGCAATTGTAATCTCAGTCTCAACATCATTACCATATCGATCCTTTTTAGGGATCATCGCCATTTTCAAACGGATATATATATCTGATACACTTGTATAAAATACAAGTTGGAAGTAGGATATTGGCGGCCAGAAAACAGTTTAGTTATCTCATAGAAGGGCTCCAACAAATCTTTTATCTTTAGAATTTGATCCCATTCATTTGCACTCACATGATACCTTGAAGTCAAAGCACCCATATCATTAAAATAATGACTCAACACATCACGGTATTTGCATGCCTTTTCAATCATCAAGAATGTTGAATTCCATCTCGTCGGCACATCCAACCATAAACCACTAGAATATGTAGTACCACGATCCTTACAAATCTCAAGAAACCTTATCTTTCTTGATTCAGAACCATCAATGTATTTGATACCCTCTCTAAGCCTTAAAACTGAACTTTCAATCACCTTCAAACCACTATGAACCGTTAAGTTCAATATATGTGCAGCACACCGAACATGAAAATATTTTCCCTCCAATGGTAACTCTATGCTGGGAGCATCTATCAGGTTAGAAACCATGGTGTCCATATTACTTGCATTGTCAACAATCAACGAGAATAACTTCTTACTAAGTCCCCAATCACAAATGACATGCTTAAGTTCAAGCGACAATTCATAACCACGATGAGGAGGACTAACATGCTTAAAAGAAATGACTTTACTATGCAGAGTCCAATTTTCATCAATATAGTGAGCAGTAACACACAAATAGCCTCGATGTGTACATGCACTCCACAAATCACAAGTCAAGCAAACTCTTCCAGGGAGACCTTCAAATACATGCAAAATTTTTTCTTTTGATTTAGCATGCATTTCCACACATTCCTTCCTCACTGTATTTTTTGATATTGGTTGAACTTTGTCATTCAAGTACTTAAAGATTTTCCTAGTTGCTTCATGCTCAACCCACGAAAAGCTATATACATGTCTAATTAAAGCCTCAGCTAATAGTCTTCGAAAGACATTCTGATCAAATTCTTTTTCCGTTGCATTATCAGTTGTTTTCAATTTCTGAAATTCTTTGCAACTATATTTCAAATGCTTGAGAAGAGTAGAAATACCTCCATGTGAATTTGCCTTGTACCTCTTATCACAATAATTACAAATTCCATATAGAATTCCAGAAATCTCGTCATCAATAAGCTTGAAGTGCTTCCATACATCGGATGTCCTGTCACGTTTTATACCGCTCTTTGTCACTGCAGATTCTACCCCATCATTCTCAACAATTGTTGCACCTACTGATACATCAGGAAGCTCTCCTGCTACCTTCTCGTGTGAGTTGTGTAGTGTAGTTGAATGATCTACAAACATAATTTACAATGTTATCTAGGACACAAAAACTTACAAAAATCAACTTAAAAGAATTTGAGAAAGTGTTTACCAAATAAAGGGAATATCAAGATCCCGTTGAATTCATTTCAATCAAACGAAAGTCGGTTAATCTAATCAAACGAAATATCTAATCATTAGATATTTCGATCAAACGGATAAGTCAGATATCCATATCCGGTTAAATTCATACTCAATCAAACAAAGCGGACTAAAACAATTCCGATCCAACATATATGTGGATAATTATCCGATCCGGCAAAAGATGATAGACTTTATTTTACATTTTATAACAAACAAACTTGGAAAAGCGTATATTGATCAAATGGATTGGTCAGTCGTTAAGATTAGTTATTTCGATCAAACGGATCAGTCGGATATCCATATCCGGTTAAATTCATATTCAATCAAACAGATCGGGCTAAAACCATTCTGAATTCCGATCAAACATATATGTGGATAATTATCCGATCCGACTAAGTTTGTTTTTAGATACCTTATTTTAGAATATGGATCAAATAGATCGACCGAATTCCACGGATTGTTATCCGATTCGGGAAAAGATGATATATTTTATTTTAAACTTTATAACAAACAAATTAGAAAAATCATATATGGATCAAATGGATCGGTGAGTCAGCAATATTAGATATTTTGATCAAACGGATCAGTAAGATATCCATATCCGGTTAAATTCATATTCAATCAAACATATCGAGCTAAAATCATTCCGTTCAAATATATATGTGGATAATTATCCGATCCGACTAAGGTTGTTTTTAGATATGATATTTTAGAATACTGATCAAATAGATCGACTAAATTCCACGGATTATTATCCGATTTGGCAAAAGATGATAGATTTTAATTTTAAATTTTATAAAAAACAAAATAGGAAAAACATATATGGATCAAATGGATTGGATAGTCGGTCAGATTATATATTTTGATCAAATGGATTAGTCGGATATCCATATCCGGTTAAATTCTTATGCAATCAAACAGATCGGGTTAAAACCATTCCGATCAATTGATTAAACATCTATGTGGATAATTACCCGATCCGACTAAAGTCGTTTTTAGATACCATATTTCGAATATGGATCAAATAGATCGACCGAATTCCACGGATTATTATCCGATTCAGCAAATGATGATATATTTTATTTTACATTTTATAACAAACAAAATAGGAAAAGCATATATGGATCAAATGGATTGATTAGTCGGTCATATTAGATATTTTGATCAAACGGATCAGTCGGATATCCATATCGGTTAAATTCATATTCAATCAAACAGATTGAGTTAAAATCATTCCGATCAAACATTTATGTGGATAATTATCCGATCCGACTAAAGTCGTTTTTAGATACCATATTTTCGAATATGGATCAAATAGATCGACCGAATTCCACGGATTAATATCCGATTCGGCAAAAGATGATATATTTTATTACATTTTATAACAAACAAAATAGGAAAAGCATATATGGATCAAATGAATTGATTAGTCGGTCAAATTAGATATTTTGATCAAACGGATCAGTCGGATATCCATATCCGGTTAAATTCATATTCAATCAAACAGATTGGGTTAAAATCATTCCGATCAAACATTTATGTGGATAATTATCCGATCCGACTAAAGTCGTTTTTAGATACCATATTTTCAAATATGGATCAAATAGATCGACTAAATTCCACGGATTATTATCCGATTCGGCAAATCATTATTGTTATTATTATTTATTACGCATGTCATTGATTCACTATAACATATTTAAAAATAAAATAAACACTAATACACCATCAAAAGTCTAAAACAAGTAAACAACACAACTTTTATTTCATCTTTTATCAAATTAATATCTTTCGTATAATAAATTACACAAACCCGAACATAAAGTGACCTGAATCAAGATGTTAGGCAAACCGATCCGGTTTTGACCGAACCCGAACATAAGTTGATCCGAATCAAGATGTTACGCAAACCGATCTGGTTTTGACCCACCCAAACATAAAAATGACGCGATTCCAACCCGATTGACCCGTATTAACCCGATAATTAATACCTGACCCAAACCGGCCTGACCCGAAACAAACCGATAAAAATGTGAGCTTGTTTTAACCCGACCCGTTTCAACCCGTTCCTTTTATAACCGACCCGATTCCGACCCGTCCCGTTACGACCCGGGAACCGAGACTACCCGATAACCCGTTTCAACCCGAACAAATGATACCCGGCCCAAACCGACCCGACCCGAAACAACCCGATTAATAACCAAGTCTTTTTTGACCCAACCCGTTTCAACCCGAACTTGTTATGGCCCGACCCAAACCCGATCCGTTGGTCACGTTTGACACCTCTACATACGACCGTACCGGAATTAATGGTCAACACCCGAACCAAAACCATATAATTTTAGTATAAGACGAAATTAAAGTAAAATCTCACTTCATACTATTTCAAATATTAAGTTTTTTTTAGAACTCTAGAATTTCTCAATACAGAAAAATCGATTTTTTAAAAAGAAAACATTAAAAATGTATATATTTAAAATTATTTTTAAAACTTATTACAATAAAATAGCATGGGCCAGACCGCCAGAGGACGGCCCAAGGAGTATGTAATGCCATACGCTGGTGCCGAGCCACCGCATTAGCCATGGCCTCCTCTCTCCCCGACGAGCTATGGCGAATAATTCTCGAGCTCGGCGTCGAACGCTGCAACCTCACCTTCAAGGATCTCTGCTGCCTTTCCATCTCCTCCCGTCGCCTTCGCCGCTTGTCCGGTGAAACCTCTCTCTGGTCCTCTCTTCTATCCTCCGATTTCCCCAATCAAACCTCCAATGCTTCTTCATCATCATCATCCTTGAAAACGCTTTACCAGATAAGGTAATTTTCTTTCTTAATTGGTTCTATTTTACCTTTTGGTTTCTCTGTGAGAATTAGGCTTTGAATGAGGGAAATTGATGAGGAATTTGTTGGTTGAAGGTATGAGAAGGATAGAGCTAGGAAGCTAGCGGCTCATCGGCGGGCTGTGTTGAGAGTAGAGAGCCGAATCGCTGATCATTCGAGGAGGATTCAGGATTTGGTGGCGAAGAGGGTGGAGGAGAATGATAAAATCAAAGCCGCCTTTCTCGACTTGTCTAGTTTGCACAAAGTCAGGTACTGTGTTTTCGAAACATTTATCTCCACTATTTATTTTTGTTTGATTTGTTGAATTTTAGTATGAGTTGCATAATTGTCTCAAACACTATCCAAGATCCTTCTAGCTGAATGCAAAATCTTATTGTATTTTTGTTTATAAGAAGCATAGATAAACCATAAGCACAATGGTTTACATCCTATTGTTAATCTTTTGTGATAAAGAGACGAGCTTTCTTTGCTCATAAGTTCTCGGACATGTCAGTTATGTTCCAGTTTATGCTATTAAATCGAGGAATATCCACATGATTACTGAAAGCAATATTGTGCTTGAGATATTATCAGCTGAAATCCAGTCAACATATATGATTGAAGATTCTGAGACATGTTAAATTTGTTATTTGTATGCTTTGTTGAAGTGAGAATGGACGAAACAAGGTGTGCAACCTTCTAGAATTACCAAACAAGGCATTAGACATATTTTATCGATGGTTTTGAAACTGATAGGCAAGCTTCCATAGCTATGAATGTGTGGCAACCTGAGATAATTCGGTCCAGACAAAAAGAAATGGTGGAACAGTGTTCAGTACCAGTTGAGACCCGAATCAATGCACTTGAGATGGAAGTGAAGCTTTGTAAGCAACAGATGAAAATATTGGATAAGGCTTATGTATGGTTTTCCTTCTCACGGTTTCTTCTTCTCTTTTTCACCTCTTAAAAAGGATGGAGAAACAATTTTGTTTCTCTCGTTGTTTTCAGTATTTTCTTATTTTTTTCCTGATATGTATCTGCAGAAAGATGAAAAGCATAGGCTTGCAGCTGCAAAAGAGCAATTGACTTCATTGCAATATCATCCTTTGCGGGATTTCTCAGAGACGAGCTCTGTGGCTGGGATGAGTAATTGCAATAACAAAAGGAAGAAATTGAAGAGATGCTGCAGTGGTTAGAAATTATTTCTTTGTTTGAACTTCCTTTTCTGTTTGATACATTGTTGTGATTAAGGATCTACCAACAGAATACAACTAATAAGTAACCGACTGTTGCCATCTCTGCTTCACTAACTTACCCACACGTAAAAAGTGTTTCTTACTTTCATGCAGCAGTGCACATAGTTCTTCAGGTATCGTATTATTAAGATTTTTAATGAACTTTATTTTCCATTTTAACAGCATCAACCTGAATTTTTCTAAGATATAAGTGGATATTTAAGCATCCCTCAGTTTTTGAAGGTAAAATTATTACATTTGATTCTTTTCGAACCATTAGGGAAAAAACTGCCCGCCGACTGTTTTTTTCTCTTTCTGTCCAAGTTTAATTTGTACAAGGGTAGTTTGATGACTTATATCAATTGTGGGAGTTCATTTATTTCTTTTCAAGTGCATTTGGCAGCTTAAGCTGGATTACTGATACGCTGATGTTTTATTCTTGCCAGCCGATGATAAACTATGCTGAAATTAAGTTATGTTTTGGATGATTAGGCATCTGACCATGAGGTTCGTTCACTTAAATTATTAAAGTGATTGTAAAGTGCCTGCTTACTTTACATGCCTGAATCTTGAGTTCATCGGAATTGAATAAATCTTTCTGCTCTCAGGATCTTGATTGCTAATAGCTGAGCTGGGTGTTTGTATGTTGGTGAGTGTATTTTGCAGCAGTTCCCACCTATAGGAAAGGATCATATGGCCGATGCTCACGTGTCAAAGTTGAAGGAATGCATCTTGTAGCCTTCAAGCTCGAGTCCTACCAAATCAAGCCCTGGTTTCCTTGTCTAGGCTCATAGTCTTGACTCTCTAGCATCAAGAGATTCATAGAGGGAACTTTGATGTGGGTTACGATATAAATCTTCAATGGTTGTTTTTTGCTTCACCGATCCAACTCAAGGTAACCTGATGAAAATGTAAGAACAAATTTGTGCATATTGTCAGAGAGACGGGCATTGGGAGAGGATTAAGGGCCATCAATGATCCCAAAGTGCTTCACTGGTTCTTTGTGTGTAGTGTGATTTGTGTTGTTTAGTGTTATAATTTAGACACATCATTTATTACATCTTAGTTTGGTGGAGTTTTCATGATTAAGCTTTCTGTGAAACTGAGATTTTATGAGGAAAAGGATGATTGGAGAACCAGGTGAGTGCAATTTTTGTGTTTAGTTATAAGGAAAATTCATAGGAATTTATCTTCATGAACTTCCAATCATTAACTTTTTTTTGTTTTTTTTTTTTTTTTTTGTTTTAACCAAATGCACATATTTAGGAGTAGTTTCTAGGGTATTTCCATATTTGGTGTTTTTCCATTTTTACTAAAATAAAACCTATTGGATACTCTAGATACAGTCTAATTCAAGCTAGGGGTGTACATACGGTCTAGATAGACCCGTTTATAATGTCCGTCAAGAAAGATGGACCTTAACTTTTAAGAACCTTAGCTTGTGAACTAGTTTGAGATTAAGTTCTGTCTCGGAACATGAACCTTAGCTGGTGAACCCATTTGAGATTGGAGATTCGAGATTAAATATGGTCTAGGAACATGAATCTTAATTTTAAGAACCTTAGCTGGTGAACCGGTTTGAGATTTGAGATTCAGAACCATAAAGGATGAACCAATTATGGTATTGTTTGGTTCAACGAGCCCTACTTAAAATTGTAAATTAGGATTTGATATGTTTGGTTTAACAAAGTGTGTTAAGAATTACTTTAGCTGGTGAACCGGTTTGAGATTTGAGATTCGGAACCATAAAGGATGAACCAATTATGGTATTGTTTGGTTCAACGAGCCCTACATAAAATTGTAAATTAGGATTTGATATGTTTGGTTTAACAAAGTGTGTTAAGAGTTCAGTTTGGTCTTGCCAATTCTGTTTTTCTAATGTATATTGATTTTGAATGTATACTTTGTTTTGAGTCTAGTTTGATCTACATATATTTAATTTTGTAATATTACGATCCAATCCGCTGTGTAGTGCATTTATAGTTATGGATCAGACCGTAACCCACAAAGTAAGGATCAACACGTAAAATTTGGTCCGGGTTCATTTGGCACGCCCTCTAGTTTAGCTGTTAAGTCATTGTTTAATGTATCAGAATTAACAATTTTGTATATAAAAATACAAAATGATACTATTGTGCGGAATTATTAAGAAAGAAAAGAAAGACACACACATAAAATTATAGTGGTTCACCAAATAACGGTTACATCTACTTTCCAAATAGATTTTATTGAGGAGTTCAAAATACAGATGAAAGGATGATTGAAGGCAAATGAAAAAACTAAAATATATAGAGTAATGACACCCTAGGTTATACTTAGGCGTCAAGTATAAGAATAAACTAAATAGAAAAGACCAAAACAAAAGATAAACCCAATTCAAGGCATATCAACAAACCTTTTTTTTAATAAAGTTAATTGTATTGAAAGAGAAAGGGGAAATACAAGAGGGACATCTTGTCCAAGAGCACAGTCAAAGAGCTAGGACAGTATGGGAGAGGGAAATACAAGAGGGATGTCTATTCAACCGAAAGGGAGGGTATAATCAGTTAAGACATAGGTGTATCTCCAAAATGTTTGCCCATACTATATCATCTTTATTTCTTGTTTTCTAGTGGATAACAACAAAGTTTCTCACCGCTGTGATAGTGTTATAGGCGCAGATGATGGGACCGTAAGAGTTGTTCCCGTATAAATTGTCATTCCAGGCATTCTAGGTATGGTAGATAGGAGAAGTGATGGTGGCAGCTCTGAAATCACAGATGAGTTCTCTTTTTTTTGAGCCGAAGTAGCAGAAATCCTTGAGTAGATCATTGAGAGTGTAGAAGTGGTTGGGGTACAAAGCCATTTTAGAATAATATCCAAAACTTGGGAGGTATAGCGGCATTCAAACCATATGTGGGAGAGGGTTTCCGGATTCAAGTTGCAAAGTTTACAGGTAGAGTCAGTAGCAATCTACCAATCAACAAGTTTGTCATGGGTGGGGAGATTACCATCACAGACAAACCAAGAGTAAAGCTGCATCTCGGAATGTACCCCAAATGTCGAGGTTCCAAGAGGAAGTGGGGTTAAGGACATGGAGGATGATATAGATGTTAACTGTAGAGTAGGAACATTTGTTGTTTTGCAATTGAATGATGAGCCTAAGGAGGTTTGTTTTGGTGAGGGGATCGTTTTTGACCTTGAGAATAGAATTCCAAAAGAAGTTGTTGGAACTCTTAGAGGAGTAGGTCCAGATTTTGGATTGGCTGAAGTAGTGAACAGAGATCCAAGAGCGCCAGTGGATTTCATAGAGGTATAATGCACGCTCTGTTCCAGGAAAAGGAGTTCCTTGAAACCAAGCCCGCCATCCCGTTTGGAGCGACATATCATGTTCCAAGCCACAAGAGCCATGTTGCTTTTCTCCTTTCCAAACCAAAGGTAAGAACGAAGAAGGCTGATGATCTTCTCAATAACATTAGAGGGGAGATGGAAGATGGAACTCCAGTAGTTTTGGTTAGCAAACAAAATGGATTTGATAAGCTGCATTCTGCCGGAGTAGGAAAGAAGTTTGGCCGTCCAGGAGTTGATCTTCTTAGTGATTTTGTTGATGAACGGGAAGTAGTCCGAGAGGGATAATCTTTTGGTACCTAAGGGAACTCCCAAGTAGAGAAAGGGCGGGGAGGCTCTGGGGAACCCAACACTAGCATCAATGGTGTCTTTATCAGCGTCCGGAACCCCTCCATAGAAGATCGTAGTCTTGTGAGTGATGACGTTTAGACCAGATAGGGCTCCGAAGTCCACAAGAGTTTTTTTCAAGATTAGGATGGAGGTGAGATCTCCTCTACAAAAAAGCATAATGTCATCAACAAAGTAAAGATAGGGTTATAGGGTCGAGAGCACTTCAGGTGGATACTGAAGTTTGGGTTAGCAGTTCTGGTTTGGAGCATGTGGGATAGATATTCAATTCCGAGTACAAAGAGGGTAGGCGAATGGGGGCAGCCTTGACGAAGGCCCCTTGAACCATTGAAGAAGCCTTCGGAAATACCATTTATGTTGATGTAGAAGGTGGAAGTGCTGATACATTCATGAATCCAATTGATAACAACAGGGGGGAATTCCATCAAACGCAGGATTTGAATGATGAAGCCATGTTCAATGGAGTCAAAAGCTTTCTTGAGATCAACCTTGATTACGCTGCGAGAGAGATATACTTTATGTCATAGTTCTTAAGGATCTCTTGACAGAGGAGAATGTTATGCTTTATCGAGCGACCTTTAACAAAAGCTCCTTGATAGTTCCCAAAAAGTTTAGGGAGCAGGGGATTCAAGCGGCTAACAATGATTTTGGAAATGGTTTGTATACTACATTGCAGCAGGAGATGGGTCTGTAGTCTGAGGGAGAGGTAGGATTATCAATCTTGACAATCAAAGAAAGGGTGGTATGGTTGACTTGCTTGAGAAGACGACCGTAGTTGAAAAAGTCCTGAATAGCCTCACTGAAATCGTGTTTCACAGTCTCCTAGGCAGATTTGTAGAAGTAGGCATTGAATCCATCGGGCCCAGGAGATTTATTGTCTCCAATTGAGAAAAGGGCATCCTTAAAATCATTATGGGTAATAAGAGCAGATGCATTAGTCAATGCCCATACCAACTCCTATATCTATCCGGATGTGCCCCTTGGGAAGTTAACAAATTTTGACATTTAGCAAGTCCAAACAATGTTGGAACTTGCTGTGAGGTACCGGTTTGATGAACATATCAGTAGGATTATCAACAATCCCTACTTTCTTCACCTTGATCCCTCTTCTCACTTCTCAAGAAATGATATCTGACGTCAATATTTTTAGTCCTCTCATGGTGAACCTAATCCTTGGCCAAACAAATTGCACTTAAATTGCCATAGTATACAATATCCTGATCGTGATGTATACCTAGATCACTAACCAATCCCTTCAACGAAATTCCCTCTTTAGCTGCTTCATTTAATTCCATGAACTTTGTCTCTACGGTAGACAAAGTAATCGTGGGTTGTAAGGTTTCCTTCCAACTCACAACAGAACCCCCAAGAGTGAAAACATAACCGGTCATAAATCTTCTAGTATCAACATCTCCTGCATAATTAGAATCAGATCGAGTACCATGTGACCAAATACTATGTATCATTCCCAAAAACGAGCCCAATGTCAGATGTACCTTTAAGGTACCGAAATATCATTTTCACAGCTTGCTAGTGTTCTTTTTCTGGTTTCCCAATGAACCTGTTGACAACACTAACAATCTGTGCTAGTTCCGGCCTTGTACATACTATAACATACATCAAACTCCCTACTGTACTAGCATAACCTTTCCGTGATAAGAAAAACTTCTTATGACCTCTATCTCTAAGAATCTCAATTCCTATAAGTTTCCGAGCTGCTCCCGGATCCTTCATCTCATCTCCCGTTGTAGTAAACCACTCTGCAGCTTCAGACCCATATATAACTTCTCTATAGGTGGATGGTTCATGAGTATCCACTTCTTCTACAACCTGTTAGGGCACAACCAACCATATCCTTAAAACCGTACCTTTGTGGAGGTCTTCTCCAACTCTTCTTGAGTGTCCCTTAGCTAAGCTCTAGTGAATAGATTTTGATGGTTGATCTTACTTTGCTAGAATTTGCATCCCCCTTTCACCCATATAACCAAGTCTCATATGTCATAACTTAGTCGTATTATCCTTGTGAACCTCTAAAGATGCAACAGAAACAGGCCCAGAAATAGTAGAGCCATGCAGGAAATATAAATTGCCCCTTTTGATATCTTTCAGAATAACTTTAGAAACCTTTAAAGACTTTGAGAACTCCACATTCATCTTTGAAACAAAACTCCTTACTATCCAACACATTCAAGGATATTAGATTCTTAGTAATAAGTAGAAGATGTATGGCCTCGTTTAATGTACAAAGTTTACCTTCATGTGTCCTGATTTTAATCGAGCCAAATCCAACTGCATTGCAGACAGAATTGTTGGCCATGGTAATACTGCCACCATCTACCTGCTTATAAGTTTCGAAGCACTCTCATAAGTGATAGGAAGCTACAGAATCAAGAACCCACACAACAACATGACACTATCTACAACCTACCAAAGCTATATCCTCATCTGATTTAAAATCATCTTCTACAACAATTGCAGACCGGGAACTCTACTATTCTTCTTCGTAGGACATTCGTTTTTCCAATGCCCTTTCTCCTTATAGTAGTTGCATACGTCATTAGGCTTAATACCTTATGAAGAAGATGATTTCTTGTCCTTCTTCCCTGGTTTTTCTTGTCCTTTACATCCGCTTGTAAATAGACCACATGTCTGACTGTCCTTACATACACCACTTTCATTCACCTCGTAGTGTAGTTTCCTTGTATAAAGGGATGACCCGACGTCTTCCAACGTAATAGTATCATTTCCAACAACAAATGATTGAACAACGTTTTCATATGATAACAATAAAGATACCAACAAATCAATGCAACATCCTCATCCTCAATCTTAACATCAATATTACGCAAATCTAGAAGAACCGTGTTCAAGTGATCTAAGTGCTCATGAAGTTGCATACCTTCATGCATTCCCAAGTTGAACAGACGATGCTTCAAAAACAACTTGTTGGTGAGAGACTTCATCATGCAGAGGCTCTCCAACTTCAACCACAGTTTGGTTGCGATATCTTGATCCGAAACCTCGCATAAAACATCATATGCGAGACACAACATGATGGTCGAATGCGCCTTATCCTCCCGAGTGGCCATCTCAATAGCATAACCCTTTTCCTTATCGAATTCTTTCCTTGATAACGGCTCCCATAAGCCTTGTTGTTTCAACAACTCTCGCATCTTGATCTTCTACATACTGAAATTCTTCCTCCCTGTGAACTTTTCGATCTTCGTGTTGAAAGAAGACGTTTTTCTCCCAAATAACAAAAAACCAAAGAACCCAAAAGCTCTTATACTAGTTTGTTGTGCGAAATTACTGATAAAGAACAAAATTCAATAAACAAGAAAGAAAAACACACATAATTATAGTGGTTTACCCAATAATGGCTACATCCACTTTCCAAAGAGATTTTATTTAGGAGTTTCAATATACATATGAGAGGATGATTGGAGGAAAAGGGAAAAGCTATATATAGAGTAACGAAACCTTAAGGTTATACTTGGGCATAAAGTATAAGACTGCCAAGTATAAGACTGGGCCAAACAGAAAATACACAAACTGATACGGGAATGAACCGTGGATTAGCCGATCTAGGTACAATGACCCAAACCAGATGGGAAATGGAACGGATGTAGGTTGGACATGTGGGAAAGGATGGAGATGAAGAACGTTGAGTAGAACCAAAAGCAAACGATGAAGAACCTTGACTAGTAGACAAGACCCCGTCTCGCGAATGCCTTTAACCCAACCCCAATACAACCTTACACAAGCTCTCAACAGAACTAGCACAAGGAGGGACTCGTGAAGGCTCGAAGCACCAATCCAGATTGATTGACACAAACAAACTCAACCAAGGAAAACAACGATAATGCCAACCAAAGCTCTCTTTCTTTGATTGATTTTGTGAATGGGAATACAAAGCTCAATAATGAAGCAAAAATAATGTGTCCGACTAAACTAACTAAGGAGAATATTTATAGACCCCTTTTCTAAACAAAAAGAAAATAAAAAAAACATCAGTGGAAGGAGTTAAAAGAGAGCTCCCACAAATGTAGCTAATAACTTAACAAAATCACCGTTAGTCAAAACATCACCATAGAAATAGGTCCTTTCTCCCAAGCAACTTATCGGGCGGCTGACGGGTTGGACAGGCTCAGCCGGGCGGGTTCCGGTTTGGCCCGGTGAGAGTCGGCGTGCAGGATCCCGGCCGAGCTAGTCAACGAAGATCCCGAGGCGGTCAACCATTCCGGGCGCAGTAACATTGCTGTTGACGAGGCTGGACGGTGAGGAAGAATTCTGATCGGGTATTCCGGCCGAGATTTGTGAGTCTCGGCCGAGACTACTAGAGGGAAGTTTCTAACCGAGCGTTCCGGGCGAGATTTGTGAATCTCGGCCGAGACTACCGAAAATCTCGGCCGAGACTGCCGACAATCCCGGGCGAGATTTGAGAATCTCGGGCGAGACTTCTGAAAACTCCGGCCGAGATTGACGATCCATGACCGAGAGTGCCAATCGGGGTTTAGAGCTTGCGTCTGTTGGCGCCGTGGTTCCTGGGCGGGGACTAAGGTTCACGCCTTGTTCCGTCTGCCTCTCCTTGCTCTCTCTTGATCCTTCCCGTTCCGCCTGCTTCTCCTTGCTCCATCTAGCTTTTTCACTTCCGCCAAGCATGCTAGCTTGCTTCCCAAACTTAGCTTCCCTTCTACGTTGATCCGTTTGCATGGCTGAGTAATCTTGATCATGGGTTCCTGAAATAGTTAAGAGAGTAATAAATGATCTATTAATATTAAATAATGCTTGTAAGTTACCATGCATTAACAATAACTCCCTTGACGTAGTTTCTTGAACCTCCTTGGCTCGTGACCTTGTGATAGGTCCTTGGTTCCTTTGAGAAGGAGGTGAGTCAAATAATGGCTCATGTAATGGCCCTCCATCATCCACCCCTTCTTGGGAAGAATTCGACCCCGAATTATCTTCGTGTTTGCTTCCTTCCTCATAAGGACTTAAGTCTCCCACGTTGAAAGTGGTACTTACGCCATAGTCTTCCGGTAAATCCAACACATAAGCATTGTCATTAATCCGGTGTAAAACCTTGAATGGTCCATCACCTCGTGGAGCTAACTTTGATTGGCGTTTCTCCGGAAACCTCTCCTTCCTTAGATGCAACCAAACTAGATCACCGGGTTGGAAGACCATTCTCCTCCGTCCTTTGTTATTTCTAAATGCAACTTCAACTCCTTTCTTTTCAAGCTTAGCCTTGTTCTTCTCATGGAGTTCTTTAATCATTTCTGCATGTTCCAAAGCATCAAAAGCTACTCGATCCTTTTGAGGAATCGGTAAAAGATCCATAGGAGTCAAAGGGTTAAAACCATAAACACATTTAAAAGGTGATAAAGAAGTGGAAGAATGCATGGTTCGATTATAAGCAAACTCAACATGTGGTAAAACGTCTTCCCATTCCTTTAAGTTGTCCTTCAAAATCGTCCTAAGGAGTGTAGCTAGGGTCCTATTGGTGACTTCTGTTTGTCCATCCGTTTGAGGATGGCTAGATGTCGAAAATAGTAATCTAGTTCCCATCTTTCCTCAAAGAGTTTTCCAAAAGAAACTCAAGAACTTAACAACTCTATCACTAACAATGGTCTTAGGTATTCCATGCAATCTAACTATCTCCTTGAAAAATAAATTTGCGACATGGTATGCATCATCAGTTTTATGACATGGAATGAAATGTGCCATTTTAGAGAATCTATCTACCACCACAAAAATTGAATCTCTTCCTTTCTTAGTCTTAGGCAACCTTACAATGAAATCCATACTTATGTCTTCCCAAGGGGCACTAGGTGTTGGTAAAGGTGTGTACAAACCGTGGGGTTGTGATCTAGATTTAGCCTTAAGACATTCAATGCACTTCTTAAGCATGTGTTCTACATCTCTTAGCATGTGAGGCCAATAAAAGTGGGTTTGCAACATGTGATAGGTCTTATCCCCCCAAAATGTCCCATTAAGCCTCCCTTATGGGCTTCTTCCACCATTAACAACCTAAGGGAACATCTAGGTATGCAAATTTTATCCATCTTAAACAAAAATCCTTCAAACAAAAAGTACTTATCATAAGGCCCTTGTGTGGTACATCTATGAAATATGTCTCCAAAATCTGCATCATCCACATATAATTCCTTAATGTAAGTGAAACCTAACATCCTAGAATCCAAAGTGGTGATCAAGGTGTGTCTCCTAGATAAGGCGTCGGCCACTACATTATCTTTTCCTTTCTTATACTTGATAATGTAAGAAAAAGTTTCAATGAATTCCATCCACCTACCATGCCTTCTATCTAGCTTATCTTGGCTCTTAAAGTGTCTAAGTGATTCATGATCTGTTTTTAAAACAAACTCTTGGAGCCAAAGATAGTGTTGCCACGTTTTGAGCACTCTAAACAATGCATACAATTCTTTGTCATATGTGGAATAATTTAAGCATGCAGCCTTCAATTTCTCACTAAAGAAAGCTAGAGGATTACCTTCTTAATTGCATGAGTACGCCTCCAATGCCTATGCCGGACGCGTCACTCTTAACCTCGAAAGACTTAGTGAAATCCGGTAGAGCTAGTAGTGGTGCTTGGGTGAGACGTTTCTTTAGCTCCACAAATGCTCTTTCTTGAGGATCATTCCACTCAAAAGGAACTTTCTTTTTGGTCAAGGCCGTGAGTGGTGCTGCAATGGTGCTGAAATCCCTCACAAATCTTCTATAGAAGGTAGCTAAGACATGAAAGCTCCTTACATCACCGACGGATCGAGGGGTAGGCCATTCATTAATTGCTTTGATCTTTTCCTCATCCACTTGCAATCCATCGGCACTTACTACAAATCCAAGGAAAATGACTCGATTAGTATAGAAATCACACTTTTTCATATTAGCATACAAGTATTCTATACGCAATGTAGCAAGCACATCCCTCAAATGATTTTCATGTTCTTTTAATGACTTACTATAGATAAGAATGTCATCAAAATATACCACAACAAACAAACCAATGTAAGGTCTCAAAATATGATTCATTAATCTCATGAAAGTACTAGGAGCATTAGTTAGTCCAAAAGGTATCACCCACCACTCATAGAGGCCAAACTTGGTTTCAAAAGCCGTTTTCCATTCATCCCCTTCCCTCATTCTAATTTGATGGTAGCCACTCCTAAGGTCAATCTTAGTAAAGATTGTGGCTCCATGTAGCTCATCAAGCATATCATCTAGACGTGGGATGGGGTGCCTATACTTGATAGTAATGTTATTGATTGCTCTACAATCAATGCACATTCTCCAAGTGCTATCTTTCTTGGGTACTAAGAGGACTGAGACGGCACAAGGACTTAAGCTTTCTCTAACATACCCCTTATCTAGCAATTCTTGAACCTGATTTTGGATTTCTTGTGCCTCCTTAGGGTTCATCCTATAGGCCGGTCTATTGGGAAGAGTTCCTGGTGCCTCCTGGCGCCGCCCCTGTGGCTCCTGGCGCCTCCTAGTACAGCCTGGCGCCGCCCTGCGGTGGCCTGAGCCGCCCCTGCGGTGTCCTGGATCCGCACCCGCGGCTCTGATGATCCGCCCCCGCGGTCACGCTGTAGAAGCTCGTCTTCGACCGTGGATCCTTGGCTCCAATGTCCTCCTCTCCTTGCTGGGTCTTCTCCAAACACCAACCGCTGATCTTAGACTCCTCTCTATGACCTAAACAAGCTAAGAACACATGCATGCAAGGATTCAAGGGAAAAACTTCCTCAAGAGCTTCATCCATGACCATGGATGAAGGAGGAGGAAAGAAAGGGATAATCAACAAAGAAGAGAAGAGAAGGAGAGGAATATGCTTACCAAACTAGATCTGATCTTTCTCCACTGCAATCCACAATCCAAAAGCTTCAAAGATGGAAGAAGAGCAAAGAGAGAGAAGAGAGGAAGAGAGGAAAATGACTAACGTGAAATGAAAGTCAAGAGTGAGAGAGGGAGGGACAAGGCTGCCAAAGAGGAGAGGGGATCAAGGGGTCAGCTGACCTCTTGTCACCTCAGCTCGGAACGAGGGGTCGGAAATGACCTCTTGTCACCTCAGCTAAGAACTAGGGATCGGAAAGCGGAAAAAGGAAAAAACGACGAGTCGGCTAGGGATTTAGGAATAATTCCCGGCACTCGGCACCTCGTGACTGCGGGAAAACTGAACCGCTAACGCGGGAAGGTCGACAAAACGCTCTAAGTCCGGAATAGAAATTCCGGATGTTACACGTGTCGTCTTGACGGCACGAGACAAATACCTGTATCCTAACTTGAATCATAAGCCTTTGAAAAGTGATCGAGGCTATTATGGTAAATGATTGACGAATCTAAATTTGTAACACCCATTAGTGTGAAATTCCGGTGGGTCCAAAGATCATGAGGTTTCGTCGCACATCCAAGCGCACATGCACGTTGGGTCCGGGCACATCACATCATAACATTAAATTGGCAATACGAGTAGTGTGGAATTCCGACGGGTCAAATTTGACAGGGAGGATTTCATCGCACGTCTAAACGTATATGCGTGTTAGACTCAACCCCAACACATATCCCCAATGATGTTCCAACCTAAAACCAATTGACAATAAGATGAGTAGTCCACCAACCTTATAAACTATGTGATAACTTTCATCCTCCACAAATAGTCCATCAACCTTATTTACATTACTAAGACGTTAAGGTCGTCCAGCTCAATCGGACGGACAATCATATTCTAGCTAGAGACCACCATCAAACTGCTCATATGCGAATCTAAACGCATATGCTCATTGAGTCTAAGCTTAACACACATAAATCTCATCCCAAAATTAATTAACAATATGAAAAATAGTTCACCAACCTCATACAAGGTTGTTATTACCTTTAATGTGTATCGGGTAATTAAACTATATACGTTTGTATATACATGACAAAAAACAAAGTAAATGATCAACAAAAAATAATGTGGAACATCTTTTGGGTAGGGCAAACCTGAAAGCATGCACCGCCTCACACAATTAACAAAAATGTTGACGTGCTGATCATTTAAAGATTTTTGTGACTATTAAAAGTATAGTAATTAAAAGGACAGCAACTTCTAGATCTTGAGATTTGCCTTAATGTTAATGGCACCCCTTTTCGACCGAAATATTAGAGGAGCAAGCATTGCAAGTTCAAAAAAAAGTCAGCCCCTCGTGAGGATCTTTACATTTTTGGCAGGCAAAGTATGGTGTAAGCTCGTGAGCTTCCTTACACACACATCAAAAAAGTATATATACGTACACATACGCGTTAGGGTTTCTTAATCATATAATATTAAAATGTAACTTTAGAATAATAAAGATTTCTGTAAAAAAACAATCCCCAACTATGGTAAAAACACGTTTATAAAGGAAAAATATCACACAAGACAACTAGTATTATGTGTTGTATATATATGTTACTAATTGAACCAGAATATATACTATCTCGATTGGTGTTAAATATATACAACCTAAATATAAAAAATACCATGATGTTTCTAAAAAAGGAATTGATTATAAAATTATAAAATACGGTTCATGTAAAATAAAAGTTTTAATAAGTTTTACGTCAGTTCAAATATAGTGAAAAGCGTAAGATTATGTAGAAAATAAATATTATATTTATCAATTACAATATAAAAGGAAAATATTTGAACGCAAATAATATAATAGAAAAATGCATGGTAGGTTTTGTCTCTCAGGTCTTTACACGTAACTTTAAAGATGATCGGTTTTGATATCCAGAAAGGGTAGCGGCCTTCTAACTCGATCTCGATGTAAATAATTTAATAAGAAAAATAGTAAAATAATATTTGAAAAATTAATTAGTAATTTAAAAGAAAAATATAAACATATTTGATACGATATTAAGTTTTGAATTTCAAATATTTATTTACATTGTTTTGTTATTTGTCAAAAAAAAAATACATCATATTTAATTTGTATTTACAATCTTATTAGCATAATATAACACAGGTTTGATTCGATTATTGTTCTTTATATTCCAACTGAGATTATAACACTAAAGTATATGATAAAATTCATAAATGATACAAAAAATAATAGTGATTTTGAATACGTACTTCAAATAAAATAACCATAATTTAATACATAGTGTCTAGTTATAAATTTATATAACAATAGTATAATATTTTAAAAATAAATTACAGTTGTTTTAATCTCATGTCGAAAAGATTTCAAATATACTATAACAAGTTAATGATAATAATTATTCGATCAGTAATAATATGAAACTAAAAATTAAAGATACAATTATAATATAATGTAATAAAACTTGAAATATAGTAATAGGTATCTCATAATAATATGAAAACAACATATTAATTATGATTATAATAATAGTAATAATCAAATAATACTATAATAATTAAAAAATAATATTACAATATTAAAATTAATATTCATGTAAAACAAAATATATACATGATGATTTATATGTGAAAGTGATGTTATTAAAATTTTCTGATTCATAAACTTGACACTTACCACCTAAAACCTAAAACAAAACCTCTAACTGTATTTATATAAAATTATCATAAAATTACATATTTTAATTTTATGCTTTGGTATATGTTTTAAGAGTGTTGTCTTATCGGTGATGCTTTACGTGCTTAAGTGCCAAAATAAAACTTAATAAAAGCTAGACCACACAAATAAAAACTAACTCAAATACGGATAATAAATGAAATATATTAATTGTACCTCTTTTTTCCAACCAGTCCGGGTTCCGTACATTATGGAAAATGATTACTTGAACCGGTAACGAAAACCTAAGTATACCTACAAGGATACAAGTTAAGGCTATAACCTTAAATGATTCAAAGCTCAATGGGAATATCCATTTACAAAAATTCCAAAAAGTAAACCTAACTAGTTGTATAATTATTGAAAATAGGTAAGGTAATAGAAAACTTCATAAGAATTAAGAATGATATATCTATTTCTATAAATAGTAAAAAATTAGTTAATAATTTAGGTTTGGTTTGATTTAAACGAGCATATTATAAACCTATTAAAATCGATTTCTTTTACTCATATAAGAACCATAAATGAAGCCGAAAGTTATTATGACTAGACGGACTTAGGAATAGGAAGAGGGGAGTACTTTTTGCTACGAACCCGATTTTTTTTTTTATAATCATAACCCGAAATAAAAATAAACCGAATTCGAGAAGTCACTAGTACACATTGATACCAATAAATCCAATAGAGTGAGTCATCAAAGTGTTGAAAATGAAGTGGTTGAAGCATATAAAAAAGTGTACGTAGTAAATATATCCTTGACACCACCTCTACAAGGCAGCTATAAAGATCAATGTCACCCCTATTTAATTCATAGCCTAAACTTGCCTACATCTTGCTTAATTGCTAGGCTGTCCAAAGTGAAAGAGAGCAATCCAAGCTACAAAGAAAAATAACTCAACATGGGAAGACCTCCTTGCTGTGACAAAGATGGCATCAAGAAAGGTCCATGGACACCCGAAGAAGACATCATCTTAGTCTCTTACATCCAAGAACACGGCCCCGGAAACTGGAGATCCGTTCCTACTAACACTGGTGTGCACAATTTCGTTTATATATATATAATATATCCTTTTATACCGCTCTCTCGATCTATATCTTGAAATCCTTGCAAGTGTTTTTGAGTCACCGACAGTTGGTCAGTTTCTAAAAAAAGAAACTCGAGTTTTATTATTGATGACATATAGTTGATTGATTTTGGGGTTTGGATTTGAGCAAAGGATTACAAAGGTGTAGCAAGAGTTGCAGGCTAAGATGGACGAACTATCTAAGGCCGGGAATAAAGCGTGGAAACTTCACTCCCCATGAAGAAGGCATGATTGTTCATTTGCAAGCTTTATTGGGTAACAAGTACTTACTCCTCCTTTAGCTTCTAAGCTTCATCATTTTGTCTTTTAGATTTGTTATAACAGTGATAATAATGTCATTTAGTTTATCATTAGAGATCTTAAACCACATTTTTTGACGTGTGGACATATTACTTCATTTCATTCTCTTGATTAAACTATTAAACTTATGAAAATATCAAAAACCTTCTTCTTCTTTTTTTTTTTTAAAATTTTTTTTTTTATTACCTTAAATAACCTAAATTTTGATTGATACCAAAATTTGTTCAACTCATAATAGGATTTACAATACAAATTTTGTTGTTATAGTTGAGCATGTTCCGATCCAAAACTCAAAAGTTTTATGATCCAAAACCAAATAAATAACTACTCAAATCGGAGTTTTAAGAATAAATATCACCGACATGTAAAAAAATGAGGCTAACACTCGATGATACGGTAATACGTACATCTAAAAATTATTCCACCGAACATATTCTCCTGGAAGTAAGTAATGTCTTGTTCAAGCCAAAAAAAACTTATAAGGGGGACAAATAGTGATACTAAAACTAAAAGTAATTTAAAGTTGACGTGTTAAATTCGTTATCAATTTAGATTAATTTTTAGTGTTTTTACTTTACAAATCAACGTCGATAAATATTTGTATATAACGCTAAAATTTTAACATACGCTAAAAACATATTTTACAATATTTCCTAAAATTTTAAAACAAAGTAATCTAGGAAAATAATATAAAAATTTATGATATTAATTATTTTATTATTAAAATTTGTAAACAAACCGCCTACAATAATCGAGTCAGTTGCATTCTTACATTATATATCTATAGCAGTGAAAAACACCACCAAAATTTTTGTTCATTAAATGTTGATATGTGATGTTATGTTTTGTTTTGTATATACACAGATGGGCAGCAATTGCTTCCTATCTCCCACAAAGAACAGACAACGACATCAAGAACTACTGGAACACCCACTTGAAGAAGAAGCTTTTCAAGAAGCTCCCAATCCTCTCCAATGGCGGAACTCAATTCGCCACCGACCACCAAGCTCCAGAAGCCCGGCACGAAACTTCAATCAACAACGGCGGCACCACAACGAGCAGTAACGGCTACTACGCGTCGAGCACCGAGAACATCTCGAGGCTTCTTGAAGGGTGGATGAGATCTTCCCCAACCCTAATAATCAAACATAATGATGACTTGCAGGAGAAGGTATCGTCGAAGGAATCGCAGTCGGTGGCCGAAGAAGAAATGAAGAGTGTGAATGATCATCCGCCCTTGATGTTTCTGGAGAATTGGCTGTTTGATGAATCTTCTTCTGCTAATTGTGGCTCTCAGGTTGTTGACGATGATGATGAAGAGATGATGACTCTTCCACCCATCTTTTAACTGATTTTAAAATTTAATTTTATGCTACTATTAATTTTTATTAATAATGTTTAGTTTTTATTTAATATATTTTATGTGTTTTGCCCATTGTGATGCAAGATGTAAGAGTGAGGTATGAGCTAAGTTTGTTGGTGATAATTGCACAAACCAAACCTTTAGGGTATTTCTGCAAATATGACACCGCCCTTATTTATGCTAATAGTTCTTTAATTTAACAAAGTTTATTCTTCGGTTTTGAAATCTGATGTATCGTGTTATGAATTGATACGTTGTGTTTGGTCTTAAGTATTAGGCTCAATGTTTATTTTATATTTACTTCTTTTTAACTTTGATTACTTTTATTATCATATAATACAAATAACTTAGTACCGTGTCTGGTGTGCCATGCACTAAGTTGGAAAAAGTTTTAATAATTATTAATTTATTACTGCAATAAAAAAAATCGATATCACATTAAAGAAAAAAAAATTATATTATAATTTTTACATATTGTATCACTATTAATTTAATAAAATTTAATGATAAATTAAATGAACTTTTAAACATAAAATTTATAATTAAATATCTTTTAGAAAAAGACCGTATAAAATGCCTATATTTTAGAGGAACAAAATAATTTTTATATTAAAAATAAATTACGTTAGAAAATTTGTTCAAATTTGGTATTTGTAGTAATCGAAAATCTTTTTCTAGTTTGATAATAATCTATGTTTATGTTAATAAGATGACGTGTCATGAATATATACTTAATGAAAACTGACGTGACACGTTGGTTGTTTAGTAACTTAAATAACAATTTTTTATAAAAGAATTAATGTCAAATCGGTAAATATAGTGTAACAATCTATAAATAACTTGAAAAAAATCATACGTGGCATGCCTTAGGATGCGACCCGTAAACAAAATGCTTTTGGTTTTAGTAATATACCAGTTTAGTGCCCGCGCATTGCGCGGGTTTTAACTGAATAAAAATACTATATAATAATATTTATTATGTATCAATATTAATCTAAATAAAGTTTTATTATGGGTTAGAAAAATTAAAGTAATTAATACTACCTTCCTAATAAACATGTAGTGCAGTATAGAATTGCTTGATTCAGAGTTTGTAATTTTCAAACTATCGTACTATCATTATTATTTAATTATGAGATTCGATTAAAATTGTTTTTGTTAGAATATAAATTAATTTAAATTTGATATTTGAAGTAACCGAAAATTCTTTTTTTAATTCTGCTTTGATAATAATATATTTTAAATTAATAAGATGGCGTGTCATAGTGATATATTTGATGAAAGATAATGCGATATGTCTACTTTTTAGAAATTTTAATAAGAATTTTTTTTGTAAAGGAATTAATGATAAAATTTTAAATATATTATACCAAATATGTAAATAAGTTGAAAAAAATCACGCGTGATATGTCTTAAGAAGCGACACGTAATCAAAATGTGAATAATTTTAGTAATATATAGATTGTGAACGTAAAATTTTTAATAAAATTTAACAATTATAAAGAGATTAAAAATATTTGATAAGAAATGATCATGTATGCATTAATATATATGACATGGACGATATCATGTGAATGCATGCATGTATGTGTATGGTGGTTGGATTTGAATATTAAATGCTGCGACTTTAACAATCCAATAAAAAAAGACGTAAGAAAAGTCGAGATTTGTCATCTACAACATCATTGTGATTTTGTAGGTGTATCACATTCATTCATGTTAAATTCGAGTTAGGTATTATCTCATCGATTTACAAATCGACGTATTCGATGTTTGATTTTTACTACTTTTTTTAAGGGAATTTTATGATAAGTATTGTTAGAATGCACCAACATTTGTTAGTTAGAAGCATATTACGGTTTATTCAAGTAACCCCTTTTATTTATAACTCCGAAAACGGAAACGTGATGGAAATGAATCTAGTCCATATTGGTACCTTGTTCATGGAACGGAATGAAAATGAATCTAGGACCTGCTTACCTATTCCTTAACAGTGTAGACCTATTCTTTTGAAGAAATCTTTATTACCCCGACAAGACCAAGAGCGGACCGAACTTTGAGCTTGAATAGATGATAAGCAATGCGTCCTTGTTCAATGCACTACCAGAAAACGTGGTTGTAGCCCTGGATACTTAGGCTCGAAATATTTCGTGGTGAATACCGACGAATTACCCACGAATAAACAATTCGTGGCTATTTACCCACGGAAAACCAATTCGAGGGCAAGTTCGTTGCTATTTAGCAAGGGATAAGTTGTGTGGCTAAAGTTCGTGGCTAATTACCCACGAAATACTAATTCGAGGGCCTTCGTCGCTATTTACACTCCAAAAATTTCCGAACCTAAAAAGGAGGCCATTTTCTAGGCTAACTTGTTAGAGATTTGGCGCCAAGTCTCCCCATGTTTTGAATTAGTTGTCGAGACCAAGTGCATGTCGATGCTCACATGTGTGTCATGATGGCTAGGGTTGTGGGAGGCAAGGCCAAGTGACCGACACGATAGAGCGTCGAGACAATTGAGAATGAAATAGAATTGGAAGGAAGCAAATGTAGAGGCAAGTGACTAGGCTAGTCATGTGTGGCTTGACTCGGACTTACTCTCACGAAGCTCAACACAACTTGTGTGAGCTCACTCTAGCCCCGAACGTCGTGACTTAGCCTTGACAAAGCTTGAAAATGGAAATGTCGGTGCTCAACATGGTTTGACATGGTTGGTCATCGCAAGACGTACCTTACCCAAGTTTACCGCAACTTATGCTAACTCCGCTTGAGCTTTGAGTAGCTTATTGCAGTTGGGCCTTGAGTGTTTGAGGTTGGCTTTGCTCGGCAAAACTTAGGCGATGATGCAGGAGCATCTAGAAGCCCAACCTCAGCACTCCAAGTGACGAGAACAACCAAGAAGAGACGGACTACTAGAGAGGAGAAGCGGGAACACGAAGAGAAAGGAGTGTGTAGCCCAGACGTGGAGAGAGCAAGCAGTCCACGAGATTCACATGAAGAAAAGGTGCGTCGGGCTGCCTAGGAAGGAAGGAGACTCCGGGCTAATTTAAGTGGTTAAATTAGGCTCAATTTCTTATTTTATTTTCTGCCCATATTTAGACTATTTTAATATTGGATTTGCTTTATTTAATTGTTACTTTATTTCTTCTAGATGATCTTATCTCTTAAAGATTTAATCATATCCGTTTGTTAGAAGGTCTTATCTCTTAAATATTTGATCTTATCTTTTCGTATTTTATTTCTTTTCTTTTAACTAGTTTGGGCTCAATCTTGGATCAAGCCCAAGGCCCGTTGTGGCTCAAACTGGATGTCCCCCTTGCCTATATAAGGCCAAGTTGGACGTGTGTTTTGGCATTCATACTTTTAATATACATTTGATACTTTTTAATTATTTTCTTCTCTCGTGGAATCGATAACCGAATAGGTGGATTCCTATTCAACCCGGACGTGTGGATTCACGTCCAACCCTAGTTTGGAAGCATAGGAGAGTCGTCCATCTTGGTGACGATTCTAAGATTGGTCTCTCTTCGATCTCCAAGCAACTTCGCGTGTTTTTGAGAACAATCGCTCTTTCTCTTAAGCATTCGATTATAGCGGAAGAATTCCTTCTAGGAATTCAAACGGTCTATCCATCTACGATCCATTCACCCATCATCGGATCATTCATCCATCCAAGGCCACGTTTTTCTATCCATCTCACGTCTCATCCATCTCTCTTCGATCTCTAGTTCTTGGTGTTGAAAGATCGGGCAACCTCACGGCTAACCCGTATCAAATTAGCATCAGAGCTAAGGTTCATCAACACCAACCGCGCCATCAAAAAGAAGAAAAATAAGAGCTTTCAAGATCCGTCAAGAAGGTTCTACAAAAACAAGCGATTGGGGCAGGAACTGTAACGGTTAGTAATCTATTCTCGTTGACCTATTGCTTTTCACAATTTAAATTCAATTTTCTTGAAAAAGATTAATTGTGGCCTGAATTATCTCACCATAACTCAGCCAAAGATTCAATCTTTTTCGTGCCATACCTTTGATTCACTTCGTGAAAAACCTATTCGGGCTAGATCGCTGGAAAACCAACCAAGACGATCCTCTTAGCCACGGTTAACCCTTGAATCACCATCCCTTACCCGCAGCAGCCGCTACACTACAAAAAAAAATAATTTCCGGCACCGGAAACTCTTTCCGCCGCCAGCCACCGGCCACAATCCCGCCGGCAAACACCAAGCGTTGCCTAGCACCCCCACACCCCTGCCGGACCCCACCGGCCCTCCGTCACCCCAGCAGCCCCCACCCCTACCGAAAGCCCTCGGCTTTCCTTCCCTTTCCGCCGGATTCCCGCCGCCGGTGCTCTGCCGCCCAGCTACCGCCCCCTGCTGCTGCCAGCCACCGGTTTCGGCCCCTGCAACACCACTCCACCACCACCATCCATCCGCCACCACCCAGACGTCACCTCCCACCCTTGAAACCTCTCGATTTCACCGTCTACCCGCCGGATCCCCGCCGCCGGCTTTCCGCCGCCCGCCGCCGCCGTCAGCCGCTAACCCCCGCCGCTACAGAACTGCCCAACAGCCTCCCAGGAGCCGCAACAGCCCTTTCCGGCCCTCCTAGGGTTTCGGCAATTCAAAAAAAAAGAAGAAGAAGAAACGGGAAAGAGAACGGGAACGGAGCTTCGATCATCTTTGGCCTTTTTGAATTTCCCTACGCAAAATACCCTTTTCGTTCCAAAGAAAGGGAGCCATTTGATTATTTTTCCCTTGCCTTATTTTTAACTTCCCTTTCCCCATTTTGGGTTCCCTGTAGGCACTACTCAAAGTCCCTTGTTTAATACCCTTTGTTCCTTTGAGCCTTACCTTTTAATTTTTTCTTTCTCAAGATTAATTGATTTTAGTTGAGAAATTGCAGGCGAGTCTAGATTATTTGATATGTCTACTTCCGGAAGAGAGAACGAGCACAGAGCCGACACGCCTAGAGCTATGGACGTCGAGACTATGTTTACAAGGATGATGGAGAGGATGGACTCCTTGGAGACCCGGTTCGACGAACGGCCGAACCCTCCTCCTCCTCCAGCTAGACAGCCGCTCTTTCGAGCTAATCCAGGAATTATGCAACCTAGACAGTTAATTAGAAGTGAATTGGATTTTGAGGATAGAGAGGACGAGAACCCCGTGCTAGAGACAGAAATCTACTCTAAGGATAAGGTGAAGATACCACCATTCGAAGGGAAGTGCGACGTTGATTCGTACCTTATTTGGGAGGCAAAAGTAGAGCAAATTTGGAGCTGTCATAATGTTTTGGAGGTTAAGAAGGTACAATATGCTGCACTTGAGTTTATTGGCTATGCCTTGATGTGGTGGAACAACTTGCTGAAGGAGAGAAGACGAGTGCTATACACAGAGATCACCACGTGGGAGCAGATGAAGGCCATTATGAGAGCCCGATTCGTCCCACCGTATCATGGGAGAGATCTACGTCAGAGGCTAGAGAACCTGAAGCAAGGTTCTATGAGTGCCGAAGAGGTTTACGCAGCCATGGAGATGGCTATAGTTCGAGTTGATGTTCAAGAGGATGAAGAAGCTACCATGGCAAGATACCTCAGGATTCTACACCCTACCCTAGCACATGAGATAGAGTTGTATGCGTATACTAACTTGATAGATTTACTACATCTCGCTGTGAGAATGGAGAAGTAACTGAAAATACGCAACCAAGACCGACGATCTCCACAAACGTGGAGTAGAGGTTCTGATCGAGATCAAGGCAGTAGCAGCCGAGATCAGGGAAGCAACAGTCGAGATGTCTCAGCTTCCGCGAATTCCGGAGCCGCATCTACACCTAGTAAGACTCCACTTCGACATCCTAGGGAAGCGATTCTAGTTCTACTCGAGCTAGAGATATTACTTGTTTTAAATGTCAAGGGCGAGGACATATTACTCGGGAATGTCCCAACAAGAGGACATTGTTCATTAATGACAAAGGCCTTTATGAGTCAAATTCCGACACCGAGGAAGCTGAAGAAGGAAAGTCGGCCCTCATAGCTGACAAGGAGACTGACGAGGACGTGAATGAGCTACCCTTTGGTGAGGGATTATGTGTCCATGCTTGTAAGATCATCCCTGACTCTCACCTTATTTTAAGTACTCCAAATGAGATGGATATTGATGAGCATGACCTAGATATACATGCTGAAATTTCTAGTCATGATCTAGAGGAGGATGAGTATTTAGGTGATTATATGAGTGCTGAACTTGTTGAGCACCCGGCTGACTTAACCATAGATGAGATGGATCAAGAGATAACAAGGAAGGTCGAGACGAGTTATGTTTGTTGTCCTCATCCCTTATCTACTGAGTTATTTGATTGCTTTGTTATTAGAAGGGCCTTAAGAATCTTACCTTCCAAGAATGTGGACAATCAAAGAGAGAATTTGTTCCATATGAGATGTTTGGTCCAGGTCAGAGTGTGCAACATGATCATTGATAGTGGTAGCTGCAGCAACTTAGTGAGTAATGAAGTTGTTGAAAACTTGCAGCTAAGAACCATTCAACACCCCCGACCTTATAAGTTGGGTTGGATGAACGATTGTGGAGAAATCAGGATCACTACACAGGCCAACATCATGTTCAAAATGAACGTATGAGGACACAATGCTTTGTGACATCGCCCCTATGCACGCTTGTCATATTCTACTTAGGCGACCTTGGGAGTACGATCGGGATGTCACGCATAAAGGGAAGACAAATCGTTTTTGTTTTACTTTTTAGGGCAAGTATTTCATACTCAAGCCCATGACACCCACGGAGGTCACTAAGTACTATGAGAAGAAGAAGAGCAAAGAGGAAAATGCTAAGAAGAAAACCTTGATGATCCGGAATGTAGATAGGACAGAACCACTACGTGCAAACCCATTCTTATGTCCTGTTTTCAGTTATGTGTGCAAGGAATTATTATCCTCAATGTTCGAGGTTGGTATGTTGGAGAATATCCTTGGATCTCTCAAAGACATAAACGGATCGATCGCAGTTTACAACTGGAGATGCTTGGCTACTTCATATCATTCTTTGAGTATTGTTACTCTCTTTGAGGATCTCCTCTTAAAGGTGATTGTGCAAGTTGACCTCTTAGATATCATCCCTACGTCCTACAAGCATTGCATTCATCACAGGAAATTGTTCTCATCTCTTCGAGACAAGACATTGAGGTTATTTGGTGTTACTTTCACACCCTATATGAATGGTAGTTGTGTTTTATCGATTCGTGTTGGTACTTTCAGGAGGAATAAGCTCATGGAGAAAGGTTCAAGTCCAAATTTCTGGGATTCGAGGTCGAATCCTTTCCAAGAAAGGGAGGTTGATGCAGGAGCATCAGGAAGCCTAATCTCAGCACTCCAAGTGACGAGACCGGCCAAGAATAGACGGACTACTAGAGAGGAGAACCAGGAACATGAAGAGAAAGGAATGTGCAACCCAAACGTGGAGAGAGCAAGCAGTCCACAAGATTCACATGAAGAAAAGGCGCGTCGGGCTGCCCATGAAGGAAGGAGACTCCGGGCTAATTTAAGTGGCTAAATTAGGCACAGCTTCTTATTTTATTTTCAGCCCATATTTATACTATTTTAATATTGGGTTTGTTTTATTTAATTGTTATTTTATTTCTTCTAGATGGTCTTATCTCTTAAAGATTTGATCATATCCGTTTGTTAGAAGGTCTTATCTCTTAAAGATTTGATCTTATCTTTTTGTATTTTATTTCTTTTCTTTTAATTAGTTTGGGCTCGATCTTGGATCAAGCCCAAGGCCCGTTGTTGTTCAGACTGGACGTCCCCCTTGCCTATATAAGGCCAAACTGGACGTGTGTTTTGGCATTCAGACTTTTAATATAGATTTAATACTTTTTAAGTATTTTCTTCTCTCGTGGAATCGAGAACCGAATAGGTGGATTCCTATTCAACCCGGACGTATGGATTCACGTCCAACTCTAGTTGGAAGCATAGGAGAGCCGTCCATCTTGGTGACGATTCTAAGATTGGTCTCTCTTCGATCTCCAAGCGACTTCGCGTGTTTTTGAGAACAATCGCTCTTTCTCTTAAGCATTCGAATATAGCGGAAGAATTCCTTCTAGGAATTTAACCAGTCTATCCAGCTACGATCCATTCACCCATCATCGGATCATTCATCCATCCAAGGCCACATTTTTCTATCCATCTCACGTCTCATCCATCTCTCTTCGATCTGTAGTTCTTGGTGTTGAAAGATCGGGCAACCTCACGGCTAAATGGCTAACCCCGTATCAGACAAAGCTTTGGGATGTTTCGGCACAACTTGTGTGAGCTCACGGTTGCTCAGAAAAGCTCGCCGTAGCTCATGCATAGTGCGATTAAGGTTGTAATTTTTGAATGACGAAACGAGCGGTTTCCTAATCTCGATTTTTGAAGTTTAAGCGTCCAATGAGCTGATACATAGCTCAAGTATATTATGTTAAAGTTTGATAAGAATCCAAGCACAAATGTCCATTAAGATACAATAAGCTAACAAGTGAGCTACTTGGTTAGTTAATCTAGTTTGAGTTGAGCTCATGTGTATTTGCAGACCTTAAAACTTCACCTAGCTATAATGAGTTAAATAAAGCTCATTGGTGAAGAAAAAGTCGGGCCAAAAAAACTAGCTTCTTTTTGTGCTTCTTGATGGCCCAATGGAGTTGGGCTTGGACATTGTGTTTGGGCCAAAAAGCGGTTAACAAACCCTAACTTCTCTCAACCGCCACATTAAATGTACGCATTTGTATGATTCAATTGATAATCCAAGTCATGTTGAAACATTAAATGTACGCCTTTGTATGTTATTCGGTTGTTGTAATTGAACTTGTTTAAATATGAGTGCAAACGTCTACTCCATTCGGATATTACTTTCCCTTGGTTAAATAATCTTTTTGAGTAGGATTACTTTAATATTATGTTTATTAAGGCCACGTCAACTCATTGATCGAGACTACGGGCCATGCCATAGATAATAATCTCGTCACCTAAATAATCAAGGCTTTGTCTACTCACCATCGTGAGATTACGAGCTATACGTAATTGAATCGTTGTAAGCCTGTAATTTTGTTCTCTTGCATGTTAATCCCACTACTACAAAAAAATGTCAAATATCCCGGATATTTGAGGCTATATACCCTGGACCACATCCGGCGTAAAGGTCAGGGACGTATTTGGTCCAAAGGTATATACCCCGGGCGTTCCGTTTCTACATCCGGCGTATATACTTCAAACAAAAATCCAGCCATTTTACGTGTGTTTAAATATCCGGGGTATTTGGTAGTATATACCCCGGATATATGTAAATCCAGGGTATGTACTGCTTTGTACATCCGGTATATTAGGAGGCATATACCTCGGATGTATTTATGTCCGGGGTATTTTCCTAGAACTTATCTGGGGTATTTGATATTATATATGGCGGATGTACATCCGGGATATTTAATATTTGATATATCCGATGTATTTTACCAGCACTTAACGGGGTATTTATTAGGATATACGACGGATGTACCTCCGGCATATATAATTTTTTATAGTCCGCGGTATTTGGTGGTTTGTATCCCAAATTAATATCGTGAGATTTGTTAAATTTAGAAGTCCGTTTTTTATATTTTAAAATATACCACCTGTGTATAAACAAATATATGAAATAGAGTAGACATATCCAAACACAATTCATTTTAATCAAAACACACAATATTGTAATTAACTATTTTAAAATTAGTGTTTCCACGAACATATCCAAAACAGATAAATAATATTTCTCAACTTAATAAAAATTTCACTGAGCATATGTGTTACCGTGTTCGATCATCACCTTAATACATTGAAATCCTACACAGTATACATATTCTATCCAAACATTCTTAATTTACTTTCTTCCTTGGAGGCTTCTAACCAAAAGCTTCCACTGGCGTGGCCATAGGAGTCGCATCATATTTACATAATATGCATTGACTTTAATAGATGTAAAAGTTTGTGCAATAATATATTGTTCTAGCACAATTTACAATATAGCACAATTTTTTGGCTCATCTTCAGTCTGGGTGGAAGCTGATACTAGATCGTGTCATAGATGTTATTGTCACCCAAATCTCTGAGATAGGACTTAACAATAATTCATCTGTAGAAATGTAATTCACAGAATAAGAAGCAGCATGTAAGAATATATTAATCAAATCACTCTCCAAAAGAAAAGAAAAAATCTAAATTTGTTGGTTGACACTAATGTGTCTACTCTTTGTTTGATAGACTATTTATAAACACATATATTCAACAATAAACTGTTTGTAAATGGATTCCTAGTGAAATCCTTAATCAATACAATGATATAATTATAACAACTTAGATCTACGAAATATCGTACCAAAAGCTTAATAAATTTGAATGGAAAAGCATGCAAACCGGCCAAAAACAGTGACATGATTAATTAAAATGTACATACCTCCTAACTTTCATTTATCACTGATGACTTCACGAGATTTAATCATGTCCAACCTTCCATAACAATGACCATTAACTTCTAAAGCTTTCTAGTTCCCTCGGATTTGGCTCGAGGAAGTAGTTTTTAGAATTCCTTGAATTTGCTCACAAGTCTCAAAGAAAAGCTTAATATGTGCAACACAATCCTCAAACCTAATCTTCCACAAATAAGCTATCAAATGGTTTGGCTCTTATTTATACTAGAGTATGTTCCTATGTCATAAGCTGAATTTGCTGACTAGTCTCAAAGAAAAGCTTAATATGTATATGTTGTGATCTTTCAACGAGTTACTTCAAAATTAGAAAGAAGAAGACAAGACGTTTTGAAACCTTGCAGCTAGGGTTTCAATATACTTTGGTGGATAATGAATACAACCCTAAGCATATCTATTTATAACCATAAATAGATAGAATCCTCTATAAAAAGATAGAGTCCTATAAATAGATAGAATCCTACAAATAGATAGAATTCCTTATAAATAGATAGGATTCTATAAATAGATAGAATCCTCCGCGAGGGGCGGAGCCCCCCACCCCCTGTCGCTCCGGGCCCATTAATCCATGGTCCCAAAATATGTTTCCCCTGACCCATTGTATCAGTATAACTATTTTTATTGTCTTATTATAACAGTACAGCATAGTCCTTAAACCTAATCTTCCACAAAAAAGATATTATAATGGTTCGACTCTTATTTATACTAGACTATTCTCCTATGGCATAATTAAAATAACCTACTATGCTCAGTTTCTCATATCTTTTAAAAGACAAACTAAACGATATAAGAACATGAAACAAGCCTCATGATATTGTAGTTGCACTTAGACCCTATAGTCATCATAGTATTGAAATTTTAGAAGCTTAAGGAAATTATTAGGTTCAATTATCTTTAACATAGTTTTCGATGTTGATTCAAAGTAATTAACACCAATTCATATAATTGGATAGGTATGAACTATATCTACTACATACATACAAGATTCTGAAACAATGTTAGACAAAAACCACCATCACTCTTATATCAACAATTTCATCTTTTGACAACAAGAAAAAGGTAATAGTGATCTATAAATAATTTCACTTTATACATGTTTATGAACTTAACCTACTATGCCTTCCAATCTGCAGTACATAAAATTTATTAATATTCATAGGTTCCATAAGTTCAACATTTCAGGTTTTACAAAATGAACATAGATGTAAGAAACTAACCTTATGATAGTAGCTTACAATTGTTCCCTTCGGACGCTATAAGCTGAGAGGAATCCTATGAAACCCCAATCCTCTAGCATCTGGTTGTTGGAAGTCATAATAAGCTGCCTAAGACATGCAGTTTCTTCTTCTTCTAAGCTTAGCTTTTTGATTTGGTCCTTCGTTATCAAAAGTGGTGCTATAAAACATTGTCCCACTCTGTCTCTCTGCCAACTACACTTTAACACCTTAAAAGTACTGCAATCTCTAAGTAGAGTTTTAAAAGTTCATTGTTAGCACAAGAATAATAATCAATATTCAAAACTTACACCAAGCAACATGATGCCATCGACTATCAACACCTTGGCCCCAAAATGGTAGCTAGTGCCTTCACCAAAGTTTCTTCATATAGCACAGATACTGGCTTGAAATTGTGCACTACAGGAAGGCCAAGACAGTGCAAGTAGTTTATCCCCTTGACCTGCATCCAATGCCAAATCATCAGTATATATTACACCTGCAACTGCTAAAGGACGAGGATAACCATTCTGACCAGGAGTAGCGAATGTATTTTCAACAAACTCAAGCTTGAAATTAATTGGCATCAAATCAACGAGACAGACGATTTTCGGCACAAATATATTTCGACTAAGCTATCGAAATCTCCTAAATGTTGAATCATCAATGAGAAAAAATTGAAGAATACTTGCTTTAAACAATCAAACCTAGGTCTTGAGCAAATCAAGAAGAAATTCAAAATCGATTTACTAGTTGAAAACCTAGGTTTCAACCAAGTATAGAAAGATGAAGAATACCAATACTCAGTTGGTCTAGTGGGATGTGGTGCTAGGCTCCTTAAGTGTTTAGCTTGGAGATTCGAGTTCGAATCCTCTTGGCGGCATGTATGGAAAAATTGATATTGGGAGGGTATCCCCCAGCAATGGGCCACGACTTTCTACCCGATCCGGACGTAGAGCGGCTAAGCCGATCGAACCGGGTGGTCTCCGAATTTACTATTACCAAAAAAAAAATAAAAAATGAAGAACACTCAAATTAATTTTTTGAAATTGAAAGGGTAGATATGGAAACAGAGAGAATCAAATACCTACATGTAGAAGAAGCTTAGACTTTTTTTATTAGATGCTTCGATTCTTCAAGAAACTCACGGAATAAAAAACCTGCATACGATTTCCCTCCTTTCGCTTCACTTGTATAAATATGATTGATTCGCTGGCTTTCGTTAGGGTTACGCCGACTCCGTTCATCTCTCTCGTTACCCTCCCTTCTCAATCCATTAACACCATGGACAGGAAAGCTAAGGATTGATGTTTTAAACAAACTGTTCGATCAAACTCGGGCCATGAAGGTGATGTTCCGACTTCCTCTTCTCTGTCGACAATCCACATTTAGGAGAAAACATGACGAACAATCATTCAAAATCGACAAAGCAATTGATGCGTGAATCAGCAAGTCGAAGATCTAAAGAGACGAGAAGATAGCTGGTTTAATCTCCAGAAAAAAGAACGAGAAGAAGAAGAACCTACTGTCGAAAACCGGAATGTAAAGACTACAAAGTGGAAACTCAACCGAGTCCTCAAAACAACATAACTCCAAGAAGAACCACAACCGTACAATATATACCCACAACGAAACACAACCCAAAAACGTCCCCGTCCTATAATGTACGGAGACCCCGGCTGTCCACTTCTCCACCTCACTCGGCGGCATCTCTAACCTGCAAGTCATCTACACAAACGGTTTAAAACCGTTAGCTCATATTCGAAGCATTAGAAAAGAGGTTAAGGCACAAGCACATACATATCACACAACATAAAACACACAAGTCCGGTTTATTATCTTTTTATTATTAAGTCATATCCCGTTCTAATTCAACTTCGGTTTGTGACACGAGACCACCGTGGTCTTGCCTCGGTCCCTACTTACCGGAAAAGAATGGTACGGATGCATCCGACCATCTAACCCGCCGGGCTAGTCGCCGAGAACCTCCTAGACTTCCCGCAGGGCTAGGCAGATGATGTTACCGCCCGTTATCATACACTTGGGACAAAATATATAAGGTCGGTGGTCCTATTTACCGGTTTAGTTGTTATAACAAGAACATAAACACACACCACCAAATACACATCAATGCTAATACGTAAAATACGAGCTAAGTAAGTCCGGAGACTTACCTCGTCCCAATGCTAACTCACAAAACGCTCTCGCTTCCCTTGGGAAGAAGCACACAACCTGCTCACAACAAGATAACCATCAAAACCTGCTCAACTCAAGAAGTCTAGGACTTCTACACAAATGATCTACGCAAGATCATTTGACTCTCATTCTAGGACCGCATCCTAGAATCTCTCACACTCACATCTCACTCAACGCATGAGGAGATCTCTCATTCTAGGACCGCATCCTAGAATCTCTCATACTCACATCTCACTCAACGCATGAGGAGATACCTCAACAGCCTACTAACTCTCATATGATCATACTCAAAACCCAAGAACGAGTAAAATCCTACTAGGTCTATCATGCTCACCACACTCGTGACCATCAACTACATCGAGCCTTAAGGGCTCCTAGGTTCACAACCACTAAGTGGAATTCTCAAGCTACTCTAGGCCATCCTAAGCATGCTACTAACATGATACAACTATAAAACTAAGGAAGGAACGAAGAGGAAGGGAGAGGAGGAAACTAATGTCGAAGAAACGCAGCCGCGGATTCAAGCTGGTGCCCCGGCGGAGCAGACGCCGCACCTGTGGCGGTCCGGCGTCCTGGAGCCCGGAGCCGCCCCTGCGGCGTTGTGAGCCGCACCTGCGGTGGTCAGGGCCGCCCCTGCGGCTGGCCGCTCCCGCGGCCGTGATGATCCGCCCCGCGGTTACGCTGCAGAAGCTCGTCTTCTTCGTCTCGATCGTGGATCCTTGGCTCTAATGTCTTCCTTTCCTTGCTGGGTCTTCTCCAAACGCCAACCAATGGTCTTAGACTCCTCTCCACGACCTAATCGAGCTAAGAACACATGCATGCAAAGATTTGAGCAAAAACTCCTCAAGATCTTCATCCATGGTCATGGATGAAGGAGGGAAGAAGAAAGAGGAGAATCAACAATGAAGGAGAAGGAAGGAAGAGGAAGAATCTTACCACACTTGATCTGGAATCCCTCTACTGCAGTCAACACATGCAAGAGTTGCAATCCAAATGGAAGAAGAGAAGAGAGCAAAGAGAGGAAGAGGGAGAGGGAAATGAACGTGAAAGAGAAGAGAGGAGAGAGAGAGGGGACAAGGCTTCCAAGAGGGAGAGGGGACTGCAGCCATCATGTCACATTTGCTCGGAACGAGGGGTCGGAATTGACCCCTTGTCACTTCGACTCGGAACGAAGGGTCGGAACGTGGGAAAAAGGGAAAAACGACGAGTTGGCTCGGGATTTTTTGGAATGAATCCCGGCACTGAGGCACTCGGCATCTCGGGCCTACGGGAAGATCTACAAGGCGCTCTAAGTCCGGAATAAAATCTCGGGCGTTACAGTCACTAGGTCCAATCTCTATTTAGTTAATGTGTTGTTCTCGGAACTAGGAAAACGGTTGAAGTGGTAGTTGAGTTGTGACCCTACTGGTTGTTTGAGATAAAAAGATATATTATAGTATCATAATAATACACAATAAAATGTATTTTTATACAAATTTAGCTATGAAGTAAGAAGTTACGTAATTATAACATTGTCTTAAATCTATTTATCATAATTTTCATTCCATACCCTACTACAATAAAGCTCTATTGAAACGGTTAAATGTAACGGTGATATGTAATGAAACAGTCCATTAAACGGTCAAACTTATTGAAGCGGTTTAAGAAACGGATTTGAAAATTTTAGTTTATGCAACACAAAATTGAAGCGGTTTGTACCGATGAAACGGGTTCTTGAAGCGGTTTTATAATATTGAAACGGTTAAAATAAACCCGCTTCAGAAAAATCAATTTTATCCGCGCACAGCCTGCTAAAATTATTGCGTGCGCCACTTATACGGGTAAAAATGGTACCCAAAACCCCAAAATTACATAGATTGTCTGAAACCCTAATCGAAGCCAAATCTTTCTCGATCAAATACGACTTGCCCGTGAGCTCCTTCCTTGACCGAAGCCAAGGTGAACGACGATCTCCAATTCTGCTCTTGTTGAAGAAGGTTCGGCTTTGGGCGTCTTTCAATTTTAGATTGCAGGTTTGCTCAAACCGCCTCTTGCTTCTCCCTCAAAGGTACAAGAATATAGAATTTTACCTAACTAGTGTATTGGGACTATGTTATTTAGTTTTTTTTTTGCAATTGTGTCTAATCTCTATGTTCGAAGCTGATTCCCTTATGTTGGAGTGGTATTGGGAAATTAACTCAACACTTAAGTGAATAGAAGTTAATTCCCTTATGTAGATATTGTTATTTTCGTAATTGGTACCGTAAGAACATTGTGAAGAATCATATGATTGCAAATGGGGTTGTTGAGCTTGGGGAAGAAGATGATGAAGTAGAAAGGATAGAGCACGTGGGTAATGATGACTTACATTTCGATGATGGAATGGAAAACTTACTGCATGATACATTTAGAGATATTCCAAATGAAGATGTCAAGAAATTTTTTAAGTTAGTTGATGAGGGTCAACAAGAGTTATATCCTGGTTGCAAGAATTTCTCAAAACTTTCTTTTACCATTCGCTTGTTTCTTTATAAGCGTGATCATAAGTTGAGTAATACTACATTCACCGAGCTTTTAAAAATTTTGAAAGACATGCAACCAGATGCAAATTTGTCTAGATCTTTTAATGAAGCCAAGAGTACATTGAAGGTATTAGGACTTGACTATATAAAAATAGATGCATGTCCAAATGATTGTATGTTATATTGGGAGGAGAATGCAAATGCAACATTTTGTCATGTATGTAAAGCTTCTAGGTGGAGATCAAAAGTGAAAAATAAAGTTACGGGAAAATCCGTTGAATTTCAGCCAAGGTTCTGAGGTATTTTCCTCTTAAGAAAAGGCTGCAGAGATTGTTTTTTATGCTCAGAAACTGCTCATCAAATGACATGGCATGCAAATGAGCGTCCAAAAGATGGGTTTTTAAGACATTCAGTCAATGGTGATGATTGGAAAATTTTTGATATGTTGTATCCAAAGTTTGTAGAAGATCCTCGCAATGTAAGATTAGGGTTAACTAGTGATGGATTCAACCCATTTAATTCAATGAGTATTTCACAGAGCACCTGACATGTGATACTCATCATTTATAACCTGCCACCATGGTTATGTACGAAGTCGGATTATTTGATGTTATCCTTGATCATCCCAGGCCCTTCATCGCCCGAAAATGATATTGATGTCTATCTACAACCTATCCTCAAGGATTGTAACGACTTTTGGGAGTTTGGAGTAGAAACATATGATGCTTCAAGGAAGCAACTATTTAATATGCATGTTGCTCTAATGTGTACCGTAAGTGATTTTCCAGCTCTGGCAATGTTGGTTGGGTGGAGCACAAAAGGGAAATTTGCATGTCCATATTGTTATTATGAAACTCACTCACAATGGTTGAGACATAGTCGAAAATTTTGTTACATGGATCATCAAAGATTTATGGATAGGGAAACTGCACCAGTTCGACTGACAAGGGTTGAAACTCTCCATTTGCTTAATGGTTTTCAAAATGAATTTGGAAAGATGAGAGCAAATTAAGCGACCAGGAGGTGAAATTGAGACTTGTCCATGGAAAAAGAAGTCAATATTCTTTGATTTGTCTTATTGGAAGCATATCAGTCATAATTTGGATGTGATGCACATAGAAAAAAATATATGTGATAGTGTTCTTGGAACATTGCTAGATATACAAGGAAAGACTAAAGATCATTTGAAAGCACGTATGGATTTGATAGAACTTGGCATGTTGCCGGATCCTCAACCTAAGCAATCTGCAGATGGGAAACAGTTTGAAACTGCAAAATCATGCTTTTGGATGACATCTGAACAAAAGCGTCTATTTTGTAGTGTTACTAAGAATGCTAAGTTGCCAATATGTTATGCCTCAAACATTGCATGTTGTGTGAATGTAAAGGAGAAGAAAATTACTGGTTACAAGAGTAATGATGCTCATTTTATGTTGCATTACTTGCATCCTATTGCTGCAAGGACAACACTACATAAAGATGGTGTTGCTTCTTTGATAAGATTGAGTGCTTTTTTCAAAGGAATATCTAGCAAAGTTATCGACCCTTCTGATCTTGTTTTCTTACATCATGAAATTGTTCAGATTATGTGTTGTTTTGAAAAGATCTTTCCACCGGCATTCTTTGATATCATGCTTCATCTACCTGTTCACTTAGTTGAAGAAATTAAGCTTGGTGGTCCTGTTTGTCAAAGATAGATGTATCCAAATGAAAGAGACCTTGGAGATCTAAAGTCATATGTTCGAAATAAGAGTCGCCCGGAAGGTTCAATGGGAAAAGCATACATAGCTGGTGAATATGCAACATTTTGTGCATGATATTTGCATTGCATAGCTGATACTAATATAAATGAGCATATAATTTTGAACCACACGTTGCCTATTTTCTCAAAGATCGGTCATCCTGTTATGGGAAAGGGAAAGATAAAGATAAATGGTGGACATTACAAAATTGATCTACTCAAGTGAAGGCAAGCACATCTCTATGTTTCATTTAATTGCAACAGTGAAGAAGGTGAGAGATACATTTGGTAATATAATGATACTTCTTAGATTAGTTTTGCATATATTTTCAACCAATTCAATATTCTCTTTGATAGTGATTTGTTCTCTATGTTTTATACAGTGAACACCGGATTTTAGTTAGTAATCCGAAGAAAAGAAAATGGGATGCAACCTTGAGTCACCGTAAAGATTTCATTGATTGGTTAAGAGAGAAAGTTGAGTGTGAGCTTCATCAAGGTCATCATGTACCAGATTACATTAAATGGTTATCGACAGGACCTTCTTTTATTTCAAGAGATAGTGGGTATTAGATCAACGGGTATAGATTTCATACCATGAAGCGTGATGCCAATTATGTGACTCAAAACAATGGAGTTACATTAACAACATTAACTCCCAGCTTTGCAAGTGCCAAGGATCAAAACCCTGTTATTGGTGATGTTGCTTATTTTGGTTCAGTTGAAGAAATCATTGAATTATTCTATGTAGATCACACTAGTATTGTCTTGTTTGGTTGTGTTTGGTTTCATGTCGAGAAAAATAATTATGGGCTTACACGAGTTAACCGTAACAAGCTTATTTGTGAAGATGAACCATTCATTCTAGCATCTCAAGCACGTCAAGTGTTTTATGTTGATGATCCTAAAGTATATTGTTGGAGCTATGCAAAACCTTCCTAGATGCCACTTTGATGCTAAGAATGAAAAGGACAATGAATCTACAGATATCTTTTGAAAAGACCCTTTTAGTCAACACAAGTTTTTTGATGTGGATGGATATGGTGAAAGAAGTTGTATAAGAAGGGATACATTTAACAAATGAGGTTGAGAACATTTCAAATGCATCAGACGATGATGATCTGTAAGAATCAGTAGAATGTTACTTGTGAAAATAATTTATTTATGATCATTTATGTACATCATATTTATTTCACAACTATTACATCAATGTTTAATTATAATATTATCGAGTTTAGTTCTAATGATTATATTTTAATATGAATTTTTTAGCAGATGGGAAAAAGAGGGACAGTAGATCAACAAGACAAGAACATACCTGCATATGAAAGAATGAGTGATGAGGCTTGCGTCTAATGCTACAAAGATGAAGGCAGTAGGGTGTAAAACTAACTTATTCAATAAGGTTTTGCAAGAAAAGTATGAACGTGTAGCAGGTTGTGCTATAAAATCAACTCAAATGTCAAATGAAGACTTAGACCGCCAATCTGAGGTAACATGAAAATGTAGAAATGCATTACAATAATTTTTTTAAAAGTGCTAGTGACTCTTGTTTGATTTTGTACTTAATTGTTTTTTTTAAAGGGAGTGGTGTATAGACTTATTAAAATCAGCAAGATGATTGAAATTTTGAAATCATAAGATATATTTTACTTTGTTTGAAGCAGAATGATGTTGAATTTGATCAACTTATGGTTGGTAACAATGTGAATGCTGCTGGTTCGATTTCTAAGACCACATCAAATGCAGTTTGTAGTTTGTAGAATCTCTCTTCACAATTTTATGATTTCTAAGACCACATTAAATGCACAAATCTTTTTGGTTCAAATCTCTCTTTACAACTTCTGGAGTCTCTCTATAAAATCAGCAAGATGATTAATTTTGATGTTTGATTTGAAATATGTTTTGCAGGGCTTAACTAGTGATAATTTGAAGAAATCAAAGGGAACTAAGCATTCAAAACAACTTTTCTCTCAAACTTTACCTATGGTTGAGTTTTTGAAGCTGAAACAAACCATATCTAAGCAAGGTCCAGCAGTTAAACCACAACAAGAGCAAAGCAAGCCTTCACAACAGAAAAGTCCTAACTTGGCTGAAAATGGTCAAAAGAAGGCATGTCAAAGTGTATTTATTAGTCCAGGATCCCTCAGTGTGTACAGAAATATGAGAAAAGTGCCAGCGAACCAAAAAGCTAACAATGATCTGGATCTGGATGACATAGAGCTTGCAAATTCAAGTGATAGATCACCTATTCAGCATGATGTAGAACTTGGAGATAGGGTTTCTTATCAAGATAAAGATTTATCGAACAATCAACATGATGAAGTTGATGAAGAACCTAAAACACTTGGAGAAAATGCAAGTTTAACCCCAGGTGGTTGTATAAATATTATCTTAGTGCTACAATTTATTTTAACTCTATTTTATCTAATGCATATACTTAACTTTTTTTTGTTTAACAGCTCCTCAAAACAATAAGCATCACGGTAGAACAATTTTGGCAAAGTTGCATGCGCGAACAGCTGAAGAACGTGATGTTATTGTTTTTAATGATAGACATCAACCAGTTGGTCCTTCTAAGGAAGTTGTGAGCGACTTCAACCGTTTTCTAGGTAATGTGGCCAAAGATCCTATTCTTACCCCACTCAACTTAATCAGTTGAAAATATGTGCCCATAAAATATAAAATTTGGGAATATGTCACGGTACGTACGATATATAATATATAAGTTTTATCAATCGTCGTTTATTTTGTGCATTAATGTATTATCAACAATTTTCCAATGAACATTTGTGCAGAAAAAATTCATAATTCCAAAGGAAGGAAAGAAATATGTTCTACGAACAATTAATGATGATTGGCATTTGTACAAAACGAGGTTGAAGCATGCAACTTACGATAAATATCCAACTATGGAAGAACGATTAGCTAATTATCCTAAAAATATCCCAGAAAATCAACTCAAAGATCTTCTAGAATATTGGGATTCAGATTTTGTCAAGGTGTATTCTCCCTTATTATTGTAATTTATTACTCACTTCAAGTTATAAATTTATTAAATAGACAAGTAAAACAGTTTTTACACTTTGCATAGGAAATTAGTAAGAAAAACAAAGATATTGCAAAAAGACCACGTGATTTTCACACAATGGGTCCATGTTCATATGCAATGAAGCGTCATCAATTGGTAAGCAATTTTGTTTCGTTATATTTTTAATTTAGTCCATCAATTTAAATATATCTCATTCTAGTGTTTATTATCCAGCAACAAGAGAACCCGAACAAGGAAATGCCATCACAAGCATATCTTTATATCGAGTCTAGGAAACAAGTTCTTGGATGTATATACAAGACTGATTATGAAAAGTCTCTTCAAAACATTGTAAGTTGAAAGATTTTTCATTCCAGATTTATTTTAGTAAATCATGTTTATTCCATGGTGTTAATATATCTTATATTTGATGTCATCATATGTCTTCTCCCCTAAAATATTAAGTTATATTTACAGTTTTAAAATTATTTTGTTTATGATAAGATGAAAGAGATACAGTCATTATCGGATGGTACCGACAAGCGTGATCCTTATTATAAAGTTATAACTAAGGAGGAACACAACGGACTTCTATGTGGGCGATGTGTGACTAAGACCAATTTGAAGGAAAGAAAGGGAAAGTCACCTTTTGTACTTCCCGCAATGTACATGGAGAGCATTGAAGAACATTTGGAGCAAAAAAGTTACATCAAAGATCTTGTCTCAATTACAAGTCGCCAACCCCGGAATAAACCTTGTCATTCCAGATTTCACAGCAGCAGGTGGTAATGGTCAAGTTCGTGCATCAAATGAAGCCTCTAACTTAAATGGGGGTATTAGTTTAGATAAGGTAATTCTTTTTAGATAATTCTCTCATATTAATACCAATACTATTAAATTTTTAGTTATATTAAAAAATTTATATTCTTATTTTTGTTCATGATGATGAACTAGTGGTAGAAAATGATTAAGTTTGCTCTATTAACACGTACGTCCATATCTGCTCCATCTCAATTTTGAATATGAATTGTCATATTTGACTATGTTGGTGAATTTAATAGAGATATGTGGAGTATTGGCTTTTTTGTTGAAATTTTACAGGATGATGAACAAGTAGCTAGGAACATAGTGGTATATTATTCAATTTCCATTTTGAATATGAATCGACAGGATATATGTTTGTGAAATGGAGTTTTGGGTTTTTTGGCAATATGTCTATGGGTTGGACATGAATTACTAGTTATATGTATGTGTCCAACTTGATCATTATCAAGCACATACACATTGCTTAGTTTTGTGTTGGTGTTTGTAAACAAGCAATTGTTCATTATTTTGGAGTTGGTGTATGCAATCAAGAAGAAGTTAATATGTGTATTTTATATAGGTATCTGATTATACTCAGTTAAGCAGGTGTTATTGTGGATGGTGCTATTGTGGATGATATTTCTTATTTTAATGTAGAAAATGGTGTTTTTTATATTAAAAAACTGTTTCCTTATCAATCATATATATGTTGCCTTACAAACCTAGAAAGCGCTTCAATAGTTGTGACATGTGTGTTGCCTTTAAAACGTTAGAAAAAACGCTTTAATAGCAGTGACATATTGTTGCCTTAAAAACGTAAAAGGCGCTTCAATAGTTGTGTAAAATAGTTGCATTATGTAAATTGTAATTGAAGCGGTTTCTTCATTTAATGCAATACGTTATTTAGGTTTGAATAAACCGCTGCAATAACCTAAATTAAACGCTTCAATATGCTTAATGCAACACGAGCGGATGAAGCGGCATAAAACCGTTCCATTACATCACAAGAAGCTTTTTTTGGAGTTCATGAAGCGAATTTTAACCATTTTTGTAGGGGCTTAATGTAGTAGTGATACTTGTGTTCTAAAACTATCTGTCGGTACAAACTATACTGTATATTTGAAAACCTTAAGATAAAACTCAACAAAAAAATCTGTCTACATAAGTTAAAAACACGTGGTTATGAAGAATGTATTTGCTTATTTCAGAAGTATCAGAGAATTTTCTTGCTCTCATAGATTTGTCTACATGAGTTAAAAACACGTAGTTATGAAGACTGTGTAGTATGATCATCTGTTATGAATTCCTTTTCAGCTTAAGTAAATTTATTGTATAGGTTCTCTTCTTGCCACGAAGTTCCTCTATTTTTTATACCTTCAAATTTATTTCAGAACCGTAAATTACTCTCAATATTATGAATTCCTTTTCAGCTTAACAACTCTGTTCATAAGTTATAAACTGATAGTTATGAATATTGTATTTTCTTAAGTAAATGAAAGAAGAAGAAAAATTGTCTAAAACTTGTATAGTATGACTATGATCATCTGTTAACCTGTACAAACTTGGGGAAAGAAAAAATGCATGCCAAATGCCAACCCACATAACATGTTCATTATTGAACTTATGTAGACAAATCGTTACAACCTTAGTTTTGGCTATCCATAGCATGTTCGTTATTGAGATTAAAAGTTTGAACTATGATGCATACAATGGATTACATATATCAAACTCCTTCAATTTAAAATATTTTTGCATATGTAAGTTAAGCCTTTTAAATAGTATATATTAACTTATGTATGTTTTTTTTTCCCAGGGTTTGTTGAACTTTGGTATTGTACATCATGAAATCAATAAGAGTTTCACGATCCTTGTTCCAAGGAGGATCTTCTCAACAATCTGGTGGCAACTTAGCTCGTAGATCTACCTCTTCAGCTCGTGCCCCTTCTCATCCTGCTCGTGTTCCCACTCGTGATGATGTTATGACTTATGGTGTCCAATCTCCTTTGTCAAATGCTTATGATCAATTTTGAAGAGGTTAAGCGTGAAGAACAACAAGAGAACGAGGTTGATGATTCTGTCCCAACTCCTAATATTTTAGGATTAGCTGGCTCACATGCTCAATCTAGTGAGCAAAACAGGATGTTGTTAGGAGTGCCAGAGGATGGCACTTGGTTAGTTCACTCTTTTTTTCTTTAAATGAAACTTAGTTAGTTAAGGTGATATATTACTAAGCATTCAATTTTTTAGTGACTTTGAGCATGGGAACATGCATTTGCAAAGATAAAGGAGATTATTCATGGACATTATCCTGGCATTTGTACAAATATTTATAAAGTGCATTCAAATGTTAAGAACATGTGATTTGAAGAATTTAATGTGAATTGTTAAAGCTATTACATTTATGTCATTTTTTAAATTAAGAGTTAGAGATTTTTCATTTTCTAACTATAAGACTAATTTTGATAGTTGATTAATAAATGTCGGTTGTTTTCATTTATTTCTATAGAAGCATTTTTGTTTCACAATGCCCGAAGAAGAGATGAAAAAAACATTTATACATCAAGGTGGTGTTTACCTCCGCAACATTTCTAAGGCACACCGTAAGAACAAGATTGTGCCTGACTTTCTTGGGGAAGAACAATGAAAACATATGCAAATGCTTATACTAAGTTGTCCAAGATATCGACAACAATCGAAAGTGAACAAGTTGAACCGGGCTTCAAAAAATGCAGTTGATGTTGAGGTGAGAGGGGTTCATGTAAAGTCAACAAGCGGAGGAAAAAAAATGGTAAATAAGTTAGGTTTTTTAAAAACTTTTTATACGTATATTTAGTGTTTCATGCTAACTTTTTACAATGTTTTCCCCTTTATTTTTAGGCTGCAAATACTAATGGGGTAACACCACCCTTTCTCAAGTCGTTAAAAACTTGTGGTCAAACAAAGATGGGGAATGGTCGGGTCCAAAACTTGCAACAATTGCGGTAAGTCTTCTCAAATGTAAATGTTTGGTTTTTATTGTTATGTTGTTGGCTGTTTTTTTTTATTATATGACGTTTACTATTTTTGTTTTATTGTTGTTGGTTGTTGGTTGTGTATTGTTGTACATAGTTCTTATTGGTGGATAAACCTAATAAAAACTGAGGTTAAATCTCGTTTATGATGGTTGTTTTTGCTTCTTTTTTTTTTATTGTTGGTTGTGGTTTTTGTTATTTTTTGCTTGTGTTTTGTTGATTGTTGTTGATGACATTTTTTTCATAATATTTGTTTTCTTAGGATGAATATGATCGTTTATATGCTCAACATTCTTCATCCGACATTGATGAAACCAACACTCATTGTAATGACGATGAGCTTTGGGTCCAAGCATGTAAGGGTCCACAACATGGAAGGATCTTTGGATTAGGAAAACAAGGCACTGGATTCATTCGCACCGGCTTGATTGCAAACTATTTCCACTTTGGAAGTTCTTCTCAAACTTAATGTGCATTTCAAGAAAGGAACCTTTGAAAACCGAGGTAAAAGAGATGGAGGAAAAGCTAGAAACCTCAAGAAATGAGGTGAAGGAGTTAACCGAAAAATAGAAAAATTGCAAGATTCGATGGAACAACAACAAAACATCTTACAAGAGCTATTAAGGTTGCAAAAGGGTGTTTCCGTGAGCACTTCACCTCTCCCATCTTCTTAGTTCTACCTTTCTCGAAACATTGACTTGGAATTTTGCTTATGTGGATTACAAGTTTTTGATTTGATAGGTTTTGTACCTAAGAAATTGACAAACATTTGTAAGTGAATTAATATATTTTGTCTTCCATTAAAATTGTGGTTAATACAACAGTGACAAAAAACCGAGGTTATCAATAAAATTTGTCATCAAATATACCCTCGAATTCAACATTGTTTTCCCCACGAATTTTCCCTCCAAAATTACCCTCGAATTTGCCCTCCAAAATTACCCTCGCAACTACCCTCGAATATTACCCTCAAATTTGTCCTCAAAAATCACCCTCGCAATTACCTTGAATTTGCCCTCGAAAATTACCCTCGCAAGTACCCTCGAAACTACATTGTATTTGTCCTCGAAATTACCCTTGCATTTTCCCTCGAGATTACCCTCGACTTTACCCACCAATTACAATAGATGTTACCCTCGTTAGTACCCTCGAATATACCCCAAAGTTACCTTCGAGTAATATTTCGTGGGTATGTTAGCCACGAATATAATTTTCGAGGGTAAAGATCGTGGAAAAATTTAGTCACGGCCTCTATAGCCTCGAATCGGTACTCGAGAGTAAATTCGTGGCTTAATTCGAGGGTATGTCATTCCATGGGTATTTTCGTGGTTACCATCGAGGGTAATGTCGTGGCTACAACCGTGTTTTTTGGTAGTGATGGTTATTGTGTACACCTCCACAAGTTGATCGAATAAGGACACCTAACTTATAATCGGATCACCAGAGTCAATTTGTTCCCGGGCAAAGTGAAAGTCAAGTTGGATATGTTTAGAACGAGTGTTGATCACCGGGTTCTTGCACATAAAAGTGGCTCCAAAGTTGTCACATAGAAGCTTGGAGGTTGTTGAAGGGGAACACGCAGGTCACGAAGAAGTTGCTTGATCTAAAGAAGTTCAATTGTAGTGTAAGCAAGAATACAATATTCAGCTTCAATGCTAGAACGCGATACACCATTTTGCTTGCGTAAGGCTTGTGCCAGCTGATGAGGTTGTTAATGTGGAATATGGAGAAGCCATATTGAGAGCGACAATCATCCATATAGGAAATCCATCCAGTGTCTGAGTATGCAAGTAGAAAAGGACTTGTTGTAGATTGAAAATGAAGACCAAGAGTAAGAGAACCAGTGAGATACCCCAAGATTCGTTTAACGACTACACTTTCATGAGAAGCAACATCCAAAGTACTTAGTTTTTCTAGTGTGGTCCAAGTTGTTTCATAGGGTTCAACCTTGATCTATCCATCAACGATTCATCACCATCATCGGATCACTCAATCATCCTCATCATCCTCCTCCAGTCCAGCCATCACCCCCTCATATATATATATGATCAAACCTCGTTTGCTTGATCCTTGTAATAAGGATTAAGAAGAGTTTTTGGTGTCGAAAGATCAGGAAGAAACTACATGGCTAATTCCCGTATCAAGTTGTGTAAGCCTGGGTCATCATTGAATGAGTGGTTGTGGTAGATGGTCTAAAGTAAGAAGGTTGACATCCATGATAAGTGTGTTTTGCACGAGAATTGTGAGTTGCAAATTGATACCTATGAGGGAGGAGGGGGGACAAAGGGTGGTGGGGACGATGGAGCGGAAGAGGGGGTAGCCGATTCCGACGCTAGGTTGAGAAGAGAGGTGGCCGAGCACTAAGGCATGGGAATAATAGGAGGACGAGCACAACTGTGAGTAATAACATAAGAGAATACTTCTCATTAAAGACAACATGGCACGATATACAGATGCGGGGGGTGGGTTTATGAAGACATAAATAGTATTTGTGAAAAGAACTATACCCAATAAAGACACACGAAAAAGAGATAAGAAGAACAATTTTATGGGTGGCATATGGATGAAGAAACGGGTAACAAAAGCACCCAAATGTTTTTAGAAATTTGAAATCGGGATCTTTTAGATATAGTTTTGTATAAGGGGAAACATGATTGAGGATAGGGGTAACGTTGTGATTGTTAAGGTAAACAACACTTTTGAAGGCATGTTCCCAAAGAAATATGAAAGGGTAGATTGAGTTAACAACGTAAGACCTTTTTCAACGGTGACTCGATTACGACGTTCAACAACACCGTTATGTTCGTGCGTTTAAGGACAATATATACAATAATTGATGCCATAAGTCCAAAGAAAAGAAGGGACATTGCGTTACTCGCCTATCCAATCGGTTTGAAGAATTTTTTTTTATTACAGAATTGAATTGCGTTTTTATCATTGTGCGAAATTGTACAAAAGTGGAAACTTGAGATTTGCGATTCGAGAAGTAAATCCCAATAAACTTGGTGCAATCATCGATAAATAAAACGAAATAACGGTTGTCGTGCAACGAAAAATGGGGAGAAGGACCCCAAACATCAGAATAAATCAAATCAAACGGTTTACTTAAGAAATATGGGAAGTGGGAAGATGTTATCGATGACTTCTCTACATTTGATAAGAGTCACAAACAATTCTCTACATTTGATAAGAGTCGCAAACAATTGGATACTTATTTGAGCTAACAAGAAGTTGAAAATTTAAAATCAAACGCCAATTTATTGTCTCATGAGGTGCCCTAAACGGTATCACTAATTGAAGGAAGTGCGAGTACTGGTCAGGGTCATGAACGGTGTGGTGATTGGTTATGTAGAGGGAAACTGGTAGAGACCATTTTCAACATCCTCTTGAAGGATTGTTTGCGCTTGAAATTCGTAACACTACACAAATTAGGCCAAAATTCCATCATTTCATTATTGTCACGACATAACCTAAACCGCTAATGAGGTTCTTAGTTATTTTAGTGACAATATATATGTTTGGAAAATGTGAACGATGAAGAGAACATGAACCAGAATGTGAAATAGATAATTGTTACCATTTCCTACTTGAAGCATGTCGGTGCCGGAATGGTCATCAACTAGTGTGAGTTTGCAGAGATCCGGGGAGACGTGATTAGTGGCACTGGTGTCAAAGTACCAAGAAGGGCAACCGTGGAATGACTATTGTGTTCCACCACGCGGGCTTGCTTCGAGGATCCCGATGATTGGGACGCAAGATGGGAAGTTAGTTTGATTGTTACGCTGCCAACAATTTATGGCTCCATGTCCCGGTGTGTTGCACAGTTGAAACTGAGGGTGGCGACGACGAGAGTCCTGCCACGAGAGTCAAGATGACGGGAATCCTAGGAGCGAGAGCTAGAGGAAGACGAGTTGCAATGGCTAATGAAGGGAGATTCAATATTCTCCAACGGCGTGGAAGGTGATGTGTGTGGTAGGGAAAGCGTTTGGGCACGACGAGTGTGATCATGTTCGATCCGAGCTTCCTCTTGAAACAAAAGACCAACAAGATCATCCGTCGTTTGATCAGTGGTGTTCATCATCAATGCAATGATAAGAATTATAAGATGAATCCAGACCATGCAAAATATGCCCAATAAGATCCTCATTAGATACTGGATGAAGAATCTTGGCTAAAGAAACATCTTTTGCAAGAAATATAATCCTCGATCATCGGAAGTGCGCCCTTTTCCATGGACTGAATTTGTTATATTCTCAATACTATTACATTATCCCTCTCCAACTCTTTTCTATAGAGAGAAATCTTCACAAAGTCCTCTTATCTTTTTGTGACGGAACTCATATACTATAATCTACCAAACATAGATATTAGATATCAATTTCATACACTTATTTTGATACCAATTAGATATCCAGATATGGAGCCCTTATTTCTTTTTTTTTTATATGTAATTTGGATTAAAATCACTGAAATAAACCATAGCCATTTATATAATTTCAATGTTAAAGATTGATCTGTTAGATAAATATTAGGAGTCTAATGTAAGGAGAGGATCATGATACGACAGTTCGCACCAACAAGTTTGTAGAATTGTCAACCCATGTGGCCTTGTGCACACATGAGAAAATCGAGAACAGTTCGTTTGAAAATCACAGAATAAACTGTAGAAAATAGAAATTTCAATTTAAAAATTGTTGAAAAAATTGCACAAATTAAAAACTGGTAAGTAAACTAGTAATGTATATTTGTATAGCTAGTTTTCCAGTACTGTATGATAAAGATGGTATGCATGCCAGTTAACCTAGTTGTGGATTTATTTATATTTATAAATAATCACATAAAAAATTGAAATTATCATTAATACCGAATATATGGATTAGGGTGCAAACTAAATCTGTCAATTTTAATTCAATAAGTGTGCCCCCACTAACATAAAAGAGATAATAAATACAGGAAAGCATCGGTTAGCTATAAAATCGCCCACTTTAATGCATGATTGAAAATTCAAGTGAAGCATTAAATGTGATTAAGAAAACTCGTAAACATTAAACCGTGAAAAAATTCAATATTTTAGCTGATTTTGATTGTTTTAATTGGATATTGTCAAAAGACTCAAAACTGAAGATTCTAAGATCAAATTGGATTGTTAGTTTCTGACTCGGATTTAAACCAGTCTATGCAAATTAAAAAAGAATTAAAATATTATGAATGTACTGTAACCAATTGATATTTTCTATTAACAAAAAATATCATTTAATTCCACAATAATTATGGTTGTACTATTTTGCACACTTCAAAGAATACTAAGAATAGATACCAAGCACAAACTGTTCGATAATTATTATTTAGGAATCAGGTCCACTCTATAGGCTTGGGTTAGAGTTAGGATCTATTAGTAGGAGGAATGGTCAGGGAAAATAATTAAAATGATACTTAGTTACTAGTGAATAAGAAATAAAGGTTAAAATGATAATTACTTTATAAGAGAGTATAATATAATGTATAGTAACAAACAATAGAGTTTTGATAAAGATATGTAATTAGGACTAACTTGGTACAATTCTTTACGGGATTAAGAATCGGATTCTTACGGGATCAAGAATCGGTTTCGGAACTCTTTAATACTTGTTTGGTAGTTAGTAACAGATGTATTGCAGTGCGCAATTTCAAGAAATGACTCATTTTAATATTTTTATTCTCCAATTTAAAAAAAAAAATGATTAGCATGAGCCAACCTATACATCCTTTCTTTCCAACCTCTCTCACTTTCATCCCTCTTGTTAAGACCATTAACTGGTAAACTTGGTAAATTCCATCTTAGAATCAATTGACAATTGTAGAGGAGCTCACCGACCTTATATATTGTACACGACCTTATATATTGTACACAAAACGATCCACCTTAGATGTGAAAACTTAGTATCTCTAATGATATCTAGACCAAATAAGGAAATTTGGTGGTTTGGGTCGGCCTTTTTGAGCTGGATTTGAACCGGACCGGACTTAATCCTCCTAGTATAGGTCTGTCCAAAATACCAGACCGGAATGGCCACCAATGTTTGTTGTCACCGACTCACCAGTGTCCACCCCCTCCTTCTCTTTCTACCTTTTTCCTTCCCTATAATATTGTTAATTCTCCTATATCAAATAATCTCCTAAAACTCTAATCTTTTCGATAACTTATCAAGACGTAGATTTCACTTTTTTCAAAACTCCACTGATGAAATGGAATTGTAAAAAAAACTTAAAACCCTAAAACGAGGGCATCATGGGAGTGGTCACAAAAATCCTGCAAACTACTTGGGACCAGAGTTATCGGGCTTTTTTGTCCAAGGCAGATAACATGTGACACCAATACTCAACTTACACCTCAATGTTTATATCTGACATCATATATCTGACATCTATGTTACCGGAAACTCCCAAGAAAGAGCGTTTTTCCATTTCCATTTCCTAGGGAAACTAGAAAACACATTCACTTCCGTGTAACCTATAGGCCAATAATTGGTGTTTGGTGAATGAAAGATGGGGAAATAGAAAAATAACAAGAAGAGAACATAAGTCACTTGAGATACTATACTATAAATCCATGTTTTAAAAGTACACTACCAAGGACTTACTTGACATAAGAGTAATTATCGATTACTTCTGGAAATTTTACATTTTATATTTGTATATGACTAACCTCAATAGTGTCAGATTCAGTCCAAACATGTGCGAGTTTCAACAGTTAGAAGCTAATAGCGTGTCTCTTGAGGCAGCAAAGTTGGCAACATTTCGTCAATTTCTCATGCCCGGAAGCGTTCTGACTAGCAAAATGTCACATTGCAGAAACTCAGGTTTAGGTGAATAAGTAGAAGGCCCAAAAACACAAAAAAAAAAGGAATGTGAAACAAGGAATAAGATTTCATGCCTCATATTAAAGGCTGGATGCTAAATCTTTGGCCTTTGAAATGCTTCAACTGGAGAACAAAGAAAACGAGTTGCTTACTGTTAAGATGTGCATAAGCTCAATGTGTTTGTGAGCGGATAAGGTTTACAGTACTCACCCCCGTTAATGAAGACCGTATGAGGCACTAAACAGTTAGCATACTTGCAGCATGTTGTGTTATCATCTCAAAAAATATGCATTGCGCCTTGGCATACTATTCCTTCCACTGACTTTTTACCTCTTCATAGATAGAGCGAAAAAGAACTGTAGGGATATATCTTTCACCAAAGCTGGGAAATATCACCTAAAGGATCCGAAATGTTATAGCAAACAGAAATGAGGCCTGAGATGATCTAGTTGGTGTAATGCTATTCATCATATAAGTTGCTAACAAATAGGTGAAGACTTGCATATTAAGTTGCTAACATTACTAAATCATAGAGCCATTTTTTGCATTTTTTTGATAGTTACCAACTTTTGTTGTTCATGGAAGTGCTAAGCTTCCTAAATCACAAGCCATTTTCACAGTTTGCAAATGTAAGGAAGCAAAATTTTCACTTACAGCAATTAGCTTCCCATCATTCTCAGGCCTCTTTGCTACTCTGATTGCAGCAGCTGCTGCTGCTCCAGAAGAAATACCAACCTAGGATTATAATGGTCTGTAAGGTTTTGTAAGAATATATATGATATTATGAGAATTGAGGAGTCAAAGAAGATTATATATGACGTTTATGTTGTGAAAACTATTTTAGTAAACCCTTTGCCAAACCTTTGGGTTGTAAGTGAAATTCTATGCTCCACCAGGAGTTGTGCACTCCTCTTTGAAAAGAGTGATAGGCCCGTGTTCTGTGAGGAATGGCACCTCCCAGTGGATGATAGAATGTTATGGGGTTCCAGTTGACCTAAAAACAGGTAGTAGAAGAAAACTAGATGAAACTGAAGACGGGACCTTTCACACAGTATACATTTTGATACTCAAAAATATTTTACAACCCTGATAGTCTAAGATGTAAAATCAATATAATCTGCGTTCTAAGATGTAAAATAAATATAATCTAGTAGGTAGACTTTCAAAGCCACAATTTGGGGTGACAAATTGAAAATTACCAAAACGTAAGGTGATTTCCACAAACATTTCTGTAAGTAAATCTCGTAGAACTTCTTTCAAATCCCTATAACCTTTATCCTCCAAGAAATTATGTATCTACAAAATTTGGGACAAATTATGATGGGTGAATAAGTTATTTGGTTAGTGATGTATGCAAATGAACAATGTAGATGCTATTAGAGCAAGAAATTGGAGTGCATCCCTATCCGGACTTACCAGTAAACCTTCCATCAAGGCCAACTGCCTCGCCATTTCAACAGCTTCATCACTGGAGACCTGTATTTATTTTTAGAAGAAAAAAAAATATTTGTATACTTTCAGCAACAGAAATAAACCCTTCTCTAACTGAATAACAAAAACAAACAACAAACTAACTATCTAACTCTCACTAACCAGCTAACAACCAACTATTTAACAAACAAGCATGAATATCCAGCAAAACCAGGATATAAATGTAAAATAAATAAACTTAATTCAATCATGATTGAACATGATGGATGAAGTTGATCAAGGTGACATCAATGAAGCAACACACTTGAAGTGGATAATGCCAACACTCTTCTGAAAGAAGTAACAGGCTAACAGCTATAATGACCATAATGAACACTTGAATGGTAATAAGAATAATAAGCTGGCAGGAAGTTGATCACAATGAGTGTGGGATTATCTAGATGTCATTTCCATATATCTTACACCTTGTGAATAAACTTCAAAATGCAAGCCAATCAATTCTCAGTTTTGATCCTTTTGACTTTAGGGGACCTAGATCCACAGGACAACAGGAAGCAACCTGGCAAAAAACTATTGCATCTATGCAGATCTTTCATTTGATTGAAGGAATCATAAATTCACCAGAAGAATGTAGATCATCTGCATACCAACCGATAGTAGAATAGCTCAGGCCAGAAGATTTTTCGAAGACTGGTAATAGGGGAATCCAGTAAAGGAAGTAAAGTTATTGAAGTCAATAACAGAGTAAAAGTGAGCAGCAGAGTTCCAGCTAGATGTGAGGAAGCACTAAGGTGCTTCATGACAACTCAAACAGACTCAAAATACAACATTAGTCAAGTGACATAATCTAATATAACACAAGTCATATGAAGGAGCAGTGTCTGCCGAAGATTGTCAGATTCAAAGTTATTTTTTTGCTTTAATATCACCGATATTTGCACAGAGAGCAATTATTTGAAGGGGTGATCAGCAAAATTAAAGGTTTGAAACTTGAAAGTCTAAGACAGATTATAATAGGGAATGTGAAAGAGGAGGACATGATGTTTACTACCTTCATTATTTCATCAAGCAATTCAACATCCAAAACACTTGGCACAAATCCTGGAAAAAAAATGTAACAGATGCTGCGCTCAAGACAAAACAAACTAGCAACGGATGATTAATAAGATAAAGTTTATTTACCTGGGTTTTCACCAGAGATCACACTCCTTTCAGCAGGTTCCACACCAATTACCTAAGAAATCAGCAGGAAATTACAAAGACTCAATATTATTGAAATAACTGGAATCCCAATAATAAAAAATGTGGGGGAGGGGGATGTGTTTCAACTCAGAGCACATCAGCCTGAAGAAATTCAGATTATGTTCACTTCATACATTTATTTATTATGTTTAAGTAGATGTAGGTTTGTTTTCCAGTCAATTCTATGCTACATAATGACTCACCCTATTAGGGAATCACTTTCCTCCATTTGTTCACTTGCTATAAAATCTAATAAAGTATTTAACTATTTATACTACCCCACTTCCCGAGTCCTGGTACAGCTTAGTATTGGTAAATGCCTACTACAGATGATCTTCTAATGGAGTTATCATCGGGAATAACATGATTTCTCTGGGTCCACCGTTATTGATGGATAAAGTCTATAATGCACTCTGTTAAAGGTTGCAGACTGTCTTCCATTGAAACTGATACCAACATGTCAAGCCGATCATGGAGCTCCTTCTCAAGAAGTTACAGTTACAAATAGAGGAATGACTGAGAAACAGATATTCATTCTATATAGTAAAGCCACCATCCTCGACTTCGTTGGATTTTTAAAATTAAAAAGAGAGCTGGATATATGTTCGTTATGTTTAATGCCATTATTAACGCAGATATTGAAATGTACATGGAAGGATATTACAAATTTGCAAATTTGTGTGATTGTTTATCAATAAAAGGTTATCGCTGAACTGCTAGAGATATATTGGGTCATATCTCGATGTAGTTATACAATTATATTTCCTTTTAGACCTGACTGGCACACAAAGATTACTCTGATTTGAATCTATAGCACAAAAGATATTCAAATTTACAAAATACAAGGTTGATAACAGTACTATAAACCAAACACGCATGTAAACTCATTATGCACTTATAATAAACCCTATCCCGGAGTAATTGAAAAATAAAACCAATCAACAAAATGCAACATTGAAGTTGTACAAATTTTCCGAGTGAGAAACTACAACTTTAGTCAGAGAAGAAAAAGAAAGCATTTATGCAAGAGAAACATGGTATTATATATACTGGATGAGAGAATCATGAGGAGGTTCTAACCTTAACGTCTTCATTCATCATCTTCAGATAACGTCCAACACCAGTAACAGTTCCACCAGTTCCGATTGCAGCAACAACTATATCAACACTACCTAGAGTATCTTCCCAAATTTCAGGACCTGTGGTATCAAAGTGGATCTGTATAATAAGGAAAACCCATCACTCCCTAATACATATACAACATAGATTGTGAACAGAGGGAAAGAAAAGTTGTACGGCTATATAAGCAGGAAAGAAGGGTGCATCTTGACCTTTGAGTTAGCAATATTATCAAATTGATGTAACATGTAAGCATTTGAGGTGCTTAACACAATTTCCTCAGCCTTTTCAACAGCACCCTTCAAGCCTTCGACAGGATCAGTTAGAACAAGTTCAGCTCCAAATGTACGAATAAGAATCTGCCTTTCTATATCCACAGATGCAGGCATAGTAACAATTACTTTATAGCCTTTGCTTGCTGCAACAAAAGCAACACCCAATCCAGTATTCCCACTTGTAGGTTCTACTAATATACTCTGCCAAACACAAAAAACAATAGCTGAAAGAAGATAACCTATGAACAATAACTTTCATGACAAATGAAACAAATGCAACGACATTTGATAAACAATGCTTACTCTCTCTGGTGATATTGCTCCACTTTCTTCTGCATCCAATATCATACTGTAGCCTATTCTGCAAAATGAAAAATAAAGATAGTGTATCCATCATTTTACTCGAGTGTTGGAATAGAAGGTGATCATTTTGAAAAAATGAAGGGATTTGGAACTCAAAAGTCTAAACAAGACCGTGTTCAAAGGAAATAAATCTGATGACCTTCATACAAAAACAAGAAATATCTACACGGTATCCCTTCTTTCTTAGAAGGGATTATGTTGTTCAATAGGCTGTACAAAGATCCACCTCATACTTCATCATAGCCTGGTTAATGTGTCTTTCAATAATCTCAATCCTCAAAGCAACGCAAATTTAAACGAATCATTCAAAAGTTGATCCTCCTAAGTTCTAACAAAGCCCACATGAACATTGACAGCAGCCATTCATAGTGAGAAGGAAAAACAGTAGCCGATTTATGTGAAAAGTGGATCACCTATCCTTGACGCTTCGACAAGGTTCCATGGATTCTAGTTTTGCAGCAACATTTGCCACACAACCATCAGTAACTCTGTTGAGATACACCATTGGCGTTCTACCAATCAACTACAATTCATTCCATTACAGCCAGATCAGTAAGAATCGAAGAAAATTGAACTATTTTCCTATATTTTGCGCTCTAGTTTCTCATTTTACTACATTTAATACGCAGAATCGGTAGCAACTTGGAAACCAACCCGAATTTCAGAAGAAGAAACAAAAAAGAAGGGAAAACAGCAAGCTGATGACCTGAGTGACGTCATCGGCAATGTTCACGGCGTCGAATTCCGGCGTGGTATCAATGTCCACGGTGGAGGAGGAAGAAGTGGAGACGAAGGTGGGTTTCGCCGGAGCGGAACGATTGGCACGCTTACAGAAGAGGTTGAATGAGGTGAAAAGGCGATTGAGACGGGGAGTAAATGCAGAGCTCCTAGAGACGAGGGATGGAGATTGGCGAGAAGAGAGGAAGAAGAGGGGAGGAGAAGGGTGAGAAAGAGAGATAACCGCCATTGTAGAGGATGAGGATACGAGTGGAAGTGTTGGAGGGTTTAGCCGTGTAGCGGGTGTAGGGGTTTATCTGTTCAACTGTTGAAATCCTGCCGAGTGCTGACGACTGAAGAGTCGGGTTCGGTTACTCAAATTAGTTTTATTTTAGTATATGTTCCGCAGCGGATCTTTGGCATGGGCTCGGTTTGAACCGGATCGTGAAAATGGTGATTTTCAAACCGGTCCAAACCGTCGATTTCACTTGAACGAACATTTAGTATTTCAAAATTTAATCCCACCAAAATAATATATATTTTAAAATCTCATCAGTTTATGGATCGTGTTCGTCTGGTTTCTTTTAATTTTAATTTTTTGGTTTGTCAAACTATGTTTTTAGTCCGTATATCACTTTGTGATATTTCGATTAACAAGTTTTGGTAAATGAATTCAATTTCTTTCTTTAAAAAAAATTAATATATTTTTAATGAGGGCAGAAACATGAACTTTAAATCTCGCACATAAATACAAGACTCAATTATCGTCTTATAAAAAATAATGAGTTAAATGATTGAAAAGTAAAGCTAAAATAACAGATAATAAAGGACATGATTGAGTCGACAAAATATGTTAAAAGACTTGAAATACTTAACTAGATCGAGTAGAAGTATAACATAACAAAATAAAACGCCGGAAACACAAAGATAGAGTCGTTGAAGGGTATCAAGTGGCTCGATCGGTAGAAGTATGGGAGAGGAAAGTGAGTTTTATCATATTGTCCAGAATCATATAGATCTAGGAATAACAATAGTTCAACAGTAAGTGAGTTATAGAGCCTAAATCACCACAAGTCCGCGACAATGCATATTTGAGCCTAATTCATAATAATTACATCTCAAATTCATATATCATGTTACGAAGAAGACAATTTTGTATTGATTTCACATCTTACGGTGTATGAAAAATTTGAATTATATACCTCTCGCATCTTGCAATTATTACCATGAAAAACAAATAGAATAAAGAGTAAATTACACAAAACCACCTCCTATATATCTCATTTTTCACTTAACCACCTCTTTTTTTTCTTCTTCAAATAACCGCCTTCTATCATATTTTTATAATAAATAACCACCTCCTAACTTCTCCGTTAACTTATCCGTTACTGGGGCCCACCAACAAATACATTCAGATTGTTTAATACTCCAAACCACCAGTTCTAGAGATAAAGAAAGTACTGTAAAAATAAAAGTAAATTACACAAAACCACCTATTTATCGTACTTTTCACTTAACCATCTTTTTTATATTTTATTTTTCATTTAACCACCCTTTATTTACAAAATGATAACAGTAGACCACCTGATGCCTATTCCGTCCAATTTCCATCAAGTATTCGTTTGGTGGGTTCTAGTTATATTTTTTTATTATATATATATTTTTTCTTTTGGTCATCCTTCCTAGCTCTTCCCCACTTTGATAGTTCGATATTTCTACCCATTGTCAATAACCTCATTCCCACCTCACTAGCAACATCGGCGGCTGAGGATCGATGTGTATGATTTCCAACTAAGGACCTAACAAAATTATAATGTCTGATTATTTTCCATATAAATCTCCTCTGCACAAGTTTTCTTGTTCCACATACCCAAATTAATATTACAAACACATCCTTTGCAATTTTTTATAAATTCATACAAGATCTCAACCGAAACCAAATTTTCTTCGGGAATAATCTTGAATCAGCGCCGTCGCCGCTAGCGCATGTTGATATTGCCGAGTGAGGTGGAACAAGGGATCCGGAGTTGGTGTAGAAAGAAGAGTCGGTGGGGAGACGAAATTGACAAGGGAAGGTGAGATTAGGTGTAGGGAAGGCGGTGGATCAATTTCTGGGAGGTAAAAGAACGAGAAGTGTGGAAGGCGGTGAATCAGTAGGTTCGAGGTAGAAATGAAAAGCAAATGATAACTCTTTTACATATGAATTTTTTTATATATAATTTTAGAGTAAATTCTTTTTCTTTTTTAGATTCATATTTTTTGTGGACTCCCATTCTGTTAACATAAATAGGCTATGGTGGTTCATTTCCAGCCAACATCTCTTCAAGAAGCAAATACATGAAGGAAAAAATGGACCTTTGTTGATACTGGCAACCAGGAATATTAATTTATTTTACAGTACTAAGGCTGGCAATTCGTTTCCGGCCAACAGCTCGTCCGTGATGACAGTTAAAAGATTCTTTTGTGCTAAGGCTGGCAATTCATGTCATGATCCTTGTAGATTTTCCTCTATTTTCAGCCTATTTAAGGAGCTTAGTTGCATGTATTTGATACCAATTCACCACTCCACAATTCTCTCTCTTAGATTTCTCTCTTAGTGTGGAGCCGAATCTCCTTAGTGTAGTTTAGAGTCCGAGTTTGTCCGAGTTGTAAGAGAAGATTGTGCCGAGTTGGAGCCGAGTTGAGTCGTATAAAAGCTGGATCATTGCTACTTTCCAAATTGTGCTTGGTAATTTCGATTTCTCTTAGTTCTTTGATAATCATCTATCTCTTGATTCTATGGATTCGTTGATTGTGTGTTTGATTGTGTTGATTGCATGTTTACTAAACATGAGTGAGTAGTTTCGTACTAGGGATTGGGGTGAAAATCTCAATCCAAAGCTATGTAATGTTTAGATCCGTTATAATGTCTAGAATTTATGTGAGTATCAAAGCATGATAGTGAGCATATAGGGGGATAAAAACCGATTAGAACATTAGGATTCATGTGTTAAGCTAATATGAAAGTTGGATGCTAGGCCTAGCTTAGGTTGTTCCTTTATGCACTTTGTTTAGTTCTTAAGCATGATCTTATGTGTTCATAATTGGTCGGCTATTATGAATGAGACTCATAAGTAAATTCATATTCTAGTGATGTATTTGTAGACTCCTATGATGCTAAAATTAGTACTTCAATTATTCCAATAGCAAACACCATGTGAGGAATAATTGATTGTTAGTTTGTGAAGTGTAAATCCACTCTATATCCTTATGATTAATGCAAGCCAATAGCAAACACCATGTGAGGCTTGTGTATCTTGTATAAGATCACTAGTTTGAGACCGTAGTTAACTATCATTTTACCAATATCAAACACCGTATGAGGTAGTATGTTGGATTGACTAACATGCATACAACCGTTTAGTCATCATTAATTTGAGCACTTCGGCAAATAGTTCTCACTCTATGACATTATAATGTGTATGAACATTGCATTAGCAAGAATTGGGAGAATTAGTCCCCAACCCCTAGTCGTTTACCACACTTGATTTCACATTTCTTGCATCCTCTGTTTCTGACTCGATCCAAGTCAAAAGTTACAGGAATCTGACTCAGTCGGCGTTTAACTGGAACTCAATTGAAGTTATCAGGGTAACTTGATTGAGCACACTTAACCATCACTCTTTAAGTGTCTCTAAGTCGATCACTTGATTGCACATTTTGATTTCTTTTACAACACTTGCTTATTTTCCTAAAAAGCTTCTTATTATACATTGAAGATAACATAATTCTCAGGGATACGACTTTGGCTAGTAGCCGTATATTTACATTGACACAACCCTTTCTCTTGGGGGTTATATTCGTTATTTTGGTGATTACAATTGTTACATATTTGTACTTATCACAAGGGTTGGCCCTAACACACACATATAGAGAGAGAGGTAGGATCAAATAGGAATATATTTTGTATAGGGAGTATGAACTTATCATAGTCATATGATTTTAAAAATTAAAAGACCTAGATTTGTGACTAAAAAAAAGGAAGTTTTGCATATAAGATTCTAACACTTATCAATATACTTTATTTAACATATAGGGATCAAACCTATTTCGATCGAAATGAACATATTCCGATCGAAATGCTCAAAATTCGATAGATAATTTCAATCAAAATTTCACTATTATGATCGAAATTAGTAAAAAAACACTATTTCGATGGATTGAACATATTTCGATCGAAATGCTTAAAATTAGATTGATAATTTAGATTGAAATTTCATTATTACGATCAAAAAGAACATTTGAATCGAAATACAAAGAATACATTCGACGTTTGACATACAACCAAAATTAGTAGAAAAAAGCAGAATTTCGATCGAAATGAACATACGATCGAAATGAACACAATTCAATCAGAATGCTTAAAATTTGATAGTTTATTTCGATTGAAATTTCACTATTATGATCAAAATTAATAGAAAAAGCACTATTTCGATCGAAATGAACACATTTCAATCGGACAACTCAAAATTCGATTAAAGCAAATAAATTTGTTGTCATATATGTCATTCCATTTATTTAAAGTGGATTTTTATCAATATTAATCAAATGTATCACACCCATGATTAGGGAAGGCAATGGATCGGGTGGCGGGTGGATGACCTTGACCGCCACCCGATCCATCATCCAAAATTGTCCACGCCACCCTATCCACCACGCGCTAAGGATCTCACCCGCATCCAATCCACCCGCACCCACCGGATGAAGCGGGTGAGATTTCGGGTGTTCTACACCTTATTTATAAATTTGTAAGAAAATCAAGTATTTTACTAAAAATCAAGATAATACTTAAATTCAACTAAAATTAATATAATATTTTACATAATATAAAGTAAAACACTATAATCAAGCAATATCTAAAATAAACCAAATATAACGAATCAATAATAACAACCGAAGTATATTAAGAAAGAAAATATATGGTTTACTTTAATATAGTTTATATAGTAAGGAAATAAAGGTAAATTATTTATAATATATAAACTACAAATATTTAAAATATACACAATTTTAAGCGGATGGATACGGGTCGGATCGGATGATGGATGGATGAAACCTTCACCCGCATCCTACCCGATCCACTACCTGCTTCATCCACCACCGGCTTTCATCCGTCCTTTAACGGGTTTTCATCCTTTTTCGTTGGATCGGGTGGTCGGATATCCGTCGGTTACGGGTGAAATTGTCATCCCTACCCATGATCACTTATAGCGAACCAATATCTTTAACGTTATTTTGTTGATTAGACGTCTCGTAGAAGTTCATATTCCATATATATATGAGTCAAAGCATAAAAAATTTCAAAACCTCTCAAGGGCATGTATATATATACGAGATTACTATTCACGCGGCCAATTTTTACCATTTGCACGACAAATGTGGACTCCACATGCCCCTCAGAGCTGAAGCGCATGCGGACTCTACATGCGCCCAGGGTTGAAGCGCATGCGGGATCCGCATCTGCCCCAGGCCTGGTGCGCGAACATTTGAAAAAGACCCGTTGGAGAATATAGCCGTTGGAGAATTTAGTTATTGCAAAATATAGCCGTTCGATACACACGTTTATACCTCTATATGTGTCAAATCATATTACTATTCACATCCGACAACACGTCATTTAACAAATCCATAAAAAGCTCGTACAAATGCCGACATATTCTGAAGAAGACTATATAGAATCCGATTATGAAAGCACAACTATGCCGTTTGATATAGATAAATATAGTGATCCGAAAGAACTTCTCACACGTATCGAAGTAAGTGTACAATTTATACTTTATGTAATTACTTTTATACATGTTTTAGCTTAGAGAACCGAAGTTTTTGAATTAGTTTTGGACTTGTTATAGAACATAAAACCGAAATTGTCGAATTAGTTTTAGACATGTTAGTATAGAGGACTGAAATTGTTGAATTTACACCTCATTTAACTTTCTTTTATTTTAATTAGGATCGATATTATGGAATATTCTCGTGCAATTGGTACCGATTTTTCGTTCAAATTTGAGCTCCATGAATATTTTTCGGATCGAGAAAACTTATTAGGTTGGGCTCGGTATGTGGCGAACTCAATGAATATGGTGTTGGTCATAAAAAATCATGGTTGGATAGACAGGGCTTCGAATCTTACAATTGACATGTGATAGAAACGGAGGACTTAGAAAGGAGAAAGATGTTGATCTCGATCATGTTCTAAGTTCTAGAAGGAAAAAGATGTTTCTTGCTGACTAAGTCATTGAGTTTCCTGCGGTTATTCATATTATTCATATTTTTACTAGTTGGTGCATTTTGAGAGTTTGATTATTATACCTTTAATCCCCTTTGACATCTTTTTTTATACCCTTGTGCTCCCTACATCCCTACTGAAAATTGTTCATATCACCTTTGTTCTCCCATTACCTTTTCTCTCTTTTCCTTTTCCTTTTCTACTTTTCCCTTTTTCCTTTTTTTAAATATTTTTTTATCAGACTTTAATTGTTTTTCTTATTTAAGAATATTGATTTGTTGGTTGAAAAATTTGCAAGCGAGTTTAGTTTTGCCTTTTCTGACTAGCATCACTTAAAAAGTCATTTCCCTTTGATATTTGATTTGTTCGCCTTACTTTTGTGCCTGAATGCATTTGACATGTTGCTGTTTTGAGACATTTTACTTGCAGATTCACAGTGATCCTCGCAAACCGACTAAGAGGAGTTGCGAAGCCTACGAGGAAGGTTACTGAGAGATACACTTGAAGAGGGTAGCTTAAGAGTTTTTCTTAACTAACCTTAACGTGCTTGCTTGCTTTGAGTTATGTCTGCTTCAAGTAGGGAGAACGAGAATAGAGTGTAAGAGTCTTAGTCTTTTGGACCGAGTTTACCTTAGCCGAGATTTGGCTTTAGCTGAGATTTGACCTTAGCCGCCCCCGCGGGCTTGTGTGCCGCCCCAGCGGGTTTCCGCTCTCGCGGCACAAGGAACCGCCCCCGCGGTTTCTTGCGGCTGCAACCGGTTTTGTTGACCAATTGACCGTGCTTTACCCTCTCTTCCTTACCTCTTCCTTCCCTTGCTGAGCAAGGGTTTCTTCTTCACTTCTTTCATCAGCTTCCCTTACATTCTTCTTCCCTTCCTTTCCCTTTTTGATCTTGCTTGAGAGTTTCTTGGAGTTTGATAGAGTTTTGGTGTGGCTTTGTGTTGCTGGATGTTGTGTGCATGTGTGTTGAGCTTGAGAGCCAGCTGAGATACTGTCTTGGATCTTTCCTTGCCTAGACCAGCAGTGGAGGTAAGCTCCTTGCTTCTCCTTCCTTCCTTTCTTTCTTATTCTTCCTCCTTAGCTTAGGATTAGATGAATTGAATGTAGATTGATGTTGGAATGTGTATGTATATGTATGTGTGTGACTTTGGAATGGAGAAGACGTGATTTGATCACGTGAAGAGCCGAAGAGGAATCGCGGGATCACATTTGGCACTGTCGCCGCCCCCGCTCATGGAAGTCGCCGCCCCTGCGGAAGCTGTGTCATAGCGCCGGCACCGTGCCTGCTTGGCCTGCGGCCACTGTCACCGCGCCTGCGGCTGAGCCTTGCCGCGCCTGCGGATTGCCTTACTCCGCCCCTGCGTCTCTCTTATCACTCAGGTGCGTCTTGTCCCGGGTCTACCTAGAGTTAGGTAGATCCTTTCCTTTCCTAGTATGAGCGGTTTAGTGGCATGCTAGGTACGTGTTTGAGGTTAGAATGATGTTGAGTACGTTATCGTTTATGCCGGTTATGGCCTTGAGGTTTATAAGTTAGGATACGATCCTTATGGATCCCTTGGGTCTAGGTGTGACCCCTGTGATGTATATGAGTTTGATATATGTTGTTATGCCTTGTTTAGGCAGTGTTGATCTCCAGAGTTGGAGTTGATTGGGTTTGAGACTTCCGAGGTTGAGGTAAGTCCATAGGACTTACTTAGCTACCATCCTTATATTGGATGTGTGCATGAGTGGTGTGTGTGTTATCTGCTTTATAGCATGAGTTATGATGATTACCGACCTATGGTTTAGTGACTGCCCATTGTAGGGGCGTGACAGCCTTGCTCACTCATCCCTATGGGAGACTGGGAGGTTCTCTGCGGAACATCTAGATCTGGTACACGGAACGGATGTTGTCTCCACTCCCTTAGGGTACACGGATGAGTAGTCCAGGATGACCACTCCAGTTGGACTATATTTATAAAGATAATAAACTGGGTAAATGTGTGATATCATGATGATGTGTTTAGTATTTCTGACGTGTGCTTGTGCTTGTGCTTATGCTCATCTCATATATGTGTATGGTTAGCTAACGGTTTTATACCGTGTTGTAGATCCTTTGCAGGTTAGGAGAACTACAGAGTGATCCAGAGTGGGTGATCTGCTGAGGGCTCCGTACACTGGGTCGTCCTCGTGGGATATGGGATCTTTTGACCATGTATATATTTATGTTTTATTGTACTCAACAGCGCGTTGTATAAACCTTTTGATACTTTTATATCAGTTTGATGTTTTGTATTTAATCTATTGGTGCCTTGTTGTAAGATTCAGTGAAATTGTTGTCAGGCTAGGGTCAGGATCCATTGTGAGATCCTAGCCCGGTAGCACCTCGAGTCCTACGAATTCGGGGTGTTACAAAGTTGGTATCAGAGTCTAGGTTGACAACAATGGCACTAGTAATCTGCGATAAAGGTCGAATAGATAAATAAACAGAACCCGAAAGGGGTTTGACTTTTCAAAAGGTTTTGGTTTTGAAATGAGTACAAATATTTTGGGATATCGTGTACGTGAGTCATCGCTCCTCTGAAGATCTCGACAATATAGATATATATAGATATTCTGTTGTGATTGATTTGATATATATCTATACATATGGCATATATATAGCCTTCTAAGTTAGGTTTACGTCTTCTGTAGATGGTTCAGACTAGAGCCTTACCTACAGCTAGACGAGGTAGAGGTAGACCCCCTCTAGGTAGAGGACGGGGTAGGACTCCCGTTGTTGATCCACGTGCAGCGGAGGAGGTTCACGAGGACGTTGTTGAGAGTGTCGTTCCTGAGACTGGGAACGGTGCAAATGAGAGACAGGGATCCCAGAGAGTCCAGTCAGACGACTCTGATCGTGTCTCCATGGAGGGACGAGCCTTCCGCCAATATATCAGACGTGTGGAAGAGGCTGCTAGGGCACACATACTGGCAGCACAGGAGGGACCATCTCAAAGGTCCCACACAGTTACTCAGGTGTCAGCTATACCGGCACCTGCTGCTGAGATTGCTAGAGTTACAGAGGCGTATAGAGGGTCTAGACCAAACACGTGGTTGAAGGCATTTCACCAGATGGGTGTACCCCCTTTCTCTAGGAAGGTGGGGTTAGAGGTGGAGCTCTGGATTGGACATGTGGACTCAGCTCTGGACTCTATTAGGTGTCCTGCTGATAGACATATCGAGTTGGTGCAGAATCTGTTCAGAGACTTGGCACAACACTGGTGGAGGTCTATACGGGGTCAGGTCAGCAGTTATGATCAGATGAGGACCATGATCCGAGAGCATTTCTGCCCTGCCTCACTGAGGAGGGAGAAACTGCGGGACTTTGTGGAGGCTGGCTTCGAGGATGTACCAGTCTAAGAGGCTATCAGGAGGTTCTAGGAGGAGTTGGCATTGTTGGGTCCAGCTGCACCTCCTGCAGATCATCATGTATATCTGTTTTCCCGACGATTGAGGGATACTACCCGGACTTACATGGCAGGGTTTCACTGTGAGACCTTGATGGATTATCAGGACCGGGCTTCTGATTATGAGAGGGAGCGGGCTAGTTAGAGGAGAGCTTCTCAGACCGGAGGGTCTGAGAAGAGACAACGGACTGGGCAGACCAGTGATGCTGGGAGTGTTGCTAGTGCTTGGCGAGGCTAGAGTCGCCAGAGTCATCCCTCATCTACACCAGTTACAGATAAGGGATGACAGTGCCACAATTGTGGTAAGTATGGACATATGCGACCAAAGTGTCTGAGGCAGACAGTGATGTGCTACACTTGTGGCAGACCAGGTCATAGAGTTGTATTATGACTCTGGCGACTATGTACATCCAGGTACGAGTAAGATGTAACAAGACTTGAGACGTTCATATTGGTGGGGAGGTCTGAAGCCCGATGTGGCCAGATTTGTGGCACAGTGTGCGACCTGCCAGCAGGTCAAGATAGAGCATTGCAGACCAAAAGGTGAGCTCCATCCACTTCTTGTTCCACAGAGGAAGTGGGAGGACGTCACCATGGACTTTGTGACTGAGCTGAGACTGAGCAGGAGTTTTGATGTTATCTGGGTTATAGTAGACAGATTGACGAAGACGGCACGTTTCATTCCTATCAGGGAAACGTGGCCGGTGAGCAGATCAGTTGAGGAGTACACTAGGCAGATAGTGAGACTCCATGGTGTACCGAGGACGATCGTCTCTGACAAAGATGGGCGATTTACCTCGAGGTTTTGGCAGCAGATTCAGACTACCTTAGGGACGAGTTTGCACTTTACTACTGCATTTCATCCTCAGACAGATGGTCAGTCAGAGAGGGCCATTTAGACACTGGAGGATATGTTACGAGCTTGTGTGTTGGACTGGGGACAAGTGTGGACGAATCATCTCCCACTAGTTGAGTTCTCGTACAACAACAGCTGGCATGCATCTATTGGGATGGCCCAATATGAGACACTGTATGGACAGAGATGCCGTACTCCGTTATGCTGGGATGGGAAGAGCAGTGTTAGTGGTTTTACACCTGATCAGATTCAGGATGATGTGGCTCGTGTAGCACTGATTAGAGAGAGGATGCTGACTGCTCAGAGCCGTCAGAAGTCGTATGTAGATAGGAGGTGTAGACCTCTAGTGTTCAGAGTGGGAGCCCATGTGTGGCTGAGAGTGTCTTCGACACGAGGTGTTAGACGATTTGGCATTAAGGGGAAGTTGAGCCCCCGATATGTCGGACCGTTCGAGATTCTGGATCGGGTTGGGAGCGTAGCATACTGATTAGCCTTGCCTCCGAGATTAGAGGGTGTTCACCCTGTATTTCACGTGTCTCAGCTGAGGGAGTATATACCAGATCCGAGACACATCGTGAGTTATGATGATTTGGTGGTCGAGCCGGACCACACTTTTGTTGAGCACCCGATTGTAGTCCTAGAACGAGGTATGAGACGCCTGCGTTCGAAGGACATTCCTATGCTGGGGATACAGTGGCCAAGACGAGGACCTGATGAGGCTACATGGGAGACTGAGGATAGTATTCAGAGGAACTATCCAGAGATTTGTGCCGTGATAGATGTACCAGTAGGATCGACGAGTAGATCTTAGTACTATCTTGGTGAGTGTTTGCTTATGTGCTTATATGCCATGATGCGTTTATTTTTCGTGCTAGTTGTGATGTGATGTGTGATCTTATTAGATCTTGTTATGCTAGTGCGATTGTTTATAGCTGGAGATGGTTCCTTCCTCCATGCTATTGTGATGTGATAGGTTTAGCTGGAGATGGTTCTTTCCTCCATGCTACTTTGGTGGACATAGTATTGCTGGAGATGTCTTTCCTCCATGCCCGTGGTTAAGTTGATGTTTTGGCTAGAGATGTTTTTCCTCTATGCCCTGGATAGTATAGTGATCTTATGGCTGGAGATGATGAGTTCCTCCATGCCCGTGCTTAAGGTTGTAGAGTCATATAGGTTGATACCATATGAGCGGAGATCTGATGCCTCCGGTAGAGAGAGTTGTACCTCGGCATATGGGTCCGAGGGATATTGGGTGCAAGTTTCGGGACGAAACTTGTTTTTAGGGGGGTGAGATGTAAGAGCCTTAGTCTTTTTGACCGAGTTTGCATTAGCCGAGATTTGGCTTTAGCCGAGATTTGACCTTAGCCGCCCCCGCGGGCTTGTGTGCCGCCCCAGCGGGTTTCCGCTCCCGCGGCCCAGGGAACCGCCCCCGCGGTTTCTTGCGGCTGCAACCGGTTTTGTTGACCAATTGACCGTGCTTTACCCTCTCTTCCTTACCTCTTCCTTCCCTTGCTGAGCAAGGGTTTCTTCTTCACTTCTTTCATCAGCTTCCCTTACGTTCTTCTTCCCTTTCTTTCCCTTCTTGATCTTGCTTGAGAGTTTCTTGGAGTTTGATAGAGTTTTGGTGTGGCTTTGTGTTGCTGGATGTTGTGTGCATGTGTGCTGAGCTTGAGAGCCAACTGAGATACTGTCTTGGATCTTTCCTTGCCTAGACCAGCAACTGAGGTAAGCTCTTTGCTTCTCCTTCCTTTCTTACTTTCTTGTTCTTCCTCCTTAGCTTAGGATTAGATGAATTGAATGTAGATTGATGTTGGAATGTGTATGTATATGTATGTGTGTGACTTTGGAATGGAGAAGACGTGATTTGATCACGTGAAGAGCCGAAGAGGAATCGCGGGATCACATTCTGCACTGTCGCCGCCCCCGCGCCTGGAAGCCGCCGCCCCTGCGGAAGCTGTGTCACAGCGCCTGCGCCGTTCCTGCGTTGCCTGCGGCCACTGTCACTGCGCCTGCGGTTGAGCCTTGTTGCGCATGCGGATTGCCTTACTCCGCCCCTGCGTCTCTCTTGTCACGCAGGTGCGTCTTGTCCCAGGTCTACCTAGAGTTAGGTAGATCATTTCCTTTCCTAGTATGAGCGGTTTAGTGGCATGCTAGGTACGTGTTTGAGGTTAGAATGATGTTGAATACGTTATCGTTTATGCCGGTTATGGCCTTGAGGTTTATGAGTTAGGATACGATCCTTATGAATCCCTTGGGTCTAGGTGTGACCCCTGTGATGGATATGAGTTTGATATATGTTATTATGCCTTGTTTAGGCAGCGTTGATCTCCAGAGTTGGAGCTGATTAGGTTTGAGGCTTCCGAGGTTGAGGTAAGTCCATAGGACTTACTTAGCTACCATCCTTATATTGGATGTGTGCATGAGTGGTGTGTGTGTTATGTGCTTTATAGGGTACACGGAGGAGTAGTCCCGGTTGACTGGGAGGTTCTCTGCGGAACATCTAGATTTGGTACAAGGAACGGATGTTGTCTCCACTCCCTTAGGGTACACGGAGGAGTAGTCCCGGTTGACCACTCCAGCTGGCATTACCACCGAGAGGCGAGGGTTATCTTCCTCGTGTCACATATATTCATATTGATATTTATATATACGATTTGAGTGTTGGACTATATTTATAAAGATAATAAACTGGGTAAATGTGTGATATCATGATGAGGTGTTTAGTATTTCTGACGTGTGCTTGTGCTTATGCTCATCTCATATATGTGTATGGTTAGCTAACGGTTTTATACCGTGTTGTAGATCCTTTGCAAGTTAGGAGAACTGTAGAGTGATCCAGAGTGGGTGATCTGCTGATGGCTCCATACACTGGGTCATCCTCGTGGGATATGGGATCTTTTGACCATATATATCTTTATGTTTTGTTTGTACTCAGCAGCGCGTTGTATAAACCTTTTGATACTTTTATATCAGTTTGATGTTTTGTATTTAATCTATTGGCGCCTTGTTGTAAGATTCAGTGAAATTGTTGTCAGCTAGGGTCAGGATCCATTGTGAGATCCTAGCCTAGTAGCACCTCGAGTCCTACGGATTCGGGGTGTTACATAGAGTAACCGACGCCCCGAGAGTTCTAGACGTCGAGACTATGCTAGCTCGGGTCATGGAGAGGCTAGATGACTTGGAGGCACGGTTTGATGAAAGGACGCCACCTAGGAACAATCCACCACCTCCACCACCACCACCCCCGTAAGCCATTTTCAATTCGAGTTAATCCCGGAATTATGCAGCCCAGACGATTCATACGGAGAGAGTTGGACTTTCATGATATAAGGGATGGAGAGAATTTTGTACTAGAGACTGGGGTGTATTCCAAAGCTAAAGTGAAGATACCACACTTTGAAGGGAAGTGTGATGCTGATGTGTACCTTATCTAGGAGGTGAAAGTAGAACAAATCTGGAGCTTTCATACAGTTTCAGACATTAAGAAGGTACAATATGTTGCCCTTGAGTTTATTGATTGTGCTTTAATTTGGTGGAATAACTTGTTGAAGGAAAGAAGACGGAATTTGGATACGGATATTACCACGTGGGACCAGATGAAGGCGATCATGAGAGCCCGATTCGTTCCACCTTTTCATGGAAGAGACCTGCGCCAACGAATGGAGAACCTGAAGCAAGGTTCTATGAGCGTAGAGGAAGTTTATGCAGCCATGGAAATGGCTATAGTTCGAGCAGATGTACAAGAAGATGATGAAGCTACTATGACTCGTTATCTTAGGATATTAATTGCATCCTTACTTAGCTCACAAGATAGAGTTGTATGCTTATTCTAACTTGACAGATCTACTACATCTCGTTGTGACAATTGAAAAGAAGCTGAAGATACGAAGTCAAGATAGGTGAACTCCTAATGCTGCATGGAGAGGGAATTCCAACCGTGACTACGGGCGAGATCAGGGCAGTGCCGACCGAGATTTAGCCAGCAACAACCGAGACGTCAAGGCTTACCCCGTAGTAGGTTTTTTTCCGGTCCGGTCCGGTCCCCGATCCAGGGATTTTGGAAATTCCGGTCCCGGTCCGGACCGGATAAACCGGGTTGGACCGGAATTCAATTATTTTTATTATTTTTAATTTAAGTATATTTTTAAAAATCATATATATTGTGTACATATTTATAAAAATTATATATTTTTGAATATTTTTTTATTTTTGCAAAAATATTTATTTTAATTTATTTTATTTTATTCTGGTCCGGACCGGAGGTCCGAATCCGGTACGGTCCCCGGTCCAGAATTTTGAAAATTCCTGTCTACCGGACCGGGACCGTAAGTTCCAGTCCGGACCGGATGCACAATCCTACTCCAATCAAGTCCCAGTATTTTTGGTAATAACCTGCGTGTAATCCGTCAATTCCTGGGGCTTTACTAGGATGCATTTGCATTATTGTTATTTCTTCTTCATTCGGTTCTCTTGTGAGTTTGTCATTAATTTCATCACTCACTTTTCCTTGGATCACTCTACTACTTCTTCAATTCCTTCTTTCACCATCTGATTTTCTGTATTGAACAGTTTCTGGAAGTATCTGTATAATACATCTTCAACAGTCTCTTCCTTATCTTGTTCCACTCCATTTTTATCCACCAGTTTCATAATTTCATTTATCTTTCTCCTTTGTGAGGCCTTGTGATGGAAGTATGCAGTATTGGAGTCACCATCTTTCATTTCATTTGTTCTTGTTCTGATATACCAGTGTGGTTCCTCTTCTTTGTGCAGTCTATCCAACATTATAACAATTCCCTTGCCTCTTTCCACTACTATCGAAGATGAATGCCCATATTGAAGTGTCTTCAATTCCCTTTGTAGTTCTTTTATATCTTCTTTTCGTCTCTTTATTGTATGTCTTCCACATATGCTCAAATCATTTATGACCATCTTCAATCTTTCTTCCACTCCACGTCCTTCTCCTGCTCTCCATGCGTTTTCAATAATCTCTTTGCTTCCTTCTTTGTCCAACCTGTCAAAGTCCGATACAGACGGACCGGGTAGAGCGGGGGTCGTGTGCATCCGAGCGCACATGCGCGTTAGGTCTAGGCCCATAACATAAACCCGATGAGGTTCCATCCTAAAACCAATTGGCAATAGGAGGAGTAGCCCACCGACCTTATATACTAGTCCCGGAAGTCCCAATCTTTCGATGTATGAACTAATTATCTCCAACATAACCACCACTTCTCAATTCTCTTGTATCCTCCCCTTCTCCTTCTCATTTTTTCCCTTTGGTATCGATCATTATTGGACAATGATCTGAGTGGTATCTAGGGAGGTGTGTTACTTTGAATTTCGGGTTGACATGCTTCCACTCACCTGACGCTAGAAATCTTACTAATCTTTCTTCTATGATATTGTCTCCCTTTATGCCCCTCACCCACGTAAATTTCCTTTCCTCACAACCAAGATCTCTTAGTCCACATTCGTCGACTATTTCTCCGAATGCATCCATATCTTGTTGTCTTCGTAAGCTTCCTCCTTCCTTTTCGTTTTGGTACATTATTTCATTAAAATTACCAAAAAATACCATCGGACCTTAATACTCATTCCTCAACTGCCTCATCAATGTCCATGTCTCAGCTTTCTTGTTTCTTTCTAACTATCCGTAAATTCCCACCAGACCCCATTTTTGGTTAGTGTTTTGGTTTTTCACCTCAGCCATTACATGACGGAATGAATAGGATACAATTGTTGCATCTATGTCCATCCACCATATTCCAATCCCGCCTGATAGACCTATGTTGTCAATGTTCATTCCGTTTGTGAATCCACACTTTCTCATCACCTTTGCCGTTTCCTCTTCTTTACGATAGTCTCCATAATGAAGACTAGGGATGAGCTTATTCTCCATGACCAATCTCGGAGAACTCTCACTGTCGGGGCATTGCCCAATCCCCGACAGTTCCAATCCACTATTTTCATTACTCTTCGCGAGCTTGGATTCTCCCAAAGTCCGCTACTTGAGGGATAGACCCCTCTTCATGTTGGCGTGTTCTCAATCTCATCTCTTGTCATCTTCTTTGTTTTCTCCCTCCTCATTATCCATGGTGAACATTTTCCTCTTTCCCAGTGCTATTGAACTTTCATCGCTCTCCAATTCGTTCCTTGGATTCCATCTCATCATCTCCTTGTGTTATGTATCCGTTTTCCTTCTTCACCTTTCTATGTTAGTTAAGTTAAACTTAAATATGTGTTTTATTATCTGGTGGTGATGGTGTTGTTTAATCGTGATTAACATCAATTTATACTGAACGTTGTGGTAAATTTGTATTGCAAATTTCGTTTAGCAACATGATGTTACTTTTCTTTATGTAAATCTATTTAACGTTATTAACAATGTTTTTTTTTGTGAGAAGGAGAGTTAGTGATCTCCCGCGCATCTAACGCGCTTTAAATAAATAAAAAATTAGCTAAGTGATCATCAAACAAGGGATAACCGTACCCCTTACATCATCATAAAGGATATCAACTACACCTTCGGGAGGGTCACACAGTACAGTTAAGCCAAAAGATAAGTTATAAGAAAAACTAGCTAAAAAGTCCGCTATTTTATTCGACTCGCATTATTAACAACGTTACAAGCCGCATTTGGTGAAAATATATTTCTAATTAGTAGTTTTATGCAAATATAGTGTTTTAACAGATAATATATATAGAAACGGACTATTTTGAGGGAGAGTATATGTATTTTATCCGAAGTAGATTTAAAATATTTAAACAAACTCATGTTTGACTGGAGAAATAATTGGCTGAATATTATATTATTTAAAGTAAACCCATTGGGTAATTCAAACTAACAAATAGAAGATAAGATAATTAAACAGAGATATTTTCAAATTAATATCCAAAAATCTAAATAAAAACAAAAAGATCCATAATGGGGTCCTGATGTTGTGGCCCTGTGGGTGAATTTCCTGAGAGATATATATATTATCCTTGACCAACTTGTTAAATAAATAAAAAAACAAATAAATAAATAAATAAAAACGAATCAAATATCTTGTCTATGTAAATTTCCTCGGATTGATATTTTTAGAAGATGCTGAGATCAGTCACTCCACAAAAAAAAAAAAGAAAAAAAGAAAAAGATTCCTATTTTACCCTCATTGCATGTTTCTATTCACTTTCTTATCTTCATAGGATTGATTGAATGAGTTAACATCACTTACTAAAGTCTCCCTTTCGATACCCTTCTTTACTGAAATCCCTTTTTCCAGCAAATGGGAGAGAAAATCCATGGAACTACACTCGCCGGAGTTTCTTCTTATCATCTAACCACCGCCGCCGCCGCCGATCTTATCTTCAAAGACCTGTCAACCCCTTCTTCTTTTCCTCCTTTAACTACAACGACGACGACTTTGATGGAGCCTTTTCTGAAGAAGAGAAGTCCAGAGGGTTCCGGCGCCGGCAGGATCTCCGGCAACCTGAGATATGAGCGTATGATGAGAAACAGACTTTCTGCTGCACGATCTCGAGCTAGACGAACGGTAGATCGATGTTTTGTTTGGTTCTATAGGATTTGTTTGTTTGAGTCTGAGGTTGTCGTTTTGTAGGCGTACACATTTCAGTTGGAAAATGAGAAGACATTTCTTAAAGAAGAAAATGCAAGGCTGAGAAAGGCACTTGAAGAACCAGAGGTGAATATATATATATCTATATATATATAGTCCAAGATTCTTATTTCAATTTTTTATATCGAAGTCCAAGAAAAACATAAAATATGGGTATTGTCTGAGACTTGTGCGATCATTTTGCAGCAATTTTCTGGTGTTGCTGCTGATGCTGTTGCTATGTCATTAGCATATGAAGAGACAGTTGAACCCAAAAAGGGAAATCTTTGTATGATTAGATCCTCGTCAGCCCTATTTTGAGTTGTGTTTGCTTAATAAGAGAATCAAATCTAGTTATCTCCTGTGTTTTGTTAAATTTGTCGTTAATTATATATATTTTAGGGCTCATTTCATTGAGTTCATTTATATTTCATGTCTGGTGCTTTTGTGTGAGGAGATGAGGCGTAAGCCTACAAGCATACACAAATTGACCGAATAACTCAACCCCTAACATCGTCATCCACTAGGTCGGTTATTAATACAGATAAACCAATTTTATAACAAAAGTTATGCTATATAGGTGATTCGCGATGCTATTCGTTTTTCAAAATACGCGACTAACATCGTCATACACACTGGTCAGTTATCAATACAGAACACCAATTTTATAACCAAAAGTTATACTACATAGGTGATTCGTAACGTTATTCGTTTTTCAAAACACGTGATGAATGCATAAGCCTGTCTTTGAAACTATGGCACTGATATATACGAGGTTCACGAGTTGATGATACTGCGAAGCATATTTACCTAAATGTGTAAACATGTTTACAACTTAAGGCCACATAACATATTTAACCAGACTTCGAAACCTCCTTGTGAGACGATATGATCATATCCGACGTCTTTGTCTTAATATCGTGCTTCAACCATTCAAGTGTCATCCACATTTTTAGGGAAATCAACAAGGTTGCGAAAAAGCTTGCTCTGCGTGACCACACAACTCCAGCAGATGATGATGTTCTACTAGATAATGTTGTCGACTTCATCCGCATGGATGCAGTAGGTCAGTCGGTTTCAAGCTAATCATCCTATTTTCCTTACCTTGAATAATAAAAAAAACTTAGTTGTAAACTTGTTTACAAAATCACGGTATGTTAACCACATTTTTAAGTCAACTTTAGTGTTCCTCAAAACTTAACCATGCCATGAAGACCGTATAGACATGCCTATATACATTTGTGACGAATGCAGATGTCGTTGCAACTCACCCACGTTATTCCTAATTACTCTCGTCGTCGTAAGATGACCGTGGTTGAAGTGTCCTATATGTGTGGATATGATTCTCATCCACCTCTTTGTCGGTAGTTCCCACAAAATCTGATCAATCCACTATAGGCATGTGTATGCTTGTAGTTAATACAAGTCACGTTGTCACTCACCCAACGTTATTCTCAGTCGCTCGCGTCACTCTTGACATTGTGAGGTCTCCGTCGTTGTACAGTGTCCCATGTGGCTTGATTTTCATCATCTCTTTGCCGCTGCTTCCAAAAAAATCTATTTTTCCTTGCTACTTCCTGACTATCTAAAGTACTCTTGAACACTTCATCATCTTTGTCTTTTTCCTGCCTGGTAATACTTTTCGTTACAAAAATGTGGAAAATACCCGAAAATGTAGGCCATGTATGGCTGTGGATGGGAGAGCTTCGTCTTCTTTAATTTGTTGACGACTTGCTTATTCCAATAAATTACATATTTACATCAACTATCCTACATAGCAAATATATTTCCCAAATGGCATTAAATATAAAGTAATTTATTTTAAATTATAAGGGTATCACCTACAATAACCTTCTTTTTTCCAAACAACCACAAACTTTTATAATAAAAGTTGTTTAATCATCTACTAATTAATTTCAGTCACCAATATACTTTAACTTTAATTATCTTTAACTTTAATAACTCAAGGTTTTCGTAACGGATCCATAGTACAATTTCGTTTATGATCTGACTATGTAGAGCGATGAATTGATGGTGCATGGCACGTCACATAACATACAAAATATCTACACGATTGATACTGGACCTTCGCATATGATGTTAACGATTATCAAGAAATGTTGGAACCCTAAACCTAATTACTGATATTATTGTTTGATTTCTTTGGTTAGTAACAAAGGAAATTACGAAATATACTGTTTTCTATATACTAAACTAGTACAGTTCATCCCGGATCAGACCTAAAAGTTTCTATTGCATGGGATTTGGCTTTGAGAATTCAGTTCTGATCCGGATCTTGTTCGATCCTAGATCAACTTTTTTAAAATTAAATTGAGACTTTTTTGAACCATTTATAATTTATATTTTTTGAATGTCACACTTTGTATATTAGATCAGTTAGGTGTCGGAGGGCAGCGTTGTCCTCGAACATGTTTAGGTCAGTTTGATATATACTTTATCACCAAGTATTCTCCTTAATTAAGGTTTCGGTATTCTATATATTATATCGTTACTCATACCTCTGTATTATCTGATTTATCAGTAGTCATAAACTTTTCAATAAAATTCTTCTAAGTGAAGGTAGCCAACTTTAAATGAACCACTATAAACACATGTTATCTTTCTTGTTGTTGCATATCTATTCTTCCCCATATTCCACACAACATATCTTTTAGCTAACCAGTCCGGACCATGCAAGAACCTAAACCGGTCTTGAATAACTTGTCCGAATCCGATCCAATAAAGATTTTTTAATCTAGTTAGCTCAGTCCGGTCCGATCCAAATTACTGGATGGCTTTGCACTAAGTACAATGAGATTTCTATATTAAACCATGCGTTGTCCAAAATTCTCCAATCTTGTACCAAAGACAAGGCGTAGCTTTTAACCATTTTTTTTTGCAAATTACTACAGAAAATTATGTCTCTTATATGTTTCCCATACCGTAGTCACAAAGGTGATCGAGGTCGAAAGTTACTTTATACTTTTCTTGAATAAAATGGGTGAGTAAAATATCAACTTGACCCTTTAGTTTTGCTTTACGATTCATAAATAGTGCCAACGTTACACAAAAGAAGAAGGTAGATTTGTTCATATTTGCGACTATACCCCACTCATTAATAACGATACCATCCTATAGGTCTAAGCAAAACCACGATATAAAGGAAAGATAAGATTATGGCATGAGCAAATCATAGTTCGACGCGAATAAGATATGTTATGCAATTATTTTTTATGTTATTTTGTAACATATTTGTATATCATAAAGTACACAACCGACTCAAAAACCAAGAGGTGACATAACTTATGTTTTTTTTATTGAGTTAACCAAGGTTGGACGATCTTAAGAGGTCCATTGGCTCGTATTAGGTTTGAACCTTTAAATGTAGAGATGTTATTTGTGTTGAGTGTTTCAAGCTCGATTTACACTCGTTTATTGGCTAATTTAGTTGGATATGTTATTTTTTTTTAATCTCAAGTAAAAATATAAGTTTGATTAGAGTCCTACTCAATTATAAATGAGTTAAACATGGACATCTATGTTTTTCTTGGTAAATGATAAGAGGAGAATTTTCTCGTATATTATTGCATTAAATAAAAAGGAGGCTAACAAATGATAAGCCTAGGGCTTGACACATCCCGGACATCGTTCTTTAAAAAAGAAACTAAGCTAACTGGGGAAACGGATCACATGGTAACCACTCGGGACATTGAAAGCGAGAGAAGCAAGATGATCCGCTGCAGCGTTTGCTTCTCAGTAAACATGACGAACTTTGATTATCCAATCTACAGAGAAAGCCTTGACATCTCGATACCAGACTAGATAAAGGATGTGAGGGAATGATCTCCTTACTGATAATCTTGATCACAAGAGCCAAGTCTACTTCAACACACAAGTGTCGAGTATTCTTATTCCAAGCGAGATGCAATCCCATGCACAAACCAAAATTTTTTAAGAGGTTGGACCAAAAAGGTAGATTTGTATAAGAGCCGGTTCGGTGGAGGTGGTCACCACAAAGTTAAGGTGGGTTCCACGGTGTCATCTAGTGAATTAGCCTTTGCCCATTGATTGGTGGGTCCTAGTTTCGAGTTAAAGCACATGTCGGCCATGGATTAGGGTCGTGCAAGTTAATTACATGGGTGTTTGTGGCGAGTATGTTGCGTTTAAAGGGTGGGCAAAACTAAACTGATCCGTCGACCCGATCTAAAAATCCGTTGATCTGGTCCGAAAAACTCGATTTTTTTAAATTCGTTTTGATCTGGTCCAAATATGATCTGGGAAATTTTCTCATATCAATGGATCAATCGGGTCTAGATTGGGGTTTTAGACATTTGGATATCCATGAATATCGAATAAAACGGATATCCGCCAATATCCGGATGAAAACGGATACCCGATTTTTTTTTAAAAACATTTAATATAAAAATATAGAAATAGTTGTATACAATAATTTTTGTACTAATATTTATATTTGACAATACTTAATAAAATAAACAATAAGTTATACTAAAAAATGTTGTATATTACAATTGTGTACTAATATTTATATTTAAAAATATACTATATTCTAGAAAAATTTAGTTAGGCAAAATAATGAATTGATATTGTTCATTGTGTAAACTTGGGCAAACACAGTCAAGCCCGCACGACCGCGAAAACGGGCAGGTATGGCATATAAGGTAGGTATGCCCGGGCCGAAATCCCGTATTATTTTTTAAAATTTAAATATGTAATATATTAAAAGAAATAGTAGGAATCGAACACAAGACCTCAAGGTAAGGTTCAAACGTCCACGATCATTGGGATACTTTAATTTATATGTTATAATTTTATTTATATTTAATAATATGTAAATTTTTATTTTTTCAAAAAAGATTAAAAAAATTAAACGGTAACTGGTTGGCCGGTCCGAAACCCTGCTCTGATGGGTACGAACAAGGCACCAGACTGAAGTTCCGGGTTCAGCCGGGTCCGAAGATGCTCAGGTCTATGAACAACTTATGCACAATATGTTAGTATTTACTTTAACTTTATGTAGTATAAGTGTATTAACATATACAAATTGAAAGAATGAAATGTATTTGTTATTTTGTATAAAATACATTAATATATTCTTTTGATAAAGTAACTTCTTATGATAATATTAGTATATTATAAATTTTAATAGTGTACTTTCCTCAAACTAATACAATATATTTTGTAAGATATTGTTTTATGAAAGAGAATTTTTTTTTTATATTATAATTTGCACTAATACTTATATTTGAAAATATATTACATTGTAAATGAACAATAATAATCTTTTACTAGAAGTTGGGATCATTTATATATAGATGCCATAATAATTTTCTATTAAAAGTTGGTCTTATTTTTATGAATAGATGTTCATAGTAATTTTTTATTATAAGTTGGTCCCATTATAAGATGTAAGTTTATATATATATATATATATATATCTTTTTTTAAAACTTAGATATTGAGTGACAAAAGAGTTTAACATTGCACACTTGTTGTAAAATACAAATGGGAGATTTAAGAAATTGTGTCATTTACCTTGAGGTGCAATTACTGATTATGTAGGACGATACATAGAGATATATTATCCGATGATATTAGATAATTATAGAATTCAATTAGACTTACGTATTTATCAAGTCTTACGAAGTCATACCCATTGGATCATTGGATTGATAGACTAAACCGTTTAAAAAAAGGAGATATAACATATGTATATTATAATGTTATATTCAATATAATATAATAATATATATTTATTAGATGATAAAATATTATCTTTTAATAAATAATAATTAGAGATATTTTATTTAAGAAATAATTGTATTAACAAGCAATATAAAAGTCGGACTTTATAAAAAAAAAAAAACCTTAATTACAAGTTAGTTGTCCAATTAGAGACCAATAAAATCATGTTTTGGGCTGATTTGGGTCTTAATTTTGGACCGGTTGACACAAGCTTGTGGAGCATCATTCCATCAGGTTATGAAATAGTTCATAAGAAGCAGCTGTTGAAAATCAAGAACAAATTGGTTGTTTTACAACTTAGTCTTCAATCGCCTTCAATTTATAAAATTGGGTGTTTTAAAATGAAATTAGTGTATTATCTGTGTCCTGCACGGATGTTTTTATTTTATTTTATATATTATTAATAAAAATAATTCCTATATATTTGTAAATGTGTAATAAGATAGTAAAATAAATATAAAAATTTAAATAACAAAAAAATAAATTTCATTTATATTTTTTTAATTATATAATTTTTGAAAATCTTAATAAAATATCTAAGACATTAAAATAGAAGTTTTTAGATTAATTTCTTTTGATAATTGGATTTAAAAATCAATTTTTTAAAAAGATTTTAGAGGCTGCGTTAAACCTGGCGGCGACACGTGGCTAAAATTGCTTATGCTTTAATATGCTTTAATAGATATAGAATATTGAATTGTAAAATAAATTTATATATGAAATTATTTAGCTGATAATGTACTTTTTTTTATGAAGGATATCAAGTATGCATTTTTTTAATCTTGTTGACAAAGTATGTGTATTAATCGGAAAACTTTAATTATTTTTTTTGGGTTATTTTAAATTTTTATTTGAATTATATTAATTTATTTAAACCGAAAACTCGAATCGAATTCGAATAAATCAACCAATCGAATCCAAAACCGATCGAGTAATTAAACCGGAACGAATCAAACCAAGCGAAATGGAATTAAACCGGACCGGCCGGTTAACACCAGTCACGCAGGACCGGTTAAACCAAGTCTCACCAGCCTATCGATCTTCTTTCCCTTCTTCATTGGGCTCGGCCCACTGCTTTACCACCTGGCCCAAGTCTCGTAACGGCCACTACCCTCCTACCGATCCAGTTTGGCCATTGGCTAATCCCCACTGGGCCCCATCTAACCTTCTTCCTGGAAACCGCCTTCCTCCATCGACGATTACTGTCGTATTGAAGTGAGCAATACCGGTTTAATGGGGGCGTTGAAGACGTTAGTAATGCCGAGCGGAGTCCAACGGTTACCACCTCGCTAGGACGCCCGTCACGCTCTCTGTGGCCTTTCTTCAACTTTCTCCAACCCAAGACCGATTGGATTCCTGCCATTGTTGCTTGCTACACCTCACCTCTGCAACGTCCGGCGCCTCTACCCTGCCCAGACCCGACCACCTCCGAGACCCATCTCCTTCATTCTCTCTCTCCCTCGCCGCTGCACCGTCTCCCTCTGCTGCTTCTGGTTTCCGCCCCATTACGCTCTCTGAACCACGGACCCGTCACTCTCTGCCTTCCCTGTCGCTCCTCTGCAGCATCTCCGACCACCACTACGCCGGGATCCAACGCTTCTTCACCCCGTCGGAGAAGGTACATCTCGAGCTACACTCTTGAGTATAATCGTATGAAGAAAGTGAAGTAAGGCTGTACGGGTGACGATGTGTGTAGGAAACAGCGGGTCGAACTCGGACCATTGCGCTGGGAAGAAACTGCCGCCACTCCACGCAACTTGCTTTGGCTGAGAGTAGAACCAACGACCAAGAGCTGTTCAATTCTCAACAGTGAGTGTGAGGTTTTCTGCTTCTCATTAGATTCGAACCAAAGATAAACCCCTTGTGTTGAGTTAAATGAAAGGGTGTTGTCCCTAGGAATCGAACACCGCACCTTTGACCGCCTAGCCAACCGGCGCCACTTGGGGTGAAACCTTGCAACTAATCCTACTTCCGGTTGTTTCCGAACCTTTTTCCGTTAATTTAATTCTCTCGATATAATTTTAATCATGGGATATAATTTATTTAATTAATTGCATGATAATATAGTCTTAATTGATAGATAATTATGTTGACATATTTCATACTGCGGAACTAAGTAGGGAACCGGAATATCGGTTTAACAGATTGGAGAAATATGTTTGGAACCGGAATAAGCATGCTGAACAAGCTAAGTGGTTCGATGTTTTTAAGTATAAATTGGGATTTTCGAGTTAGTGAGATATTAATGAAATAACGGATAATTACGGAAATTGCTAGGGAAACCAAAAATGTTGAATTTAATGGAATTATGAATAGTTAAGACGGCGGATAACGACATGCAAAATATGAGACTTCCGAGATAACAAGTTGAAAGAAAAGAATGTTTTGGATAATGAGAACTTGGAATGGACGTCTAGGTCCTTAAATCTAGGACGTAGAAAACGTCAGGGTAGAAATGCTAGATATCATACCCTGATCGTTTAGAATGACAAGTTGCACATATTTGAGGGTTGAAGCAGTTCTAAGAGTGGATAAATGTGGAACAGGATAATCGGATCTCTGACTTGCGAGATTGCGAGATGTGGAGACCAGTACTGATAAGGTGAGTTCGTATGACTCACTTAGCTACCGTTTAATACTGAGTGTGCACTAGGGTAGTTTGTGTTATTCATGTGTAATAAAATGAACGGACTAGGCCACTGTACTTTAATTTTTAAGAGAGGCACAAGTGTATGATAACGTGCCGTAACCGTCGGTCCAAGCCGATGGTGCCGGAGGATTGCCCCGCGGCTAGTCCAGTAGGTATACGGGAAGAGGTACATACACCAGCCCTACTGGTTTACGGGGACGGGGGCAGAAAAAGATGGAAAATAGAATGGAGAAATTCATGTAATGAAAAAGATAATAAAATGAGACCTTGAGTGTGCATGTTGATTGATTTACCGTACTTTTCTTGATATGTGATTGTGCTTTAGTGACCTTAGTATTAGAATTGTAGCTAATGGTTTTATTGTTTTGTTAGGTTTTTGCAGGATAGATCTCTACCGAGAAATCGGGAGTGGAGTGGCCATCCGGGTTTCCGTACTAGGGGTTTGGGTCTTGAGTTATGTAATTCCGGTTTTATTTATTTTGTTACAGTAGAGTTGTTGATTAACTGTTGGCCGATGTACAATTCTAGAGTCTGTTAAGATTTACTTATGCACTTGCGAAAAAATTTGTATTTAAATATTTGTGTCTTGTTGCAAGATCCCACTGTGAGATTCTAGCCAGTAACGCTCCGAGTTCACGGAATTTGGGGTGTTACAGTATGCACTTTTAATTTTAATTATTAGAAGGAAAAAAATTATTTGTATGTGTCTTATTATCCTAGAAGAAGGAAATATATAATTTAAATATAATTTAATTATAAAAGAGAGAGAAATGACTAGGAAGAAGGAAATAAATAATTGAGATATCTTAGAAAATTATAAGAAGGAGAAAACAGATAATTCTAAGATGAAGAATATAGATGATTGGGTAATTAAAATGGTAGAATGTTAGACTTATTCATGAGGTTATATATATATATATAAGTGAAATTGAGTAAGTAAAATCGGGTAAGTAACGTTGAGTGTGTAAAATTGAGTAACTAAAATCGGATAAATAACATTGAGTAAGTAAGAGTCAGTGGCGAAATTGAGTAAGTAACATTGGGTAAGTGAAATTGGGTAATTAAAATCGAGTAATTGAAATTATGTAAGTGGAATCGTGTAACATATATTGGCTAATCAAATTAGGTAATTGAAATTTATGTAATTTGAATTGGGTAATTAAAACTAGGTAATCGAATTGGATAACCGATTATGGGTATCGAAGTTGTGCATGTGAGTAAAATTGGGTACATGAATTTGGATATGTGAGTGAAGTTTGGTTATGATAAATTGGTAACTAAATTGGGTATTTGTTTTGGATATTAGAAATCGGGTAACTAAACATGGGCAACTAAAATCCAGTAACTAGTAGGTAAGTGAAATCGGGCAACTGAAGTTGGATAATTTTTTTTTGAAAATAAGAACTATTATTAAACAGCATCGCTGTAACACCCCAAATCCGTAGGACTCGAAGTGCTACTGGGCTAGGATCTCACAATGGATCCTGACCCTAGCCTGACAACAATTTCACTGATCTTACAACAAGGCACCGATAGATTAAAACAAAACATGAAACTGATATATATATATATATATATATATATATATATATATATATATATATATATATATATATATATATATATATATATATATATATATATATATATATATATATATCAAAAAGGTAATACAATGTACCGTTGAGTACAAACAAAACCATACTGTACAACAAAAGAACCCATATCCCTGATAACGCCCCAGTGTACGGAGCCCTCAGCGGATCACCCACTCTGTGTCACTCTGCAGCTCTCCTATCCTGCAAAGTATCTACAACACGGTATAAAACCGTTAGCTAACGATACACATATATAGGAAGATGCTAGAGCACAAACACACATCAGAAATCTTAACACATCAGCATGCTTTCACACATTTACCTGGTTAATTATCTTTATAAAGTTCAGCAATCAACTCGTATATAAATATCCATATAAACATATGTGACACAAGGAATATAACCCTCGCCTCTAGGTCCAATAGCCAGCTGGAATGGTGCTTGGAACACTACCCCGTGTACCCTAAGGGAATGGGGAGTGCCCGAACCGTTTACCAGGTCTGGCCTGCCTATAGAGAACCTCCCAGACTCCCGGCGGGATGAAAGGACAAGTTATCACGGCCCTACAATGGGCAAGCAATATACCATAGGTTGGTGACCATCATAACGCATGCTATAAACATATAACAAACACCACTCATGCACAACATCCTATTAAGGAATGACAGCTAAGTAAGTCCCACGGACTTACCTCAACCTCGTAGTCGTCTCACTGGATCAACCCTCAACTCAGTCCACTCCAAACTGGAGGATAACACGGCCTATACAAGGCATACATATATATCAAACTCCTATCACACAAAGGGTCACACCTAGGCCCAAGGGATCCGTAAGGATCATACCCAACTCATAACCTCAAAGCCGTAACCGGCATATCTATATCATACTGATCAACATCTGCTACCTAGCATGCTACTACCGCTCATACTAGGAAAGGAAAGGATCTACCTAACTCTAGGTAGATCCGGGACTAGACGCACCTGCGTAAAACAAGGGACGCAGGGGCGGAGCAAGCAACCCGCAAGCGCGACGGAACTCAGCCGCGGGCGCGGTGACAAGGCTGCATGCGAACGCAGGCATGACGCAGGCGCTGCGGCTTCCAGGCGCGGGGGCGGCGACAATGCAGAACGTAGCCCCGCGAGTCTTCTTCCACTCTTCACGTGATCAAATCACGTCTTTATCATTCCAGATTCATACACAAGCATAAACATACACATTTCAACATCACCCTATGATCAACACATCTAATCCTAAGCTAAGGAAGGAAGAAACAAAGGAAGAAGGAAGAGAAGAAGGAGAAGAAGACTTACCACTGCTGTGGCCTAACCAGGAACTGCTCACCACTAGCATCTCAGTTGGCTTCCAAGCTCAGCCATGCACATAGCTCATCAACAACCACAAAACCACACAAAGCTCTTCCAACTCAAGGGAAAACCAAACTCAAGCTCAAGGAGAAAGAAGAAGAAGCAAGAAGGACGTGAAGCTGGATTGGAAATGTGATGAAACCCTTGCTCAGCAAGGTGAAACGGAAGAAGTAAGGAAAGGTAAAGCACGAGTCAAAAGAGTCAACAAAACCGGTTGCAGCCGCCAGAAACCGCAAGGGCGGGTTTCCTGGCCGCAGGGGCCTCACAGACCCACGGAGGCGGCCTCACAGACCCGCGGGGGCGGCTAAGGCCAAACTAGTTCCCAAAACTAAGGCTCTTACAATCGCTGTGAGCAAGGTTTACAATGAGCGGTGGACAATTATCACCGACAAAACACTCAGTGCCAGGAGAATTTCTAAACTTAGCCAAGGCATCAACTACCCTATTACAAACACAACTAGTATAACAAAAATCACAATGAGAGAAAGAAGAAGCCATGAAAATGATATCTTCAATAATAAGTCCGTCCGGAGATAAAACACTGGAAGGCTTGTTTAGATCTTCAATAGCTGCCTTGCAGTCAGATTCTATCACTATGCGAGGATATCCAACATTTTGAGCAATGGACATCGCCCATCTGATAGCTAATAATTTTGCAGTGAAAGTATTAATAGCTCCAACATGTCTGGAAGAAAAAGCAAGGTCCAAGAAGCCAGTGTGATTACGAGAAACCAAACCTAAACCATACCAATTAGTTCCAACAACGGCATCAGTATTGACTTTGATTAAGCCAGCAGATGGTTTAGACCAATGAGCCAAAATAGATTGATTAACAACAACTGAGTGCATATTAATGGCATTAGAAACTGAGTGTAGATTATTAGCACCAGGAGGTTGAATACCAACAACTAAGTGTGAATTATTTGCATCAGAAACATCAGGAGGTTGAATACCAACAACTGAGTGTGAATTATTATCATCAGAACCTGGATTATCAGCGGCTGAATGTTGATTATCAGCATCAGAAGTTGAATATTTGTAGTTGTTATCCTAGAACGTGCTTGAAAGATACTGACCATATGCTTGAAACCTTCTCTAAAAATGGGCAAATTAGGTTCAGGAGGCTCTTCATACAGACACTTATTGCGATGAGTCCATGACACCCAGGCATGAGTTGCAAAATGTCTCCCAAGCTGCCATCCAAGTTCCCTGACTGTATATAGTTCTGCACCACAGGGAAACTGGAAGAGCCCCACCAAGCATCTCTTATCATAATACAACCATAAACAGCATGCAGAACATCTTCATTATGTTGTCTACATCTCATACAAATAGATGAAGGAACAACCTTTCGAGAGGCTAAGTTAATCCCCACACTTAAAGAATTAGAACATGCCCGCCAAATAAAGGAAATAACCTTTCCAGGCAAATTCAAACGCCAGATCTTATTCCAAAGCATTTTCTCATTTCTCAAAAGCATATCCCTCCAGTTTTGTAAATGGCCACACCTCCCCAGCTTGTAAGCACTACTGACAGTGAAGATTCCTTTTTTCTCTGGCCACCAATATTTAATATCATTTGCTAGTCCAGAACTCAAAGGCATTCCAAGTATTGCTGATACATCTGTTGGACAAAAAAGTGCAGAAATAAGTTGTTGATCCCAGCATCCATTATTATTTATGATATGAGAAACTTTTAAGGAAATATCAGGAATAGTAGTGATATAAATAATAGGTCTGTTAGACTTCCCTGATTTACTAGTAATCCAAGGATCAGACCATAGGTTATCAAAGATCCATTGCCTACCCTCCATGCCAATCCTTCCATAAGGAGGGATTTTGCATTCCAAATGCTTCTCCAAGAGAAGCTTGGAGACCAACCAATTTGGGAGGCCATGAAACTGCAGTGTTTATAATATTTTGCCTTAAAAATTTTTCCCACTAACGAATGAGGGTTTTGATGCAACCTCCAGCCCTGCTTCGCAAGGTTAAACATTTTCAAGTCTCGAAAACCCATGCCACCTAAGTTCTTAGGGAGGCAAAGATCTTCCCATTTTTTCCAATGGATACGTCTTTTAGCATCTGTAGAACCCCACCAAAACCGGGCCATAAGATTATGAATGTCATCAATGATACTGGAAGGTAATTGATAAATGCTCATGACATATATAGGCATTCCCTGAATAACAGTTTTTAATAGAGTTTCCTGCCAGCTTGAGAAAGAAATTTAGTATTCCAGCTTTGAAGCTTAGATCTAATTCGATCAACCAAATCACTGAAGTTGGATAATTAAACTTGTTTAGTTTAGTAATTTTGAAAGGAACAATCTTTGTAAGTTGGAGAATCAAAGTTGGCTATTAACATATTTGGTGCCACACTTGGTATTAATTAAGTTACGTTGGGTTTTAACATATTGTGTATTACGTTGGATATTTAACATATTTTGTATAAGACTTGGGTATTACGTTATGACATTGAATATTAAAAATATTGGGTATTATGTTAGGTATTTACATATTGGGTATTACGGTTGAGTATTAAGATATTGAGGGTAACAAAATGAAAAATTGGTTTTCCTTCTTACTAGGATTATTAAAAATATCATTTAACTAAATTAATTATTTTCTTTTTTCTTTTTTCTTTCTTCCTAGGATTATTAAAAATATCATTTAATGAAATTAATTATTTTCTTATTTCTTTTCCCTTTTTCTATGATTATTTAAAAAGACACCTCCCTCATTTACAAAAATCCATATTTTGTCTCTTTTAAAATTAATCATATATTATATCATCTATAATAAATTGCCTAGTTTCCAAAATCCCCTATATATATTAAGTGAGTTATTAATTTTGATTAGCAATATAAGATTGGTGTTTGATTTCAAAAACCTTTTTGCATGCACACAACACTTGTTTGCTTTTCTACCTATTCGATCTTTTTTTTTATCGGCTTTTGATCCTTGCACTAATATTCATGTATAAATTAAAGGCGATACAGATCTAAGTCCGGGTGAACCAACAAGGAGTCGCATTTGAAGCTCTCAAATATATCCTTCATAATATCAAGAGATAATCCTATTCAATTTTGTATCTTTTTTTTTATATACAAGGAAAGCAATATAGGTGGATCAGTTCTTAGAAACCGATCGACCTACAGTATCCTTACGGATGAGTAGAATCACATCATCAGGAAGACCTTCGTCATCTGCTTGCGTGAAGTTTCCGTGCATTGCTAGCTTATCTGCAACCATATTGATTTTCCTAAAGATGTGGGTGATGCTAGATTGAGGGATGCCCGTGATCAAGGCGAAAATATCTGAGATGATCATATATGTCTCCCATGGGGGCTTCCAAGTCATGTTAATTGAGTCGATCAACGTCAAATTGTCCCCCTCAATCTCGATAGCTGAAAACCCTAATAGTATGGCCTTTTGTAGGCCCTCCCGCAGAGCGAAAGCTTCTATTTCTAAAATTGATTCCTCATTGCATTTCCCTATTCCAAAAGCCAAAGGGTGACCCTAGTTATCACGAATAATGAATCCATAAGCGAGCTGATTTGTGTTGTTTGTTGATGCGTCAAGGTTGAGTTTGACATAGTTTACGTTAGGTTTTTGCCATATGATGTTCTTGGTCTTTTGTCTCGTTCGGGTTTGATTATTGGTCGTATGTTTAGTATTGGCTTGTTCTGTAACGCCCAGAATTTATTCCGGACTTGGAGCACTTTGTAGTTATCCCGTAATCCCGAGATGCCGAGAGCTGGGATTTATTCCTAAGAAAATCCCGATCCGACTCGTCATTTTTCCTCTTTTTCCGCGTTCCGACCCTTCGTTCCTGGTTAAAAATGCCAAGGGGTCATTTCTGACCCCTCGGTCCGTGTGAGGGACAAGAGGTCAGCTGACCCCTTGATCCCCACACCTTCTTTTCAGTCCTTGTCTCTCTCTCTCTCTTCTCCCTTAGCTCACTTCTCACGTTACTCCACTCATCTACTCTTCCACACTCCTTCTTTTCTCCTCTCTTCTCCTCTCTTCTTCCTTGTTGCCGAGGATCCAAGCTATGGATTGCAGAAGGAAATCCCAGGCTGTTGGTAAGCTCTTTCCTCTCCCTTCCCTCTCTTTCTTGCTGTTCTTTCCCTTCTTCTTCCTCCCTCCATTAATCCATGGCTATGGAGGAAGATCTTGAGGAGTTTTGCTCAACTCTATGCATGCATAGGTTCTTAGCTCGTTTAGGTCAAGGAGAGGTGCCTAAGACCAGTGGTGGGTGTTTGGAGAAGATCCAGCAAGAGAAGAAGGACTTTGGAGCCCAGGATCCACGATCGGAGACGAAGAAGACGACGTTCTGCATAGAACCCGCAGGGGCGGCTCAGCACAGCCGCGGGAGCGACGAGCCGTAGGGGCGGCACAGCACAGCCGCGGGTGCGGCCCGGCACGGCCGCGGGTGCGGCTAGGCACGGTCGTAGGGGCGGCTCCTGGCACTCGACGCAGCTACCGCGGGTGCGGCTTCTGTGTCCAAAGGGGGCGCCAGCTTGACTCCGCGGTTGCGGTTTCTGCAACAGTAGGCTTCTCCTCTCCTTCACTCTTCGTTCCTTCCTTATATTTGTTGTTGAATCATGTTAGTAGCATGCTTAGGATGGCCTAGAGAAGCTTGAGAATGCCACTTAGTGGTTGTGAACCTAGGAGCCCTTAAGGCTCGATATAGTTGATGGATATGAGCATGTGAGTATGTTGGATCTTCTAGGCTAACTTGTGCCTCTTTGGTTGAGAGGATTAATATCTTGTGGAATTATGAATTGTTGTGGGATGTTTCTTGTGTGGAGAGTGTGTGGTGAGTACTTGGGACGTAGGATGCTTTCCTAGTTTGAGGGTTAGGTGATCTTGCATAGATCACTAAGAGTGAAGTCTAAGACTTCTTGAGAGTGAGTATGTATTGATATGCATATCTCTTGTGAGCAGGTTGTGGGCTTCCTCCTTAAGGAAGCAAGACTGTGGTTACTTGGGTTTGGTGACGAGGTAAGTCTCCGGACTTACTTAGCTCGTATTCTATGTATTAGCATTGATGTGTGTTCGGTGGTGTGTGTTTATGTTCTTGTTATAACAATTAAACCGGTAATTAGGACCACCGACCTTATGTATATTTTGGCCCAAGTGTATGTTAACGGGCGGTGACATTCTGCCTGGCTCTGCGTGAAGCTTAGGAGGATCGCGGCGACTAGCCCGGCGGGTGATATGGTCGGGTGCATCCGTACCATTCTTTGCCGGTAAGTGGGGACCGGGGCGAGACCACAGTGGTTCTCGTGTCACAAACCGAAGTTGAATTAGAACGGAATACGACTTAATAATAAAAAGATAATAAACCGGATTTGTGTGTTTTTATGTTTTGTGTTATGTATGTGTTTGTGCCTTCACCGCTTTTGTAATGCTTAGAATATTAGCTAACGGTTTTAAACCGTTTGTGTAGATGACCTTTAGGTTAGGGACGCCGCCGAGTGAGGTGGAGGAGTGGGCAACCGGGGTCTCCGTACATTATAGGACGGGGGCGTTTTTGGGTTATGTTTCATATCGTTAGTTGTGGATGTTCTTGTAGGTTTTAGACTTTCGTATTTGGGTTATGTTGTTTTGAGGACTCGGCTGAGTTTCCACTTTGTATTCGTTACTTTTCGGTTTCCGCATACATTAAAAACATTTTGAGTTTTCGCCTTTATTTGTGCCTTGTTGGAAAGGTCCGGTGAAATTGTTGTCAAGCTAAGGGTCGGGACCCATTGTGAGGTCTCGCCCGTAGCATCCCGAGTCCCGCGGACTTGGGGTGTTACAAAAGTGGTATCAGAGCCATAGGTTGACAACAATGGCACTCGCAATCATTTTAAAGGCCGAATGAGGAATAAAACAGAACCCACACGGGTTCTGACTTTTCGTTTTCAAAATCATATGCATGAGTCGGGTTTGAGTTAGAATGTACGGGACCACCACTCCTTCCGCAAACCTCGGCGACATAGATCGCTGGATTAGAAGTATGTACTTATATTATTATATAGTTATATATATGTATGACCTTAGGATGTTTGTGGATTTGTATGTATCTAGCTATGTATGTGACCTTAGGATGTTTTGGGCTTGTATGCCTTGGATGTGTATTGTGACCATATTTACCTTTATGCTTTTAGAAGTTTATCATACCGAATTCATAAGTAGTACCTACGCAATTATACTTAAGTAAACGTCATACGCTATCAGATGGCACGTACGAGAGCTACCGCTTACGTAGGACCCGCCAGGGGTAGACCACCACTTCCCCTTACCGTCCCAAGAGGGCGGGGACGAGTAGGAAGACCTCCAGGTACGAGAGGTAGAGGTCGGGGGCGTATCCCCATTGCGGACCCACCAGTTGTGGGTGCACCAGCAGCAGAGGCCCTAGTAGAGGAGGTCACAAAGAGCATCGTTCCCGAGGCTAGGGATAGGACCGTGGTGAGGTCCGGGGCGCAGGGTTCTCCATCTGTCAGGACCAGGGGAGCGTCTGTAGGAGCTACGGTGTTTGGGGATTATGTACGACGGGTTGAGGAGGCATTTAGGACTGGAGCACCACCTCCCGCACCACCAGTGCCTGCACCTGCACCTGCGAGATCAGCTGAGGTCACACAGCGGGTGACCCAGATTAGGGCTGCACCTAGAGATAGTTGCACCGGCAGTGGTTGCACCCGAGCCAGTTGTGGAGGTTGTCAGGGCGAGAGACGAGCTGAGGTCTCCGAGACCTGATTCATGGTTGAAGGCTTTCAACCAGCTGCATGTACCCTACTTCGACGGAAAGGTAGGGTTAGAGATCGAGCACTGGATTGGGCACGTAGGAGTCAGCTTTAGAGGCGATCCGTTGCCCAGAGGAGAGGCAGGTTAAGATAGTCCAGACCCTATTTCGAGAGGAGGCCCAGTATTGGTGGAGGACAGTTAGAGGAGGTGTGACCAGGATGGATCAGCTGATGAGCCTCGTTAGGGAGACCTTTTGTTCAGCTTCACTGAGGAGTGACAGAGTCCGGGATTTCCTGGAGGCAGGATTTGAGGATGTCCCAGTCATTGAGGCGATTAGACGATTTCGGGCGGAGTTAGCCTTGCTGGGACCCGCCGCACCTCCAGCGGACCAGCATGTCTATCTCTTTTCCAAGAGATTGAGGGAGTCCACCCGTGCTTACCTTGCGGGATTTCGTTGTGCCTCACTGGCGGAGTACCAGGACCGGGCTTCGGCCTATGAGAGAGACCGCCCTGGGTCTAGGAGGGCAGCACAGTCCGGGGACCGGACAAGAGACAGAGGACAGTACCAGCTGGTTCAGGGGCCAGAGTAGCAGGTCAGGGACGTAGCCAGACTCCGGGACGTTCTGGTCCTCAGACGTCGAGACAGGCATCAGACGGGGGACGTCAGTGCTAGGGTTGTGGAGAGTTTGGACACATCAGGACTTCATGTAAGAAGCCGCCTTTGGCTTGTTTCACTTGTGGTCAGATGGGTCACCGAGCAGCTTTTTGCCGTCAGGGCAAGTCCTAGTCACAACAGGGTTCTTCGCCTGTTGGCGTAGCAGGGGGCAGTCAGAGGCCGCCACAATATCTGTCACAGGGCTCTCATCAGAGGGGCAAGGTCAGGGTCAGACTCGTATATAGGGATCAGCTCAGGGACAGGGCCGAGATAGAGGCCGTGGTGGAGGTACCCAGGAGACCAGAGGCACACAAGCCAGGGTATTTGAGATGAGGAGTGCCATTGATCCTCCGGCGCCGGCATCCCCAGGTACCATTCAGATTCACGGCTTTTCGGTCCGAGTTTTATTTGATACGGGTGCTACGCACTCTTTTATATCCGATGATTGGGTAGCTAGGTTGTCCTTCGCTACGGTGGAGGGGAGACCCTTTATTATAGGGTTACCCGATGGAGGTAGGGTTAGTGATACCCGAGAGGTACGCGGTTGTCCCATTCGTTTGGGAAACCGAGATTGGTTGGCCGACTTCTTTGTCATGCACTTAGTGCATGAAGAAGTCATCCTTGGGATGGATTGGATGGACCGCCATCGAGCCGTTTTAGACATCATCCGGAGGACCGTGACGATTTCCACGGAGACGGGGCACAAGGTGATTTTCCGAGGTTGGGACCTCGGGAAGGCCGGTACAGTCATTAGCGCGGTTCGAGCTGCTAGACTTATCGGGCAGGGATGCGAGGCCTTCTGGTGTTATGCCATGAAGGAGGAGTCGGGACCATCGCTGGAGGAGATCCCTGTAGCATGCGAGTTCGAGGACGTTTTCGGGGAGCCACCCGGGCTACCACCGCAGAGGAGCGTTGACTTTGCTATTGAGTTGGAGCCCGGCACGAGGCCGATCTCCAAGGCTCCATACCGCATGGCGCCGATCGAGTTGCTGGAGCTGAAGAAGCAGCTCGAGGAGTTAGCCGAGAGGGGTTTCATACGCCCGAGCGTTTCCCCTTGGGGTGCATCGGTCCTCTTCGTTAGGAAGAAGGACGGATCTTTGAGGCTGTGCATTGATTACCGGGAGTTGAACAAAGTCACCATCAAGAACAAGTACCCGTTACCGCAGATTGATGATTTGTTGGATCAATTGCAGGGAGCCTCCGTGTTTTCACGTATTGATTTGAGGCCGGGTTATCACCAGCTTAGGGTGAGAGAGGAGTATGTGCCGAAGACGGCATTCAGGACGAGATACGGCCGTTATGAGTTTGTCGTGATGCCATTCGGGCTCACGAATGCACCCGCCGTCTTCATGGAGTTGATGAACGACATTTTCATCGACTTCTTGGACCAGTTCATGGTAGTGTTCATTGACGACATCTTAGTCTACTCCCGGAGTAGAGAGAAGCATGAGGGACACTTGAGGATGGTGCTTCGAGTCCTCCGGGATAGAGAGCTTTACGCTAAGCTCTCTAAGTGTGAGTTTTGGATGTCCGAGGTGGCATTTTTGGGACATATAGTTCATGGTCGACCCGGCGAAGATAGAGTTTGTTTCCTCATGGCCGCCTCCTAGGACGGTCAAGGAGGTGCGCAATTTCTTGGGCTTAGCGGGATACTACCGCCGTTTTGTTGAGGGTTTCTCCGTGATTGTACGACCGCTCACTTCCTTGTTGAGGAAGTCTACCAGGTTCGTCTGGTCCGAGCCTTGCCAGCGCAGCTTCGAGGAGCTGAAGAGGAGGTTGACCTTCGCTCCTGTGTTAGCCCAACCTGAGGGCGTAGAGGATTTTGTGGTATATAGTGACGCCTCCAAGCTAGGCTTGGGGTGCGTTTTGATGCAGAGAGGTAGGGTTATTGCGTACGCTTCTCGGCAGCTGAAGCCGTATGAGGAGAATTACCCTACCCACGATCTTGAGCTAGCGGCAGTGATTCATGCCTTGAAGATCTGGCGACACTACTTGTACGGGGCTACATGCCATATCTTCACAGACCATAAGAGTCTGAAGTATATATTTACTCAGCGGGAGTTGAATAACCGCCAGAGGAGATGGTTGGAGCTGATTAAGGATTTTGACTTGGAGATTCTATACCATCCCGGGAAGGCGAACGTAGTCGCCGATGTTTTGAGTAGGAGGACACCTCGAGAGGAGGCGATAGCTCGGCTTACGGTTCAGCCTCAGCTGCAGAGGGATTTGGTGGGTTTAGAGTTGGATATCCGGTTCCCGGGTACGGACTGTTGTTTGTCCGAGTTGGAGGTACTACCTGACCTGTCCGGAGAGATCCTGCAGAAGCAGGAGAGATGTCCCATTTTGATGAGGATTCGGGACAAGATGTTCCGAGGAGAGGCACTGCAGTTTACCCTGGGAGCAGACGGGCTATTGAGACGTCAGGGACGTATATGTGTACTGTCGGATCAGGAGCTGAGAGAGCGGATTTTGCATGAGGCCCATTCCACACCTTACTCGGTGCACCCAGGCGCGAGTAAGATGTACCAGGACATTAGGAGATCTTATTGGTAGGGCGGGCTCAAGCCCGATGTAGCTAGATATGTGGCCCGATGCTCGACCACCAGAGACCCGGAGGAGAGCTTCACCCACTGCCCGTGCCGCAGTGGAAGTGGGAGGACATATCCATGGACTTCGTGACCGGTCTGAGACCGAGTAGGAGCTTTGACATGATATGGGTGGTAGTAGACCGGCTGACGAAGACCGCACGTTTCATTCCTATACGGGAAACGTGGCCGATGAGTCGTTTAGCCGAGGATTTTACCCGTCAGATTGTGAGACTACATGGAGTACCGAGGACCATCATCTCGGACAGGGATGGGCGTTTCACCTCGAGGTTTTGGCAACAGGTACACACCGCCCTAGGTTCGAGTCTCCATTTCACCACCGCATACCATCCTCAGACCGACGGCCAGTCCGAGCGGACTATTCAGACATTAGAGGATATGTTACGAGCATGTGTACTAGACTAGGGTCAGGTATGGCCAGATCACCTCCCGTTGGTCGAGTTTTCGTATAATAACAGCTGGCACGCGTCGATTGGGATGGCACCTTATGAGGCATTGTATGGACGGAGATGCCGTACTCCCTTATGTTGGGACGAGCCGGGGAGTTCTAGCGGTGTAGCTCCAGATCAGGTACAGGACGACGTGGCTAGGGTTGCTTTGATCCGAGAGAGGATGTTGGCCGCGCAGAGCCGCCAGAGGTCGTATGCGGATAAGAGGCGTAGACCTCTCGAGTTCAGGGTAGGAGCTCAGGTGTGGTTGAGGGTATCACCGACGTGGGGCGTTTGGCAATTCGGCATTAACGGGAAGTTAAGCCCCCGATATGTCGGACCATTCGAGATCTTGGAGAGAGTCGGTGAGGTGGCGTACCGGTTAGCACTACCACCACGGTTGGAGGGTATACACCCGGTCTTTCATGTCTCTCTGCTGAGAGAGTACATACATGACCCGAGACACATCATCAGTCACGAGGACCTAATGGTCGAGCCGGACCATACTTTTGCAGAGTACCCGATAGCGGACTTAGAGCGGAGTACGAGACGCCTTCGATCGAAGGAGATACCGATATTGAGGATTCAGTGGTCGAGGCGAGGAGCCGATGAGGCTACATAGGAGACGGAGGATAGTATCCGGAGGAACTATCCCGAGTTTTATGCAGACATAGTGACATCGATAGGACCGTCGGGTTAGTTCCGAGATCTTCCTTGTTTGCTTTATATGTTATGTGATTTTTGTATGAGTTATGAGTACCTTGCGAGGTCTTGATGTGATGCGATATGTAGACTTGGATTAAAGCCGATAGTGTACGTTTTATGAGTTCCACGGGGTTACGAGACGGGTTGGTTGGAGAGTGTTGAGTTTAGCAAGTTCGGGACGAAACTTGTTTTTAGGGGGGTTAGTTGTAACGCCCGGAATTTATTCCGGACTTGGAGCACTTTGTAGTTATCCCGTAATCCCGAGATGCCGAGAGCCGGGATTTATTCCTAAGAAAATCCCGAGCCGACTCGTCGTTTTCCCCCTTTTTCCGCGTTCCGACCCTTCGTTCCGGGTTAAAAAATGCCAAGGGGTCATTTTCGACCCCTCGGTCCGTGTGAGGGACAAGAGGTCAGCTGACCCCTTGATCTCCACACCTTCTTTTCAGACCTTGTCTCTCTCTCTCTCTCTCCTCCCTTGACTCATTCCTCACGTTACTCCACTCATTCACTCATCTCTTCTCCTCTCTTCTCCTCTCTTTTCCTCTCTTCTCCCTTGGTGCTGAAGATCCAAGCTATGGACTGCAGAAGGAAATCCCAGGCTGTTGGTAAGCTCTTTCTTCTTCCTTCCCTCTCTTCCTTGCTGTTCTTTCCCTTCTTCTTTCTCCCTCCTTCATCCATGGCTATGGAGGAAGATCTTGAAGAGTTTTGCTCAACTCTTTGCATGCATAGGTTCTTAGCTCGTTTAGGTCAAGGAGAGGTGCCTAAGACCGGTGGTGGGTGTTTGGAGAAGATCCAGCAAGAGAAGAAGGACTTTGGAGCCAAGGATCCACGATCGAAGACGAAGAAGACGACGTTCTGCACAGAACCCGCGGGGCGGCTCAACACAGCCGCGGGAGCGGCCAGCCGCAGGGGCGGCACAGCTCAGCCGCGGGTGCGGCCCGGCACGGCCGCGGGTGCGGCCCGGCACGGCCGCGGGTGCGGCCCGGCACGGCCGCGGGTGCGGCTAGGCACAGCCGCAGGGGCGGCTTCTGGCACTCGACGCGGTCCACCGCGGGTGCTGCTCCTAGTTCCGCGGGGGCGGTTCCTGTGTCCGCAGGGGGCGCCAGCTTGACTCCGCGGATGCAGTTTCTACAACAGTAGGCTTCTCCTCTCCTTCACTCTTCGTTCCTTCCTTAGATTTGTTGTTGAATCATGTTAGTAGCATGCTTAGGATGGCCTAGATTATCTTGAGAATGCCACTTAGTGGTTGTGAACCTAGGAGCCCTTAAGGCTCGATATAGTTGATGGATATGAGCATGTGAGTATGTTGGATCTTCTAGGCTAGTTTGTGCCTCTTTGGTTGAGGATTAATATCTTGTGAAATTATGAATTGTTGTGGGTTGTTTCATGTGTGGAGAGTGTGTGGTGAGTACTTGGGACCTATGATGCATTCCTAGTTTGAGGGTTAGGTGATCTTGCATAGATCACTAAGAGTGAAGTCTAAGACTTCTTGAGAGTGAGTATGTATTGATATGCATATCTCTTGTGAGCAGGTTGTGGGCTTCCTCCTGAAGGAAGCAAGAGTGTGGTGACTTGGGTTTGGTGACGAGGTAAGTCTCCGGACTTACTTAGCTCGTATTCTATGTATTAGCATTGATGTGTGTTCGGTGGTGTGTGTTTATGTTCTTGTTATAACAATTAAACCGGTAATTAGGACCACTGACCTTATGTATATTTTGGCCCAAGTGTATGATAACGGGCGGTGACATTCTGCCTGGCTCTGCGTGAAGCTTACGAGGATCTCGGCGACTAGCCCAGCGGGTGATATGGTCGGGTGCATCCGTACCATTCTTTGCCGGTAAGTGGGGACCGGGGTGGGACCACAGTGGTTCTCGTGTCACAAACCTAAGTTGAATTAGAACGGAATACGACTTAATAATAAAAAGATAATAAACCGGATTTGTGTGTTTTTATGTTTTGTGTTATGTATGTGTTTGTGCCTTCACCACTTTTCTAATGCTTAGAATATTAGTTAACGGTTTTAAACCGTTTGTGCAGATGACTTGCAGGTTAGGGACGCCATCGAGTGAGGTGGAGGAGTGTGCAGCCGGGGTCTCCGTACATTATAGGACGGGGGCGTTTTTGGGTTATGTTTCACATCGTTAGTTGTGGATGTTGTTGTACGTTTTAGACTTTCGTATTTGGGTTATGTTGTTTTGAGGACTCGGCTGAGTTTCCCCTTTGTATTCGTTACTTTTCGGTTTCCGCATGCATTAAAAACATTTTGAGTTTTTGCCTTTATTTGTGCCTTGTTGGAAAGGGCCGGTGAAATTTTTGTCAAGCTAAGGGTCGGGACCCATTGTGAGGTCTCGCCCGTAGCATCCCGAGTCCCGCGGATTTGGGGTGTTACATTTGCCATCATCGTATGGAAACATCGTTCATTCATTTGTTGTTGGAAAAGATAGTAGTAATTTGGACGACGAAGCCCTTCATACTAGGAACTATGCCACAAGATGAACGAAAGTGATGTAGGTAAGAACATATAATTTGGCTTGTTTACAAGCAGGACAAGGAAAATCAAGGAAGAAGTCGTCTTCTTCAGAAGGTCTTAAGCCTAATGACGTTGACAACTAATGTATGGAGAAAGGACATTTGAAAGAACGAATTTCATAAAAAGAATAAATTGCACAATTTTTGTTCTGCAACTGATTCGGAAGATGATTTTAAATCAATTGAGGATATATATTTGGTTGTTGATGGGCACACTTATCAAGTTGATGTGTGGGTTGTTGATTTCGTAGTTTCCTATCATAAATATCCTAACAGAGAGTGATTCGAAACTTACAAGGATGGTGGCAGTATTTTCATGGTCAACATGAATGATCAACAACATGAATGATCAAATTTAGTAGGAAATAAATAAATCCAAGATACATGAAGATTGGGTTGGACTCTTGTGAAGTAAATTTCACACTTGATTTAAATCAAAGGTTAAGATTAAATACATATAAATTCAATTTGTGCTATAAAAAAAAAGAAATAAGATATTCATCTCTTATAGCTTATAATGAAAGGAAATATGTAACTTTTGGAAATATATACATCGTGGGAAATGCAATTATTTATGAAAAAACGTACATATATTTAAAAAAAACGTAGATATTCAATATACATATAGAGAGTTAATTTTTTTTTTTAAACATTAAGAATTTATAACATATTTGTTTCAGTTCATACTCACTAAAGTTAAGTTCAGTTCTTTTATATAAAATTTTGTTATATTATATGTTGTTATTTCTCATCACATTTATTTTCTTATTAATAGAAAACATTTTGTAATAGTTGTTGTGTAGAATTAGAATGTTTATTTTTTAATAAAAAAATATAAACTTTAATTAAATCAATAACTTAAATATTCATAGAAAATAAGATTTTGGATAAAAAGAAAATCAAATATTCTTCTTTTTATTTTTTAAAATACAAGTAAATTAAATATTTTGAAATTAAAAAAATAAACATTTTAATTATACACAACAACTATTTACAAAAAGTTCTCTATTAATTAAAAAAACAAATGTGATGAGAATTTACAACATATGATATAACAAAATTTTATACAAAAGAGTTAAAATTCACCTTATTGAGTATAAACTGAACAATTATGTTATAAATTCTTAGTGCCCGTTTGGTTGGAGTGGTGGAATGGAATCGGTTAAGGGGAATGAATGGAAATGGAATTTATTAGATTACTTTCATGTGTAAAAAGACCTCTAAACAAACATAGTTTTTGATTGATTTGGAATCATTCCGTTATCGGGAATGATTCCTAGCGATACCAAACGATCCCTTAATGTTTTTAATAAAAATATTTGTTAATTATCTCTCTATATAAATATTGAATATCTACCTTTTTTAAAAATATGTACGTTTTTATAAATAGTTTTTTTTATAAATAATAACATCTCCGATCTCCCACGATGTGTATTTTCTTAAAAATTACTTATTTTCTTCCTTTATAAGCTATAAGAGAAAAATATCTTATTTCCTTTTTTATCACAAGTTTAATTCATATGTATTTAATCTTAACATTTAATTTAGGTCAATAATTTAGATTGAATTAACTTTACATGAAGTTGAATCTCTAATCAACTTTATAGGAGTCTAATCCACGAAGCTTAGTCACTATCTTAGATCCAAAATAGAAAATAGAAAACTCAGTTTCATCAAGTATAGAATTGAAGGAAACAAAACAAAAAAAATGATACCCTCCTCGCCGGAGGCAACTAACAAAAAGAATGACGACTTATTTAAAAAAAATTAAAAAAACTAGTGGAAACAAAAGTAGTGGTTAAACTCTACTATCAGGAGCGAAAATGACACCCTCTTCACCGACGGCCTTGCAATTATGTTCTCAACGACACCCTCAGTGCCGGAAGTATTGGACGAACTCACAAGCAACAATGGCCAACCCTACGGCACCGAAACAAAAGGAAGCGGATGAAGTTGGGGCTTGCAGTTACATCTTTCTTTTGACTTACTTGTGTTTCTTTAGTGAAAACCATTTAAACTAACGTTTTTTTTAATTAAAATGGAGACAAACCGGAATAATCAAAACCATAAGGGCACAAAACTAAATAGTAAAACTCCGTGGTCACCAACTGGAAAAGGCGAAACTTTGAGAATACCAAACAAAAATTTTCAAAACATAAAATAGAACTTGGAAAAAACAATATAAAAGACCAATTACTAAAAACATAACCCATAATTAAAAAAAGATAATAATAGGATGGAATATAAGATCTAATTAGATCCAAATCAACAACAAAAATCATCTATCTCTTCCTCGACTCCGCACGTGATCTTGAATGAGGATATGAGCTTTCCGCACGTGGTCACCAACTGGAAAAGGTGTGCTTGATTGCTCAGTGGATTAGGGGATAACTCTCCCCTCGAGGTCCCGCAAAGCAAGATTTATACCCGAAAAACGTCACCAATTACTTGTGTCTCTACAATATATTGCTATTTTGACTTTGTTTGCTCTAGATCAAGTTCATCTAAGCTGTTCTTCCGATTCTTTACAAGGATTCAGATTGCAGGCATAAAACAAATAAATGCAAAGTTATAAGCTTGTAGTATCGTGCAATTTCCGACCTTATGGTCTTACTAACTCGTACCTATAAGTGTCTGTCCACGTCTTTCGTATCTGAATAGTAAGATGAAAATGCATAATAGAAGTTATCGTGCTTTCAACAAGCTATAATAGCAAGAAGGAAGTGAAACATATAATGCCTGTAGAAACTACAATCATCAGATTTTAGGATGCAAAATATACTTCAGTCCCCCTTTCTTCTCTTTTGAATCTCTGAAACCCATGCTTTTCCGAGCTCCGTCTGGAATTTCCCTGCAGAACAGGGTGATCAGTAACAAACCCGAGAGCTTTACACATATATGTCACATTTTGCATAAACACGCGGAAGGACAGGAAATATCAATCACATATAAATATCCTACCAGCGGTTGATTGGAAAAACTCTTCCAGATCCTTTCCTTGTGCTGTGAACAAAGGCAACAAAGATTATATCAGTTTTCCAGATCCTTTCAATATGTTTAAGAGGATCTATAGCAGATGCAAATTTTCAACTATTCAACAAGTTTTACATACTCCAAAACAAATCATCTAGAATCAGCAATTCAGAGTTAAACAGAAAAATGCCTTTTTACCTTTTTCATACTCCCAAGCTTGAAGTATCATCTCAACCTGAATAAAATCCAAATGAGTTATCAACACCGTATGACACAGAAATGGGATTAATTTCATAATATATTGCTAAATTCTAAGCAATTGGGACAAGATATAATGTCATTCGCAATCATCAGTCTGTCTGGTTTCATTTCTTTTTATCTCCTTCAGCATCAGCAAAATCACATACGTTGAGAAGCTCTTAAACAGAGAAATCACATTCCTTCATCAAAGCTATTAAGAAAATTATAGTGTTTTGTGAGGGTAAATTCTGAATATTGCTTAAAATCACAGAAAAAACTGATTCTAGTTGAATATCACCGTCGGTACTACATGAACATATACTAAAATGAGATATAAACAGAAGCTAGGAACCACACAAATTATTTGTTTTGTCATTTGCTAGCCTTAGAAATATTTTATCAGAAAAGAAGAAACTCTAATCATGCTACTAGAATATAGGTTGTGGAAAAAGAATGGTTTATGCACTTTGTCAAAATGTAATCCAAATAAATGGAAAGAATGGTTTATGCACTTTGTCAAAATGTAATCCAAATAAATGGAAAGAATGGTTTACGCACTTTGTCAAAATCCTTAACAATCTTTGCCTCTGGTGAAGAATTTTGCTCATATTCCAACCACAGCTCATGTATCTCTTTGGCTGCAGCATGCATATACTGTCAGATGATTCCATATCTTTTCCACAATCTACTCACAATTAAAGGTGTTAAATTCAAATTGCTTGAGCAATGAATGTACCTCTAGGCCCACCACCTAGCATATTGCACATAGTGTTAATTGCTTCTTGTTCCCTGCGAGACTTCTCTTCTTTTGAAACACCGTCATGAGGAGTAATGTCCCCGACAATGGCTACCCAACAGAAGTTTGTGAAAACTCGTCATATTCATATGTTAGACTCACCAAACACAAATTCAAGGCAGCGAAACTTGTAAAACCCCTCCAATTTCATCCATATCCAAAAACCCTATCTGAAAATTCCCAATTCGCAAATGAAACAAAATGGAGATTAAAGAAGACAGAAAACTGTTAGAGCACACACCTTCAGCGAGGTCGTGAACAATCGCCATTTTGATGCACCTGCATTGAAAATTTTCACACAGCTCATAAAGATCTAACAACATTATGACGACAAACAACAATAAAAGAAGAAGTCCGTAGAAATTCATACTTGTCACGATCCAAACCGGGTAAATCGGCAGAAATGAGAGCCATAAGCCCCATGCGGTACATATGATCGGCAATAGATTCAGGGCTTTGAACGTTCCTCTTTACCCAGCCTGCTCTTTTGGTAATCTATCAAAAAAAGAAAAGGAAAGACGAAGAAATTGAAGGATAAATAAAGAGGAAGAAGGGATAAGGAGAATGTGGTAGAGTGAGATTTACCTTGAGACGGTGGCAAAGGGTGAGGAAATCAATGGCTGAAGAAGGGGAAACGGAAGCAGCATCGGGCGAAGGGGGAAAGGTATTGTCGGAAGTGGATGCCATGGAAGCGGTGGTGGTGGTGAATGGCGATGAGCAGAAGCGGAGGAAGGGGAAGGAGGGGTAAGAGAGGGTCTTCAACAGAAGAAGAGGCGGCCTGCTTATACTCATCGTCTTCTTACTTTCTCAAAAGTTTCATTTCCCGTTGCCCCATCTAATCTTTTCCCATTTTAGAAATTTCAGTCGTCTTTTTTATATTTATATTTTATACAAAGTGAAGAAGAAGGAAAAGTTAATCCCTAGAAACCGACAATCTAAAGCTAGGGGTGGACAACGGATCGATCCAATCCGATCCGATCCGTCGGATATCCGATTAGAAATTTTCATAAAACTCCCGATTCGAATTCGATCCGTATCCGGCCGGATATCTGGTATTTTTCCCGGATCGGATCGGATACTTATCTGCGGATATCCGGCCGATCCGTTTGATCCGAATTCCAAAATATACGATCCGAAAATGATTTTTACCCGGATCGGATCTGATTATTATCCGCGGATATCCGGATGATCCGTTTTATCCGAATGACTTTGTTTGACCCGGTTGATCCGTTTGATCCGAAAATGAATTTATCTGGATCAGGATAGCCGACTGATCCGTTTAATCCGCATATCCGTTTGATCCGAACATGTATTACCTACTTTGTTTAACACTTATACTAAGAGTAATAAATAAAAAACAATAAACAATTCAAAGATACAAAACAAAATCCAAATAAAAATGCTAATTCATAGATATGATTATAAAAAGAACATTAAAATACATTGTGATAAGAAAATAAAATTAAGGTTTTTAAAACAATTGATATATCTAATTTTACCCTTTATAACTACTTCATAAAATACAAAATAAAAAAGATTGAGCATGCTAAAGTAAAAGTAAACAATTTTAATCTTGATAAATATTTAATTTTTTTAGTGTTGAAAATATTAATAAATAAAAAATCTTATCATTAATATTATCAAAGTCAATTAACTTATTTTTAAGGTAATAAAATCTAGTTGATTGTAATTTCATTAAAATATTATGAATAAGATTTACACAAGAAAAAACGATATTAATACAAAATTAATATAATATGGTACTTTTTTATACTTTAAAACAAAAATATTTTATATATACAAACATATATAGACGGTTTCATGAAATGAGACGTCTTGTAATAAAAGGTTAATTTGCTAAGAACAAATGACTAAAGCTATAGTTATTATAATCATCATTACTTATATTATTGAAAAACTTATTTTTAAGACTTTAACACATATCTTATCTCTAACATTGTTAAAAGAGTTAGACTTTTAAAACATCATTATACAAACTTATACTATATAATAAGAAAGTTATATTAATACATATCTTATTTTTAATACTTTAACACACATCATCATTATTTATATAACGAGAAACTTATATTTAAGAGAAAATATGAGCATATGTATTAAACAACAATTCAGATTATGATCATACTTATAAAATATGTTTATGTATGTTATAAATAAAATTAACGTGATCTATTCATTGTTTTGCTTAAATATTTAACTTTTACCATGTAACTTGTTTAATTCATTTAAATAAGACCAATTTCTAATAAAAGATTATTATTGAGATTAACTTGTACATATATAATTTATTAAGTTGTAAACAAAGACATATATATTTATAAACATATATATGTTAGAACGACATCAACTTATATTAAAAGATTATTATGAACATTTGTTAGTTTAAAGTTTAAACGAGATCAACTTATTATAAAATACATTGTCAAGATTAACTTGTACATATATAAGTTATTAAGTTGTAAACAAAGACATAATCATATTTATAAACATATATGTGTTAGAACGACATTAACTTATGTTAAAAGATTATTATGAACATTTGTTAGTTTAATTTTAAACGAGATCAACTTATAATAAAATACATTATCGAGGCTAACTTGTACATATATAAGTTATTAAGTTGTAAACAAAGACATAATCATATTTATAAACATATATATGTTAGAACGACATTAACTTATATTAAAAGATTATTATGAACATTTGTTAGTTTAAAGTTTAAACGAGATCAACTTATGATAAACTACATTATCGAGACTAACTTGTACATATATAAGTTATTAAGTTGTAAACAAAGACATAATCATATTTATAAACATATATATATGTTAGAACGACATTAACTTGTATTAAAAGATTATTATGAACATTTGTTAGTTTAAACGAGATCAACTTATGATAAAATACATTATCGAGACTAATTTGTACATATATAAGTTATTAAGTTGTAAACAAAGACATAATCATATTTATAAACGTCTATATGTTATAATGACATCAATTTAAATAAAAGATTATTATGAACATTTGTTAGTTTAAAGTTTAAACGAGATCAACTTATGATAAAATACATTATCGAGACTAAGTTGTACATATATAAATTATTAAGTTGTAAACAAAGACATAATCATATTTATAAACATTTATATGTTAAAACGAGATCAATTTATATTAAAAGATTTTCATGAGCATTTGTTAGTTTAAACGAGATCAACTTATGATAACATATATTATCGAAACTAATATTATCATAGCAAAGATATAATCATATTTATAAAAGATTCTTATGAACTTTTGTTGATTTGAACATTTTCGATTCATTAATTTGTCTAACTCAAACATTTTTACAACGCAATACATTTTTAAATACAAATAATAGTACAAAATGATAAAATACAACTTTTTTAAGTATAAATTTATTGTTTATTTGATAAAATATTGTCAAATATGAATATTAGTATAAAATTACTATATTGTATACATACATATATTTTTATGCTATTTAAGTATAAATTTATTGTTTATTTGATTATTATTTTATACAAATATTTTTTTACAATTAAATGTTTTTAACCGGATATTTTTGGATATCCGACGACCCGCGGATATCCGATGATCCGACGATCCGCGGATATCCGATGATCCGACTGATCCATGGATATCCGATGACCCGACGATCCGCGGATATCCGACGATCCGGTGATCCGCGGATATCCGAAAATATCCGGATATCCGTATTTTATCTAGATACCCGCGGATATCCGAATGCCTAAAACACCGATCCATATCCGATCCGGTGATCCGGGAAAATCTCCCGGATCGGATCGGATTCGGACCGGATCAAAACGGATACTAAAATATCGGGTTTTTCCGGATCGGGTCAACGGATTTTTCGGACCGGATCGACGGATCGGATTGGTTTTGCCCACCCCTATCTAAAGCATCCTTACGGATGAAGACATCAATAGTAGTAGGCAGGTAATCGCAACAAAAATTCGGGGAGTGACCAATAAGCGCTAGCCTACTCGCAACATAGTTGATTTTCCTAAAGATGTGCTTAATNTACTTGTGCCTCTTTGGTTGAGAGGATTAATATCTTGTGGAATTATGAATTGTTGTGGGATGTTTCATGTGTGGAGAGTGTGTGGTGAGTACTTGGGACCTAGGATGCATTCCTAGTTTGAGGTTAAGGTGATCTTGCATAGATCACTAAGAGTGAAGTCTAAGACTTCTTGAGAGTGAGTATGTATTGATATGCATATCTCTTGTGAGCAGGTTGTGGGCTTCCTCCTTAAGGAAGCAAGAGTGTGGTGACTTGGGTTTGGTGACGAGGTAAGTCTCCGGACTTACTTAGCTCGTATTCTATGTATTAGCATTGATGTGTGTTCGGTGTGTGTTTATGTTCTTGTTATAACAATTAAACCGGTAATTAGGACCACCGACCTTATGTATATTTTGGCCCAAGTGTATGATAACGGGCGGTGACATTCTGCCTGGCTCTGCGTGAAGCTTAGGAGGATCTCGGCGACTAGCCCGGCGGGTGATATGGTCGGGTGCATCCGTACCATTCTTTGCCGGTAAGTGGGACCGGGGCGAGACCACAGTGGTTCTCGTGTCACAAACCGAAGTTGAATTAGAACGGAATACGACTTAATAATAAAAAGATAATAAACCGGATTTGTGTGTTTTTATGTTTTGTGTTATGTATGTGTTTGTGCCTTCACCGCTTTTGTAATGCTTAGGAATATTAGCTAACGGTTTTAAACCGTTTGTGTAGATGACCTTTAGGTTAGGGACGCCGCGAGTGAGGTGGAGGAGTGGGCAACCGGGGTCTCCGTACATTATAGGACGGGGGCGGTTTTTGGGTTATGTTTCATATCGTTAGTTGTGGATGTTCTTGTAGGTTTTAGACTTTCGTATTTGGGTTATGTTGTTTGAGGACTCGGCTGAGTTTCCACTTTGTATTCGTTACTTTTCGGTTTCCCGCATACATTAAAAACATTTTGAGTTTTTCGCCTTTATTTGTGCCTTGTTGGAAAGGTCCGGTGAAATTGTTGTCAAGCTAAGGGTCGGGACCCATTGTGAGGTCTCGCCCGTAGCATCCCGAGTCCCGCGGACTTGGGGTGTTACAAAAGTGGTATCAGAGCCATAGGTTGACAACAATGGCACTCGCAATCATTTTAAAGGCCGAATGAGGAATAAAACAGAACCCACACGGGTTCTGACTTTTCGTTTTCAAAATCATATGCATGAGTCGGGTTTGAGTTAGAATGTACGGGACCACCACTCCTTCCGCAAACCTCGGCGACATAGATCGCTGGATTAGAAGTATGTACTTATATTATTATATAGTTATATATATGTATGACCTTAGGATGTTTGTGGATTTGTATGTATCTAGCTATGTATGTGACCTTAGGATGTTTTGGGCTTGTATGCCTTGGATGTGTATTGTGACCATATTTACCTTTATGCTTTTAGAAGTTTATCATACCGAATTCATAAGTAGTACCTACGCAATTATACTTAAGTAAACGTCATACGAAATCAGATGGCACGTACGAGAGCTACCGCTTACGTAGGACCCGCTAGGGGTAGACCACCACTTCCCTTACCGTCCCAAGAGGGCGGGGACGAGTAGGAAGACCTCCAGGTACGAGAGGTAGAGGTCGGGGACGTATCCCATTGCGGACCCACCAGTTGTGGGTGCACCAGCAGCAGAGGCCCTAGTAGAGGAAGTCGCAGAGAGCATCATTCCCGAGGCTAGGGATAGGACGTTGTGAGGTCCGGGGCGTAAGGTTCTCCAGCTGTCAGGACCGGAGGAGCGTCCGTGGGAGCTATTGTGTTTGGGGATTACGTACGACGGGTTGAGGAGGAATTTAGGACTGGAGCACCACCTCCCGCACCACCGGTGCCTGCACCTGCACCTGCGAGATCAGCTGAGGTCACATAGAGGGTGACCCAGATTCGGGCTGCACTAGAGATAGTTGCACCGGCAACGGTTGCACCCGAGCCAATTGTGGAGGTTGCTAGGGCGAGAGACGAGCTGAGGTCTCCGAGACCTGATTCCTGGTTGAAGGCTTTCAACCAGCAACATGTACCCTACTTCGACGGGAAGGTAGGGTTGGAGGTTGAGCATTGGATTGGGCACGTAGAGTCAGCTTTAGAGGCGATCCGTTGCCCAGAGGAGAGGCAGGTTGAGATAGTCCAGACCCTATTTCGAGAGCAGGCCCAGTATTGGTTGAGGACAGTTAGAGGAGGTATGACTAGGATGGATCAGCTACTGAGCCTCGTTAGGGAGAGCTTTTGCCCAGCTTCACTAAGGAGGGACAGAGTCCAGGACTTCCTGGCGGCAGGATTCGAGGATGTCCCAGTCATTGAGGCAATTAGACGGTTCCGGGAGGAGTTCTCCTTGCTAGGACCCGCCGCACCTCCAGGGGACCAGCATGTCTATCTCTTTTTCAGGAGACTAAGGGAGTCCACCCGTGCTTACCTTGCGGGATTTCATTGTGATTCACTGGCGGAGTACCAAGACCGGGCTTCGGCCTATGAGAGAGACCGCCCTTGGTCTAGGAGGACAACACAGTCCGGGGGACCGGACAAGAGACAAAGGATAGTACCAGCTGGTTCAGGGGCCGGAGTAGCAGGTCAGGGACGTAGCCAGACTCCGGGACGTTATGGTCCTCAAACGTCGAGACAGGCATCAGACGGGGGACGTCAGTATTACGGTTGTGGAGAGTTTGGACACATCAGGACTTCGTGTAAGAAGCCGCCTGTGGCTTGTTTCACTTGTGGTTAGGTGGGTCACCGAGCCGCTTTTTGCCATCAGGGCAAGTCCCAGTCATAGCAGGGTTCTTCGCCTATTGGCGCAGCAGGGGGCAGTTAGAGGCCGCCACAGTATCAGTCACAGGGCTCTCAGCAGAGGGGCCAGGGTCAGGGTCAGACTCGTATTCAGGGACCAGCTCAGGGACAAGGCCGAGGTAGAGGCCGTGGTGGAGGTACCCAGGAGACCAGAGACACACATGCCAGGGTATTTGAGCTGATGAGTGCCGTTGATCCTTCAGCGCCGGCAGCCCCAAGTACCATTCAGATTCACGGCTTTTCGGTCCGAGTTTTATTTGATACGGGTGCTACGCACTCTTTTATGTCCGATGATTGTGTAGCTAGATTGTCCTTAGCTACAGTAGAGGGGAGAACCTTTACCATAGGGTTACCCGATGGAGGTAGGGTTAGTGGTACCCGAGAGGTACGCGGGTTTCCCATTTATTTGGGAAACCGAGATTGGTTAGCCGACTTCTTTGTCATGCACTTAGTGCATGAAGAAGTCATCCTTGTGATGGATTGGATGGACCGCCATCGAGCCGTGTTAGACATCAGCCGGAGGACCGTGACGATTTCCACGGAGACGGGGCAAGAGGTGATTTTCCGAGGTTGGTTCCTCAGGAAGGCCGGTGCATTCATTAGCGCGGTACGAGCTGCTAGACTTATCTGGCAGGGATGCGAGGCCTTCTGGTGCTATGCCATGAAGGAGGAGTCGGGACAATCGCCTGTGGCGTGCGAGTTCGAGGACGTTTTCGGGGAGCCACCCGGGCTACCACCGCAGAGGAGCGTTGATTTTGCTATTGAGTTGGAGCCCGGCACGAGGACGATCTCCAAGGCTCCATAACGCATGGTGCCGATCGAGATGCTGGAGCTGAAGAAGCAGCTCGAGGAGTTAGCCGATAGGGGTTTCATACGCCCGAGCGTTTCCCCTTGGGGTGCACCGGTCCTCTTCGTTAGGAAGAAGGACGGATCTTTGAGGTTATGCATTGATTACCGGGAGTTGAACAAAGTCACCATCAAGAACAAGTACCCGTTACCGCGCATTGATGATTTGTTGGACTAGTTGCAAGGAGCCTCCGTGTTTTCACGTATTGATTTGAGGTCGGGATATCACCAGCTTAGGGTGAGAGAGGAGGACGTGCCGAAGACGGCATTCAGGACGAGATACGGCCATTATGAGTTTGTTGTGATGCCATTTGGGCTCACGAATGCACCCGCCGTCTTCATGGAGTTGATGAACGACATCTTCATCGACTTCTTGGACCAGTTCATAGTGGTGTTTATAGACGACATCTTAGTCTACTCCCGGAGTAGGGAGGAGCATGAGGGACACTTGAGGATGGTGCTACGAGTCCTCCAGGATAGAGAGCTTTACGCTAAGCTCTCTAAGTGTGAGTTTTGGATGTCCGAGGTGACATTTTTGGGACATATAGTTTCCGCCGAGGGTGTCATGGTCGACCCGGTGAAGATAGAGTTTGTTTCCTCATGGCCGCCTCCTAGGACGGTCAAGGAGGTGCGCAGTTTCTTGGGCTTAGCGGGATACTACCACCGTTTTGTTGAGGGTTTCTCCGTGATTGCACGACCGCTCACTTCCTTGCTGAGGAAGTATACCAGGTTCGTCTGGTCCGAGCCTTGCCAGCGCAGCTTCGAGGAGCTGAAGAGGAGGTTGACCTTCGCTCCCGTGTTAGCCCAGCCTGAAGGCGTAGAGGATTTTGTGGTATATAGTGACGCCTCCAAGCTAGACTTGGGGTGCGTTTTATGCAGAGAGGTAGGGTTATTGCGTACACTTCTCGGCAGCTGAAGCCGTACGAGGAGAATTACCCTACCCACGATCTTGAGCTAGCGGCAGTGATTCATGCCTTGAAGATCTAGCGACACTACTTGTACGGGGCTACATGCCAGATCTTCACAGACCATAAGAGTCTGAAGTATATATTCACTCAGCGGGAGTTGAATAACCGCCAAAGGAGATGGTTGGAGCTGATTAAGAACTTTGACTTGGAGATTTTGTACCATCCCGGAAAGGCGAACGTAGTCGCCGATGCTTTTAGTAGGAGGACACCTCGGGAGGAGGCTATAGCTCGACTTACGGTTCAGCCTCTGCTGCAAAGGGATTTGATGGGTTTGGAGTTGGATATCCGGTTCCCAGGTACGGACTGTTGTTTGTCCGAGTTAGAGCTATTACCGGACCTGTCCGGTGAGATCTTGTAGAAGCAGGAGAGATATCCCATTTTGACGAGGATCCGGGACAGGATGTCCCGAGGAGACACACCGCAGTTTATCATGGGAGCAGACGGGCTATTGAGACGTCAGGGACGTATTTGTGTACCGTCGGATCAGGAGCTGAGAGAGCGGATTTTGCATGAGACCCATTCCACACCTTACTCAGTGCACCCAGGAGCGAGTAAGATGTACCAGGACATTAGGAGATCTTATTGGTGGGGCGGGCTCAAGCCCGATGTAGCTAGATATGTGGCCCGATGCGCGACCTGCCAGCAGGTCAAGATCGACCACCGGAGACCCAGAGGAGAGCTTCACCTACTGCCCGTGCCGCAGTGGAAGTGGGAGGACATATCCATGGACTTCGTGACCGGTCTGAGACCGAGTAAGAGCTTTGACGCGATATGGGTGGTAGTAGACCGGCTGACGAAGACCGCACGTTTCATTCCTATACGGGAAATGTGGCTGGTGAGTCGTTTAGCGGAGGAGTTTACCCGTCAAATTGTGAGACTACATGGAGTACCAAGGACCATCATCTCGGACCGGGACGGGCGTTTTTCCTCGAGGTTCTGGCAGCAGGTACACGCCGCCCTAGGTTCGAGTCTCCATTTCACCACCGCATACCATCCTCAGACCGACGACCAGTCCGAGCGGACTATTCAGACATTAGAGGATATGCTACGAGCATGTGTACTAGACTGGGGACAGGTATGGCCAGATCACCTCCCGTTGGTCGAGTTTTCGTATAATAACAGCTGGCACGCGTCGATTGGGATGACACCTTATGAGGCATTGTATGGGCGGAGATGCCGTACTCCCTTATGTTGGGACGAGTCGGGGAGTTCTAGCGTGGTAGCTCCGGATCAGGTACAGGACGACATGGCGAGAGTCGCTTCGATCCAGGAGAGGATGTTGGCTGCACAGAGCCTCCAGAGGTCGTATGCGGATAGGAGGCGTAGACCTCTCGAGTTCAGGGTAGGAGCTCAGGTATGGTTGAGGGTATCACCGACGCGGAGCGTCAGGCGATTCGGCATTAAGGGGAAGTTAAGCCCCCGATATGTCGGTCCATTCGAGATCTTGGAGAGAGTCGGTGAGTTGGCATACCGGTTAGCACTGCCACCGCGGTTGGAGGGTATACACCCGGTATTTCATGTTTCTCAGTTGAGAGAGTACATACACGACCCGAGGCATATCATCAGTCAGGAGGACCTAGTGGTCGAACTGGACCATACTTTTGCAGAGCACCCGATAGCGGTCTTAGAGAGGAGTACGAGGCGCCTTCGATCAAAGGAGATACCGATGTTGAGGATTCAGTGGTCGAGGCGAGGAGCTGACGAGGCTACATGGGAGACGGAGGATAGTATCCGGAGGAACTATCCCGAGTTTTATGCAGACATAGTCACATCGATAGGACCGTCGGGTTAGTTCCAAGATCTTCCTTGTTTGCTTTATATGTTATGTGATTTTTGTATGAGTTTTGAGTACCTTGTGAGGTCTTGATGTGATACGATCCGTAGACTTGGATTAGAGCCGATAGTGTACGTTTTATGAGTTCCACGGGGTTACGAGACTGGTTGGTCGGAGACTTGTTTTTAGGGAGGTTAGTTGTAACGCCCGAAATTTATTCTGGACTTGGAGCACTTTGTAGTTATCCCGTAATCCCGAGATGCGAAGAGCCGGGATTTATTCCTAAGAAAATCCCGAGCCGACTCGTCGTTTTTCCTCTTTTTCCGCATTCCGACCCTTCGTTCCGGGTTAAAAATGCCAAGGGGTCATTTCCGACCCCTCGGTCCGTGTGAGGGACAAGAGGTCAGCTGACCCCTTGATCCCCACACCTTATTTTCAGTCCTTGTCTCTCTCTCTCCTCCCTTAGGTCACTTCTCACGTTACTCCACTCATCCACTCTTCCACACTCCTTCTTTTCTCCTCTCTTCTCCTCTCTGCTTCCTTGTTGCTGAGGATCCAAGCTATGGATTGCAGAAGGAAATCCCAGGCTATTGGTAAGCTCTTTCCTCTCCCTTCCCTCTCTTCCTTGCTGTTCTTTCCCTTCTTCTTCCTCCCTCCTTCATCCATGGCTATGGAGGAAGATCTTAAGGAGTTTTGCTCAATTCTTTGCATGCCTAGGTTCTTAGCTCGTTTAGGTCAAGGAGAGGTGCCTAAGAGCAATGGTGGGTGTTTGGAGAAGATCCAGCAAGAGAAGAAGGACTTTGGAGCCAAGGATCCACGATCGGAGACGAAGAAGACGACGTTCAGCACAGAACCCGCGGGGCGGCTCAGCACAGCCGCGGGAGCGACGAGCCGTAGGGGCGGCACAGCACAGCCGCGGGTGCGGCCCGGCACGGCCGCGGGTGCGGCTAGGCACGGTCGTAGGGGCGGCTCCTGGCACTCGACGCAGCTACCGCGGGTGCGGCTCCTGGTTCCGCGGGGTGGCTTCTGTGTCCAAAGGGGGCGCCAGCTTGACTCCGCGGCTGCGGTTTCTGCAACAGTAGGCTTCTCCTCTCCTTCACTCTTCGTTCCTTCCTTATATTTGTTGTTGAATCATGTTAGTAGCATGCTTAGGATGGCCTAGAGAAGCTTGAGAATGCCACTTAGTGGTTGTGAACCTAGGAGCCCTTAAGGCTCGATATAGTTGATGGATATGAGCATGTGAGTATGTTGGATCTTCTAGGCTAACTTGTGCCTCTTTGGTTGAGAGGATTAATATCTTGTGGAATTATGAATTGTTGTGGGATGTTTCTTGTGTGGAGAGTGTGTGGTGAGTACTTGGGACGTAGGATGCTTTCCTAGTTTGAGGGTTAGGTGATCTTGCATAGATCACTAAGAGTGAAGTCTAAGACTTCTTGAGAGTGAGTATGTATTGATATGCATATCTCTTGTGAGCAGGTTGTGGGCTTCCTCCTTAAGGAAGCAAGAGTGTGGTGACTTGGGTTTGGTGACGAGGTAAGTCTCCGGACTTACTTAACTCGTATTATATGTATTAGCATTGATGTGTGTTCGGTGGTGTGTGTTTATGTTCTTGTTATAACAATTAAACCGGTAATTAGGACCACCGACCTTATGAATATTTTTGCCCAAGTGTATGATAACGGGCGGTGACATTCTGCCTGGCTCTGCGTGAAGCTTAGGAGGATCTCGGCGACTAGCCCGGCGGGTGATATGGTCGGGTGCATCCGTACCATTCTTTGCCGATAAGTGGGACCGGAGCGAGACCACAGTGGTTCTCGTGTCACAAACCGAAGTTGAATTAGAACGGAATACGACTTAATAATAAAAAGATAATAAACTGGATTTGTGTGTTTTTATGTTTTGTGTTATGTATGTGTTTGTGCCTTCACCGCTTTTCTAATGCTTAGAATATTAGCTAATGGTTTTAAACCGTTTGTGTAGATGACTTGCAAGTTAGGGACGCCGCCGAGTGAGGTGGAGGAGTGGGCAGCCGGGGTCTCCGTACTGTAAAGCCCGAAATTTTATTAATTTAATTCCGGACTTGGAGCACCTTGTAGTTATCCCGGAATCCCAAGATGTCGAGAGCCGGGATTTATTCCTAAGAAAAATCCCGAGACGACTTGTCGTTTTTCCTCTTTTTCCGCGTTCCGACCCTTCGTTCCGGGTTTAAAATGCCAAGGGGTCATTTCCGACCCCTCGGTCCGTGGTGAGGGACAAGAGGTCAGCTGACCCCTTGATCCCCACACCCCTTTTCAGCCTTGTGTCCCATCCCTCTCTCTCCTCTCCCTCTTTTCACGTCATTCTTTCTTCCACTCTCCTTCTCTTCTCTTCTCTTTTCTCTTTCTCCATTTTGTTGAATCTCTTGCAACTCTTGGACTGTGGACAACTTGGAAAGGTTCCAGATCTGTTGTGGTAAGCTCCTTCCTCTCCCTCCCCTCTCTTCTTGTTGTTTTCCCCCTTTCTTCTTCCCTCCTTCACCCATAGCCATGGATGAAGCTTTTGAGAGGTTTTTACTCAACCCTTTGCATGGATGCATTCTTAGCTCGATTAGGTCGTGGAGAGGAGCCTAAGATCAGTAGGGAGTGTTTGGAGAAGACCCAGCAAGGAAAGGAGGACTTTGGAGCCAATGATTCACGATCGAAGACGAAGAAGACGAAGTTCTGCACATAACCTGCGGGACGGATCATCACACCCGCAGGCGCGGCCAGCTGCGGTGGCGGCACAGCACGGCCGCGGGCGCGGCTCAGCACTGCCGCGGAGGCGGCTCCAGGGCTCCAGGACACTGACGGCGCGGGGGCGGCTCCTTCCGCCGCGGGTGCGGCCGGCAACGCCGTTGGGGCGGCTCCTTCCGCCGCGGGTGCGGCCGGCAACGCCGCTGGCGGTGGCTCCTTCCGCCGCGGGTGCGGCCGGCAACGCCGCTGGGGGCGGCTCTTGGTTCCGCAGGGGCGGCCTCTGCTCCGCCGGGGCGCCAGCTTGACTCCGCGGTTGCGTTTCTTCGACAGTAGGTTCCTCCTCTCCCTTCCTCTTCGTTCCTTCCTTAGTATTGTTGTTGAACCATGTTAGTAGCATGCTTAGGATGGCCTAGAGTAGCATGAGAATGCCACTTAGTGGTTGCGAACCTAGGAGCCCTTAAGGCTCGATGGAATTGTTGGATATGGGCATGTGAGCATGATGGATCTTCTAGGCTAGCTTGTGCCTCTTTGGTTGAGGAGTAATATCTTGTGATGATATAAACTGTTGTGGGTTGTTGCATGTGTTGAGAGTGTGATGAGTACTTGGGATCTAGGATGCATTCCTAGTTTGAGGGTTAGGTGATCTTGCATAGATCACTAGAGTGGAGTCTAAGACTTCTTGAGTGTGAGTATGTATTGACATGCATATCTCTTGTGAGCAGTTTGTGGGCTTCCGCCTTAAGGAAGCGAGAGTGCGGTGACTTGGGTTTGGTGACGAGGTAAGTCTCCGGACTTACTTAGCTCGTATTTTATGTATTAGCATTGATGTGTGTTTGGTGGTGTGTGTTTATGTCATGTTATAACAATTGAAACCGGTAATTAGGACCACTGACCTTATTTATATATATGTTGGTCCAAGTGTATGATAACGGGCGGTGACATCAGCTGCCTAGCCCGGGGGAGGTCTAGGAGGTTCTCGGCGACGAGTCCGGCGGGTATACGGTCGGGTGCATCCGTACCATTCCTTGCCGGTAAGAGACCGAGGCGAGACCACGGTGGTCTCGTGTCACAACCGAAGTTGAATTAGAACGGGATACGACTTAATAATAAAAAGATAATAAACTGGACTTGTGTGATTCATGTTTTGAATTATGTATGTGTTTGTGCCTTCACCGCTTTTCTAATGCTTCGAATATGAGCTAATGGTTTTAAACCGTGTTGTAGATGACTTGCAGGTTAGGGACGCCGCCGAGTGAGGTGGAGGAGTGGACAGCCGGGGTCTCCGTACATTATAGGACGGGGATGGTTTTTGGGTCATGTTTCATATTGTTAGTCGTGGATGTTGATGTACGTTTGTTTCCGTTTCGGAGTTATGTTGTTTTGAGGACTCGGCTGAGTTTCCACTTTGTAGTCTTTACTTTCGGGCTTTCGCATACACTAAAAACGTTTTAAGGTTTTCGCCTTTATTTGTGCCTTGTTGGAAGATCCGGTGAAATTGTTGTCAAGCTAAGGGTCGGGACCCATTGTGAGGTCTCGCCCGTAGCATCCCGAGTCCCGCGGATTTGGGGTGTTACACGTACATTATAGGACGGGGGCGTTTTTGGGTTATGTTTCATATCGTTAGTTGTGGATGTTGTTGTACGTTTTAGACTTTCGTATTTGGGTTATGTTGTTTTGAGGACTCGGCTGAGTTTCCACTTTGTATTCGTTACTTTTCGGTTTCCGCATACATTAAAAACATTTTGAGTTTTCGCCTTTATTTGTGCCTTGTTGGAAAGGTCCGGTGAAATTGTTGTCAAGCTAAGGGTCGGGACCCATAGTGAGGTCTCGCCCGTAACATCCCGAGTCCCGCGGACTTGGGGTGTTAAATGTTCCCATTCGTCTATTTGTTTCAAAGCAATTTGTTTCAGATTCGACATTGATTTTTTGTTGTTAAAGATAATTTAGTTCCTATCCAACCAAATATTCCACCATATCATAGCAATTTGTCTAAACTTTGATGGTGATGTTTTTTCCTTCGGGAATAGTAGAGTATTATAGGTTGTGTTGTTATATGTATCAATACCTTTCAGGATTGTGGCTATTTTGGTATTATCCAGGACACGGTGAGTGCATTGACAATCAAAGAAAAGATGTTGAGCACTCTCGGTGTGATGATATATTGCAGAATTCACAATGCATTACCACCGGGATCTTTTGTTTATCAAGATTTTCCTTTGTTGGGAGCCCATTTAGAGCCAATTTCCAGAGAAATTTTTTTACTTTTGGCATGATATTCATGTTCCATAAGCAAGTTTTGTCTTCCGAGACTCCTATTTTCTGTTGTTGAATTATCATCATGGAAGACTTGGTAGAATACCAGCCCTCGTCATTATTCGACTAGTAGATTCTATCTCCGATGTCAGTTGTTGGGAGGTTATAATTCTTGATTCTAACGATAATGCTAGTTGGAAGGATGTCGTCCAATTGGTCAAGAAGTGGTTCGTTCCACTTTTTGTCCAAAATAAATGAGCACACAGTTTCCAATGGTTTTATTAGGGTTTATTCAGAAACTATAGAGCTTAGTGGTTCCTCCATTAGCCACATGTCTTTCCAGCACTTTTGGCTTTTCGTCTCCCACCGCCAGCGAAAGCCTTTATTAAATTCGTCTTTCAATTTAATCAACTTTTTCCATTTTCAAGAAGTATTTTTTCCACACTCGTAGTTCCATAAGCATTGCCCGTGAATATATTTTTCTTCTATTATTTTAACCCATATGTTATCAAGTTTATCCATGATCTTCCACATGAGTTTCATTTGTAAGGCATTGTTCATATCTTTGGCCTTCCTTATGCCCGTGCCTCCTAGGGATTTTGGTTTACAAATTTTGTCCCAAATGATTAGTGGGTGGTAATTTGGTCCATTATTCCAGAAGAAATTTCTATTGCTCTTATCTAGTTCATTATGGATGTTGGTGGGCAGCATGAAAGCCTGCATGAGATAACTCGGTTTGACATTGAGGTTTGCTTTGATTAATGTTGTTCTTCCCTCTAGTGAGAGAGATGCTACTTTCCATTGAATAAGTTGTTGTTTGGATTTCTGAATGATTGCATTGAAAATTTCTTTATTAGCCCTTCCGTTGATAATAGGGCATCATAGGGTACAAATCTAAGTTTGTAGCTGAGGAGATACCAATGTGAGCTCGGATTCTCCTTTTGTTTGATGGGTCTACGTTATTAGATGTTTGGAAAGAGGATTTGTGGTAGTTAATTACTTGGCCGGATATTCACAATAATCTCTTAGTACCGATAGGATTTTGTTGCTTGCTTCAGTAGTTGCCTTGGAAAACATAATGATGTCATCCGCAAAGGCTAGGAAAGGAATTATTGATCCGTTTCTTGTTATAGGGAAACCTAATGATTGTGGGTTATCTCTACTTACTTTTTGAATGTTTCTTGCTAGTATATAAGCTCCTAAGTTAAAAAGGAGCAGGGACAATGGGTCGGTCTCCTTGTCTGATTCCTCTTTGGGGAACAAAAAGGGTTGTTGGTGAGTCATTAATCAGTAAAGAATAAGAGACAGTTGTTATACATTCGTTGATCCAGTTTCTAAATTTCTCACTGAAGCCAAATTGTTGAAGGACCATCTTTAAAAAATTCCATTCTAGCTTGTCATAAGCTTTTTCCATGTCCAATTTAATGGTCATGCACCCCTCTTTTTCTTTTTTTGATCTAAACCCGTGGAATATTTCATGGGCTATAAGAACACTATCGTGGATTGCTCTATTTTTGGTAAAAGCACTTTGTAAAGGATGAATTAGTTTAGGCAAGACTGATCCTAATCTTTCTGCTAGAATCTTGGCTATTATTTTCTAGACCGTTGAGCATAGGCTAATTGGTCTATAATTTTGGCAGTTGTCGGGTTATCAACCTTTGGCAGGAGGGCAATGAATGTATGATTTAATTGTTTAAGGATTTTTCCGGTTCTATAAAAGCTTTTCACCGCTCTAGTGACGGTTGAGCCAATGATATGCCAATACTTCTGGTAGAAGCCAACAATCATTCCATCCGGCCCGTGCGATTTCTCGCTGCCGATGGCAAACATGGCAGTTTTAATTTCACCAGTAGAGAAAGGTTTCCCTAGCTCTAGGTTATCATTATTGGTGATCTCTGGTTGTATTACTTCCAATATTTTATGATGTTTTTGGGTGTCGATTGTCGAAGCTTGGAAACGGGTTTTGTAGTCATTAAGGAACTCCTCATTTATTTCACTATCTTTGATAAGGGTAGTTCCATCATTTCTTGTTATATTTGAAATCATCTTTTTATTCCTTCTTCCAGTAGCTTTCCTATGGTGGAATTTCGTGTTTTTATCCCTTAGGCGCAAGTTTGCTATCTTTGCTCGTTACACCCAATACTTATGTTGGTATTCCAGTATGCACTCTTTTTTCTTGCATAACCTAATAACTTTATCATTTAGTTGTTGATTAAAAGAGGAGTGAAGTTTCGTTTGTAGGTCTTCTGTTTGTTCATCTACAAACTTTAATTGCGTATTGATATTGTCGAATTTCACGCGGCTCCAATCTTTCAATTTTTGTTTGAGGAGGTTAGTTTTTTTTCACCATGTTGAACATGTGTGTTCTTGAGAATTGAGTTCTCAACGTTTGTCTAATTAGGTATTTTTTGTCTTGTCGTTGCATCCACATAGATTCAAAATGGAAAGGTTTGTTTCTATATGTTATTTGTTGATTTTGAAGATTAACCGAAATCATGCAATGATCCGAGGTAGTAAAAGCGTGATTTCTTGTATGTATACTCGGATATTCTTGTAGGACTTCAATAGTTGTCATTGCTCTATCCAGTTTTTCATACGTATTATTATCTCCTTCCTTCCTTTTTTCCACGTGAATTCATTTCCTTTAATCGGAAGGTCAATGAATTTGTTATTAGCAATCGGAGCTCCTCCCTTTTTATCGGAGGGTACCCTTATTTTATTTTAGTCTTCCATGACTATTGTTCGTTGGTTTTACCCCCTATAAATCCCTATCAATAATGATAGAAACTCACAAGTTAGTAAAACAAGGAAGAGATAGTTTTAAATTTATAACCTGTAATAAATCCCTAAATAGCAACGAACCCACATTGTATGGATCGTACGAAGTATGACAAGTATTCCAGGGTCGAACACAAGGACTGTGATGATTAATTTGCAGCAGTGATTATAGATTATAGATAGTATAGATCTCAAATAAGAAAGGAGGGTTGGAAAAAATAAGGGAGAGAAATCAAATGTTTTTGGAAAAATTTTTGGTTGCTCTCAAATGAATGTCACCTTCAATCAAGAACAATTTTATAAAACAAGGAAAACAAAAGATAATCAAATTAAAGGAACTAAAATGGATTCCAAGGATTCAAGATCATTATTTATGACATATGGACTCAAGATAAATTGTAAAGCAATGGTAAGAAAAGCATGCAGGGATGAATGTTTCTCAACTAATGTTCTATTACAGCTACGTCTCAAGAACATATAAATCCGCAACCTAATACCTGTTGCTTTAGAGGTAAAGAGGGATAAATCATAAATAAACCTTATTTCTTAATTAAGGATCAAATAACCCTTTATAGTTACGTCTCAGGAATTACTTGCATTAAAGAAGGAATAATGACACATTCTATCCAATAAAGGTTTAACATTTATTACCTATGGTCAATTCTCTTATGTATCTAAGAAGGAATATATCTCACTTACGACTCAATTCCAAATCACCTTCTAGTGTTTCAAAGAAATTCTAAACACTAAAATACAACCACATTCATCATAGTCCAAGGCATAGACAAATCTTTATCTAACTTGGAACCACAAATTTCTAGCCTTTAACAATCATATCGAAATCTACAACTAAGAAAGACAAATAAAACATGAAAAGGAAATAGCAAAAAGGAGAAAAGAAACTACTCAACTTTGAATGGATGAAACTTGCAATTGTATTAAATCTTGAATCCAACAATGTCTTCTAACAACTGAATGCGAAAGTCTCGAACTTTAATCTAAACTAACTAAGAAGAATGATGAATGAAGAAGACGGCACGGTAGGAGACGGCTCCCCCTCTATGGTAAACTAACCCTGAATAATCATACCTTGGAATGAATCTAAAACTTCCTTTTATACACAAAACCTAGCTAAAAGACGTTGGGCCAAAAAGGAAAAAGCTCGTAAACGAAATAAGACACTCAGGGAATATCTTGGGTTGAATCTCGGGCCGAGATAGTTCACTGTCGGGACCGAGATTTCGTCTTCGATCTTCAGCGCTCCTGGATCTCGGTCAAACCGACCGAGATGCACAACAGTAGCTTGGATCACGGGCCGAGATGTTTCTATCTCACCCGAGATGACTCCTTAGTCGTTCCTTCATGTCTTTAGCTTGATTCCTAGCCGTTTCCCGCGCACGTATGCTCGCTCTTATGCATCTACTTCGAGGCTTGATCCTCAAATACGTCGTTTTAGTTTCATAATGTGTCAAATTACCTACAAAGCCACAAAATAGTGTGTAGACATCTATTCTTGCACATTAGAACTAAACAAGCATAAATGTTACAAACTAAGGCTATAAAACATGAATGCAGAAAGGAAAAATATACCTAAATGCATGACTAAAACAGGTCGATAAATCATGTTATCAACTATCGTCGGTTTCGTCGAGGATCTAAATTCCGTAGTAAATTGTGACCAAAATTCATTTTTGTTTTGTTCGTTAGGCGGTGCATAGATCCCGAAGATCCTTGTTTCAAACGCAGAGTTTATGTTTTTATTGTTAAGTAGGATGTACCTACTATGAGTTCTGATGACCTCGAGAAACCAACTACCGGTATGAAAAATATCTTCTTTATTTTTTTTATCTTTGTTTTCTTTTAATTTCGAATAAATAAATTAGTTTCTTTAAAAAAATGTATTTAATTTTTTTAATCAATTTCGTGTCCGGAAAGATATCTTTATATAAACCGATGTATATTTAGACTTACTTATCTTTTTCTTTTCAAAAAAAAAAACTTTCTTTTTTAAAATAATTTTATTTTTATTTTAATAGATAAAATAAGTTTGGACAAGTGTTTAATCAAAACGGAAAATTATGGAAATCACAAGCAAATCTCGTTAATGCTAATCATGAAAATAAAGAAGAAAAAAAGAAAAGAGATTTGATGTGTACGATTAAAATTAAAATACGATATTGCTACATATAATCAAATACTAAATTATTTTTCTACTAGATTATTACATCGAGTTATAAGTTAGGCGGGCAACAAGTTGTGCCGCCAACCCTTTCTGTATAGTAAATCCAATCCTTCTAAACACTAAATCTGAAGACCTAGGTGACACAAAATTACCATGCAAGACCCGTTGCACCCTCTTGAGAATCTCAAGACAAGCCCTTTCATGCTTAGCCACCTTCAAAGAGGTCGCGTTGAGAGCCGCCTTACCCATCACAAAAGGCCCGTTATCCAAACCAACCAAATGAGAGACTCCTGTCAAATCAATACAAGCATGTTTTCCACCCACTCATCCAAAAACTAACACATCTGCAAGCCTCAACGTAGACCTTCTTTCACGCAGATCAGTCAAGAAGGATACAAGCGCCTCTTTCTTGGCCGAAATCCCTGCTCTTAAACACGTCACATAAAACATCACGAACCATATCTTGCCTATATTTGAAGCCAGGTATTTCTTTTCAATGAACCGCATGCTCCACAAAAACATCCAAAGGCCTCCCACAATCAGGCATAGGACAAAACATACCAGACGAGAACAAAGGAATCATAAGGCGATACTTGAGGATTGTGCGATAGTCAACGAGAGACATACATTGTCCAAGTCCATCAATAGGTATGACAAGAAGGAAATCTTGACTATGCGCTGTCTGTAGACACTGAAAACCCGTTTTTTGTTCAGTAGTCAAACCAAAAGTTGCTTCCATCGTCTGTACTGTCTAACCAAAAAAAACACTCGCCAAATCATGTTGGGCTTTAGGCGGGACGGTGCTCTTTACAGTAAAATCAGAAAGATCAAAACTTGGAATAGAAGCTTGAAGATTACCCAAATATCCAAAAAAACTCAGATCCCGTATCAACAACTCATGTCCCGCAAAATGTGGTCTTGAAGGGCCCAAGACTGAGCTCTAGAAGCCACAAAAGCAAAAGAAGAAGTCTCCAAAGTTGAGTATAACCCAAGGCCTCCACACCGAATCGGCAAAGAAGCCAGTCGCCACAGAAGATCGCCAAAATAAGCACCCTCACAAACCACAATATCCTCGACTGATTCATGGAGTCCCAAATCAAAAAAGTAGACGCACCCTCCCCATGTTCCGGTAGACAAGTCTTGAAGCTAAACAACATCTAGCAACACCCATATAGGAACGAAGAAAAGAAGCTCACTCTGCGGCTCCCTCAACTGCGGAAGAAGGTGCATCAACTCAAACGCCTTAACAACTCTTTCATGACTCTCTCTAATAAATACATCATCTTTACTCACAGCCCCACCCAACAACTTAACACCCAAAACCGGCCTAGCAATTCCATGGGGGAGTAAATCTTCTCTAAGCTTTGATCCATCACACGAAGGCCAGAAGAGCTTAGTGTTGCAAACATTCACTTCATGACCAAAACTCGGGCCAACTTAATTCTCTAATGATATCAAGCGCTCTAGCCACTTCTTTTGTCCGGCCAATAATAGTACCATCATCGAGATACCAAGCATGTAGAAAAGGCTTGCAACTGTCTCTGATCCGATGAAGAAGTGGGTGCAAGACAAGGGAAACAAGACGCGGCCCCAAAGGGCCTCCTTGTTGCACACCAGTAGCCGACCAAATAATATCATCACCAATATACAGACGAGTAGCCTGACCATACAAGAAATCAACCCAAAAAGAGATAGCGGGACATCTTTCCCTTACTTCCCTAAGCAAAACAGTTATGTCAACCAAGTTGAAGGGATTAGAAAAATCCACTGTCAACATAGCTAGAGAACCATTAGAGTGACGCTCACTTAAAACCCTGTCAACACTATGTAGAATAGCCTTTGCACCACCTGAAATACCAATTCCAAACAGAAAATCTCCAAGATATTCCTTCATGTCTTTACTCACTCCCTTCATGGCTACTTTGAACACTAACCGTCTCCATATAGTACCTATTGCAATGGGACGAATCCCATTGTCAGGCTTCAACAATGGCGTAAGAGACGCTGAAGTAACAAACTCAGCCAAACTCAACCAAACTCAGCGGACACTTACCTCCCAACCACAAATTGACCACTGATGAAAGCGCTTTGAAAAGACTTGTGGCAACCGGAGAGCCCTCACCACACAAAGCATCTAAAAGGTGTTGTGCTCTCAAACCATCTCTACCACAAGAGGTTCCTTTGGGAAAAGACTTGATGCATGTAAAAATAAAATCAACATCAACAACGAAGGGTGATTCAAAAAAGTAGAACAAGGCTTAGAAGGAGGAGGTTTGAAGGGATGTTTTGCTGTCAACACCTTCAAAGTCTCATCACTATAAGGAGCTACTCCAAAGGAGCAAGAACTTTTACAGCAACCGTAAAATGTCCATTTGAAACCTTACGAAGACACTGCTTGATATTAGGGTTCCTCTCCCAACCTTCTTCATTTTTTGAGTCGCCATCAACCCTAACAACAAGTCTATGCTCTGAACTGCCTAGCAAAGCATGTCCAAGCTTAGAAACACCATCAACTTCTCCCCAAGTAGACAAGGCCTGCAAAATCCGTTGATGTTGAATAAACTTCCTACCTCTTGATCTTGTATCTCGCTTACTCATAGTCCTGAACACTTGCAACGTACAACGAGGGAGGAAAAACAACCTAACCCAAGCAACCACACAAGTTGGCTCAGCAGCCACCTTTAAAAGAGCACCCAATAATGCTTGAGAAAAGCTTAAACGACAACTATGAGGGATGTTTTTCACAGTAGTGATATGAACACGCATAACACTCTCCAACAGACCAACATCAATCACCAAACCCCATCAACTTCAATCTGCTCAGCAACAACCAGCTCCGAGATATCCGCCATCGGCCTCCAAATACCAACAATGTATTCACCATCCTCACCAAAAGCAGAAACGAAACCATCGGTGTGACGACACTCACGGCTCAAAGCATGAAGACACATACATCGTCCACACAACCACATCCTGAGGACGGTCAAAACCTCCACAAACGCCACAAAAACATCAAGGTTATACTCAAGGATGCCCCAAATCTCATTCTTGCACTCAATCGTATTGTCTTTTCAAATGACCAACCAAGCAAGAGAAACCTCTACTCCCCTCCCTACCACCACCACACCCATGAAAGGAACTAAACGGACAAAATAGAAACTCATTACCTTCCCTGTTTTCCAATAGAAAACAACCAAGTCAACTTCTTTTCTTTTTCTTTTTCTTTTTTCCTTTTTTTTTCTTTTTTCCCTCCTCTAAACTGAGTTAACTCGCGAGTTAACTTGCTAGATGAGCCAACTCAGCGAGTTCGCACACCGAGTTGACACACCGAGTTGACTCATCGTCCCCATTGAAATCCAAAACTCATCCTTCACTGTGCAGGTCTCTTGTTCTCGATCAGCAGGCAACGAGGGCGGATGTAACACCCCGAATCCGCGGGACTCGGGATGCTACGGGTGAGACCTCACGATGGGTCCCGACCCTTAGCCTGACAACAATTTCACCAGACCTTTCAAACAAGGCACAAATAAAGGCAAAACTCAAAATCGTTTATAATGTATGCGAGACTGAAAAGTAAGAATACAAAGTGGAAACTCAACCAAGTCCTCAAAACGACATAACTCCGATACGACATCTAAACCGTACAACAAAATCCACAAACCTACAATACGAAAACATAACCCAAAAACGTCCCCGTCCTATAATGTACAGAGACCCCGGCTGTCCACTCCTCCACCTCACTCGGCGGCGTCCCTAACCTGCAAGGCATCTACACAACGGTTTAAAACCGTTAGCTCATATTCGAAGCATTAGAAAAGAGGTGAAGGCACATACACACATACATCAACATAACACGAAACATACAAGTCCGGTTTATTATCTTTTTTATTATTAAGTCATATCCCGTTCTAATTCAACTTAGGTTTGAGACACGAGAACCACCGTGGTCTCGCCTCGGTCCCTACTTACCGGCAAGGAATGGTACTGATGCATCCGACCGTCTACCCACCCGGGCTAGTCGCCGAGAACCTCCTAGACTCTCGCAAGAGCTAGGCAGATGATGTCACCGCCCGTTATCATACACTTGGGCCAAAATAATATAAGGTCGGTGATCCTATTTACCGGTTTAGTTGTTATAACATAAACAAGAACACAACAACACACACCACCAACACACATCAATGCTAATACGTAAAATACGAGCTAAGTAAGTCCGGAGACTTACCTCGTCACCACACTCAACTCACAACCCTCTCCCTTCCTTAGAGAGGAAGCCTACAACCTGCTCACAAGAAGATATACATATCAACACATGCTCACGCTCAAGAAGTCTTAGACTTCTCTCTAGTGATCTAAGCAAGATCACCTAACCCTCAAGCTAGGAATGCATCCTAGGGTCCAAGGTAATCACCACACTCTCAGCACATGAAAGCAACTCACAATAGTTTATAGTCTCACATGATCTTAAACCTCAGCCAAGAAGTAACAAGCTAGCCTAGAAGGTCCATCACGCTCAACACACTTGTAACCATCAACTACATCGAGCCTTAAGGGCTCCTAGGTTCTTAACCACTAGGTGGCATCTCAAGCTACTCTAGATCCATCCTAAGCATGCTACTAGTATGATGCAACCACATAACTAAGGAAGGAACGAAGAGGAAGGGAAAAGAGGAACCTACTGTCGAAGAAACGCAACCGTGGAGTCAAGCTGGCGTCCCTGCGTAGCCCTGTCACCGCCCCCTACGGCCTCCTGGCGCCGCCCCTGCGCCCTGTCAGCGCCTAAGAACAAGCACAAGCAAGGATTTGAGGAAAAAGCTTCTCAAGAGCTTCATCCATGATCATGGGTGAAGGATGGAAGAAGAAAGAGTAAACAACCAAGGAGGAGAAGGAAGGAAGCGGAAGAAGCTTACCACACTAGATCTGATCCTCCTCTACTGCTGTCCACACATGCAAGGCTCCCAATGTGGAAGAAGGAAAAGAGAGAGAAGAGAGGAAGAGGGATGAACCTGAATGAAGCCAAGTGAGAGAGAGAGGGAGGGAACATGAGTTGCAAAAAGGGAGAGGGGATCAAGGGGTCAGCTGTCCTCTTGTCACTTCAGCTAGGAACGAGGGGTCATCTGTCATCTTGTCACCTCAGCTAGGAACGAGGGGTCAGAAAGCGGAAAAGGGAATAACGAAGAGTCGGCTCGGGATTTAGGAATAAATCCCGGCACTCAGCACCTCGTGCCTGCGGGTAACTGAGCCGCTAACGCGGGAAGGTTGATAAAACGCTCTCGGGCCGGAATAGAAATTCCGGATGTTACAGCGGAGCTGCAAGCAGACACCGGTGGCGGGGCAAGCGGAGGCTCTTGTTCTCGAGTCTGGTTGGCACGACTGAAGACGGCGGCTCCTATTCGCAGTTCTTGCTCGACGAAGAGGATGCAATAAACTTCTTCCTCCGGCAAAGCGCGTACTGGTGAGGGCTCGAGTTGGCTTCGCAGGTGAGGACGGCGGTGGCAGTAGGGCAAGCGGTTGTAACACCCCAAATCCGTAGGACTCGAGGTGCTACTGGGCTATGATCTCACAATGGATCCTGACCCTAGCCTAACAACAAGTTCACTGAATCTTACAACAAGACACAAATAGATTAAAACAAAACATAAAACTGATGTATATATATACATATCAAAAGGTAATACAGAGTACTGCTGAGTACAAAGTCAAAACATAAACCCGTACAACATAAATAACCCATATCCCACGATATCGCCCCAGTGTACGGAACCCTCAACAGATCACCCCTCTGGATCACTCTGCAGCTCTCCTAACCTGCAAAGGATCTACAACACGGTATAAACCGTTAGCTAACCATACACATATATAAGAAGATTCTAGAGCACAAACACACCTCAGAAATTATAACATATCAACATGTTTTCACACATTTACCCGGTTTATTATCTTTAATAAGTCCAATCACTCAAATAGTATATAGATCTGCATATGAAAATATGTGACACGAGGTATGTATATAACCCTCGCCTCTGCGTACAATAGCTAGTTGGAGTGGTATTAGCCACTTTCCCGTATACCATATGGAGTGGTAGGTGCCCTTCCCGTATACCAGATCTAACTAGCTTACAATGAACTTCCCAGACTCCACTACGGGATGAAAGGTAAGTTGTCACAACCACTACAATGGGCGGTCAATATAACATAAGTCGGTAATGAATCCTATCGCATGCTACAAAGCATATAACAAAACACCACTCAAGCATACATCCAATATAAGAATAGTACCTAAGTAAGTCCTATGGACTTACCTCAACCTCAGGAGTAAACTCAACCACGATCAACTCTCAGATACGTCCACTCCAATCCGGAGGACAACACTGCCTAATATCAAGGCATATAACATATATCAGACTCATATCTATCAAAGGTCACACCTAGACCCAAGGGATCCATAAGGATCGTATCCTAACTCACAAACCTCAAAGCCATAACCGACATAAACGATAACATACTCTTCATCGTTCTAACCTCATACATATACCTAGCATGCCACTAACCCACTCATACTGGGAAAGGAAAGGATCTACCTAACTTTAGGTAGACCCGGGATAAGACGCACCTGCGTGACACGAGAGACGCAGGGGAGGAACAAGCAACCCGCAGGCGCGGCAAGACTCAGCCGCGGGCGCGGTGACAAAGGCCACAGGCACGGCGCGGGCATTGTGACCCAGCTTCCGCAGGGGCGGCGGCTTCCAGACGCGTGGGCAGCGACGGTGCAGAACGTGATCCCGCGACTCTTCTTCAGCTCTTCACGTGATCAAATCACGTCTTCTCTCAACCAAAATCATACACATGCATATACATTCATATACTAACATTAATCTATGATCAACATCTAATCATAAGCTAAGGAAGGAAGAACAAAAAAGAGAGGAAGGAAGGAGAAGCAAGATGCTCACCTCAACTACTGTGATTACCCAAGGGAAGAACAACACACTCTCAGCTGGCATCACAAGCTCAGCAAACAAGCATACCAACAACCTCAGCAAGGCCACAACACAAACCTCTTCCAAACCCAAGGAAAAACAAAAACAAGATCAAGGAGATTAATGAGGAAGCAAGAAGGACGTAGGAAAGCTGGGAATGAAGTGATGAAGAAGCCCTTGATCAACTAAGGAAAGAATAAGAGGCACGGGTCAAAGGGTCAACAAAACCGGCTGCAGCCGCAGGAAACTGCGGGGCGGTTCACTGGGCCGCGGGAGCGGAAACCCGCTGGGCGGCACACATGCCCGCGGGGGCGGCTAAGGTCGATCTCAGCCAAAGCTAAATCTCGGCTAAGGCAAATCTCGGTCCAAAAGACTAAGGCTCTTACAACGGTGGTGGCTCCTCACGAACCCTAATCTAGGGCAAGTGGCGGCTCTTCACGGCACGGCTCCTCCAAATATTTGTAATTAAAAGATTGTAGAAAATTATAATTAAAAAGGGATTTGTAAATTGAATGATAAAAATCTCCATATATCGTTGAAATATATAGTGCGCCACGTCAGCATTGAATGATAAAAATCTAGGGCTGGGCATGGGACCGAATGTATTAAGGTCATCCCACGTCCCGTCCCGGCCATTATCTATGGGACGGGATCGGGAAGGGCCTTGAGTTTTTTTACTAAAAATCATTGGGCCCTATCCCGGTTGGGACCGGGACGGGATGGCACGGGACGGGACGAATCCCGCATGATCTATATAAAATTTATTTTCGCCTTTTTGGTTTAAAATATAAAATTTGTGCAAGCAAATATTCGTTGATATCCTTCAAACAAAAGACATAAAAATAAAATATTGCAACAAAGTTTAAAAAACATAATTAACTTGTCAAGTCTAAACATCAAAAATAAAATATATGAGCAAAATTACATAATAATCACTACTCCTTACGCAATGCCGCAACTTAGTTCATTTTTACCTTGTCCTTTATCGATGGATTTCGACAATTGTTAACTTTATAAAAACAAAATTACATAATGATCACTACTCCTTAAGTTTATATATTTACGTATTTAATTTGTATTTAAATTTTAATATATGTGGGACGAGACAGGCCTTGCGGGACGAGGAAGGTAAGACCCACATCCCGTCCCGCAATATTTTGGTAGGACAGGATTTATAATTTTTTGACGAAAAATCACCGGAATCGGAACGAAACCGAAATGGGTCCGGGATTTGCTGGAGTTGTGCACATCCTATAAAAATCTCCGATCTCTTAGAACAATTCGGAAAAAAAATCATTCATCGTTAAACATTTTGTTTTTCCTTCCTTAGCTTATGAAATCAGTGAAGATACCAATCTAAATTGAAATCATTCATCGTTAAACATTTTAATAGTAACAGGTAAATTATTTTTGTAATCAACTTAAAAAGTAAATCGGTGATGTGCGGTTACACTTTCAAATCAAACCAACCTTCAGAACGGATATTAAAATATCAATATATAAATATAGACATAGAATAATCAAAACATACCAACACAATAATTAACAAAAAAGAGCTAATTAATTAAAGAAAAACTAAAAAAATCTACGTACCAAATCAACTAAAATACAAATAAAATTAGAAAATAATAATTAAAGAAAAATTTTTAAAAAATCCACGTACGGTATCAACTAATATACAAACAAAATTAATAATTAATAATTAAAGAAAATCTAAAAAATCTACGTACCAAACTAACAAAGCGTACAGTGTGGTTAACAACTAATTAGATTATATATTTTATTCGATTTATAGGTTAACAATTAATTAGATTTTAAAATTTTTGATGGATTTAATTTTAAAAATTTAACTAGACAATTTAAGAAAAAAGATTTCCAACGATTAATGAGAGAGCTTGATTTCAAATACTCGCATCACAGTCCGCCACGTCAACAATTATGAACTTTGCTTTAGTATATTTAGATTATTTTTAAAAATTTAATTAGACAATTTAAGAAAAAAAGATTTCTGGTAATGAGATAGCTCGATTTCAAATACTCGCACCACACTGTGCCACGTCAGCAATCATGCACTTTGCTTTAGTATATTTAGATTGATCTAGATTTCAAATACTCGATTAATTTTTATTTTTTTAAAAGAAAATATGATTTTGGTTTATTCTAACGGATCAACACTTCTTCTTGCGCCAAAGATCGGGCTATTGACTGGAGTGAAGTCATAACAAGGTAGCTGTACTAGAAGGTGCGGCTGGATCACCTCCTTTTCGGGGAGAGCTAATGCTTGTTGGGTATTTTGGTTTGACACTGAAGGTCTAGATTTTTTTATTTTGAGATCCATATGTAATTTCATTCGGTTTATATCTCTCGTTTAAAGCCATATAAACTTCTTTTTTAAATTACCCAAATAAGATTATATATCTTTTTTTGAAAAAAAAGGATGATTTTTGTTTATCGAAATGCGATAACGGAAATTTTCATTTCCGATACCGGTAGTGTTATCGTATTTTTAATAGAACAAAAACCACAAAATAGGGTTATTAGCAAGCTAGTTAGTCTTTATCAAAAAAAGCTAGTTAGTCATTGAACCTCATTTTTATTTCTTTTGGGCCCATACCCACTTCCCTCACTCTTCTATCTCTCCCGGCCCAATTCCTTCTTAATTCTTCAGCATGTCGGCCCATTATCTTCTATCTCTATGCCCAGTTAGCTTTTCCTTGATGTTTCTTCAGCCCAAGACTTAAACAATGGTTCGGCCGGTCTTCTTTCCCACGACTGCATTCACGTAACGGACCCCTCTCCCTTGGATCGTATCTCTTCCACCCGTATCGACTAGGTTTCTCTGTCGCACCTCTTCCCTAATTTTGGATCAAGAACCGATCGGAACGCTCTCCTCCGCCTGGGCATCTCAGGTCGTCACGCAACATCGTATTTGCTTCGATCTTGAGCCATAGCCGGATCGTAATAGAGTGTTCTTCCTCTTCTCTCCATCTATACTCGAAAACCGCTCACGCTACTGGAGCTACCTTTCTTCGTCTTCCTCCGGTACTGCAGATTCGAGGGTAAGCGTGGCCTTCTTCTCTTCTCCTCCATTCTTGGTTTTCTTTAATAGTCTTTGTAAGAGTCTTGATCTTTAGGAGCCATTTTTGGCCTTAGCCGCCCCTGCGGGTTTGTAGAGCCGCCCCTGCGGCTGAGTCCATGATCCGCCCCTGCGGTCAAGGAATCCGCCCTGCGGTTTCCTGCGGCTACAGCCGACTTTGTTGACTCTTGACCCGTGCTTTACTCTTCTTGCCTCTTAACCTTTTCTTACCTTAGGATGAATGGTTTCTTCATTCTTCATCTTCTCCAGCTGCCTTCACGTCCTTCTTCTCTCGTCTCCTTCTCCTTGATCTTGCTTGAGTTCCCTTGGTTTGGATGAGTTAGTTGTTGTGAGGCTTTGATGATGTTGATGCTAGTGGATGTTGTGCTGAGCTTGAGAGCCAGCTGAGGTACTGTCTTGGATCGTTTCCCTTGCTTAGACCAGCAGTGGAGGTAAGCTTCTTGCTTCTTCTTCCTTTCTTCTTCTTTGATTCCATTCTTCCTCCCTATCTTAGGATTAGATGTGTGTGAATGTATGTTGACATTGGATTGTGTATGTATATGTATATGTATATGTTTGGCTTTGGCATGAAGAAGACGTGATTTGATCACGTGAAGAGTGGAAGAGAAGTCGGGTAAGGCCATTATGCACTGTCGCCGCCCCCGCGCCTAGAAGTCACCGCCCCTGCGGGAACCTTGTCACCGCACCCGCGCCCGGAAGCTGCCGCCCCGCGGCCACGGTCCCAGCACCTGCGCCAGCGCCTGCACTTGCCTGCGGCCCCTGTCATCGCGCCTGCGGCCGAGTGTCGCCGCGCCTACGGTTTGCCTTGCTTCGCCCCTGCGTCCCTCTTGTCATGCAGGTGCGTCTTGTTCCGGATCTACCTAGAGTAGTGTAGATCATTTCCTTTCCAAGTATGAGAGTTAGTAGCATGCTAGGTATATGTTTAAGGATAGAATGATAATGGGTATGTTATAGATATGTCGGTTATGGCTTCGAGGTTTATGAGTTGGATGTGATCCTTATGGATCCCTTGGGTCTAGGTGTGACCCCTTTATTGGATAGAAGTTGATATCTGTGTATGCCTTGTTTAGGCCGTGTTGTTCTCCAGATTTGGAGTTGACCGTGTGTGAGACTACTTCTGAGGTTGAGGTAAGTCCATAGGACTTACTTAGCTACCATCCTTATATTGGATGTATGTATGAGTGGTGTGTGATATATGTTTGATAGCATGCGTAGTGATGATTACCGACCTATGGTTTAATGACTGCCCATTGTAGGGCCGTGACAACCCAGCCTTGTCATCCCATGAGGAGACAGAGAGGTTCTCTGCGGATCGTCCAGATTTGGTATATGGGACGGGCGCTGTCTCCACTCCCTTAGGGTACACGGTGGAGTAGTCCCGGATCACCACTCCAGCTGGCATTATCACCGAGAGGCGAGGGTTATATTCCTCGTGTCACATATATTCATATTCATATATATATATATATATATAAAAAAAAAAAAAAAAAAAAAAAAAATATATATATATATATATATATGAAAGCATGATGATGTGTTATTATTTCCTTGATGTGTGAAGCTTATGCATCTTCTATATATAGGTGTATGGTTAGCTAACGGTTTTATACCGTGGTGTAGATTTTTTGCAGGTTGGGAGAGCCGCAGAGTGATCCAGAGTGGGTGATCCGCTGAGGGCTCCGTACACTGGGTTATTATTCGTGAGATATGGGATCTTTTGTTATGTACAATTATGTTTTATTTGTACTCAGCGGTACTTTTGTATTACCTTTGATACTTATATATATCAATTTCATGTTTTGTATTTAATCCATCTGTGTCTTGTTGTAAGATCCAGTGAACTTGTTGTCAGGCTAGGGACAAGATCCATTATGAGATCTTAGCCCAGTAGCGCCTCGAGTCCTATGGATTCGGGGTGTTACAGTCTTGGCCAAGATTCAAGTGTTTCTTTGCCGCCGGTGACGATTTCTGACGAACAGGGGCTGAGGTGGGAGGAGCGGGGATTGAAGCAGAACGTGTTACCTTACTAGTTAAGTCATACAAGAAAAATGACCAAACTAGAAACTAAAATAAACTACAAATTTTAACAAGTAACAAGTGAAGGAGTTGGAATAGTGTGCAATTTCAAAGAATGAAAACTAGCAAGATCATGGGGTCGTTTAAAAATTTGCACGACGTAAGTAAATCATAAAATTGAAACGTTTTTTTTACATTGTCAAATCTTGTACATCATCTAATTTTATACACAATATATGAAAAACGTGTTTGTATGTTTATGTAGATGGATACATTGGACAAATTTATTGCAAACCCTAGTTATGAAGGGATTGACATGCACACAATAACCAAAGAGGACGATAAACTTTTTATCAAAATTTGTAAAGCTATACTAGTTAAGTCATACAATAAGCGAATTGTTATATAGACTTTTTGTTTATGTCGTCTAAAATATAAAAATAAATCTCAATAATAAATCATTATAGGATGTTGGGCTTTCAAACAAGCAAAAAATGCAATCTTTAAACATGGAAACTGACAAAATCATTATGCATGAAGATCGACAACAAACTCGTAAGTATCTATTTTTCTCTTTAACTATTCAATCTTCAATTCTTATGAACTCATCAATACAACGATTTATTTTTTGCAAGGTCACGTATTTGGGTTCAAAATATTAAATTGATATTAAGCAAGAAATCTTCAAGAAAACAATAATTGCATGTACTACCGAAAACTTTTCGAATTTTGTTATAATTTGAACTCGTCTTGTTATTATTTGTTTAGTCTATTAAATATAATTACAATTTACATGATTAAGGATTTGTTCCGAATAAATACATTTAAAATCGTTGTTTCTTTAACAAATCGCCTTTTGAAAAAATTTAAGAAAAAAGTTATCATAAAATATAAGTCAATAAATTCAACTACCGTTTACAACAAAAATTTAAGGCGACTAGAATAAGAATTGTTTGTGACTTTTATTGCTTTTTAAATTTTAATAAAATTTTAAACTATTTAATTAAATAGTTTTTCAATCTAAACTATTTTGAGTTATATATCGAAAATAATTGTCTTCCATTTTTTAATTATTGATTATTATTTACACAAACATAAGAGATAGTATTTTTGTAGGTTAACGAAAAGTTTTGTTAAATTATCTAAAAACAAATTTTTTTTTTATCAACTTAAGAATAGCTATACGAGATTACAAGTTACGTTTCTGTTTTAATTATTGTTTTTTGTAGATCCTAAGAGAAAGGTCCGAGCCAATTCCCATACACTAGGTACGTAACTTGAAAATCGTTAGTTTATTAAGACTTTGAAAATAAGGTTTTTGTTTTGTAATTTCGTTTATCTTTTACAAAATCACAATTTTCTATTTCGACAAAACCAAGAAAAGTTCAAATCATAAAAACTAAATCTTTGGTGGAGGTGAGTCAGATGACCTACATCTAAAGAGGGAAGCTAGTAGAAGGAAGCTTCATGAAAACTACAAAAATACTCATAAGTACTCTTTACGATAATAAACATAGATGTAGATATCTTAGTTTATTACATTGAACGGCTTATTATATATGTATTTTATATTAATCCTTTTATATATGTATATATAAAGTTCCCACAAAATCTAGCAAAGTTATAGAATTGAAAGATATCCCGGATCTCAAATGCTCAATCACACGAAATCAACTTAGGATCATCAAGAAGAAGAAGAGTGTATCTCACAGATCAAGCCTTGATGCCAAGGTGCGTAAGAGATTTAATTTCATAACCTTATATATATATATATATATATATATATATATATATATATATACTACTTAGATCAGTTTTAATTAACAAACCATTTATTTTTCTAATTTTAAAAAATGAGCTTTTTCTATACAATGAGCATCCTCACCGAAACCAAAATTTAATATGTGTATGACATGTATCTTTATTCTTTTTTTAAGTTATCTAAATATGAAAGAAGAAGAAGACACTACCGAGGAAAATAAGTTTGTGGCATCTATCGACAAATGAAAGAGGACGAAGACACTAATGAGGAAAGGAAGTTTGTTTTAGTGACAACATAGGCTAGTATTAGGAGAACTACATGCAACTTGATACTCATACATTAGGTTTGGGTTATGTTGGCAGCCAGTACATTCATGTGTAATATATTTTTTGACGACGAAAAGGATCTTTAGGTTATAAGGTTGGAGTTTTATTTCAGCCTTCAAACTTAGTATCCACATCTATGTGCCGAGGTAGAAAGGTCATGGCTTCAGATCTCATTCATGGATCTGAATATGAGTAGAAGATGAAGAAGGAAGAAAGAAGAAACACTTTTTGTTCAGCCTTTAGTATCTTTATTATGTATTTTGACGAAGTACATTTATTTGTTCTACAAAACACTAAAGTGTTTATGCATTAGACACGTAGATATAGGAATGTACCGGTTCAGTTGCACTTTGTAAACTATCTTTTGTGTTTATCACAAATTTCAATTCGCAATCTTTCATTGTATTATCTACCATGGAATGTATTGACAAAGCAAATATAACCCCCAAAAAATGCAATTTCCGGATAATTTAGTTATGTTTCCGTTGGAATGGGTGTAGGAGCCTTCAACACATTTCATACATTTTTGGGATTGAATTCTATATTAGGGGAAGCTTAAGTTGCATACTTGTGGACATTTGCCACCGTATCTTATAAACAATCGATAATCAAAATGCATTTCTAGATTCGATTCTTTCCCGTCTAGGAGTTTTCTCCTCCCATTGTGATGCTCTCACGACATTTGTTTGTTCATCAAATGAGTTGGTAACTAATATGTTATGAATTAATTTGTGTTTATCTAAATTAGACTTAGGATGATCTGTTTTGAATTCAAGAAGTTAAATTGTTCTTTAGAAATTAAGATAAATTTCATGGGCTAATTTATTGTACTATATATGCCTTAGATTTGAACGGCCTTCTAATTTATTCAATTTTCAACTTTTTATTTAATTAAAAATGTTAATTATTTAAATTAATCCATACCAACAAAGAGGCCACAAAAACCTATCATCCTTCATAATAAACGACTTAGTAATGTTGTGTTCTTTAGTCAAAGAAGAGTTCACATTCATTACTAATTTTGCTCCCTTTAATTACTATCATACTTACTACTATCGTTGCGGTGATTTGGACTTTTTTTAATTAATTCTTACTGTATTTAATTAATAGTTAACCAAATTCCTTATTCTTTTCACATAGATGGCAAAAAATAATCACATTTCTAGCTATTTATTTTGGGACTCCGGTGTGCGTAATCCGGATGTCAAAATTTGGTTGTAAATTCACATAGTTATTGACAATTGGATTGCTATTAAAAAGTCTTCATAAAGTTTAATTGTGCATCCTTGAAGAATATGATTGATTGGTTTCAATTCCGAGTGATATTAATGATGTCATCATTGTCTTTCTTACCAACAACAAAGTTCTTACATTATTGATGTTATCATTGTCTTTCTTCTTGTTGGGCTTATACATATTTTAAGTGGATAGATTTATTCATATAATTGGGCTTGATAATGGATATTGGATGGGCTTCTTCATTTGGCTCAAATCTAAAAGGAAAAGCAACATGTAGAGGAGATTAAGGATTTCTAGGGTTTGACGAAAGTGGCTCATCATCAGCTTTAGAATAATCTAGATTGGTGCTAAATCTAGGTAGATGTTAAGAATGTCAGTTGTTTTTTGTGTGGTTACAATGAGCTTTGGTGACCGACATATGCATGTATAAATAGGTGTGCAATTTTTGAATTGTAATGTAAAAGAGTTTCGATCAATAGCCTTTATAGTGTGAGTCCACATACAAAGTTAGGTTTTTTATTCAAGAGTGAGTACGCAACAATTTACCAGTTTATATATACTCGGTGAGCCGGAAACGCGCGGTTTTCCCCAACATTTCCTTCAATATTGTTGTACAAAAAAATGGATATGCATAGTTGCTTATCTAGTCTTTGTGATGCAGGAACATCTCATGACCTAGCTCGAGTTGAGATCATAAGCATGGAAGCTAGGAAGCATGGAGTGTTGATCACTCGGAGGAGAAGGAGAAGACGGATTAAACACATTTCTAGGAGAGGAATGAAAGCCAAGTGGGCAAAAATGGTAATGAACTCCATTTCTAGAAGAGATAAGAAGATCATTCCTAGAAGTTATGTGAAGACCATTTCCGGAGATACATTGAAGATCATTGATTGGAGATGGGAGATGACATGGAGATCATATGCATGGGAGATAGCCATTGAAGTCAAGAATGCGTATAAAGCAAGAAGAAGAAGCCGGCCGAGATATGCAAGGAGAAGGCTGAGACTTACATGGGAGAGAAACAACCATACACATGCATGCATGATCACGTATGCATAGGCAAGAAGAAGAGATCGAATGGATTGCACGAAGGTTGCGTGCTTCAAAGAAGAGTTGGACGTTTTAATGGTTCTAATTGAGCCTATTTTATTGGTTAAATTTGACCTTAATTAGATCCATTATTTTCAGCCCATATTTAGACTCTTTTAATATTGGGCTTGTTTTTAATTGTTTGTTTTGACCTTTTTAAGTTTGCTAGTTCAGCCCCAGATATGATCATATCTTTTAGATTTAATCTTATCTTTTATTTTGTTGGGCTTCTAGATTAGATTTTTAGCCATTATTTTAATCTTATCTTTATAAGATTTAATCTTATCTTTATAAGATTTGATCATATCTTTTTAAGATTTGAATTATCTTTAGGAAACCCTAGAAGACGTTTCCCACGCCTATATAAGGCATTGTTGGACGTCTCTTTTACTCATCTCAAAATTAAATAAAAACATAGATACTTTTCAAGTATTTTCTCTCTCGTGGAATGGAGAACGAATTGATGGATTCTTATTCAACTGAGCGAGTGTATTCTCGTTCGCCAAACAGCTTGGACTATTTTGAGTTTTGTCACTTGGATTGACAAGTTGGTGCTCTCAATCAACTTCAGGCGACTTCTCGTGCTTTGGGAACTATCGCTTCCCTCTGTGTGAGATTATAGCGGAAGGGTTTCTTCAATCATTTTGTATTGTGTGTTAAGGACTTAGTTTTCCTGGCATGCTCCCAGTTTCTTCAAGCAATCTGACCAGATCTATCCAGCTACCAATCCATCCATATCATCGGATCAATCACCCGTTTTCTATCCATATCCACGTTTTCGCCCCACATCTTTTTCTATCGAGTCGTGGTGTTGATAGATCAGGGAAACCTCCACGTAGATGTGTTGTTTTCCGTCATAAGGATGTTATGTATTCTTTTTACAAAAAAACCATGGGTGAGAAAGAGGTTGGTGAAAAAGATTCCCCCGTCAAGGTGGATGAGACCCCGGATAAGGACAAGGATGTAAAAGTGACGGGGAAAAAGATCTTGGACAAAGGTAAGGGTAAAGTTGACGTTGCTCCTATTCTAACTAAAGGTGTGGGTTGTGGTGTTGGCAATGTGCCGGTTGGTTTTACTCTCCCCCGTAACCTTGGAGTAGGCACTTCCGGTTCCAAAGTTAATGGGCGTAACCCCTCGGGTATTGCGTGCCGCCGGAAGCGTAATGCTCGCCGAAATGCCCTATGCAAGCAATGAAGAGTGAAAGCCATGATGACTAGACTCGCCTTGGCGAACCCTCCCCCCCCCCCCCCCCCCCTCCACATGGACACGGGTGTTTGTGCTCAACCTACTTAACAATAAAAACATAAACCGGAAAGTTATCTTTTTTTGTCTAAGTTGATACTCCTTCCATAACATGAATAGGCCCCCGAGAAACTAACTACTGGTATGAAAAGTGTTTTATCGAAACCTGCGCTTTTCCATAACGACTCGTCAGGTTCGGAACTTGTCATTCTTTCCACCAGGATCAGGACTTATATACATTCGTTTTTACATATAATGTTTAAGTTAGTACAAAAAAGAATTTTTCTTACGCATACCCCGGCAATTCCAAAACGCTATTTTCATTTATATTTATTTTGTGATTTGGTCGGTAGTATTCCTACTATTACTACCCTGTTTTGGTTATATATGTTCATTATAGATGGACTTGTGCTTTTGTTAAGTTGCTCCCAATTGTTCATGTTTTGGCAATCATATTGCCATATAAATAGTTTACGTCATAACAAAGATTGACTGAATATTTGAGATCATCCTTCCAAGCACAATACCAATCATTAATGAAAAGGGGAGTAATTGATCTAAAACACGATTGATAACTGTGATGCAGGAGCATCTCAAGACCTAGCTCGAGTTGACATCATCATGGAAGCTAGAAGGCATGGAGTGTTGATCACGCTAAGGAGAAGAAGAGGGAGACTTAAACACATCTCTAGGAGAGAAATGAAAGTCAAGCCTAGAAATGAAATGAAGTCCATTTCTAGAAGAGATAAGAAGATCATTCCTAGAAGTGATGTGAAGACCATTTCCGGAGATACATTGAAGACCATTGATTGGAGATGGAAGATGACTTGAAGATCATATGCATGGAGATCATATGCAAGGAGCTGCATGGAGGATAAGGAGTTTGACGTTTTAAGTCATCTAGTTGGGCCTATCTTATTGTTAAATCGGGCCTTAATTAGATCCTTTATTTTCAGCCCATATTTTAGACTCCTTTTATTATTATGGCTGGATTATATTTTATTTAATTTAGGAACATATTTTATTATCTATTTTTGGGCTTTTAGGATAAAATAATTTCAGCCCCATAAATATGATATTTCCTTTTCTATTTTTGGGTTTAGGATAAACTGTTTTAAACCCAAGAATATTATCTTTCTTTTTAGCTAGTTTGGGCTCGAGCATGGATCAAGCCCATAGCCCGTAGTTAGCTTAAGAATGACGCACCACCTCACCTATATAAGGCACACGCTGGACGTCTAGACTCCTCAAATTATGACTAAACACATTTGATACTTTAGGGTATTTCTTTCTCTCGTGGAATCGAGAACCGAATATGTAACACCCCAAATCCGCGGGACTCGGCATGCTACGGGCGAGACCTCACAATGGGTCCCGACCCTTAGCTTCACAACAACTTCACCGGACTTTTTCAACAAGCACAAATAAAGGCGAAAACTCAAAACGTTTTTAATGCATGCGAAACGAAATGTAACGAATACAAAGTGGAAACTCAGCCGAGTCCTCAAAACAACACAACCCCGGTACGAAAGTCTAAAACGTACAACAACATCCACAAACTAACGATATGAAACATAACCCAAAAACGCCCCCATCCTATAATGTACGGAGACCCAGGCTGTCCACTCCTCCGCCTCACACGGCGGCATCCCTAACATGCAAGTCATCTACACAAACGGTTTAAAACCGTTAGCTAATATTCTAAGCATTAGAAAAGGGGTGAAGGAACAAACACACGGATATCACGTACATCACATACAAACTCCAAAACACACAAGTCCGGTTTATTATCTTTTTATCATTAAGTCGTATCCCGTTCTAATTCAAATTAGGTTTGTGACACGAGAACCACTGTGGTCTCGCCTCGGTCCCTACTTACCGGCAAGAATGGTACGGATGCATCTGCCATCGAACCCGCCGGGCTAGTCGCCGAGATCCTCCTAAACTTCACGCAGAGCTAGGCAGAATGTCACCGCCCGTTATCATACACTTGGGCCAAATTATATAAGGTCAGTGGTCCTGATTACCGGTTTAATTGTTATAACAAGAACATAAACAAACACCACCAAAAACACATCAAATACGAGCTAAGTAAGTCCGAAGACTTACCTCGTCACCACACTCAAATCACCCCACTCTTGCTTCCTTAAGGAGGAAGCCCACAACCTGCTCACAAGAGATATGCATCAAAACTCGCTCAACTCAAGAAGTCTAAGACTTCTACACAAATGATCTATGCAAGATCATTTGACTCTCATTCTAGGACCGCATCCTAGAATCTATCATACTCACATCTCACTCAACGCATGAGGAGATCTCTCAACAACCTACCAACTCTCATATGATCATACTCAAAACCCAAGAACGAGTAAAAGCCTACTAGGTCTATCATGCTCATCACACTCGTGACCATCAACTACATCGAGCCTTAAGGGCTCCTAGGTTCACAACCACTAAGTGGCATTCTCAAGCTACTCTAGGCCATCCTAAGAATGCTACTAACATGATACAACTACAAAGATAAGGAAGGAATGAAGAGGAAGGGAGAGGAGGAACCTACTGTCAAAGAAACGCAGCCGCGGAGTCAAGCTGGCGCCCCGGCGGAGCAGATGCCGCCCCTGCGGAAGTTTGGCGCCGCCCCAGCAGCCTTCTGGCGGAGCAGGCACCGCCCCTGCGGTGGCAGGAGCCGCACCTGCGGCGGTCTGGGCCGCCCCGCGGCTGTGGTCAGCCGCACCTGCGGCGGTCCGGCGTCCTGGAGCCCGGAGCCGCCCCTGCGGCTGTGCTGGCCGCACCTGCGGCCGTGCTGGCCGCACCCGTGGCCTTGTTGAGCCGCCCCTGCGGTTGGCCGCTCCCGCGGTCGTGCTGAGCCGCCCCGCGGGTTCTGTGCAGAACGTCGTCTTCGATCGTGGATCCTTGGCTCCAAAGTCCTTCTTCTCTTGCTGGATCTTCTCTAAGCACATCCGGCAATATTCTATTCTTTAATATAGCATTAACATGACAATAACATTAGAAAGCGAGATTTTAACGACGAGTCGGCTCGGGATTTTCTTAGGAATAAATCCATGCATTCGGCATCTCGGGACTACGGGATAAACTACAAGGCGCTCTAAGTCCGGAATAAATTCCGGGCGTTACAACTAACCCCCCTAAAAACAAGTTTCGTCCCGAAACTTGCTAAACCCAACACTCTCGGACCAACACGCCTCGTAACAATGTTGAACTCATAAAACGTATACTACCGGCTCTAATCCAAGTCTACGTATTGCATCACATCAAGACCTCGCAAGGTACTCATAACTCAAACAAAATCACATAACATATAAAGCAAACAAGGAAGATTTCGGGACTAACCCGACGGTCCTATCGATGTCGCTAAGTCTGCATAAAACTCGGATAGTTCCTCCGGATACTATCCTCCGTCTCCCATGTAGCCTCATCGGCTCCTCGTCTCGACCACTGTATCCTCAACATCGGTATCTCCTTCGATCGAAGGCGCCTCGTACTCCGCTCTAAGACCGCTATCGGGTGCTCTGCAAAAGTATGGTCCGGCTCGACCACTAGGTCCTCGTGTCTGATGATGTGTCTCGGGTCGTGTATGTACTCTCTCAGCTGAGAGACATGAAACACCGGATATATACCCTCCAACCGCGGTGGTAGTGCTAACCGGTACGCCACCTCACCGACTCTCTCCAAGATCTCGAATGGTCCGACATATCGGGGGCTTAACTTCCCCTTAATGCCGAATCGTCTGACGCCCCGCGTCGGTGATACCCTCAACCACACCTGAGCTCCTACCCTGAACTCGAGAGGTCTACGCCTCCTATCCGCATACGACCTCTGGCGGCTCTGCGCGGCCAACATCCTCTCTTGGATCAAAGCAACCCTAGCCACGTCGTCCTGTACCTGATCTGGAGCTACAACTCTAGAACTTCCCGGCTCGTCCCAACATAAGGGAGTAGGGCATCTCCGTCCATACAATGCCTCATAAGGTGTCATCCCAATCGACGCGTGCCAGCTGTTATTATACAAAAACTCGACCAACGGGAGGTGATCTGGCCATACCTGACCCCAGTGTAGTACACATGCTCGTAGCATATCCTCTAGTGTCTTAATAGTCCGCTCGGACTGGCCGTCGGTCTGAGGATGGTATTCAGTGGTGAAATGGAGACTTGAACCTAGGGCGGCGTGTACCTGCTGCCAGAACCTCGAGGTAAAACGGCCGTCCCTGTCCGAGATGATGGTCCTCGGTACTCCATGTAATCTCGCAATCTGACGGGTAAACTCCTCGGCTAAACGACTCACCGGCCACGTTTTCCGTATAGGAATGAAACGTGCGGTCTTCGTCAACCGGTCTACTACCACCCATATCGCGTCAAAGCTCCTACTCGGTCTCAGACCGGTAACGAAATCCATGGATATGTCCTCCCACTTCCACTGCGGCACGGGCAGTGGGTGAAGCTCTTCTCCGGGTCTCTGGTGGTCGATCTTGACCTGCTGGCAGGTCGCGCATCGGGCCACATATCTAGCTACATCGGGCTTGAGCCCGCCCCACAAATAAGATCTCCTAATGTCCTGGTACATCTTACTCGCGCCTAGGTGCACCGAGTAAGGTGTGGAATATGCCTTTTGCAAAATCCGCTCTCTCAACTCCTGATCCGACGGTACACAAATATGTCCCTGACGTCTCAATAGCCCGTCTGCTCCCGTGATAAACTACGGTGCCTCTCCTCGGGACATCCTGTCCCGGATCCTCATCAAAATGGGACATCTCTCCTGCTTCTCCAAGATCTCTCCGGACAGGTCAGGTAATACCTCTAACTCGGACAAACGACCGTCCGTACCCGGGAACCGGATATCCAACTCCAAACCTATCAAATCCCTCTGCAACTGAGACTGAACCGTAAGCCGAGCTATCGCCTCCTCTCGAGGTTTCCTCCTGCTCAAAGCATCGGCGACTACGTTCACCTTCCCCGGACGGTACAAAATCTCCAAGTCAAAGTCCTTAATCAGCTCCAACCATCTCCTCTGGCGGTTATTCAACTCCCGCTGAGTGAATATATACTTCAGACTCTTATGGTCTTTGAAGATCTGGCATGTACCCCCGTACAAGTAGTGTCGCCAGATCTTCAGGGCATGAATCACTGCCGCTAGCTCAAGATCGTGGGTAGGGTAATTCTCCTCGTACGGCTTCAACTGCCGAGAAGCGTACGCAATAACCCTACCTCTCTGCATCAAAACGCACCCCAAGCCTAGCTTGGAGGCGTCACTATATACCACAAAATCCTCTACACCCTCAGGCTGAGCTAACACAGGAGCGGAGGTCAACCTCCTCTTCAGCTCCTCGAAGCTGCGCTAGCAAGGCTTGGACCAGACGAACCTGGTAGACTTCCTCAGCAAGGAAGTGAGCGGTCGTGCAATCACGGAGAAACCCTCGACAAAACGGCGGTAGTATCCCGCTAAACCCAAGAAACTGCGCACCTCCTTGACCGTCCTAGGAGGCGGCCATGAGGAAACAGACTCTATCTTCGCCGGGTCGACCATGACACCCTCGGCGGAAACTATATGTCCCAAAAATGCCACCTCGGACATCCAAAACTCACACTTAGAGAGCTTAGCGTAAAGCTCTCTATCCTGGAGGACTCGTAGCACCGTCCTCAGGTGTCCCTCATGCTCCTCCCTACTCCGGGAGTAGACTAAGATGTCGTCTATAAACACCACCACGAACTGGTCCAAGAAGTCGATGAAGAGGCCGTTCATCAACTCCATGAAGACGGCGGGTGCATTCGTGAGCCCAAATGGCATCATGACAAACTCATAATGGCCGTATCTCGTCCTGAATGCCGTCTTCGGCACGTCCTCGTCTCTCACCCTAAGCTGGTGATATCCCGACCTCAAATAATTACGTGAAAACACGGAGGCTCCCTGCAACTGGTCCAACAAATCATCAATGCGCGGTAACGGGTACTTGTTCTTGATGGTGACTTTGTTCAACTCCCGGTAATCAATGCATAGCCTCAAAGATCCGTCCTTCCTAACGAAGAGGACCGGTGCACCCCAAGGGGAAACGCTCGGGCGTATGAAACCCCTATCGGCTAACTCCTCGAGCAGCTTCTTCAGCTCCAGCATCTCGATCGGCACCATGCGGTATGGAGCCTTGGAGATCGGCCTCGTGCCGGGCTCCAACTCAATAGCAAAATCAACGCTCCTCTGCGGCGGTAACCCGGGTGGCTCCCCGAAAACGTCCTCAAACTCGCATGCCACAGGGATCTCCTCCAACGATGATCCCGACTCCTCCTTCATGACATAACACCGGAAGGCCTCGCATCCCTGCCCGATAAGTCTAGCAGCTCGGACCGCACTAATAACTGTACCGGCCTTCCCGAGGTCCCAACCTCGGAAAATCAACTCGTGCCTCGTCTCCGTGGAAATCGTCACGGACCTCTGGCTGATGTCTAAAACGGCTCGATGGCGGTCCATCCAATCCATCCCTAGGATGACTTCTTCATGCACTAAGTGCATGACAAAGAAGTCGGCCAACCAATCTTGGTTTCCCAAACGAATGGGACAACCGCGTACCTCTCGGGTACCACTAACCCTACCTCCATCAGGTAACCCTATAATAAAGGGTCTCCCCTCTACCGTAGCTAAGGACAACCTAGCTACACAATCATCGGATATAAAAGAGTGCGTAGCACCCATATCAAATAAAACTCGGACCGAAAAGCCGTGAATCTGAATGGTACATGGGGCTGCCAGCGCCGGAGGATCAACGACACTCCTCAGCTCAAATACCCTGGCCTGTGTGCCTCTAGTCTCCTGGGTACCTCCACCACGCCCTCTACCTCGGCCCTGTCCCTGAGCTGATCCCTGAATACGAGTCTGACCCTGACCTTGGCCCCTCTACTGAGAGCCCTATGACTGATACTGTGGCGGCCTCTGATTGCCCCCTGCTGCGCCAGCAGGCGAAGAACCCTGTTGTGACTAGGACTTGCCCTAACGGCAAAAAGCGGCTCGGTGACCCACCTGGCCACAAGTGAAACAAGCCACAGGCGGCTTCTTACATGAAGTCCTGATGTGTCCAAACTCTCCACAACCGTAGCAATGACGCCCCCCATCTGATGCATGTCTCGACGTCTGAGGACCAAAACGTCCCGGAGTCTGGCTACGTCCCTGACCTGCTACTCCGGCCCCTGAACCAGCTGGTATTGTCCTCTGTCTCTTGTCCGGTCCCCCGAATTGTGCTGCCCTCCTAGACCCAGGGCGGTCTCTCTCATAGGCCGAAGCCCGGTCCTGGTACTCCACTAGTGAGTCACAATGAAATCCCGCAAGGTAAGCACGGGTGGACTCCCTCAGTCTCTTGGAAAAGAGATAGACATGCTGGTCCGCTGGAGGTGCGGCGGGTCCCAACAAGGTTATATATATATATATAGTTATATATATATATATATATATATATATATATATATATATATATATAACTATATAATAATATAAGTACATACTTCTAATCCAGAGATCTATGTCGCTGAGGTTTGCGGAAGGAGTGGTGGTCCCGTACATTCTAACCCAAACCCGACTCACGCACATGATTTTGAAAACGAAAAGTCAGAAACCGTGTAGGTTCTGTTTATTCCTCATTCGGCCTTTTAAAAAGATTGCGAGTGCCATTGTTATCAACCTAGGGCTTTGATACCACTTTTGTAACACCCCAAATCCTCGGGATGCTACAGGCGAGACCTCACAATGGGTCCCGACCCTTAGCTTGACAACAACTTCACCGGACCTTTCCAACAAGGCACAAATAAAGGCGAAAACTCAAAACGTTTTTAATGCATGCGAAACGAAATGTAACGAATACAAAGTGGAAACTCAGTCGAGTCCTCAAAACAACACAACCCCGGTACGAAAGTCTAAAACGTACAACAACATCCACAAACTAACGATATGAAACATAACCCAAAAACGCCCCCGTCCTATAATGTACGGAGACCCCGGCTGTCCACTCCTCCGCCTCACTCGGCGGCATCCTTAACATGCAAGTCATCTACACAAACGGTTTAAAACCGTTAGCTAATATTCTAAGCATTAGAAAAGGGTTGAAGGCACAAACACACGGATATCACATACATCACATACAAACTCCAAAATACACAAGTCCGGTTTATTATCTTTTTATCATTAAGTCGTATCCCGTTCTAATTCAACTTAGGTTTGTGACACGAGAACCACTGTGGTCTCGTCTTGGTCCCTACTTACCGGCAAGAATGGTACGGATGCATCTGACCATCGAACCCGCCGGGCTAGTCGCCGAGATCCTCCTAAACTTCACGCAGAGCTAGGCAGAATGTCACCGCCCGTTATCATACACTTGGGCCAAATTATATAAGGTCGGTGGTCCTAATTACCGGTTTAATTGTTATAACAAGAACATAAACACACACCACCAAACACACATCAATGTTAATACATAAAATACGAGCTAAGTAAGTCCGGAGACTTACCTCATCACCACACTCAAATCACCCCACTCTTGCTTCCTTAAGGAGGAAGCCCACAACCTGCTCACAAGAGATATGCATCAAAACTCGCTCAACTCAAGAAGTCTAAGACTTCTACACAAATGATCTATGCAAGATCATTTGACTCTCATTCTAGGACCGCATCCTAGAATCTATCATACTCACATCTCACTCAACGCATGAGGAGATCTCTCAACAGCCTACTAACTCTTATATGATCATACTCAAAACCCAAGAACGAGTAAAAGCCTACTAGGTCTATCATGCTCATCACACTCGTGACCATCAACTACATCGAGCCTTAAGGGCTCATAGGTTCACAACCACTAAGTGGCATTCTCAAGCTACTCTAGGTCATCCTAAGCATGCTACTAACATGATACAACTACAAAGATAAGGAAGGAACGAAGAGGAAGGGAGAGGAGGAACCTATTGTCGAAGAAACGCAGCCGCGGAGTCAAGCTGGTGCCCCGGTGGAGCAGACGCCGCCCCTTTGGAAGGCTGGCGCCGCCCCAGCGGCCTTCTGGCGGAGTAGGCACCGCCCCTGCGGTGGCAGGAGCCACACCTGCGGCGGTCTGGGCCGCCCCCGCGGCTGTGGTAAGCTGCACCTGCGGCGGTCCGGCGTCCTGGAGCCCAGAGCCGCCCCTGCGGCTGTGCTGGCCGCACCTGCGGCCGTGGTGGCCGCACCCGCGGCCTTGCTGAGCCGCCCCTGCGGCTGGCCGCTCCCGCGGTCGTGCTGAGCCACCCCGCGGGTTCTGTGCAGAACGTCGTCTTTGATCATGGATTCTTGGCTCCAAAGTCCTTCTTCTCTTGCTGGATCTTCTCCAAACACCCACCACTGGTCTTAGACACCTCTCCTCGACCTAATCGAGCTAAGAACCTATGCATGCAAAGAGTTGAGTAAAACTCCTCAAGATCTTCATCCATAGCCATGGATGAAGAAGGGAAGAAGAAGAAGGGAAGAAGAAGAAGGGGAAAACAGCAAAGAAGAGAGGGGAGGGAGAGGAATGAGCTTACCAAACCAAATCTGGAACCTCTCCACTGCAGTCCACAGTCCAAGCTTCAAGCAAAAATGGAGAAGAGAAGAGAAGAAGAGAAGGGAAGTGAGGAAGAGTGAATGAAAGAAAGTGACAATGAGACCAAGGGAGGAGAGAGAGGGAGACAAAGGCTGAAAAGGAGGTGTGGGGATCAAGGGGTCAGCTGACCTCTTGTCCCTTGCCACGGACGGAGGGGTCGGAAATGACCCCTTGTCATTTTTAACCCGGAACGAAGGGTCGGAACGCGAAAAAAAGGGAAAAACGACGAGTCGGCTCGGGATTTTCTTAGGAATAAATCCCGGCACTCGACATCTCGGGACTACGGGATAAACTACAAGGCGCTCTAAGTCCGGAATAAATTCCGGGCGTTAGAGAATAGGTGGAATCCTATTCAAACCTGGACGGGTAAGAAGCACGTCCAAACCCTAGTTTGGTAGAGAGAGGAGCCTTCCATCCCGGTGAGATGATTGGATAGATCTTTCTTCGATCTCCAAACGACTTCTTGTGCTTTTAGGAACAATCGCGTTCTTTCCCTTCAGCATAAGATTATAGCGGAAGAGTCACTTCAATCATTCTGAGTTGTGTGTTAGGGCCTTAGTTTCCCTAGTGTGCTCTCGGTTGCTTCAAGGAGATTCAACCAGACTATCCAGCGACGATCCAGCCACCCTCATCGGATCATTCGGCCGCTTATCTCACGTGTTCTACTCCATCTCACGTCTTTTCCATCTTCTCTTCTATCTTACGCTTTGGTGTTGAAAGATCTGGCAACCTCACGGCTAACCCCGTATCATAACGTTTATTACAATAGATTTTTCTATAGTGGGTAACCAAATAACACTTCTCAACAATAAGTTCATGTTTGGAATTTTGTTGCTCAAATTCATACATAAGTCTTGGCTTACATCGACTTTCTGGCTTGGTCTCTTTAGCCTTGAAAGTTCGTTTAGTATTTGTTCTTAAGCTTTGCTTTGAGCTTGACTGTTAGTCTTGTCAATACTTGGTTGATTGTTCTTTTGGTAGTAGCCCTTTGTTCCCTAATTTTCTTTATTATATCTTCATTAGTTCAGAACCACCACCTAGAATGTTGTTGTTGAAGTGGTTTTGTGTGTACCTGTGAAGAGAGTGTACACCAAAATAGAAACAACAATAAGAAAAACATCACATAGGCCATCTCAGGAGGCAATTTGTTCTGTCTAAAAGATTTCATACCCCCAGTTTTTTGTTCGTTCTTATATTTAGAGGCTTCTTTCCTTCGTCGACATTGAAGAGGCTTCTTTCCTTCGTCTAAACAAGCCAAGGGTTATAAAAATTGGTGTAGAAGAGAATTGAGGGTTCATAACATTAAATAAAAAATTCCTAAGCTAACTATGAGTGACTTTTAGATCACTGAGTGTAGGAATAGGATTCAAAGAAAGATATGACGGTAAAAATAGATAGAAGACATGGAGCATGCTTCTACTAAGCTCGGGACATACATAGTCTATAACATCTAGCAAGTCAACAAGAGCAGTTGAATCATAAGCATTACCAAGATGAAAGATGGATCGAAAGCACCTGAATTGAGCTTCTAGGCATGTACTTTGTTTTGTTTTTTGTGCTATCGGTTCCTAGTTTGGGAGAGTTGTTAATAGTAGGGGTGGGCATGGGACGGGATTGAGGTCATCCCAGTCCCGTCCCGGCTATTTTAAATGGGACGGGATCGGGACGGGCCTTGGGTATTTTAGATTGAATCCCACCGGGTCCTATCCCGGTTGGGACCGGGACGGGACGGGATGGGCCTAATCCCGTTTACACATTAGTTTATTAAAAGTTTTTAAAATTTATGCTTTATCCACAAAATATTCGTATATATCTTACTTAAAACGCAAAAACATTAAAGTTTTCAAATATTTCATGATAACATATTAGAGTTAAACTAAAGTTTCCAAATATATATAATAAAACACATCTAAATGAAGTTGGTACATTTATCAATTTTAACGGTTTGACCGACATTGTTTATTTTTTAAAATATAAGAACGTAACTATCTAATAACTATATAAGTATTTTGCTAATGCTTAGTGATTCTACTTATATTTATAATTTAAAATTAAAAATTTTATTATATACGAGACGGGTCTAGCGAGGTGGAGAAGTTAAGACCCATATCCCGTACCGCATAGTTTTTGGCGGGACGGGTCCGGGACGGGATTTATATTTTTGAATGAAATCCCGCCGGAATCGAGACGGGATCGGAATGGGCCCGGGACAGGACCGGGATTGACGGGATTTGTGTACACCCCTAGTTAATAGACATCTTCCTATATTGAAAGAGGTAAAGGAATGAAGCTCTTCATTCCTGTAGATATTTATTTTTCTAGGTTTCTAACGGGGCTTGTTCGGTTTGTATCGGGGAAGAGATATTGGTCTTCGGATAGGCGGCAAAGCCTATTTTCCAGATTGAAACATACTTGGGGGTAAAGGTTAAGAAGGCAACCCCTTTTGTCTCGTCATTGTTCGTTGACCCACAGTCCAGATGGAGTCGATTTTGACTTTCGAAACGTGATGAGACACCCTTCTTCAGTGTGAATCGTACGTGTCCGGAGGGTCTCCATTTTTCAGAGGAAGAAGCAACTTCAAATAAACCAGCAAGAGAACTGGAGATCTCCACCAAGTCGCCGAAAGAAACCCCCTTCTTCCCGCCGCCGAAGAGCAGAAGCTTCGAGACTTTTTCTTTTGTTTGTGTGTTTGATGGTGTTTAGACGTTTCGAGTCGTAGCGGAGGCACCACGACCAGGATCTTTCGAAATTGGTCCCTCCATGTCTGGGATTTTGAGGTATATGGGTTATAGGGAGATGGTTAGCACAAAGACAAAGGAGAACGCAGAGGATTCCGGCGAGGCTCCTAGTTCGGGAGAGGAAAGGTCTCGATTTTTAGGGTTTTTTTGGGGTTGCGGTTACGGATCCGAAGGATTGGTTAACGCGTGAAGCGTGTTCTTCAGAAAGGAAATAAGGTTTGCGGGGTTCTCTATTTTTTTTATCTAATTGATTATGCATGAATTCCACTTACCTAAAATATATAAATTTTGGTTTTTCTTTTACATTATGGAGTTTTGAGTTTTGAATTAGTCGTCGTGTTCTGGATTTTAAAAGATGCTTAACCCGAACACCCAATTTCTCGGGGTAGTTGAACTGAAAATCAAAATTGCGTTATATTCATCCCTCCTACACAAATAGAATGAATCCTTCAAAGATGCACTTCAGATATATTAAAAAACTCGAAGAGGGTACACAGTATAATAGTTGAGATTTTAACTCTTTAGGTCCAGTAGATATACAAGTCTTTGAAGTTTTTCCAAGGTGGACCACAATTTGAGGGAGATGATAATTACAGTTGTCTACTTGGACCAGGTAGCTGATGAAATAGTTGAAGAGTAAATAAATAACTCAGTATTTCATTGGTCCAGCAGTAGAATTAGGTTTACATCTTCATCAAAAAAGATAAGTACTTCTCTCCCATTTACACATCTCCTACTGTAATCTTCAATGGCATTAGATTCGCAAGAAATATTTCTAAACTTCATCTTTTACATAGGTTTCATAACTCTAATCAAAAGAATCCTCAATCTCCTACAATGGATATACTCAACCTTTCTAAGATCTCCCAAGAATCTAATCTCCTACGGCTCATGGGCAATGGTGACCGGCTGCACCGACGGAATCGGAAAAGCCATGGCGTTTAACCTAGCCAAGAAACGTCTCAACTTAGTCTTGGTCGGAAGAAACGCATCGAAACTAGAAGATATAAAAGCCGAGATAGAAGAGAAATATGATATCAAAACGACGAGTATTGTCGTTGATTTGGGAGAGATGAGCGGAGTGGAAATTGAGAGGAGGATTAAGGATGGGATTAAAGGTTTAGATGTTGGTGTTGTTTTTAATAATGCTGGTGTTGCTTATCCTTATGCTAAGTTCTTTCACGAGCTTCAGTTGAAGATGATGGAGAATGTGATTAAAGTTAATGTGGAAGGTGCTACGTGGGTTGCTCGAGCTGTTCTTCCTGCTATGATTAGTAAAGGGAAAGGTGCTATTGTTAATGTTGGATCTGCTTCTGCTCTTTGTCTTCCTTCTTATCCGCTTTACTCTGTCTATTCTGCTACTAAAGCGTAAGTTGCATTCATCAAACCATCTGTGCGTTCTTATGCATATATATAAACAATCTGTGTTCTTACAAAAAAATTTTAAGAACACACAGATTTATATATATATATATGGGAGTGGCCTTCTCACCGAAACCAAACAATACATATATGTATAAAATTTTAACGGATAATAATAATCCATACTCCCTACTTTAAGAGCTCCCTACATGATCCTATCCCTATATATATATATATTGTTTGGTTTCGGTGAGAAGGCTCTCCATATAGAGAGTAGAAATTTTGTTCATTTTTTAATAATAAAAGGTTTTTTTTATACTAAGAGTTCGTTTTTTTATACTACGAGTTCATTTTATTTTGATAGTTCATTTATTTTAGATTATAAACAAAAAAAATGGTTCACCTTTTATACTACAAGTTTATTTTATTTTAAATTACAAAAAAAAAATAAACTCGATAGTAAAAAAATAAAATTTTCTCCTCACCTCCTCCCACAAGGAACCTCTTCAACTAAAACAGCCCATATATATAATCTCAAATGATATGTGTGTTCATATATATTTGTGAATATGAATTTGTTATGGACAGGTATCTTGCTGTGTTCTCGAGAAGCCTAAGTTTTGAGTATGAGCAAATGGGAGTCGACATTCAGTGCCAGGTAGTTGGGCGGACATGTATAATTATATTTTCTTTGTTAGGTACGATAATGATGTTTGAATTGATTGTGTGAATGAATGATTAATGGCTGTAGGTACCACTTCTGGTGGCGACAAAGATGACGTCGATTAAGAAGGCCGCTGTGGATCCCATCCCCGACGAGTTACAGCAAAGCGAGCTTAAGATGGGTAGGAAATGGACACCACACTTGCACGCCATACTGGCCACATTATATGCAGTGGTGTCTCATACAAGCATTGCCTCATTCGCTGCTCAACGCCTTCGCCTTTCGCTACTTCATCTCCATGAGGGCCCGCGGCCTCCGTAAGGACGCCGCTTCGTCTAATCATCACAGAAACAACACAAGCTAAGAATATTGTTTCTTTGTCTGAAACAAAGGAGATAAAATTTCATAGCTTTGTATGTTATGCTCTCTTTCTTCTGAATTTTGTTTCATGGACAGAAACAACACAAGAGATAAAATTTCATAGCTTTGTATGTTATGCTCTCTTTCTTCTGAATTTTGTTTCGTGGATAGTAAGTTTTCGTTTAGTTGTAACTCCGAAAATGTAAATGGAATGGAAATGAATCTGATCCATATCTATACCTTGTTCATTTTTTTTTTGAAATCAGTCATTATAATTCCATGTTGTTTTCCTATAGAGTATCAAAACTAATCAAATTTCACTTCAAATCACAAAATATAATTCCAAAATGTTTCATGAATAAGGGTATATACTATATATATATATGGACTAAATTTGTTTTTATTTAGTTTCGGAAGTTAAAAGCAAACGAGCCCTAAATATAACTGAGAAACCATGCAGATTTTTGGGCTCCTGATTTTTGTCTAAATTTTGGGTAATCTAAGTTTTTATAGTTTCTTCATGTATTCAATGACAAAAATAGAAATGCCCTTCAAAGAGGGAAGTATATACATATATCTATACAAAGCAAAAATGTCCCCGGAATCAAACAAGCATAGAAACTAGACATTACCTGTATTTCAATGGGAAAAAAGAGGTAATAAACAAGTGAATGTTCATGCACCATTCGATTGACCTAATCTTGTCGAGCTCATCTACCACAAAACGATCAAAATCATTGAGAAAATCTATCAACAACTCAACCTTTAAGACAGCTCTGAAATTCTCTACCTTTACAAGTTTATCAGCATTTACCCGAAACTATCAACCAAAGTTGGTAGGAACCTTAAAAGATGTAAATTCATGATCCAAAGCATTAGCCTCTCCTGTATGAGAGTATCGCCTCAAACGGTTCAATTTCAATCTCAAAGACGGTACCTTTCTCGCCAAAGCCTGCCATATCATCTGGACGGCGTCATTGTCACTTGAGGGGTAACGAAACTCGAAATGTTTCTCAACTTCTTGTAGTCTCTTCCACATACGAGTCCATTCGTCTTTTTGGATTCCGCGGATGAGGTTTACGAGGTAATCCTTCTTGATAGCATCTGAGGCTCGAACGAAGATGCAGAACGAAGTGTAGTCGAGGACATCTTCAAAGGGAAGCTCGATTTCGTCGCTGATGATTACGGGGACACAGTGGCTGACAATAGCGTCAAACAGTCGGTTTGACGAGGGGGTGTCTCCTGCTATGTTGAGGCAGAATTTGGAGGAGCGCATTCCTTCTGTAGCGTTTTTTATGCCGTTTTTCTTAACGCTTCCAAATGAAAAGTGCACGTCCTTCTCGTCTTTTAGTAGATAGAAAAGCTCTTGCCTTATAGACCCTCCCTGAAAAGGATCACCCTCAAGTAAGAAAATGCAGCGAAAACATAGTTCAGATCACATTACAAACAATTGCAGCACATTTATAAGCTTTTTTTAAAAAAAAAAGCTTTCGGATGAATAAATTTCAGACTGGAGTCAAGGAACAACTTTTTACAGTTGTCAAAGCATTTTAACATGGAATGAAATATGTTTCCATGTTGTCTAGATTGAAGTAAATTTTGTGTACAGAGTGTAACTAGCACTGTAAGAAGTTAAGACATGAAATGTATGCATTTTTTTATGCTTACTAGCAATAATAAACAGAAGCTAACAGAATTATATTACTTGACTAGTTGATGGACACTTAAGGAAACAATGTGCCCTTTTGTTCATAATCTGTACAGAACTTCATTCAGGAAAAATAGGGATGTACAGAGTATCCCTAATATTATCCATTCACCTATCTCATACATCCATCTCTTAATATGGCTCAACACAAATGCATGAATATCTTCACCCCCAATTTTGCAGCAAACAAGAACAGGCTCCCCTTAACGTAGAATGTAGACTATGGCTTGTTTGGAAGCACTAGGAATCATTCTAGGTAACGGAAGAATTCCAAATCAATCAAAAGTTCTGTCTGTTTAGAGGTCTTTTAACATTTGAAAGTAACCCAATCATTTCCATTTATTTTCCTTACCCTTAACCAATTTCATTCCGTTTCCATTCCACCACTCCAACCAAGCGGGCCCTTAAATTCTTTCTATGACATCTCTTGAGAGACAATTTACTTCACTCCAAGAAGTAGAAAATCATTTTAGTTAATGCAACTCAGGTCCTCAAATGCAGGTACCTACCGCTGCATATAGGACTGGTGAATTGTACCAAAATCTGATTGTACATCTCTACGGATTACAAACAAGCTTCATTGATTGCCTAAATGTGAAATTAGAGCAATAAACAATCATGGCAACTGATAAGTCAAAGACATTGCCCCCAGAGCACAGATGCAAACATATGCATTGTAGAAATCTAAAGCTTTCTCCATTAGTCTGATATACGTATTAGATATTGACATAACATCTTTAAAATCCACATCATGAACAGATAATGCATTGAGAAATGCCAACACAGTCCCAAGAGTCAAAAGCCACAATGTGAGAATCTGATTGACTGATTCTACAGCTACAAGGATCACTAACAAGATAAAAATAGAAAATCCTTTTTTTTTTTTTTTGTTAAAATGCAGTAAAAGGAAAATGCTAAATTAGACTCATCACATAGGCAGATCTGCACCAAAGACAAACAAGGAACATAAAGATAAACCATATAAGAAAACAATAGAAATAAGTGAACTTACATCCTTCCTATAAATGGCCCCCTGGAAGTAGAGTAAGGTTGGACGGCTATCAAACGTCGAAGCATCATTATCATACGATTTGATCACATGCCTGTAAGGAGCAATCACATCTTTCTCTACGTTTGCTATGTTTGGTGGATACCTTCCAAAGTCCGAAAGAATGTACATTGCAGGCCATAGCTCATTCCTTGCATCTGAGAGACTATTTGGATGGTGAGCCATAATAACATGATCAATCCCACCTGATTTTTTCCATTCATCTTGAGCTTCCAAATACTTCACTAGCTTAGCCTGCAATTCCTTATCATTACTTTCGTTTGGCGTCTTCACTTTCGAAAACCGGTTATAACACAAAGACGAAAAGAAGGGCACAAACACAATATCAGCTTCACTCGAGTTATGCACTCTTTTAGCCACACGAGTACCCCAATCTCCCGAAAAGTCTGAAAAAAGGAGATCAAGAGTAAGCCAATACTCTATGCTATGTTGCAAATTCAACCCACCAGGGTAAGGAGGGATTTTTGTTCGAGTATCCGGCCAAACACTGGATTTCTCCCCCGGCTTCCAACCAAGAAGTCCGAAATGAAACTCGGGTGGAAAATCATACATGAAAACTTTAAGAAGCTGCTTCTTGGTACCACAATTTGAATTTAAGGGTTTGTTTTTGTATTGGTTTAGGTTCTCAAAACCTATACTGTTGACCTTGGAGAAGATTCTTCCATTTGACAAGAAGCTTTTGGATCGAAGCACAAAGAGTGAAGACATAATGAAGACGACGAATATTAATGAGAAAAGACAAAACGTCAAATTTCGACATACAATCCCGGAGTGGGAAGAATTCCTTTCCGCCATTGAAGAACTTCAATAGAAAAGGAATAACTGAAAGGGTTTCTACAACAAGGAAGCCATTGCTAATCTAGCCACAGAAGTCAAATGCGAATCTATTAGAATCAACGACGAACGAACTAACATCGCTAATATGAACAGAGATTTCAGAGAAATCCAGATGATTGTAGGCAATGCCGCAATGAATTCAACAATCAATGGTAATTTCAAAGGGGAAAAATCATGGAACCATCAACAATGTCAAATTCCCATCTCTAAACTCATAGGAAAAGACGAAATAAAGAGTACCCAGTTCACAAAAAGAATAAAAAGGGGGACACAGAAGGGTGATTTGTTTAATTGAAGAATGTATCTATCTACCTCACTATTTCTTGTTGGGTTTTCTGATCTTCTAGGTCTTGTTGAGAAGGTTAGAGATGAATTGGGGGAATGCTGTGTTGAAATAGACGAAATGATTATGATTTAGGAAGCGGGCAATCTTCTTCTATTGTTGTCTCATGCTGCGTTTTCTATTGTGATACTGAAATTTTGTTTTAGGGTAATTATTGAATGATGAGGAGCATTCCATCGTTATGTAAAGCTCGTGGTTTGGCAGTAGCCCGTGAAGGCGTGAACTAGAGCACCATTTGGTCAAATAAAAGTTGGTGAACGGTAAGTTACAATAAATTTATTTTTATTCTATTATTGTTAGTGTCCCGTTTGGTTGGAGTGGTGAAATGAAAACGAGATAAAATTGGTTAAGGAAAATGAAAGAAAATGAAAATGACTTTTGATTGATTCGGATCCATTCTGTTACCGGAAATGATTCCTAACGCTTCCAAACGAGCCCTTAGAGTCCGATTAGTTACACGATTTCGAAATTACTAACTCAAACCATATCAACGTGACACTACTATTAAGAATTTTTGTTACATTACTTCATTCCAAAGAAAGGGTAGCGCGTGTTGATATTGTGCGTCAGTTTTGAGCCCGACGCACAATCACAATGTGTGCGTGTCAGATTAACATTAGTAATTCTTTGACCATATAACTAACATTCTAACAATTCCTTTTTTTAATACGACGGTTAAACATAATAATGTATCAATTATACAAGCCAAAATAGTCAAACATTGGTCTGTTCAAACTCGGTTTGTTTATAAACGAATCAAGGGTAAGTTTAATCGAAATTTAAAATATGTTTATATTTAACTCGTTTAGAAAATGAACAACCTCGAACGGGACTTTTCTTAAGTCAAGTCCAAGTAGCCTGACTAGTGTTTTTATTCTCATGGTCTTTTAGTAATAACTTTTAAGTTATTATTATTTTATAACAAAATTAATTTATCACCTTGTAAGTTACCCCTTATAAGTTTAACTTCATACATTGAACCAAACCAAGCCTAAATTAATTTTAGGATAAAACTTCAATATGCATTCAACATTTATACTATGTGTGCTGTGTGCTCCTGTGAACATAATCTTAATTGACCCGTCATAATTTTTCGATATGGAAAAATATATTAAATTGTTACTATTCACTTTTATTATATATATAAATATCAAATGGTGATATTTATAATAAAGTAAAAACTTATTCTAGTTTATTTAGATCTATAAAATATTATTAAAGTTGAATTTATATATGCTTTTTGGTAAAAAAAAAAAGTTTTTTTTACATTTATGTTTATGCATTCTTAATAAATAATATATTATACACGTATTGAATTACTTTACAAGTATTAACATAGAGTATTTGTGACCGATTAAAAGTGCACCAAATAGTGTGATTTAGTTGAATAAAGGGTTGATTTTTAACTAATTAAGAAATTGAAAAATCAATAACCAATTTTTCATTTTTTTAATTTTTAACCGCTTAATTAAAAAAATATTTATTTATTAAATAAATTTCAGTTTTTTCTATTTTGTGGGGATTGTCATAGTTGTTGACAATTCAGGAAAAATGTGTATTATAAAATATGATCAAGAATTTATTTACACTGATTGATGATACATTTTACACTTTTTGATAGTGCGAAAATTTTCAAAAAAGAAAATGATCAAGAATTTATTTTAAATTAAGTTGTTACAAACTAAAATTAAAGGTTAGTTTTTCAGTTAGCTAATTTAATTTAGATTGATTGCCCACTAAAATTTTCCGTTAAATAAATCTCTATATATTAATTTATCTTCTTTTTTTATGATATACAATAGTTGGTAATTTAAAAGAATAGTGATAAGTTTTATAATAATATTCAACAAATAAAAAAATATTTTTCAATAACAGTTCCTTAACCTACTATATAAGGAATTTTTTAAAGCAGAAAAAGACCTTACATTAATTTAGTATTTAAAAAAATATTATTTGTGGATTCCCTTGTTAAAGCCATCCCCAAATGTTACCTGGCCCCGAGACCAAACTTACCTTCCCAAATCATATTAAACACAAGTAAATTAAGATTTCCTTTAAAAATTCAAGTACGATCAAGTCAAGACAATTTATTAATTGGATGTAACTTTTGCATGTATTAAAAATACAGTATGTGTTGAGTAAGATCCATGTTTCATGCCCAACGATCAGCATTTTAACGTGTTTGGTAGGGCAAGTATATTATTTTTTTTCCTTCGAAAAATTCAAATACGATAACATCACATATAAAACATCACAAATAGGGATAGAAGATGTCTATGATCTTTGATACTCGTGGAAAATTATTGTTACCATCATTTTCCGGATGAGGTTATAGGTTCTCGTGAAAGGGTCAAGTTAGTGTCTTTATAGTTTTTATATAAATTATAAGTATTTTTTATTTTATTATAACTGTACTTTATGAAATTGGGTTAATCTTTTTGATATTATGTTAAAAATATTATATATAAATGGAATTATTGATTCAACTCAATGTGAGTTTGTAAACAAGTAATCCAACAAAAAAAAACTCACGGAAAATTCAACAATGATCTGTAAATTGGAAACATTAAGTGGGGAATGGGATTCCTCGACAGGTACGGATACCCAGCGAAAAATGGTACAAATTTTAGTATCCGAGCGGATTCAAGGATGGGGTTAAGAGCATTATGTTGAACACGCATGAGTATGCTACACCCCGAACCGATCTAGTACTGGACCAAAAAGTTATTATTGGACCATTTCTTACCCAAATAGGATAATCGGGTTGGATCCACTTTTGAACCACTTAGACCAATCAGGTGGTCTTTATCTTAGATTGAGCCTTTGTTTTACTAAGATTTGGGACTTTTACCTTTACGGCAAAGATTTATTTTTTAAAAAAAATAAAAATTCGGTTCTTCGGATTAGGACTAGACTTAAATATCCGTTACGAAGCTAGATTTAGGCACATTGAGGAGAAAAGTATTAAAAAAAAAAATTTGAAAATACCAACCGAAAAACCATTTTTTTTTGGAACACCAGTTAAAATAGGCAAAAATTCAAGGATACCAGCAAAAAAAACCCTAATCAATAATGATAAGATCAACTGAAGCATACCTTTTGTTTAAATAAAGCAACTAAAGCTAGGCCAATATTTCCTTTACTTAATGGGAATTTGATCCGAAAACCAAACTACAAGTATAGAATCCGGCATCAATCCGAAGTTTAGCTGCTGCTGCTGCTTTCAAAGTTCAAACATCAGGTAGAGTAGTACATGACAAAAGTACAATGTATATCAGGTACAAAAATAGAAGAGTAGATTCTTGTGGTACCAATCCTAGCAAAAAAATTCCCTTTATTCGACCCCCATAAACAAGGGTTGCTCGACTTGAGGGGATTAAAACTGGAATTGCATAGCAGGGGAGTAGCTGAGATCCTCGAGATGAGCTCCCATGGCCTTGTTCATCGGTGGAGGGCCGCATCTCAAAATCTGCATAATCACATAATACTTTTGATGTGAGTTTGCTTACAAGATAAGCGATTGTACGTACTGCTGTATTATCGGTTCTCACTAGGGATGACAATTTCACCCGGAACGGATAAAAATCCGACAAAACTTAGACGGAACTCGGTTGGGTTAGGTAAATATTTCGTCTACCCAACCCGCTTTCGCCATACATCCAGAGTTATTTCTGTTTTTTTTTTTTTTTTATCAAACCAAGGTCATCCAACCACTATCATCTGACACATTGTCATCCCTAGTTCATACTTGTCAATTAGATCAGCTACTCATGTACTATGTGTCGAGTACCTTCAAGTTATGAGTCAAAGTAGCATGAGCTCTCGCTCCAAGATTTTTCGGATTCGATTATTCACTTATTTGACCTTTTGATAGGACTTACTTGAGTTTATAAGTGTCCTATGCATTTGCAAAAGGTCATATACTCATGAAAGTGATCTAATCATAAAACCGCAGTGTCTATGAAGTAAACATGATGATACGAAAACATACCTGAATATCATCTGCTGGTGCAGGCAAATGCTCTTTGATCATTTCCTTGCTTACGAATCCAACTCCACCTTTCCACCCTTCTGGGGGCTGGAAACAAGTATCAAACGCATTAGATACCACATTTCAGTTTCCAAAAGCAGATTTTTATTAAAAATACTCAACAGCTTGTATGTTACAGTTGAAGTGTAAAGAAAAAGGCACTGCTTCTGCTAGAATGTCTTATATGCAGGAAACAATAGTGGCCGATAAAAGCATTGTAGAGACACTGAGTGATAGCGAAGCCATAAGGGTTTTTGTTTGGTTTAAAATGACACCTTAGTACCTTACTATAACAGAAGGAAATAAACAAATAAAAGTATGAAAGGGAAACCAACCTGGTTAAGAACATAATAAATGGAAAAGCGGCCAGGGTACTCAGCAAGAAGCTTGTCCAACTCTTCCTGTATAAAATTCAACCAAACAGTCAAACCCCGAATGACTAGAGAGTGTTGAGAAATAACATTAGCAATTCTATTCTAAAACTACTAACACCATTGTTTTGTGAAATCAACTATTGTTTTCGGATGATAAAAGCCTGCAACAAGTTCAAACAGTTCTATATACAAAAACAATTTGTTTTCCTGCTCGATTACTTATTGAACTAGCTTAATTCTCGTGCCTTACACGGATTTGTAATAAAAATATATATTAAATAGTAATGTTATTAATAATATAAAAAATATGATATAGTATAAAATTTAGGTAAAACTTACATCTAATCTATAACCAAGTGTTTCGGTTCCTATTCAAACTGAATCCATTCATCAACTCAAATTTGTTCAATACAATACTGTCAATACTTTCGGCTTGAAAAAAAAAAAAAGTTCAACACTTCAACTCACACACACCTGAAGCAGTCCTGCTACTACTATTAGTAGCTATCACTTTTTTTTCACAAAATGCACCTTCCTAAAATGCAAATCTAAATTCATGAGCTGCCCCAAGTTTCTTTGCCCATTGTTCAAATGCAGAAGATGGCATTGCTACTGATTTCTAAACCAATCTTTTTGTAATATTATGGTATCATAGTATTTACACATTTCAGTAGATCAACCAGTATATTTTTGTATTAAAAAATACAACTAAAATAGCAATATTTTAGGAAACGAAAGAGATTTGTAGGTTCCTCACCATTTGTTGCAAGTGCATACTGTTTTACAGTCAGCAACAGAAACTTTCGAACAGTTAACCAGCCTTATTAGACTTTCATTATAATAAATCACTTCATTTACTTTGACCAACTCACTCAATGGAGAAAGAAATTCAAACATATCACGTTTAAAAACAACAAACAAAACAGCCAATGATTAATGTGCTTCTGAGGCTCACAGGTGTTCCAATTCATTGATCACAACAACGCATTTAAGAATTTTGGTGGTGACTTGCAAGTCTTTCATGTACTGATACTAAAAGAGAGTAATGCAATTCAGGTATCATTGATTGATTAACGATATGTCCTCGGCCTTACATCTTTCACTTTTGTAAGATGTACAAAATCATTTATTAATTCTTTAGAATCAACCCTTATGCAATTTACAGTCCTAGGTCTTGCTCATGTTGGAAAATTTGCATTGCATATTTTTTTGGTTTAGAGGAAGGAAGAAAAGGTCGGGGAAGTCTATAATCTTAAAAAAAAATTACAAAGAAAGCAAGGACAAAAGCATGCATATAAATAAGCATTTATAAATACATTATCAGTTGTGTGCACTTATGGATGTCATGCAAAGACGCACAAACGAAGACACGCGCATAAATATAAGCGTATTACAGGGAAGAGTGATAGAAGGGGAGATACCTTCAAAAGAATGTCTTCGTATGTCACATTAGCATAAATAAGATGCACCTTTGTGTTGTCTTTTGGGTTTTCCAGAATGGCCCTAGCCACCTGAATGCAATGTCACAAAATAAGAGCAGATCAACTTCCGTTAACCCAAACAAAAACATTAGCAAGAGTTAAACGTAACTGAATAAGGGGCAAAACAAAGAAATAAAGCAATAGCAGCAAGTATTTACTTGGAACATTGGAGTAATCCCAGAACCTCCAGCAAGCATCCCGAATGCCCTAACTTGGCCAGGCTGATACCTAAACCGACCCTGGAGAATCAAAGATAAACAAATAGTATTCATGATGCTTCTCGATACAGCTTAAATTAACATTGTTTGTTGAAGATTGATCTTCAAATTCTGATGATAAGAAAACTGAAAAATCAATGATGTCTGTTTGCAAGAACAGTAAAAAGAATAAACAATGGATCAAATTCAATACAATAGCATAAGTTTAGCAACATTGCTGAAGCGACAAGAACTAATGAAAGCAAATGAAAGACGGTCTTTATTTACATCCAAGTGTTAATTTGAGCTATTCATCCACTTCCTCCTAAGCTTTTCCACTTGAGATTCCACACAATTAAAGGGCTGGATTAGCCAATAAAAAATTATTAAAGGACCCTCAATTGCATGAAAAGTTTTGCACTTGGTCAACAACACCGTCCTTTCCCTTCTTATTAGCACAATAGCAGAAAAAACTCCTTTCTTTCTCAACCCTTGAATCCATAGAAAGCTTAGCAATCTTATTATTTTCCCATTTTCTAATGCTAGATGTTCCAAATTAAATTTTCAATTTGCATAAAATAATCACAAGCATTTCTTTATCCGTTGATCCATTGAAAAGCTGGTTAGATATGTTTGTTGGAAATTTTCAGTAATTTTTAGAATATATAATTGATTTATCACCACGTGACATACATTAATGCGTTTTCTTAATTATTCTTTTTCAATGATCAGAAAATGGTTACGGAAAAAGGGATCAGATTAGTTCCCCCCACATCAATTGTCTGCCTGGCTCATTGGAGCTTAAAGAGGAAAGATTGGAACCACACCTTGGATTGTGATTTCAGATCTACCGTAAAGAGAATACAAGTTCAGGTGCAGGTAACCAGTCAAATTAAGCCAAATAATCTTCTCGCCAAACATTCTAATATCAGAACGAGGCTACAAACCTTGGGTCCTTTTACAGCCATGTAATCACCAACACGCATCTCCCGGAAGTGATGTGACATCCTTCCTTGCGGATACATCTAGCAGAGTTGGAAAAGTAACCGTACAAACACAAGTCTGATCAGCATCATGAATACGAAAACATCAACAAAAATAATTTCACAGGAAAACAGGATTCTCAAACAAACCTTTATTACAAGTTCAAAGTGCCCAACGTCTGAATCCAAAGTAGTTGGAGTATATGGTTTAATGACCTCTTCTCCTTGGCTGTCCTTCCCTCTATCAACATTGTTGCAAACTTTCAATCAGATTGATGATATTATCAGCTAAGCATGAGAATAAACCTAAACAAAAAAGAAAAACTAACAAAACATTGTAATCAGTCAAGCAAGAGCTTTCTATGAACACCAAGAAATGTCTATATCAAGAACATTTTAACAGATTGTTCCTAGTTTTTTAGCATGAAAAAGCATAACAGCAAATCCATTCCTCCAGGCAATATCAGATTGAATTCTTGTAAGGTAAACAACAGGCAAAGAATCATAGTGGAAGTTTAAAACAAGAACAAAAAAAGAGTTGAACCTGCAACTAATGTGTTGCCCAATTGGAAGACCCAAAACAGAAGTAGGAGAAGGAAGTTCAAAAGTGAATTTGGCCACATTATGACTAAGCTGGTTGCGTTTCACCAGCTTGAATTCCTTGAAATTCTCAGGATCCAAGCAACCTGCAACCACACCCAACAAAAATTGAAAAATCACGCCCCACACTTTTCGAGTCACCAACCCATATCCTCGCGTAGATCCAAAAAATTCGTTGAGCGCTAAAACAGTAAAACATCTTACAAATCAAAATATCAATATGCAATACCTTAATGTGACCCTCCTAATCCAAATTACCCAACAAGTAAGACGAATAGAAAATCAATAAAGGACTGACCTTTGCGCTTGTTTCCACTGGAGAAGAGATATGCAGCCCCAATAAGAACTGCAACGACGGCAACGCCGATGGCGACCATCTGAATATCAGGCGATTCAAGGAAATCCATTGTTAGAAATTGGTGGTTCAATGGCAGATGGCTAGGCGAAGTGAAGATTTGAAATAGGGTTTAAGGCCCCTCAAGTAACTGAAGGGTAGTTTTCCTTTGTTGTTGTGGTAGGAGAACGAAAGGGGGTAGGTAGGAATCTTATGCTCAATTTGCTTCCATTTCAGTGGGCAGTTTGCTGGTATTTATACATGGTCAAAAATTATATCCCAATTTGAGGAATTGAAATTAAAAAAAGGGGAGAATGGGATGCGAATTAGAAATAATTGGAGCTCTGAAAGGGAAATTGGCTATGGGGAAGATCTAGGGTTTTACGTTCTCACCAACCACCAGCACCCACACCCATCTTACAGTCACACGAACCAACCACACCCAATTATGGACCAAGGATTCAATTCATCAGTCACAAGACTCACAACACTGAAGTCCTGAACACCTTCACCCACCTTATCATCACTCCGTATAAATATTTGATAACAAGAAATATAACAATAAACATATATTATTGATCTGACTGTAGGAATCGATTTGTGCTCAACAAAATCTTATCAGACAAATATGCTATTTACCGGTAAGTTTGAGGGTTTTTTTTTAATAATTGTACGCAATTAACAATATATACTTTATAGATATAACTCATTAAACTCATTTATATATTTCAACTTATTTTATTTCTTACTTTAATCCAACTCATTTATAACTCGTATCACATTTTGTAACTAATGAATAAATAATATAGCTATGAATATATGGCGTTCTTTTGGTACGTCTTTCAACAATTTATACCAGAAATTAGAAACTTAAGTTGTCCTGAAATTTAATTAAGACCCTTTTCTTTATGGATCCTGAAATTGTGGTCTGTGTGGGACTTTTGAAGCTTCTAAGACCTAAGAATGTGAAGAAAAGAATTATAATGGATGGTTGGCGTTCTTTTGGTACGTCTTTTAACAATTTATACCAGAAATTGGAAACTTAAGTTGTCCTGAAATTTAATTAATACCCTTTTTTTTATGGATCCTGAAGTTGTGGTCTGTGTTGGACTTTTGAAGCTTCTAAGACCTAAGAATGTGAAGGAAAGAATTATAATGGATGGTTGGGTTGCGAGGTGGTTTGCTTTGAGTTCTTACATTCACTGCTATGATAATGAATGCAAAATATCTATCATTCCTCAAACTTTTTCTTACAGACTTGGTGCGGCATAACTAATCTCAACGTTTGGATGTTCTCTTGTGGTGTTTCCCTTTCATGCAAGCTACTCTGAACTTTGGATGGGTTGCCTTAAGTACAAGTTGAATACAGGTTTTTGGCTTGTTGTGATGTTCAAGTATGGCCAACCCATGACTCAGCATACTGACCATAGTGTTGCTTATGGGTTTATTTTTATGGCTGCCTCTTCTTGGTCGGGAGGTGGTGTATGGAATGTGAATTTTTGTGGAAAATTTAACCCTAGTGTTTGTTCATGTTAAAACTGTATTAGTATGAAATGTAGCCTTGATTGGGTGTTAACTCTTGGCAATTTTGCTATGCCCTTTATGAACTGGAACAGGTTGAACCTTACTTGTAAACTAGTGTAATACCCGCACCTTGTGCGGGTTTGCGTTTTAAACTTTATTTTATAATATATTATTATATTGTATTTGTATTTTAACCTTAGTAAAAAATATTTTAACGTTTTTTAAGGAATATTAATATTTTTAACAATATTATCAAATTCATTAAAACTTTATAATTTTTTCACTAAATATAAATTTGATAAATGGAACTACGATAGTGACAAACAAAAAACACAATTAATTTTACGAATGAGATTTTAAAACTTTAACCGATAAATTAAAATTAATGTGAATGTAGGTTATATCAATTTTATTTATAAAGAGGTTTAAATCAGTTTTTTTTTTTAAATCTAACGTTATTAATTCGACAAATCTAATCAACATACTATAGGTGAAGTTTTAAAAAAATAAAATTTGAAAAAGGTAATTCAAAATTTAAAAAAATTGGAGGGAGAGGCCGTAACAAAAAATATTCTAGGTAAATAAATTTTTAAAAGGATTTTGTTGGGCTTTGATAATAATTTATATTAACAACTTAATAATATATATATATATATTATAATATATATATAATATATATATATATAATAAAAATAATTTTTATTAAAAAAAATCCGATTATGTAAACCCATTTTTTAATAATCTAAATAAATAAATTTTTAAAAAGATTTTGTTGGGCTTTGATAATAATTGATATTAACAACTTAAAATAATAATAATTAAAAAAAATCTATTAAAAAAAATCCAATTATGTAAACCCATTATTTAATAATCCAGGTAAATAACTTTTAAATAATATTTTGTTGGGTTTTGATAATAATTTATATTAACAACTAAAAATAATAATAATAATAATAATAATAATAATAATAATAATAATAATAATAATAATAATAATAATAATAAAATAATTTTTAATTAAAAAAAATCCGACTATGTAAACTAATTTTTTAATAATCTAGATAAATAACTTTTTAAAAAGATTTTGTTGGGCTTTGATAATAATTTATATTAACAACTTAAAATAATTAACTTTTTAAAATATTTTTTTTATGCTGCGTTAATCTGGTGCTGACACGTGGCAAAGAAGGGCTCTCCTTTAATACATATATATAAGATAAGATGGTGGAGTTGGTATGTATGCATGGTTGCTAGTTCTATTTTGATATCTTGTTGGTCGGGCATCGGCCGCTTTCTGTATTTGTATATGACCAAGGAATGGGAGTTCTTGCATCTGCCTTCTATGGATTCAGCTATGTGCACATGGCTGGTTTCATACTTGTGTAGATTGAATGAAACCCTGTGCATATCTGGCAAGATTACCCTGACTATTGATATAATTAAACATGGGCTTGTTCATGGCCCCAAGTCTTGTTGGTCTCCTAGGAACTCGTCGCTTGAGTTTTGGTCGAGAAGTATAGGCTTGGTCTTCGGTCACATTCTGAACATTGATATGATTCAAACGGAAATTCAATTTAAATTTTGTACTAAGTACGAACTAAGTAATATTTATCACGCTAATAAAAGGTTAACTTGTTTTACGTGGTCTCTAAGCACCAGGTTCTTACTCGCCACATGAATTTGGGTGTCCTCGGCGGATCGGGTTTTTGGCTCTTCACCTCTGGATGTGTGGAGGCTCGATCTGGGCCTTGTGAGTCGCTTCTTAAGTTGAAGCACCTGATGGTTATTCTTCTCGTAATAGCCCATAAGATTGTATACTTTTCTAACTATCGACCTAAGATGATCGAATTTGAATTAAAACCGTTTAACGCCATTATCAAATGAAGATAGCGTATTGGAATTGTCGGGGGATGATGAAGAAAAACTTTTGGACGGATCTCAAAATTACTACGCAAAACGAACATATTGACATGATTATGTTAGCTGAAATTAAAACTGAAAAAGAACCTAATGAATCCTATCGGCGCAATGCAGGTTTTGATTCTTGTGCGTTTATTCCGTCTATTGGTCAGACGGGTGGCATGTGTTTACTTTGGAAAAACTATATATTAGTTAACGAAAAAATAAAAATTACTCAGCTAGATGAACGTCTCCTTGTTATGGAACATCGCAATCTCGAGATCAATTTCTCATGCAATATTATTTTTATCTATGCACCACAGCAGGAAAATGCTAAAGATGCATTTTGGGCGTTGTTGACGAACTTGGTTCTTAATCAAAATCTTCCATCATTAATTATGGGAGATTTCAACGAAATCAGCTGCCCTTCCGATAAATTGGGTGGGGTTTATCCTAACAGAAACAGATTCCGTAGAATAAATAACATTATTCAAAATTGCAACCTTGTGGATCTTGATAGAAGGGGGAACGAATTCACTTGGAGACGGAAAAAAGATGGAGACAATAATACGTTTGAGAAACTTGACAGAGTGTTGGCACACTTCGAGGTTTTAAACCAGTATAACCAAGTGAACGTTTGGAATCATGCATTTGTTTCCTCCGACCACTGTATGATTTCTATCCACCTCAACCTAGCTAAACAAAAATTCAGAAATAAACCGTTCATATATGAACTTATGTGGAATGATAGGCAAGATTGTGCAAATATCATTAAACAAGCATGGCGTGCCCACTTTCCAAGCACGAATATGTTTAAACTAGTAAAGAAAATCCATCTAGCAAAGATCAAAATTAAACAATGGAGTAAGGAAAAATTCGAAAACATTAATAAACAAGTCTAGAAAGTCGATTGTGATATTGAGAAACTACAAAATCATAACTATAGAAATTTTTGTCAAGAAACCAATGATAAACTAATTAGGCAGAATGCCTGATAGATTTTCAACAAAAGTATTGGAAACAAAGAGCAAAGGCAAACTCTTTTGAAAAAGGTGATAAGAACACGAAGTATTTTCATAGAAAAGCAAAATGCAGGAGGAATAGGAAAATAATTAATAATATCAAGAACAAGGATGGACAATGGATAGAATCGGAAGAGGAAATTTCTCGGGAGTTCCTCTTTGATTATAAAAACAGGTTCAACACTACAACGAGTGATAGGAGCCTATGTGATCGCTATCTCCAAGTTATATCCAAAGAAATTAATAATGAAGACAATATAGCCCAAACTTTACCCTTCTCAAATAGTGATATTTGTAACACCCCAAATCCGCGGGACTCGGGGCGCTACGGGCGAGACCTCACAATGGGTCCCGACCCTTAGCTTGACAACAATTTCACTGGACCTTCCAACATGGCACAAATAAAAGTCGAAAACTCAAATATGTTTTTAATGTATGCGGAACGAAAAGTACGAAACTACAACTTGGAAACTCAGCCGAGTCCTCAAAACAACGTAAATAGATCCGAATTCTAACATACGACAATAACCATAAAAGACAACATGAAAAGACTCAAAACATCCCCGTCCTATAATGTACGGAGACCCCGGCTGTCCACTCCTCCGCCTCACTCGGCGGCATTCCTAACCTGCAAGTCATCTACACAATCGGTTTAAAACCGTTAGCTAATATTCTAGGCATTAGAAAAGCGGTGAAGGCACAAACACATCCATAACACAAAACATAAATCACACAAGTCCGGTTCCTTATCTTTTATTATTAAGTCGTATTCCAATCTAGTTCAACTTCTTTTGTGACACGAGACCCCAATGGTCTCGCCTCGGTCCCTACTTATCGGCAAGAAATGGTACGGATGCATCCGTCCATCTAACCTGCCGGGATAGTCGCCGAGAATCCCCTAGACCTCACTATGGGCTAGGCAATATTGTCACCGCCCATTCTCATACACTTGGGCCAATATAAACATATATATAAAGTCGGTGGTCCTAATTACCGGTTTCATCGTTATAACATAAAATAACACACACCACCAAACACACAACAATACTAATGCATAAAATACGAGCTAAGTAAGTCCGAAGACTTACCTCGTCCCAAACGCTATCTCACAAAACGCTCAAGCTTCCCTTGGGAAGAAGTACTCAACCTGTTCACAACAAGGTATCCATAAAAATCCGCTCGACTCGAGAAGTCTAGGACTTCTACACAAATGACCTACGCAAGATCATTTGACTCGCATTCTAGGACCGCATCCTAGAGTCCAACATAATTACCGTCAATAATGACGTAAAATCCAACTAGGTCTAATCCCGCTCCTCACATTCTCTTAAGGTCTCAAAAGCCGCTACTTGGCATTTCCACTAAGTTGTGCAATTTCCAACCTATCATGACACTACGGAACATAACAAGATCGATATGAGTTAGTGGCTTTTTATCGGAATCCGGATCCTAGCATGATACTACGCCATTTCACCCATACGCTAAATTGATCGTAATATAATATATCGACCTATTTAGAACTCGTTCATAAATTCCGAAGTTAAAACTCGCTAACGTATTTTCAGGGGCAATTATACATTTCCTAAGTCATATGGGTCAAAACCGTAATTAAACCTTGGGCAATTTCCGACAAAAACCCAACAGAGGGTATAATATAATAACTAAAAAACATGGGTTAAAATCTGTAAATAGAACCTTGGGCCATTTCCTGTAAATTATTATTAACTGCGGGCACAAATGCAAGAAATAAAACTGTGGCTAGAAACTGTAATTAGAAGGTGGGCGGTTTTGAGCAAATTACCCTTAAATGCGGGTGTCCCGATCGCAAAAGGGGAGGAAGGTAGGCTAGGCTCCTGCGCAGGTATGACACCAGTGGCTCCGGCAGGTGGCGAGTGCGGGGCAGGGGAGGCTTCTCCGGCATAGGCGACGGCGGCTCTTCTCGGCAGTCTTGTTGGCGGCGGTCCCAGGTGGTGGAGACTCGGTTCTCCGGCGACTTCGATCCAGAGTAGATAGGGAAAGGGAGGCGAGATTGGGAGTAGGGGGAACGGCTTTCCGGTGATGTGCAAGAGACAAGGGAGACTGCCGGTGGTGGAGTCGTGGCTCTAGTGGCGTCTCCGGCGACGACAGAAAGTGATGCTGAGAGAGACAGAAGGAGGGAGAAGATAGGAGTTACAGAGGCGTGCTCGAGGCTGGCGTGACGGATGCCCAGAGTTGGCCGGAGGTGAGATCAGGTTGGGTAGAGAGCAAACAGAGGGGAAAAGAGAGATGGTGAGGCCGGAGGAGGTAGTGGAGGAGAAGTGCAGAGGAGGTGGCCGGCGACTGAGAGGAAGGAGAGTGAAGAGAGAAAAGAGACAGGGAGTTGGTGGAGAAGGAGATGGAGTGTGAGGGAAGAGAGGAGGAGAGCAATAGAGGCGGGAGATGGTTCCTAAGGGAGGTAAGCTGCAGGGGCGAGGGGTCGGAAGCGCTAGGCGGGCGGCTAGCTTGCTCCTGCAGAGGTAGCGTAGCTGGGCGGGACGTTTGCGTGGAGAAGAGGGGAAAAGCCAGGCGGGCCCAGGCTGAGGTGGAAAGAAAGGTGAGGGAAAGAAGAAAAAATAAATAAAAGAACTAGATCCCAACTTGTTAAAATAAATCCGTAACGGATGTTACGCATCGGAATATTTTCCGACATTCTCGTAAAAAAAATTATTAACGGGTTACGGGTCAGAAATATTTTCCGAACATTTCCGTAAAATAATTTACGGAAGAAGAAATAAAAAGATATTTTTATTTCTAAAATTCCCGGACGTTACAACTAACCCCCCCTAAAAACAAGTTTCGTCCCGAAACTTGCTAAACCCAACACTCTCCAACAATTCCGTCTCGTAACCCCGTAGAACTCATAAAAGGTACACTATCGGCTCTACTAGGTCTGCGTATAGCAATCGTATCACGACCTCGCATGGTACTCCTAACTCAAACAAAATCACATAACGTATAAGGCAAACGAGGAAGAATCTTGGGACTAACCCGACGGTCCTATCGATGTCGCTAGGTCTGCATAAAAATCGGGGTAGTTCCTCCGGCTAATGTCTAACACGGCTCGACGGCGGTCTATCCAATCTATCCCAAGGATGACTTCTTCATGCACTAAGTGCATGGCAAAGAAGTCGGCCAACCACTCTCGGTTTCCCAAACGAATGGGACGACCGCGTACCTCTCGGGTACCCCTAACCTTACCTCCATCGGGTAACCCTATAATAGAGGGTCTCCCCTCTACCGTAGCTAAGGGCAACCTAGCTACACAATCATCGGGTAAAAGAGTGCGTGGCACCCGAATTAAACAAACTCGTACAGAAAAGCCGTGAATCTAAATGGTACCTAGGGCTGCTGGCGCTGGAGGATCAACGGCGCTCCTCCACTCAAATACCCTGGCCTGTGTGCCTCTGGTCTCCTGGGTACCTCCACTACGACCTCCAACTCGGCCCTGCCCCTGAGCTGATCCATGAGTGCGGGTCTGACCTTGACCCTGGCTCCTCTACTGAGAGCCTTGTGCCTGATACTAGGGCGGCCTCTGACTGCCCCCTGTTATACCAGCAGGCGAAGAACCCTGCTGTGATTGGGGCTTGCCCTGACGGAAAAAAGCAGCTCGGTGACCCATCTGGCCACAAGTGAAACAAGCCACGGGTGGCTTCCTACAAGTCTTCTTCGTATGTCCAAATCCTCCACAACCGTAGCACTGAAGTCCTCCGTCGGATGCCGGTCTCGACGGTTGAGGACCAGAACGTCCTGGGGTCTGGCTACGTCCCTGACCAGCTACCCCGTCTCCTGAACCTGCTGGTGCCGTCCTCTGTCTCTTGTCCGGTCCCCCGGACTGTGTTGTCCTCCTAGACCCAGGGTGGTCTCTCTCATAGGTCGAAGCCCAGTCCTGGTACTTCGCCAGTGATGCACAACGAAATCCCGCAAGGTAAGCACGGGTGGACTCCCTCAATCTCCTGGAGAAGAGATAGACATGCTGGTCCGCTGGGGGTGCAGAGGGTCCCAACAAGGCTAACTCTGCCCGAAATCGCCCGATCGCCTCAATGACCTGGACGTCCTCGAATCCTGCCTCCAGGAAATCCTGGACTCGGCCACTCCTCAGTGAAGTTGGGCAAAAGGTCTCCCTAACGAGGCTCAACAGCTGATCCATCCTAGTCACACCGCCTCGAACTGTCCTCCACCAATACTGGGCCTGGTCTCGGAATAAGGTCTGAACTATCTCGACCTGCCTCTCCTCTGGGCAACGGATCGCCTCTAAAGCTGACTCCACATGCCCAATCCAATGCTCGACCTCCAACCCTACCTCCCCGTCGAAGTAGGGTACATGCTGCTGGTTGAAAGCCTTCAACCATGAATCAGGTCTCGGAGACCTCAGCTCGTCTCTCAGCCTAGCAACCTCCATAACTAGCTCGGGTGCAACCACTGCGGGTGCAACTATCTCTGGTGCAGCCCGAACCTGGGTCACCCTCTGTGTGACCTCAGCTGATCTCGCTGGTGCAGGTGCAGGCACTGGTGGTGCGGGAGGTGGTGCTCCAGTCCTAAATGCCTCCTCTACCCGACGTACGTAATCTCCAAATACAGTAGCTGCCACGGACGCTCCCCCGGTCCTGGTAGATGAAGAACCCTGCGCTCTGGACATAACCACGGTCCTATCCCTAGCCTCGGGAATGATGCTCTCTGCGACCTCCTCTACTGGGGCCTCTGTTGCTGGTACACTCACAACTGGTGGGTCCGCAACGGGGATGCGTCCCCGACCTCTACCTCTCGTACCTGGAGGTCTTCCTACCCGTCCCCGTCCTCTTGGGGCGGTAGGGGGAAGTGGTGGTCTACCCCTATCGGGTCCTACATATGTTGTCGCTCTCGTACGTGCCATCTGATTTCGTATTGCGTTTACTTAAATATAAATACGTGGTACTATTTATAATCCGGTATAATAACTTAAAAGCATAAATATAACATGTTCATAATACATATCCAAGGCATGCAAGCCCAAACATCCTAAGGTCACATAGTATCTAGATACATACAATTTCCACAATCACCCTAAGGTCATATATTATATATAACTATATAATAATTTATACCTACTTCTAATCCAGAGATTTATGTCGCCGAGGTTTGCGGAAGGAGCGGTGGTCCCGTACATTCTAACCCAATCCCGACTCATGCATATGATTTTGAAAACGAAAAGTCAGAACCCGTGTGGGTTCTGTTTTATACCTCATTCGGCCTTTAAAAAGGTTGCGAGTGCCATTGTTGTCAACCTAGGGCTCTGATACCACTTTTTGTAACACCCCAAATCCGTGGGACTCGGGGCGCTACGGGCGAGACCTCACAATGGGTCCCGACCCTTAGCTTGACAACAATTTCACCGGACCTTCCAACATGGCACAAATAAAGGTCGAAAACTCAAATATGTTTTTAATGTATGCGGAACGAAAAGTACGAAACTACAACTTGGAAACTCAGCCGAGTCCTCAAAACAACATAAATAGATCCGAATTCTAACATACGACAATAACCATAAAAGACAACATGAAAAGACTCAAAACATCCCCGTCCTATAATGTACGGAGACCCCGGCTGTCCACTCCTCCGCCTCACTCGGCGGCATTCCTAACCTGCAAGTCATCTACACAATCGGTTTAAAACCGTTAGCTAATATTCTAGGCATTAGAAAAGCGGTGAAGGCACAAACACATCCATAACACAAAACATAAATCACACAAGTCCGGTTCCTTATCTTTTATTATTAAGTCGTATTCCAATCTAGTTCAACTTCTTTTGTGACACGAGACCCCAATGGTCTCGCCTCGGTCCCTACTTATCGGCAAGGAATGGTACGGATGCATCCGTCCATCTAACCCGCCGGGCTAGTCGCCGAGAATCCCCTAGACCTCACTATGGGCTAGGCAGTATTGTCACCGCCCGTTCTCATACACTTGGGCCAATATAAACATATATATAAAGTCGGTGGTCCTAATTACCGGTTTCATTGTTATAACATAAAATAACACACACCACCAAACACACATCAATACTAATGCATAAAATACGAGCTAAGTAAGTCCGAAGACTTACCTCGTCCCAAACGCTATCTCACAAAACGCTCAAGCTTCCCTTGGGAAGAAGTACTCAACCTGTTCACAACAAGGTATCCATAAAAATCCGCTCGACTCGAGAAGTCTAGGACTTCTACACAAATGACCTACGCAGGATCATTTGACTCGCATTCTAGGACCGCATCCTAGAGTCCAACATAATTACCGTCAATAATGACGTAAAAGCCAACTAGGTCTAATCCCGCTCCTCACATTCTCTTAAGGTCTCAAAAGCCGCTACTTGGCATTTCCACTAAGTTGTGCAATTTCCAACCTATCATGACACTACGGAACATAACAAGATCGATATGAGTTAGTGGCTTTTTATCGGAATCCGGATCCTAGCATGATACTACGCCATTTCACCCATACGCTAAATTGATCGTAATATAATATATCGACCTATTTAGAACTCGTTCATAAATTCCGAAGTTAAAACTCGCTAATGTATTTTCCGGGGCAATTATACATTTCCTAAGTCATATGGGTCAAAACCGTAATTAAACCTTGGGGCAATTTCCGACAAAAACCCAACAGAGGGTATAATATAATAACTACAAAACATGGGTTAAAATCTGTAAATAGAACCTTGGGCCATTTCCTGTAAATTATTATTAACTGCGGGTACAAATGCAAGAAATAAAACTGTGGCTAGAAACTGTAATTAGAAGGTGGGCGGTTTTGAGCAAATTACCCTTAAATGCGGGTGTCCCGATCGCAACAAAGGGGAGGAATCTAGGCTAGGCTCCTGCGCAGGTATGGCACCAGTGGCTCCGGCAGGCGGCGAGTGTGGGGCAGGGGAGGCTTCTCCGGCGTAGGCGACGGTGGCTCTTCTCGGCAGTCTTGTTGGCGGCGGTCCCAGGTGGTGGAGACTCGGTTCTCCGGAGACTTCGATCCAGAGCAGATAGGGAAAGGGAGGCGAGATCGGGAGTAGGGGGAACGGCTTTCCGGTGATGTGTAGGAGACAAGGGAGACTGCCGGTGGTGGAGTCGTGGCTCCTGTGGCATCTCCGGCGACGACAGAAAGTGATGATGAGAGAGATAGAAGGAGGGCGAAGATAGGAGTTGCAGAGGCGTGCTCGAGGCTGGCGTGACGGATGCCCAGAGTTGGCCGGAGGTGAGATCAGGTTGGGTAGAGAGCAAACAGAGGGGAAAAGAGAGATGGTGAGGCCGGAGGAGGTAGTGGAGGAGAGGTGCAGAGGAGGTGGCCGGCGACTGGGAGGAAGGAGAGTGAAGAGAGAAAAGAGAGAGGGAGTTGGTGGAGAAGGAGATGGAGTGTGAGGGAAGAGAGGAGGAGAGCAACAGAGGCGGGAGATGGTTCCTGAGGGAGGTAAGCTGCAGAGGAGCTGCAAGGGTGAGGGATCGGAAGCACTAGGCGGGCAGCTAGCTTGCTCCTGCAGAGGTAGCGTAGCTGGGCGGGACGTTTGCCTGGAGAAGAGGGGAAAAGCCAGGCGGGCCCAGGCTGAGGTAGAAAGAAAAGTGAGGGAAAAAAGAAAAAAAAATAAAAGAACTAGATCCCAACTTGTTAAAATAAATCCGTAACGGATGTTACGGGTCGGAATATTTTTCCGACATTCTTGTAAAAAAAATTATTCACGGGTTACGGGTCGGAAATATTTTCCGAACATTTCCGTAAAATAATTTACGGAAGGAGAAATAAAAAGATATTTTTATTTCTAAAATTCCCGGACGTTACAGATATCAAGAATGCGGTGTTTGATATCGGAAGCGAGAAATCCCCCGGGCCGGATGGTATGTGATAACATGATTTATCGACCTGTTATACTCATGCATTTAGCTAGATTTCCTCTTTCCGCATTCATTATTTAGCCTTAGTTTGTGTCATTTATGCTTGTTTAGTTATACTTTGCAAGAATAGATGTCTACACACACTATGTGTGGCTTTGTAGGTGATTTGACACATTTTGGAGCTAAAACGACGTATTTGAGGAGCAAGCCTCGAAGTGGACGCATTGGAGCGAGCGTACTGCACGGGAAAGGGCGAGGAATCGAGCTAAAGGCGCGAAGGAACGAAGAGACGGAATCCCGGACCGAGATGGCCTGATCTCGGCCGAGATTCCATGATCTCGGACCGAGATAGCTAAATCTCGGCCGAGATTCATGGATCTCGGTCCGAGATAGCCAAATCTCGGTCGAGATTCCATGATCTCGGACCAAGATGGCTCGATCTCGGTCGAGATTTCATGGATCTCGGCCGAGATGGTCCGAGCTCGGCCGAGATGGTCCGAGCTCGGCCGAGATGGTCCGAGCTCGGCCGAGATCATGAAATCTCGGCCGAGATTTTTGCCCGAGATTTTCTGTTCGGCGATTTTATCTTATTTTTAGATCGGTCCCAACCCATTCTTTGTAAGGTTGTTGGCTATAAAAGGGAAGTTCTAGCTTATTTCTAAGGGTCCGTCTTTTGTGTTGGGAGTCGCCCAGAGCTCGCCCTAAAGGGTTGAGCCGTCTCCTTCCTTTCCCTTCTTCTCCACCATTGTTCTTCATTAGTTTAGCTTCAAGATTCATACTTTTACATTCAGTTTTGTTGAGAAGACATTGTTGGATTCAAGAATTGTCAAGATTGCAACTTTTCATTTATTGAAGTTAAGTTCTTTTTATTCCCCTTTGTTATCTATTTATTTGTCCTTCTTTGATATGATTGTTATTGGCTAGAACCTTGTGGTTCCAAGGTTAATAGGGATTTATTTATGCCTTTGATTATGATGGATTAGATTGTGCTTTGTTTTGGCTTTGAATTGCTTGAAATCCCAATGGTTGGCTTGGACTTGAACCTAGTTAGAATCCTTCTAGCTAGTAACCTAAGTTGGAATTGAGACTTACCCGGTGTATTCCTTCATAGATACATGAGAGACTGATCATAGGTAATAAAAGTTCATCCTTTATTGGTTGAATGTGCTTAGATTCCTTGCTAAGTAGGGTAATACCTGAGACTTACCCGATGATGGTTTACCTTTCCCTTAGTTTGTAGTATGGTTTGTTTAGAATTTTCTGCCTCTCTACCTTGAGACTTACCCGGTGATAGGTAGTTGGTTTGGAACTAGATAGTCTTGAGACTTACCCGGTAATAGACTGTCAGCCTAGAAACGTTCATCCCTGTGGCTTTTTCTACCATATATCTTTATGAGTCTTCCTGAATCTATATGTATAAACAATGATCTTGAACCCTTGGAATCCATTTTCTTTCCTTTAACTTGATTATCTTTGTTTTCCCTTTTTATTTGTTTCTTTTGACTTTCAATCAATAGTGACAATTGATTGCGAGTCCTTAAAACCTTTTCCAAAACCCTTTTTGACTTCTTTCCCTTATCTTTTCCAACCTCCTGTCTTTAATTGAGATCTATTTTATATCTAATCATTGCTGCATATTAATCCTCTCAGTCCCTGAGATCGACCTTGGAATACTTGTCCTACTTCGTACGATCCATACACTGTGGGTTCGTTGCTATTTAGGAAAATTATTACAGGTTATAAATATAAAACTACCCCTTTCTAGTTTTGCTATCCTGTGGATTTCTATCTCTTTTGATAGTTGTTTATAGGGGTGTAAAACCAGTGAACAATATGCCAGCGGGTTTTTTTCAGAAACAATGGGAAATTGTTGGCCTTGCCGTATGTATAGCTGTGAAAAGATTTTATCATTCGGGAAAGCTATTGAAACAAGTAAATCACACCTTCATAACTCTCATCCCAAAGAATGATAACCCAGTATCGACAAAAGACTTCAGGCCGATTAGTCTGTGCTCCACAACTTATAAAATAATTGCAAAAATCTTAGCTAATAGAATTAAGAATGTCCTCCCAAAATTAATCCACCCACTTCAAAGTGCCTTCGTCCAAAAAAGAGCTATTCAGGATAATATACTGATTGCGCACGAAATTTTCCACAGTTTCAGAACAAAAAAAGGAAAAGAAGGATATATGACAATTAAATTAGATATGGAAAAGGCTTACGATAGAATGGAATGGTCGTTTATTAAAGCAGTCCTTGATAAATTTGGATTTGACCCTAAATTCTGCAATTGGATCATGGAATGCATATCGACAGTTTCTTACTCCATATTTATTGATCTTTAATCTAGGAACAGAAATCCTTATGCGAAATATTCAGAAAGAAAGCGATCAAAATAAGAATAGCGTAGGTTTCCTTATCTCGAGAAGTGGATCATGCATCCCTTTCATAGCCTTTGCGGATGATATCATAATTTTCACCAAAGCTTCGACTAATGCTAGCTCCAAGATTTTGGAAATCCTGAATGGGTACTGTGAGATTTCGGGCCAAAAAATAAACCTACAGAAATCCGCTTTCCAAACATCGAGTAATGTAGAAAACGCTATCAAACGACAAATCCAGCTGTGTCTTGGTGTTCCAAGCTCTAGCAGTCTAGAACAGTACCTTGGATGCCCAATCATTAATGGAAAAGTTAATAAAAAGGGCTTTGAGGATGTAATCACGAAATCTAAACTTCAGCTCTCTAAGTGGAAGTCCTTGACCTTATCGCAAGAAGGCAGAACTACACTTATTAAGGCTAATCTAAACGCCAAACCCAACTTTATAGTGCAAAGCTTCATGCTACCGGCCAGCATCCATAAAGAGCTAGACCAGATCAACAGGAATTTTTTCTGGAACAAAGGCACAAATTTCCATCCTCTCATTAGCTGGGACATAATTTGTAGACCTCAAAATTTTGGTGGTGTTGGCATTACGAAAACTGAGGACATGAACAAAGCACTCCAAATGAAATTGTTATGGAAAATCCTAAACGAACCTGAGAATAGTTGGGTTAAAATCATTGAGGAAAAATATCTGAATAGGCTCTATTTTATGGAACTACGAGGCCAAAAAAAATACGTCTTGGCAGTGGAAGAAGCTTATGAATCTAAGAGCTGATTTTTACCTTGGATTTAGATGGAATATAGGAGATGGTGGTACGGTGAAGTTCTGGAAAGACTGCTGGATTGACAGCAAACCGTACCAACTCCCGAAACGTTATCCCTGACGACATTGTTATCAATCACTTCATCCACGAGAATAAATGGGATGTGAACAAAATTGATAATGAACTTGGTAATTGTTTACTATCTGAAATCATTAAAGCGATCAAATCGTACCAACTCCCGAAATCCTTTATACGGGATCGTCTCTATTGGGCCCCGTCTGAATGTGGTAACTTTACAACGAAATCCGCTTTTAACTTTATCTATGAAAAAAGTAATCTCCCTTCTAATGAAAATGACTGGATTTGGGAACTGGACCTCCTTCCCAAAGTCAAGAACTTCCTCTGGAAATTATCTATCAATGGACTTCCAACGAAGGAAAATTTGGAAAAGCAAAAAGCCTCTGTCCCTATGGTGTGTTGTTTTTGTGATCACCCTTTTGAATCAGCTGACCATTTTTCTTTAAGTGCCAACTCCCGATGGACTATGTGACTAATCAACGGATTAAATGTGCGGTAAACACTACTGGTAGAAGTAGGATGAAGATACTTGATAGGATTAATTGGTTGAGGTCGAGCCTTTCGAGTGTCGACTTTAACTTCTTAACCATGGTGAAACATTTGGACTAATAGGAACCATAAAATTTTCAGTAATAAAGAACCTCAAGATATTGAACACACTGTCCGCAATCAAATTAAAGATTGACAGCAACTTAATAAAAAATCAAAAATACGCAAAGAAAAGATAAACAAGCAAAGAAGGAAAAAAAAAAATCTGCTGGACTAAACCTGAAAAAGAATTTATTAAACTTAATTTTGATGGATCTAATAAAGCATCTTGGAACTCAGCATATGGCTTTATCCTCCGTGATCAGGATGCTTCGACAATCTCCCTAGGCTTTGGACAATGTGGCAACATATATGTCCTGCAAGCCGAAGCTTGTGCGCTTAGGGAGGCACTTGTTAAGGCATATGATTTGGGGATTAAAAACATTGAGATCGAGGGAGATAATCTCTCGATTATTAATTCGATTAAGCAAATCTGGAAACCCCCCTGGAACTCGATCTTCTTTTGTCTGACATTACTAATATTTTAGTTGGTTTCTATCAGGTTAAAATTAGGCATGTCTTTAGAGAGGTCAATGGGGTTGCGGATTTGCTTGCTGATCTGGCCTTTTTGGATCAGGCGGCAGCTAGCTCGTCAATGTCTAGAGTTGAGGAGCTCATCCGGAAGGATGCTCTAGCGATGACAGTCTCGAGGAGATGATTCTCCCTAACCGCTTACCTTATATTATCAAAAATAAAATAAAATAAATAACCAATGAATAAATTACCTTCTTTTGCAAACCCAATGTAACACCCCAAATCCGCGGGACTCGGGATGCTACGGGCGAGACCTCACAATGGGTCCCGACCCTTAGCTTGACAACAATTTCACCGGACCTTTCCAACAAGGCACAAATAAAAGCAAAAACTCAAACCGTTTTTAATGTATGCGAAAACCGAAATTTAAAGACTTCAAAGTGGAAACTCAGCCGAGTCCTCAAAACAACATAACCCCGATACGAAAGTCTAAATCGTGCAACAACATCCACAACCAAAGATACGAACACACAACCCAAAAACGTCCCCGTCCTATAATGTACGGAGACCCCGGCTGTCCACTCCTCTACCTCACTCGGCGGCGTCCCTAACCTGCAAGGCATCTACAACCACGGTTTAAAACCGTTAGCTCATATTCGAAGCATTAGAAAAGAGGCGAAGGCACAAACACATACATATCCCATAACATAAAGCACACAAGTCCGGTATATTATCTTTTTATTATTAAGTCATATCCCGTTCTAATTCAACTTCGGTTTGTGACACGAGAACCACCGTGGTCTCGCCTCAGTCCCCTTGTACCGGCAAAGAACGGTACGGATGCATCCGACCATCTAACCCACCGGGCTAGTCGCCGAGATCCTCCTCAACTTCACGTAGAGCTAGGCAGAATGTCACCGCCCATTATCATACACTTGGGCCAAAATATATAAGGTCGGTGGTCCTAATTACCGGTTTAGTTGTTATAACAAGAACATAAACACACACCACCAAACACACATCAATGCTAATACGTAAAATACGAGCTAAGTAAGTCCGGAGACTTACCTCGTCACCAAACACAAGTCACCACACTCTTGCTTCCTTAAGGAGGAAGCCCACAACCTGCTCACAAGAGATATGCATATCAAAAACCCGCTCAACTCAAGAAGTCTAGGACTTCTACACAAATGATCTACGCAAGATCATTTGACTCTCATTCTAGGACCGCATCCTAGAATCTCTCATACTCACATCTCACTCAACGCATGAGGAGATATCTCAACAGCCTACTAACTCTCATACGATAATACTCAAAACCCAAGAATGAGTCAAAGCCTACTAGGTCTATCATGCTCATCATACTCGTGACCATCAACTACATCGAGCCTTAAGGGCTCATAGGTTCACAACCACTAAGTGGCATTCTCAAGCTACTCTAGGCCATCCTAAGCATGCTACTAACATGATTCAACAACAATACTAAGGAAGGAACGAAGAGGAAAGGAGAGGAAAAGCCTACTGTTGAAGAAACCGCAGCCGCGGAGTCAGCTGGCGCCCCCTGCGGAATACAGAAGCCGCCCCCGCGGAACCAGGAGCCGCACCCGCGGTGGTTTGGCGTCGCGTGTCTGGGGCCGCCCCTGCGGCCGTGCGGCGCCGCCCCCGCGGCCGTGCCGAGCCGCACCCGCGGCCGTGCCGAGCCGCCCCTGCGGCTGGCCGCTCCCGCGGTCGTGAAGATCTGCCCCGCGGGTTTTGTGCAGAATGTCGTCTTCTTCGTTTTCGATCATGGATCCTTGGCTCCAAAGTCCTTCTCTTCTTGCTGGATCTTCTCCAAACACCCACCACTGGTCTTAGGCACCTCTCCTCGACCTAATCGTGCTAAGAACCTATGCATGCAAAGAACTTGAGTGAAAACCACTCAAAGCTTCATCCATGGCCATGGATGAAGGAGGGAAGAAGAAAGGAGTGAGCAGCCATGGAGAGGAAGGAAGGAAGGAGACTTACCACACCAGATCTGCACTTCTCTTTCTGCAGTCCACACATGCAAGCTCTTCAAACAACAATGGAAGAAGAGAAGACAAGAGAAGAGAAGAAAGGAAGAGTGGAGATGGGAAAAGACGTGAAAGGAGCAAGGGAAGAGAGAGAGAGGGGACATAGGCTGAAAAGAGGTGAGGGGACCAAGGGGTCGGAAATTACCCCTTGTCACTTTAACCCGGAATGAAGGGTCGGAACGCGGAAAAAAGGGAAAAATGACGAGTCGGCTCGGGATTTTTTTGGAATAAATCCCAGCACTTGGCTTCTCGGGCCTACGGGATAAACTACAAGGCCCTCTAAGTCCGGAATAAAATTCCGGGCGTTACAACTAACCCCTCTAAAAACAAGTTTCGTTCCGAAACTTGCTAAACCCAACACTCTCCGACCAACACGTCTCGTAACAACGTGGAACTCATAAAATGTCAACTACCGGCTCTAATCCAAGTCTACGTATAGCATCACATCAAGACCTCGCAAGGTACGCATAACTCATACAAAATCACATAACACATGGAACAAACAAGGGAAGATCTCAGGACTAACCCGACGGTCCTATGGATATCGCTAAGTCTGCATAAAACTCGGGATAGTTCCTCCGGATACTATACTCCGTCTCCCATGTAGCCTCATCGGCTCCTCACCTCGACCATTGTACTCTCAGCATCGGTATCTCCTTCGATCGAAGGCGCCTCGTACTCCGCTCTAAGACCGCTATCGGGTGCTTTGCAAAAGTATGGTCTGGCTCGACCACTAGGTCCTCGTGGCTGATGATGTGCCTCGGGTCGTGTATGTACTCTCTCAGCTGAGAGACATGAAATACCGGGTGTATACCCTCCAACCGCGGTGGCAGTGCTAACCGGTATGCCACCTCACCGACTCTCTCCAAGATCTCGAATGGACCGACATATCGGGGGCTTAACTTCCCCTTAATGCCGAATCGCCTGACGCCCCGCGTCGGTGATACCCTCAACCACACCTGAGCTCCTACCCTGAACTCGAGAGGTCTATGCCTCCTATCCGCATACGACCTCTGACGGCTCTGCGCGGCCAACATCCTCTCTCGGATCAAAGCAACCCTAGCCACGTCGTCCTGTACCCGATCTGGAGCTACAATGCTAGAACTCCCCGGCTCGTCCCAACATAAGGGAGTACAGCATCTCCGCCCATACAATGCCTCATATGGTGCCATCCCAATCGATGCGTGCCAGCTATTATTATACGAAAACTCGACCAACGGGAGGTGATCTGGCCATACCTGACCCCAGTCTAGTGCACATGCTCATAACATATCCTCTAATGTCTGAATAGTCCGCTCGGACTGGCCGTCGGTCTGGATGGTATGCGGTGGTGAAATGAAGACTCGAACCTAGGGCGGCGTGTACCTGCTGCCAGAACCTCGAGGTAAAACGCCCGTCCCTGTCCGAGATGATGGTCCTCGGTACTCCATGTAATCTCACAATCTGACGGGTAAACTCCTCGGTTAAACGACTCACCGGCCACGTTTTCCGTATAGGAATGAAACGCGCGGTCTTCGTCAACCGGTCTACTACCACCCATATCGCGTCAAAGCTCCTACTCGGTCTTGGACCGGTAACGAAATCCATGGATATGTCCTCCCACTTCCACTGCGGCACGGGCAATGGGTGAAGCTCTCCTCCGGGTCTCTGGTGGTCAATCTTGACCTGCTGGCAGGTCGCGCATCGGGCCACATATCTAGCTACATCGGGTTTGAGCCCGCCCCACCAATAAGATCTCCAAATGTCCTGGTACATCTTACTCGCGCTTGGGTGCACCGAGTAAGGTGTGGAATGTGCCTCATGCAAAATCCGCTCTCTCAACTCCTGATCCGACGGTACACAAATACGTCCCTGACGTCTAAATAGTCCGTCTGCTCCCGTGATAAACTGCGGTGCCTCTCCTCGGGACATCCTGTCCCGGATCCTCATCAAAATGGGACATCTCTCTTGCTTCTGTAGGATCTCACCGGACAGGTCAGGTAATACCTCTAACTCGGACAAACAGCAGTCCGTACCCGGGAACCGGATATCCAACTCCAAACCTATCAAATCTCTCTGCAACTGAGGCTGAACCGTAAGCCGAGCTATAGCCTCCTCTCGTGGTGTCCTCCTGCTCAAAGCATCGGCGACTACGTTCGCCTTCCCCAGATGGTACAAAATCTCCAAGTCAAAGTCCTTAATCAGCTCCAACCATCTCCTCTGGCGGTTATTCAACTCCCGCTGAGTGAATATATACTTCATACTCTTATGGTCTGTGAAGATCTGGCATGTAGCCCCGTACAAGTAGTGTCGCCAGATCTTCAGGGCATGAATCACTGCCGCTAGCTCAAGATCGTGGGTAGGGTAATTCTCCTCGTACGGCTTCAGCTGCCGAGAAGCGTACGCAATAACCCTACCTCTCTACATCAAAACGCACCCCAACCCTAGCTTGGAGGCGTCACTATATACCACAAAATCCTCTACGCCCTCAGGCTGGGCTAACACAGGAGCGGAGGTCAACCTCCTCTTCAGCTCCTCGAAGCTGCGCTGGCAAGGCTCGGACCAGACGAACCTGGTAGACTTCCTCAGCAAGGAAGTGAGAGGTCGTGCAATCACGGAGAAACCCTCAACAAAACGGCGGTAGTATCCCGCTAAGCCCAAGAAACTGCGCACCTCCTTAACCGTCCTAGGAGGCGGCCATGATGAAACAGACTCTATCTTCGCCGGGTCAACCATGACACCCTCGGAGGAAACTATATGACCCAAAAATGCCACCTCGGACATCCAAAACTCGCAGTTAGAGAGCTTAGCGTAAAACTCTCTATCCTGGAGGACTCGAAGCACCGTCCTCAGGTGTCCCTCATGCTCCTCCCTACTCCGGGAGTAGACTAAGATGTCGTCTATAAACACTACCACGAACTGGTCTAAGAAGTCGATGAAGATGCCGTTCATCAACTCCATGAAGACGGCGGGTGCATTCGTGAGCCCGAATGGCGTCACAACAAACTCATAATGGCCGTATCTCGTCCCGAATGCCGTCTTCGGCACGTCCTCCTCTCTCGATTGATACACTTGAAACGCCGGGTGAATACCCTTTACTCTCGGCGGCCATGCCAGCCGGTAAAACACTTTCCCAACTTGTGCTAAGATCTCAAAAAGGTCCGATGTATCGGAAACTCAACTTCCTTCTCGGGTCTTTCTCACTACAACATTTTCATTATGTTTCTTCTTTACTTGTCTCTAACAAAGGAGATCGAACTTCCAATTTACCCCGTTGGCTTTGGTTCTTGTCAAACCACACTTTGATGTTACGTTTCCTCAATTCTTGTTGCAAGTTCTAAGTAATGAAGGAAATACTTTGCTTCACACTGCTTCTACTAACGAGACATGTATGCTATAACTTTTACATCATCTCTCGATACTCAGTCAAGACCATGTCTTGAAGAATCGCTTGTACACTTCAAACCGATCGTACCTCGAGGCAATCTCAGAAAAGTTGCACCAATGAATATCCTCTTAACTCCCGACGACTCCATTGTCCATTTTTGTCCCACACAATACTTCATCGTCATCCGGAGTAGGTTAGCCATAGATGGTGTTACTTGGAGAATCTTCCCACAATCCGGTAATGATCCGGCCATCCAAGAAACTTGCAACTTATTTCACATCCTTCGGGGGTTGTCATCCCGACACAACTGGTCTTACAACTTCTCTCTTCTTCGACAGTAGACCAAAATGTCCTATTCGGGCATTAGTAAGCCCATATGGAATCACTACAACTCGTAGTGACCATGGTTTGTCTAGAATGCCATGTTTGCAATATCCCAGTCTCGACTTCTCAATTGGTGACAATCAAACCTTAACTCGATTTTAGAAGAGACCACCGACCCTTGCAACCGGTCGAGTAGATCCTCTATACGTGGTAAGGGGTACTTGTTCTTCATTGTAATCTTGTTCTACTCATTGTAATCGATGTACAAATGGAGATAACCGTCTCTCTTTTCGCAAACTGGTGTTCTCCATAACAACTTCGAATCAAGAGTTTAAGATAGAATCCAAGTTCTTGTTACTGTTCCTTTATGATCCCACAGCCTGGTTACTCTCCCCCCCACTCATCCATAGACCACCCGCACATGCACGTTCTCGGTTGTCACCAATTAGTTGATAATTGACATTCTCCTATGTCAATGACTTACCATTCTTCTATGCTTCCAAGTTACCATTCTCAAGAAGGCTACCCTCTCGGGGTACTCTACCTTAAACTCCGTTAGCTCATTCTTCATTCCACGCTTCCTTTTCCTTCAGCGAGATAAATTACCCTTCTCGGCGTTGTTGAGTCACATGACTCGCCTTCATAGGCTTAACCGCGCTTCGTGATATCTTGTAAGTGCGTCTTCTCAAAATCTCTAACGTTAGTTAGCATCCACGTGTTGCTCTCATCTTCTTAGGATCATCATTTATACATACTTCCTCCTTTTTGGCGTTTCTTCGCCTTATCGTCATAACGGAAACCGGTCAACTCCGCGTAAATCCCCACCTTGCCATTCTTCTCATAACTCTCGTAATGTTGACTCTTCACTTAATGGTACCTCGTAAGCTTAACTTACGGTATCTTACATCTTTCACACTTGGTTTGATCACGTTCTCATCTTGACTCCAAAGCTTAGGAGCGTCTAAGGAAAGCTTCACTTCTCGTGATGGAACACCGACTTTAACCTTGTTAGAATGCACCCATCTCCTCCTTGATTTGCATTTTTAGTTGTCCACGCGTCTTCTTGAAGAACTTAAGTTTGCTATCTCCATTGTTCTTGTCGTACGTAGTCCTCAAACACGGTAGCTCCAATGGATGCTCCCTTGGTCTTGGCAGATGGAGAACTCTGCTTCCGGACCTCCCAACGGTCCTATCTCCAGCCTTGGGAACAATGCTCTCGGCGACGTCCTCTACGGGAACCTTATCTACTGGGGGATCCACAACAGGCGGGTCCGCAATGGGGATACGTCCCCGACCTCTCGCGCCTGGAGGTCTTCCTACTCGTCCCCGTATCGGGATGGTAGGAGAAAGAGGGGGTCTACCCCTGGCGGGTCCTACGTAAGCGGTAGCTCTCGTACGTGCTATCTAATAGCGTATGACGTTTACTTATGTATAAATATGTAGGTACTATTATGATCTCGTATGATAAAACTTCTAAAAGCGTAAGGTAAACATAATCACAAAATACATCCAAGGCATACAAGCCCAAACATCCTAAGGCCACATACGTAGCTAGGTACATACAAATCCACAAACATCCTAAGGTCATATATATATATATATATATATATATATATATATATATATATATACTATGTATTAATATATACATACTTTTAATCCAGAGATCTATGTCGCCGAGGTTTGCGGAAGGAGTGGTGGTCCCGTACATTCTAACCCAAACCCGACTCATGCACATGATTTTGAAAACAAAAAGTCAGAACTCGTGTGGGTTCTATTTATTCCTCATTCGGCCTTTAAAAAGATTGCGAGTGCCATTGTTGTCAACCTAGGGCTCTGATACTACTTTTGTAACACCCCAAATCCGCGGGACTCGGGATGCTACGGGCGAGACCTCACAATGGGTCCCGACCCTTATCTTGACAACAATTTCACCGGACCTTTCCAACAAGGTACAAATAAAGGCAAAAACTCAAACCGTTTTTAATGTATGCGAAAACCGAAATGTAAAGACTACAAAGTGGAAACTCAGCCGAGTCCTCAAAACAATATTAACCTCGATACGAAAGTCCAAATCGTGCAACAACATCCACAACCAAAGATACGAACACACAACCCAAAACGTAACATAACCCAAAAACGTCCCCGTCCTATAATGTACGGAGACCCCGACTGTCCACTCCTCTACCTCACTCGGCGGCGTCCCTAACCTGCAAGGTATCTACAACCACGGTTTAAAACCGTTAGCTCATATTCGAAGCATTAGAAAAGAGGCGAAGGCACAAACACATACATATCCCATAACATAAAGCACACAAGTCCGATATATTATCTTTTTACTATTAAGTCATATCCCGTTCTAATTCAACTTCGGTTTGTGACATGAGAACCACCGTGGTCTCGCCTCGGTCCCCTTGTACCAGCAAAGAACGGTACGGATGCATCCGACCATCTAACCCGCCGGGCTAGTCGCCGAGATCCTCCTCAACTTCACGCAGAGCTAGGCAGAATGTCACTGCCCGTTATCATACACTTGGGCCAAAATATATAAGGTTGGTGGTCCTAATTACCGGTTTAGTTGTTATAACAAGAACATAAACACACACCACCAAATACACATCAATGCTAATACGTAAAATACGAGCTAAGTAAGTCCGGAGACTTACCTCGTCACCAAACCCAAGTCACCACTCTTGCTTCCTTAAGGAGGAAGCCCACAACCTGCTCACAAGAGATATGCATATCAAAAACCCTCTCAACTCAAGAAGTCTAGGACTTCTACACAAATGATCTACGCAAGATCATTTGACTCTCATTATAGGACCGCATCCTAGAATCTCTCATACTCACATCTCACTCAACGCATGAGGAAATATCTCAACAGCCTACTAACTCTCATACGATCATACTCAAAACCCAAGAATGAGTCAAAGCCTACTAGGTCTATCATGCTCATCATACTCGTGACCATCAACTACATCGAGCCTTAAGGGCTCCTAGGTTCACAACCACTAAGTGTCATTCTCAAGCTACTCTAGGCCATCCTAAGCATGCTACTAACATGATTCAACAACAGTACTAAGGAAGGAACGAAGAGGAAAGGAGAGGAGAAGCCTACTATTGAAGAAACCGCAGCCGCGGAGTCAGGTGGCGCCCCCTGCGGAATACAGAAGCCGCCCCCGCGGAACCAGGAGCCGCACCCGCGGTGGTCTGGCGTCGCGTGTCTGGCGCCGCCCCTGCGGCTGGCAGCTCCCGCGGTCGTGAAGATCCGTCCTGCGTGTTCTGTGTAGAACGTCGTCTTCTTCGTTTTCGATCATGGATCCATGGCTCCAAAGTCCTTCTCTTCTTACTGGATCTTCTCCAAACACCCACCACTGGTCTTAGGCACCTCTCCTCGACCTAATCGTGCTAAGAACCTATGCATGCAAAGAACTTGAGTGAAAACCTCTCAAAGCTTCATCCATGGCCATGGATGAAGAAGGGATGAAGAAAGGGGTGAGCAGCCATGGAGAGGAAGGAAGGAAGGAAGGAAGTAGACTTACCACACCAGATCTGCATTTCTCCTTCTGCAGTCCACACATGCAAGCTCTTCAAACAACAATGGAAGAAGAGAAGACAAGAGAAGAGAAGAGAGGAAGAGTGGAGATGGGAAAATACGTGAAAGGAGCAAGGGAGGAGAGAGAGAGGGGACATAGGCTAAAAAGGGGTGAGGGGACCAAGGGGTCGGAAATGACCCCTTGTCACTTTAACCCGGAATGAAGGGTCGGAACGCGGAAAAAAGGGAAAAACGACGAGTCGGCTCGGGATTTTTTAGAATAAATCCCGGCACTCGGCGTCTCGGGCCTACGGGATAAACTACAAGGCGCCGTAAGTCCGGAATAAAATTTCGAGCGTTACACCCAAAATATAGTTAATCTTATTCAACTAAGAATATATATAAATACTTTCTTTTACCGCTTATGTATACGCATTATATATCTTTTACGAAAACAAGTTAATAAGAAATATCAACAATGTAATAGACAAAACAAGAATATCTTAAGTATATTTAACATGGTATCAATTAAATGTTAAAATATGTGTATCCTTTATAAATAGCATGCTTATCTGACTTATTAAATAGTTATATTCATTCAATTTATATTCACGGTTGGCAGTTTAACATTCTAAATATTCTCATTTGTATACATCATGTGTTCAAAGAGTACACATTTTTGGATTGCGCATACTTAATATTTATATTTAACGGATCAAAACTCGATTTCATATACTTTAATTAATGTTGTAATAATTTATTCTTTATGATAATTTATTTGTATCTCATATTCTGAATATTAACGTTAGCATTTAAGGACATATTTCACAATGTATTCATTAGTTGTGATTCCTATTCTAACACTAAGAAAGGAGTCTCAAGTCACACAAAATATATACTGAAACTTGTAGGTATTTCCATTTTGAAGGTTATACACCTAAATTGCAACAAGTATGGTATTATTCAAAAACATATCTGGCTCAGCTTTGAGTTTCAATTACATTTTGTTTAATTAAATTTTTTTTTAGAAATATCTTTTTCCGTTTATATTGTTCAGCTGTCGGTTTGAATTTTAAGGAAATTATTACAACAAATATATTTTGATATAACTATTTTAATAATTACAGTAAAACATTTCTTCAAAACTGAAAAATGACAACTTAATGATCCCCAAATAATTATCTAACCGAACGGATCCAAGTGAATAGAAAACAAAACATAAGAAGGAGAAAATCAAGTCCATATTACATAATCAAAGAAGCATTGTACAGAGAAAGAGTTGCTGCAAAGGGCTGATTCGCCACCCTGAGAACAGATAACTTGTAGAGCAGAGGGCCTTCTGCAATTGTGGCTAGGTTGCAGGCGTACAGGTCAAAATTTAGGTCATGGAGAAGATCATATGATATGGGAATATGACACTATACATTTGTGACAAGTACATGCTTGCATAGCACTTGTTTTTCTTGATCTCTTGGGATAAACTAACTCATATGTGAACAACGATTATTTCAAACTATACGATTACTTGGATCAACGAACTCAAACCAGAAAAACTGCAATACCTTATTGACTCAACTATCAGCTTTCACTAGCGTCGTTGTCGTTAACAGGATCAGACTTGACAATGGGTAGATTCCTTTTATACTGAGAAGACGCCAAACGTCTCTCCAATGGAGTTTTCCTCTTGCTCACAACAAACCGGTTAACTCCTTTTCTCATTGGCATTATAGATGGGAAATCTTCATCTGGGATTTCACTCAACTCTTTGATGTCTTTTATTTGAGCAACTCGTCTAAACCATCTCTCGGCCTTGGCCTCTTCGGACATGTCCAATGGATCTGGTTCCTTTACAGCTGATCCTTCCAAGCTACTTCCTCTCCATAATCCTGTGACTTTCTGATCATCAGCTTGTTGCTTTGTAGCTTTTGAATAAGTTTTCGGCTCATTGGCAGGTGTCCGGTAATTTTCATTTGTAAAACCCTGGAAGTTCTGTGTCTGCTGCATGTAATCTTGGGGTTCCTGAGCAGAAATGTCTGCACTTCTTTGATTCGAGCTCATGGCACTAGTCTGTTGACTGTAGGTGACAGCTGGAGATTCCTCTTTATTTGGCTGTTTACCTTTGGAAAAATAATCGGGAGGAAATGGAACGAAAGGAACATAATTGTTGCCTCTAGATTGTTCCATTGCCATTTGCCTCTTGTAAAGAGGAGAAGTCAAGGAACGATCTTTCTTCTCTCTGACAACAAAACGATTCTCTCCTTTATTCATGGGCACGTTCTCAGGAAAATTCTCATAAGATGGAGGAGAAGATTCTGGAATCTTACTTCCAATGTTCCCCGTAGCATTACTGTTCCAATTATTAACACCAGAAGCATCAGTTGACCGTCCCAAAATTTTGTCAAACCTTTGGCTGATCTTGACATCAAGGCTCTCATTGTCACCTTGTTTGAGGGCGTTACTTTCAGAAAGTACCCCTTTCTTATAGGCCATTGTTATTGCAGTATCTACATCAGCTGAGGTATTACCTTCATTAGCCCTATTTTCCAACTGAGATATCTTATGATACCAACTCTGCACCCTCTCTTGATTCTGAGTTGACTGTTTATTCGAGAATTCATGGTTCGAAGAGTAATTATAACCAGATCCAGGGATAGGAGTTGACATACCAGGTTTCTGGCAATCACACCTCAAGCATAACGAGTTCCTTCCATAGTTGAAGAAATCACATCTATAAAAAAAAAAAGAATATAAAAAGTGAATTTAGATAAAGAAGAGAAAAAAGCAAATTAATTTAAAAAAACATAGAAAAGCAATACTCACTGAGGACATTCCCATTCGCCACCTGTCAACTGTCTCTTTGGTCGGGCTTCGTCACACTCAAGGCAGTTCATGTTTCTAGCAAAATTCATAAACCTACACCTGCTCACAAGAAATCATTGGGTGTGTAACTAAAAGCATTACATGTACTGCATTATATTTAACTGGGAAAAACATGAAATCAGTTGCACCATTCAGTCATTACATGTACTACATTATATTTACTTTTAGGGCAACACAAACTTACAGGATAGTACGCACCTTGGACATATCCAGTCACCCCTCTTCACTTCAACATGCTGTCCGAAGGACCTTGAGACTTGTGCACTTGATCCAGGGATGTTTGATTCTGGAACACTACTTATCTCAGCCAATTCACTGAACAACCTTTTAACAGATTCTTCTACAATTTCCCTATTATTGAAATGGTTTCTCTCTGAAGAAACCAAAGCTGTGCTTGCATAACTTAAGAGAAACTTCATTAGATCAACTGTGGTTGGTTTCTCAGATCCCAACACCTAAAGTATGAAGTATTCAAGTAGAAAAAGGGTCAATTTCGAATATTGTTTCAAGAGCTGAAATAAAACACTACCAAGAAATTACAGTGTACACCATATCATACTCAAAAGTAGAAAAGTAAATGAGGTTATATGCAAAAAAGAGGAAACAACTCTTAGCAAAACATATAGAGTAGATGATTGCCCTCCTTTATCAACTGGGTGAGGCCAATAGTTCTGTTTAGCATTATTTAGCAACGCGGATGTTCCTAAGAAGTTGGTAACTGGTAGCATCCCGGAAATATTATTTTAAATAAAATAAGCGTCCATATCAAGTGATAGCATGTGGCAAACAAAGGAAGCAAATTCTTTGCAAACCAGGGAGAGCAAGAACGGGTGATCACACATTGATTTTTTATATAGAAAGTGAAGGTCAAATAATCATGGCACACAAAGAAAGAATTATTAATGCCTAAACTTGGACATTAAGAAACTCATTACAGAAGGTGATAAAGTAATTGAAGGGATTATGCCTTATGATATTGATAAGATCACTAGAGACATTCAAATATCATTCCAACGTTTGTACAACACAGAAAAGATTGATCATTTCTGTAGAAAATGCAACCTCTTAGAAAGTGGAGATTTATAGTTGGATCAAACATTAGCGATCAAATGGTGAAATTTTTTCAAACAATTACACTAAGAATGATCCAAGCTAGTCTCTTGGAACCCTAATTATGATCCATTGAAGGTCAAGACTGACTCACTCCATTCCAATTTATGCAATAACTTGAGATACATGTAAACGAGTTAGCAGCTCTGACCATATGATAACAGAGAAATAGCATAACAAAGGCTGTGCAAATCCTACATTTATATCAGACTTACATCAGCAGTATTTCCACTAAGAAACAACTTCATCCTTCTCATTGCATCCACAAAATCTTTGAACAGAAAGGGCGGTCCATTATCAACAATGATTTCTATATCCTTCCTTGAAAGCGACCTTTTCTCACCATCAAAACCCAAAATTCAACACTGTGTTGCAATTGTGAAAGCAAAAAACCTGGTCAAAGTAGTTAAGAACAGATAAAGCAACAACTAACCACAAGAGACCTTCGTGCTCGCGCGCAAACGCCAAGCAGGCATTTGCAGATTTCACGAAATCGCCAGGAAGACCCGCATCGTCAACGATGTTGTCAGAGCCTGAAATTGTGTGAATTGGACTGGAATAGCGAGAAAATTGGCAAGCATTGATGAGCTTATACCACTCTGGCCACGGAGAAGAGCCACCGGCACCACTAAGGGAGGATGGAGGAGGTAAATAGTCGTTGAATTGCTCGTCGGTGGAGGTTTGAGCGTGAGCGTTGAAGTGGAATCGACGGGGAAGGTGGAAAGAAGAGCGAGGAGGCGGAGAGAGAGAGGGGAAGAAGAGGCGTGGGGAAGTGAGGAAGAGAAAGGAGGGGCGAGAATTGTGGATGTGTCGGAGAGGGAAAGGTGTGTTGATGAGAGAGAATATACGAGCAGATGCGCTGCTCATCGTCACTCCGGCGACGTCGGCGGCAACGGAAGTGTGTGTAAGGGAAAGGGGTTCTGTGAACCCTACTGTGTGTGTTGCCGTGTTGGTGTTCTGCAGAATGATCTATCTTCATCTGACTTATATTTGTGGAAAATTACGCAAAACCTCTTCTCAATTGAAGGAATTTGTGTGAACCATCGATATATGTTTGACATTCTAAGATTTGGGATTGGGTTGGTATACGAGCTACCAACCATTGTTCGAGTTCGGCTTAAACTAGACTAAACAAGTCAACTATAAACGCATTTTAAAACTCGACTAAAATTTAGGTAACAAATTATAAACGAGTTGAATATAATCGAGCAAAGAACCACTCGTTTGAATTCAATAACAACTCTAAAGTTGGGGTGACTGAATGTACATCAAATTCATTTTTATGTTATAAAAATCGTGACACTTAAGTTGAATTTAATTGGAGATTTTATGTTTAGATTTGGGATTTGGAGTTTAGATTTGAGGTTTAAAATGGGTTATTTTATATTTGAGTTTTTTTTAAAAAAACAATTTATATTTTCGTGTTTAGTTGGAGATTATTTTAGTGGTTTAACTAGTTTAGGACCCGTGCCGTGCACGGATATTTGTTAGAAAAAGATTTTTTCGTATCTTTTAATGAGAGATTTGTATTTCAAAATACTCGCTTCATAACGGGTCACGTCAACAGTGATACACTCTACTTTGGTATATTTATGTTGATTGATTTAGTATATTTATATTGATTGATGATTGATAAGTCAACAACCCACATATCAATAATTTATATCGATTAATGATTGATAGGTCAACAACCCACATATAAGTAGGTCAACGACCCACATACAATGAGTCAACGACCCACATACATTAGGTCAACGAAAGAATAATTCACATAATCAACGACCTAGAACCTACAAAATAGTAGGTCAATAATCCATAAAGCAATAGGTCAACGACAATACTAATACAAATTATACTTGAACTTAGTCAAAAGTCCAAGAAATGTATGATTTATTCAATCTTCAAAACCTATATTTATAGAAGTTTTCAAACCACATATCAGTAGTCATACACTCTACTTTAGTATATTTATGTTTATTGATTTAGTATATTTATATTGATTGATGATTGATAGGTCAACAATCCACATATCAGTAGGTCAACGACCCACATATACATTAGATCAGCGACCTGCATACATTAGGTCAACGAAAGAAAATTCATATAGTCAACGACCCACAAAATAGTAGGTCAACGACCCACAAAGTAGTAGGTCAACGTCCCACAAAGTAGTAGGTCAATGACCCACAAAGTAGTAGGTATTTCTGGCGATTAATGAGAGAGCTTCATTTCGAATACTCGCACCACAGCGCGTCACGTCAACAGTTATGCATTATGCTTTAGTATATTCATATTGATTGATGATTGGTAGGTCAACGACCCACATATACATTAGGTCAACGACCTACATACATGTAACACCCCGAATCCGTAGGACTCGAGGCGCTACTGGGCTAGGATCTCACAATGGATCCTGACCCTAGCCTGACAACAAGTTCACTGGATCTTACAACAAGGCACAAATAGATTAAAACCAAAACATAAAACTATAATATATAAATCAAAAGGTTTATACAAGGCACCGCTGAGTACAATCAAAACATATAACTGTACATAACACAAGGTCCCATATCCCACGTAATATCCTAGTGTACGGAGCCCTCAGCGGATCACCCACTCTGAATCACTCTGCAACTCTCCTAACCTGCAAAGGATCTACAACACGGTATAAAACCGTTAGCTAACCATACACATATATATAGAAGATGCAAGAGCACAAACACACTTCAGGAATCATAACATATAAACATGTTGTCACACATTTACCCGGTTAATTATGTTTATAAAGTCCAACACCCAAATCATATATATATATATATATATATATATATATATATATATATATATATATATATATATATATATATATATATATATATATATATATATATATATATATATCGAAATATGAATATATGTGACACGAGGAATATAACTCTCGCCTCTCAGTGCTACTGCCAGCTGGAGTGGTAATCTGGGATCACTTCCCCGTGTACCCTATGGGAGTGGAGACAGTGCCCGTCCCGTTTACCAGATATGGACGATCCGCAGAGAACTTCCCAGACTCCCAGCGGGATGAAAGGGCAAGTTGTCACAGCCCTACAATGGGCAGTCACTAAACCATAGGTAGGTAATAACAACATCGCATGCTATCAGCATATAACACACACCACTCATACATACATCCAATATAAGGATGGTAGGTAAGTAAGTCCTATGGACTTACCTCAACCTCAAAGTAGTCTCAAACACGATCAACTCCAACTGGAGGACAACACTGCCTAAAAACAAGGCATAACGAGATATCACATCTCCTATCAATCAAAGGGGTCACACCTAGACCCAAGGGATCCATAAGGATCATATCCAACTTATAAACCTCGATAATCTACTAAACCTCAAAGCCGTGACCGGCATATATCGATATCATACTCATCATCATTCTATCCTCATATACGTACCTAGCATGCTACTAACCCGCTCATACTAGGAAAGGAAAGGATCGATACTACTCTAAGTAGATCCTGTACAAGACGCACCTGCGGAACAGAAAGACACAAGGGTGGAAAGGCAGCAGGCGCAGGCGCGAAGGCACGCTGGCGCGGGCGCTGTGACCGTGGCCGCAGGGGCGGCGGCTTCCGGGCGCGGGTGCGGTGACAAGGTCCCGCAGGGGCAGTGGCTTCCAGGCGCGGGGCGGCAACAGTGTAGAGTGCAAACCCCGATTTCCTCTTCGGTTCTTCACGTGATGGATTCACGTCTTCACCAACAATTAGCCATACATATACATATATATATACACATTCCCATCATCAAAACACATTCAATACATCTAATCCTAAGCTAAGGAAGATAAAATGGAATCAAAGAAGAAGAAAGGAGAAGAGAAGAGTAAGCTCACCTATGGCTGTAGCCTAACCAGGTTGGAAAAGATCCCAAACACCACTCAACTAGCTCCCAAGCTCAGCATAACACTCAACATCAACATCAAACCACCAAGCCACACAATTCTCTTCCAAACCAAGGAAAAACAAGAACAAGATCAAAGGAAGGAAAGGAGGGAAAGAAGAACGTGAGAAACTGGAGAATGAAGACTGAAACCCTTCATCACGAGCCCAAGAAGAGGCTTAAGGAGGAAAAGAAGGAAGAGAGTAAAGCACGGTCAAAGAGTCAACAAAGCCGGCTGCAGCCACAAGAAATCGCAGGGGCGGAATCCTGAGCCGCAGGGGTGGAAAACAGAGCCAGCCGCAGGAGCGGCTCTCTGGACCCGCATGGGCGGCTACCTGGCTCAGCTCCAAAGTCTAAGGCTCTTACATCTCACCCCCCTAAAAACAGGTTTCGTCCCGAAACTTGTGAAATCCTAAAACCAATCGGACTCATAAGCCGAGGTATAACTCTCTCTATAACCTCAAACACGAGCATGGAGGAAATCATCAACTCCAGCAACAAGATCACTATACTAGCTAAGGCATAGAGGTAAACCATCTCTAGCCAAACCATCATCACATCACAAGGGCATAGAGGAAAAACATCTCTAGCCAAATCATCATCACAACAGTAGGGCATGGAGGAAAAACATCTCCAACAAGACTATGTCCATCAAAATAGCATGGAGGAATAACCATCTCCAGCTGAACCCTAATCGTATCACAATAGCATGGAGGAAAGAGCCATCTTCAGCTATAAATAGTAATCGCACTAGCACAGTAGGATCTAATAAGATCACAAATCACATCATAGCTAGTACGAAAATAAACATATCATAGCATATAAGCACATAAGCATAACACTCACCAAGATAGTACTAAGATCTACTCGTCCATCCTATTGGTACATCTATCTCAACATAAAACTCTGGATAGTTCCTCTGAATACTATCCTCAGTCTCCCATGTAGCCTCATCAGGTCCCCGTCTCGACCACTATATCCTCAACATAGGAATGTCCTTCGAACGCAAGCGTCTCATACCTCGTTCTAGGACTGCAATCGGGTGCTCAACAAAAGTGTGGTCCGACTCAACCACCAAATCATCATAACTCACAATATGTCTCGGATCTGGTATATACTCCCTCAGTTGAGACACGTGAAACATAGGGTGAACACCCTTTAATCTCGGAGGCAAAGCTAACCTGTATGCTGCGCTCCCAACCCGATCCAGAATCTCGAACGGTCTGACATATCGGGGGCTTAACTTCCCCTTAATGCCAAAACGTCTAACACCTCGTGTCGGAGACACCCTCAGCCACACATGGGCTCCTACTCTGAACGACCCACAAAGATTGGTAGGTCAACGAGCCACAAAGATTGGTAGGTTAACGACCCACATATACATTAGGTCAACGACCTACATACATTAGGTCAATGAAAAAAAATTCATATAGTCAATGACATACAAAGTAGTAGGTCAACGACCCACAAAATAGTAGGTCAACGACAATATGAATACAAATTATACTTGAACTTACTCAAAAGTCCAAGAAATGTATGATTTGTTTATCTTCAAAGCCTCTATTTATAGAAGTTTTCAAACCATCAACCTTATATATAGTCGATGTGGGATAGAAAAACAAACGTAGCTATCTGATGAAAAAAATTTAGTTATCAACGATTTAGATTTTGTAGATTTTTAATTGTTTCTAAAAATTTTATTCTATTTAAAAAAAGTGGGTAAGATAAGACCTAATTAGATTTTAAAGATTTTAATCAATTTAAACTTAATTAGACAATTTAAAAAATAAAGGTTTTTCTGGCGATTAATGAGAGAGCTTCATTTCGAATACTCGCACCACAGTGCGCCACGTCAACAGTTATGCACTCTGCTTTAGTATATTTATATTGATTTTTGAACAAATACAATTATCCCTTCTGCTTGTCGTTCTCCACTTTTGTCGACCTCTCTAGCTCATCGACATCTCCATATGTACTTCCATCGCGAAAGATCTCTCCCACGCTCCATTTCATGTATTGATCCTAACTTGGACCTTCTCTCAACAAAGATTTTTCGGGTATTATTCTCTAAGGAGGTGGTTCTCTGGAGGCAGACTGGAGTTTATAAAAGTGTCAGTTTGTAAGATTTGGAATTGACCCTTCATAATCTTGGTTGGATGTGATTCCAAAATGTTCAAAAATAATTTACTATGCTGAAACACCAAATATACAACCTAATTCTACAATTAAACACTTCCATTTTCAAAATCTTACCCATAAAATTTTTAAAAACCTCATAAAATTCCCAACAGAACACAACCTTAGCTTTTTACGTTTACGTGCATTATAGTTCAGGATGTTTTCCCTTGTTAGGGGTGTAACTTGCTTGTATTCTAACCGCTAGCCCCCATCTTCTTAGGTCGTGTTCGGTGGTTGTTGAATGTCGTTGAGTCAACCCTATTGTATCCCCCTTTTTCTTCAAGGAAATCACATGTGGTGTGTTTAAGTGTTGCCTTTGATCGCTTATTGTGGTTACTAATTCTTTTTTGTTCCTTGATTTGGTTTAGAGAATTATAAACAACTTACTTTCCTTTATTTTATAAAACTATAAGTATCCTACTAATAAAAAAAGTTTAACACGAAAAATAGGCTACAAAATATGAATTCAAATATCATCACCTTATTTTGTTTAGTTGGACTTATAATAAAATGTATTAAAATTGTATATACTTATAAGGTACATTGTTCAAAAGGGTGCTTGCGAAAATGGTCTCCACCCAAGTTGGACTCGGAAATTGGGCCTAAAATCTTCCATATATCCACCTAAGATGGGATCCGAGCTTTCAGGTCTCACATATATCTTTTTAAAGCAAAAATAAAACATTGCACAACAAAGTAGCCCTTACCTTTTTCTTTAGGTTCCTTCAAATGTTTGCTCAAAAAAGCTCGAACATATCTTTTCATATGTTGATACATTAATATAAGTCACCTTTAGAGCTCGATGTAACAATATAATTTAACAACCTAAAATAATACAAAGATTTTTTTTAAAAAAAAAATTAGAAAACCAAATTTAAAAAAAATTGAATGTAAAATGTATATACATTCTCGGTTATAAGATTTCATGGCAAAATCTTCCACATCAACATCCTCTAATATAGTATCAACAATTTGTGAATCGAGCAAATTCAAAGACAAATATAACTATCTGATGCCTTGATCCAAAATTATCAAACTAAAATAGTAATCAAAAAATAGGGTAAGAACTAAGATTTATGAATCATATGATATTACATACATTAGAAGAGAATACAAAGTCAAATATATCTTCAAATCAGACTCCAAACTCGAATATAGATATGAGGAGAGGACGAAGAGAACCACTACCAAGTAAAGATTACCTTATGAGAGAAACAAGCGAGCATTGAAGTGAGTAAGTGACTGACGGTAAGTAACCGAGTAACGAAGGGAGTGCGTGGCTCGCCTCCGTATGGTAAAGGCTGTAGAGATTGATATAAAAAATCGAGATTGGGGAAGAGGTAAGGGGATGTTGTCGCACTTTACGGGCTTACAAGTCTTTTACAAATTTAGGGGTTGAGGCATGAGGACAACATTTATGGTTTATTTATTTATTTTTAATAATTTATACGGATGATGCGGGTCGGATGAGACGGATGGTGTATAGTTGTATTTCCACCCATACCTGCGCCACCACCCGTCAACCGCCCACTAAATCAACATATATTAGATACTTCCTTGTTTTGATGACGTCAACCGCCCACTAAATCAACATATATTAGATACTTCCTTGTTTTGATGACAATAACAAGTAGTCTGTTATATTGGACATTTTATATACAATATCGTTATACACAAATATATGAAGGACTTCTGATGAATATATAAATGTGAAGATTGTGCAACGTTATTTAATTTTTACATGCCTTTTTGAATTAGGTGAATATTAAGAATTGATTTAGTTTTTACATGCTTTTGAATTAGGTGAATATTAAGAATTGAATTGGGCAAACCAAGACTCCGACCATATTTTTCATATTTTTTGCCCGGTTTTTTAAAATTGTTATTGATTATGATATAATATTTGCCTAAATTTTTATATATTGATTTTTATTGCGATATCAACCCTTTATTACAATAATAATTATTTAGTTTAAATTTGTACCAACTCCGTAGTATACTCTAAAAACACAAGGGGTACTACTTATAACCCTGAATAATTTAAGTATATATAAGAGAAAAACATCATTTGTATAAAGCTGTTGTAACTTGATTAAACTCTAGAAATACTTGAAGACCAGCTGATCTGAATATGATTTGCTATAGCCAATTAAACTAGTAACTGGTTCAGTTACAGACTTACAGATAAACAACAATTCAAAATTTGTAGAGATTGAAATTAAAAAAAAAAATTCAATTGGCATCATACACCATTGTACAAGAATGCATTTATAAACCTGTGAAGGACTGAAGATATATCACTAGTTCAAAAAAAAAGGAAAGAAAACAAGAACTATAGAACCTTACCTCAAAATTCTTCTTGGCCTCAAAGGAAGGATTCAATGCATTAAGCAATTGAAACCATCAAAATCGTCACCGTCAAAACGATGATTTTAATTCAACTAACTGCTTATAGGCATCTCTTCAAGCTTCTCTATGCTTATATCATCATGCAGTGTTTGGAGCTGTTTTGCTGCAAGTTCAGCAGATTCAGCTTCTGCAAGAAGTACACTAGCCTCTTCTACGTCACCCAGTTCTAAGGCAGCTGCTCGTTCCGCTCTAGCTGACTCAGCAAGTAGGTGTAATCTCTGGAACTGAGTAACAGTTAACTCTCTTTCCATTGATGACACAAGTCCTTCAATGTCCTGTATTTTCGTGGTAGCTTCATTGATTTCTTTGTCCAATTTTCCTAGCTCTAGCGTAGCTTCTTCCATTGTTATTTGTTGTTTTTCTTTTTCGGTGTTAAGCGTCTTTGCCTCTGCAGCTATGCGTGCTGCTTCTTTGAAGTTTCTTGCAGAAGCAGCGACTTTCTTCTCTGCTTCTAACTCGGGTATTCTTTTGTCTATGAAGAACATTCGTTGCTTCTGTGATGCGATCTCTTGTTGGATGTTTGATTTTTTGGAAGATAATTCCTATACAGAGAAGTAAAATTAAGTAACAAATTATGTTCCACCTGACCAAAGGCATAGACATACTACACACATGAACAACTTTGTTCTAACAATAATGGCACTTCTATGAAAGCCGAATATATAACAAAAGGAGTAAAAGATGTAATGAACTTGTGGTATCCACTAAATTACAAAAAAAAAATATATTGAAGTCAAAATAATTCAGTTTGGAGCTCAGTTGAGTTAGGCTTTGGTTTTTGTAAAAATGTGACCCAACCCGTAAATTAAGGGTTTTGACACAAAGACCTTAAATCAAAACCCGAACCCATTTAACCCTTAAGTATTGATTTGGCTCAAATAATCCTAACCGAGCTACTCTAATGGATAATATGATCAAGACTAGCTCAAACATTTCACAGAAGAACGGTGAGCTTGACCTTTATCTTAGCCAAATTTGCTGAACAAAAATATGGTCAGATCCAAGGCATAATCATTGATTTGGAAAACTCAAAAAACTAATTTGCAGATAACAAACAAGTGACACAGCTATGAGGCTTCACACACAATCATGAGTAATCTTTGATATCAGAAAGCCAACTATGGCTATTTAGAACTTATGAGAAAAAAGACCATAAGCTATGACAGGTAATCACAAGGTAAGAAAATGGAACTAACCTGTAAAGAAGCTCTTGCTGCAGAAATTTCCTGCCGCAGACTTTGAATATCCGCCAAAATTTTCTCCTCCGTGTTTGCAAGCCTTACTTTTTCTTCCCTGGACTTCACAACTGAAAGCATTAGACTCTTCCTTAGTTCAAGATTTTCCAGGTACTCTTTTGCTTCATTTTCAGAAGTTTTGGCTAGCTTCCTCAGGTTTTCACCTCTCTCTGTCTCCTGAGATAAAAAGTCGTCAATTTCCTTCTTCCTCATCGATAAAGCTTCAGACTCTCTTTCCATCTCAGTAAGATCTGAATGCAGGTTTTGAAACTTTGAGTCAATTCCCGATCGAGTTCCCTCAAAGCCAGAGATAACTTCAGCGATTCTTTTGTCAACTGTTTCTATTTTAGAATCAGTTTCAGCTATTTCTGCCTCCTTTGCATGTACTAATGCCAAAAGGCTCTCTAGTTCCTCCACTAACACAACCTTCTTCGAATACAGTAGATCCCTTTCTCTTCTTTCATTATCAACTGACATCTCAATGGAATTGTCCAAATTTGAGCAAGCTTTATTTACTACATCTGATGTGATTTCTAACTCCATCTTCTTAGCCTCAAAAGACTCAACAGATGCAAACCACTCATCCATTTCTTTTGAAGACTTTAGTTCAGCATTTCCAAATAATAGATTTGCATTGCTTCCACAATCCTGAAAATACAGGAATCAAGAATGGTGTAAAATTACTTGCTCAATATGTAAGACTACGATGTCAAAATCAAATAAACAACTTCCGTTTGGTAAAGTAAGATTACGTAGATGAAGCTGAGGATGAAGATAATTATTTAGATGAAAAATTAGGGGATGAAATCGTTTAAGGAGAATAAGTGAAATGCGTGTTTGGTAAAATGAAGATGATTGTAAAATTTTGAAAAAACGGTATGAGATAAAAAATTTTGTAGATACAGAAAATGAAGAAAGGGAAGAAGGGTAGAAATGAGATTTTAGGCTCCTTAATTCTTATAATCCGAGTGAATGGGGATTACAATTTCTCTATAATCTAATTACCTTCATCCTTTTTTCATCCCCTTCATCCCCAACCAAACCCAATTAATTCTATAATATCATCCTTCTCATCCTCAATTTAATCTTCATCCCCTTAATCTTAGGGTGTGTTTAGTTGGATCTTATTAGAGGTTATTTTAGCTTATTTTTCATGAGATTATAATTTGTAGGTGTTTAGTTGTAGATCGTTAAAAGAACCTGGGTGGTTAGCTTATAAACCCCGAAATATAATGTTCTCTCTCCAAAGTTATATGAGGTTATATTTTGATATGTGTCTTTTTTTACAATAAATAAACCCTCAAGAAAACATCAAATAGCATATAACCCTTAAAATATCTCATTTAGATTAAAAACTCAAATATAAGCTATAACCTCAAACAACCTCATTTAGACTAAAAACCCGAAAATAAACTCATCTACAATTAAACACACCCTAGCTACCAAACACAACCTGTATCATATCAGGAAGAAGCACTTATGTTAAGTGAATAAATTTCCATTGAACAAAATGATGTAAGATCTAAGTGTTATGAGTTGGAGTAAAAAGCAACACTCAAATAGTCAAATCAAACACACAGAGAATCACAAAAACAAAATGGCATAAACGTGAAATAAACTCAGTTTAGTCTTAAGCTTTTGCCCTTATTTCAGCCTCTAACAGATAAATGGTGCTAAAATAGTCCCACACTTTATTGTTTCATTTTTAATCAGTATGTTAAAGGGAATATGGTGCTTTATGGAATTAAATCCTGTGTGTCATATGAAACTGAAATAAAAATAGGTAACGGTTTGAAGTTATATTTACAATGGTCTTTTGTACTAAGTCCATTCTAAGGCTTCCAACTAGTAAGTATTAGCTTTGCTTCACATACCTCACAGGAGTCACAGCTCACATTTCGTCATTTCTACAAGTTCCTAATTAGTTTCTAATTCCTATCCAGAAACATCTTAAGCAGACACGAGTAACATTTCTGAATGCTAAGTTGCTAACACGATGCCTCCTGGCCCCTACAATAATAGCTACAGACCAAAGGGTACGTCATTAGGCCATGCACTGATGCACAGGCTAGGTTAACCCACAACCATGAACCATGAATTGCAAACCAGCATAAAGGTAGGTCTGAACAGCACAATGTAAAAGGAAGTAGTCATGTAGCACCATAATTAAGCATTTATAATAGTTAAGTATGAGATTATAAGCAATATAATATTTCTCAATGCAAAAACTAAAATTTGATAAGCATAGCACATACCAGAGAGAATTGTTGCAGCAAGGAAATACATTCTTCTTCAGATGCAATTTGATATTCAAGAACCTCCTGCATTTTTGAATCAATATTATCTGAATCAGCCTCAGCTTCTCTGAGCATGTTCAGCAAGTTTTGCTTTTCCTGGTCAGCAGCAGCCAATTTCTCACTAAGTGTATCTGCCATTTCAAAATCCTCAGCCTCACAGGCTTCTTCTAGAAGCTTTTCAAGGTCTCTATACCTCTGAGATGCTAGTTCAACGTCCTCTGCAGCTTTTCGCCTCCTCCTCCTTGAATCCTTTCTCTCTGAAGAAATGGAAGTAATCATTTCTTGAGCACGCCTCAGCTTATCAGATATCTTTGTCTTGATATGCTCATATTTTTCCTCAAAGGTATCACCACATTCCTTTCGCTCCTCTTCTCCATTTTGCACTTGTTTGCCAGTCTCTTCTTCATATTCAGAAGGTCCTGAGTCAAATTTTGTATCTTGGGTTGATTCTCTATCGTCAGCACCTGCTGAAGCAACATCGTTATCCTGCACAGAGCTCAAGTGAGCATCTCCATTTAAATTATCATGAAGCGATTCGCTTTCCTTTTCCAAGATGCTCGCTTGGCTGCTCTGCAAATTGACATCAAGCTTGGAGGTGGAGGCAGAGGCAAAATCATCATTTTCTGTCCCTATTGTATCCGAATCAGTTTGGTCCAAGTCCATCATAGTCTGCAATGATTGCCTACCATCAGGCAAATTCGGAACAGAATCAGAAACAAGTGTCTGATCATTTGACTGTTGTAAATCTCTCCCATATCCAATTCTTATACCAGCTCTCTTTTTTTTCCTCAAAGAAGATTGACGTAAAACAGAAGTGACTGAAACAGCTGCACTCTTTGTTACTGAAGTTGTTTCCTTCTCCAAAACGGGTACACTCTTTGTTACTGATGATACATCTGGTTCAACTATGTCGGGCTGAGAGGGTGTAATGACAGTGAGATCAGAAAATAAGTTCTCATCAAGTGGTTGAGACGAAGACAGTGATGTTGCCACTGTATCACTGCTTTTGTCCGAGAAAGCCAGATCTGAGCCACCACTGGCATCATTGACTATTACCTGAGATGGACTAAAAAGAACCATCCCCTCAAATAAAGAATCCATATCATGTTCATCCATATCCGACTAAACCACCAAATAGATACACTCACAAGCTGATCAGGCCGAATGCCAATGTACTTCGATATTACCAAATCCGAGAATAAGAAGGCAAAAACTCTGAGTTGCCACTGGCTGAATCTATCTCCTACACTTCAAGTATTTTGAATTATGATAATGTAAAAAAGGAACAAACCCAACAACTATCTACGATGTTTTCTGCAACCTAACCCAGTTGATTGTGCCTGTATGGCTATCTTCAAAAACATATTACTAAAGCACTATGATCACGCAAAAGTAGACGATAAATTAGGTAATTTGAACACAACCCTAACTCTCCATGGCCACAAATTAGACAATACCAAAGCGACTATAACACCATCATTCTCCGATCGTAACTAATTACAAAATTCATTATCAAATTGCAAACAAGTGGGATTCAAATGCGAGATCAGAGAACTCAAATTATTTATCCGAGAGTCTGAAATCAAAGCAATGAATTTAAGATTCAGCTACGATTGGTTCTAGTAGAACGGAAAGGGGAAAGGGGAAAGGGGAAGACTTACAGGACAAGGATGAAGAGCGAAGGTGAACTGTGTGCTCAGAGGAAGCAGATCTTCAATGGTGAGATCTCACACTGAGAAGACGACTTCGTTCTACAGCAACCTTTGCCAATATTCATTTGACTCCTATAAATTATTTTAATAAATTCATGTAACACTCTATAGCTCTATCTTTTATTATATGGATCATACAAAATAATAAAATTACGTATTATTTAAAACAATTGGGTCAAAGTTACAAGAAAATATCCAGCATAATTTCATCAATATATTCATGTAAACTAGTTATGATATGGATCCTACAAAATAATTCATTGAGCAATTATTATTACAAACGAGGAAGAATTTGATAAAATACCTACCTGTAATAATTAGAGGGGGTGTCAATAATATTTAGTTAATTATTTATCCACTTGTTAATTAAAGAGGAAAAAGAGAAGAAATGAGAGTTAGTATAAAAAAATGGAAAGATAATAAATATTTAATGGTTTTTGTGAGTAGGTATGATAATCACATTCGCATCTGATGGATGTCCGAAACCCGTTCCGAAAAAATGGGTGAAATTCCATTAACATGCGGATAAAACTCGGGTGACGAGTGTAACTGGTGATGGAGCGGGTCGGATACAGTGAGCATCTCAGGACCCATCACCCGACCCACCACCCGTACAGATCACCAACACCCATCATTCGCACGCATGACCCATTTTATTATGACAATTTTTATATTTTAATGACATATAAGACCTTATCGACACCACTAATTTTCATGTCCCGTAAATTTTAAGGAAATATATTTTTTGTTACATACAAATATATTATTACTAAAGAAGACGAGTCAAATAGAGTGTTCCAACTCTTGAGCGTGTTCATAATCTTTTGTTATTTTTCCACTTTTGGTTCATTCTATATTTTGGAGGTATGTAAGATGGTTCGGATTTATATTTTTTCTCACCATGTTAGTTAGTAAGCCTTAAATCGGATTAAATTGTATATTTAATTTTAGCTTACACAATTTGAATTTGTTTAAATTTTTGATTGAATACTAGGTTAAGAAAATGGGTTAAATGAACGTAGACATCGAGTATATAGGATAGAGGCTAGAACGGATCTTGTTAAAGTCAATCTCCTAGCAAAGCTCATCACATTTCTCTTCCAATCACTTAACTTTCCTTTGATTCTATCCAACAAATAAGAGAACGTAGCTTTCGAAACCCTTTTTTGGATGATTTTCATCCCAAGGTAATTCCCAAGATCTCCCGTAACTGAGATACCACTCAAAAGGTGCAATCTGCGTTTAGTATCAAGATCCACATTAGGCGAGGTAAAAGTTTTGGATTTTTCCAGGCTAACTCGTTGACTTGAGGCTGCACAAAATCTGTTAAGGCATTCAAGCACTTTTTTTATCTGTATAGGTGAGGCTTCAGCAAAAAGCGTGATATCATCTACGAAAAATAAGTGAGAGATAAGAGGTCCATTGCAAGAAAGCCGAATGGGTTTCCACTCTCCCTGATCCACCGCTTCCTGGATAATATGGCTCAATCTCTCCACACAAAGCACAAAGATATAAGGTGAAATCGGGTCTCCCTGTCTAATGCCTCTCTCGGGTTTAAATTGTTCAGTAACTTCACCATTCCAAAGAAGTTGAAATTTGGTAGTAGAGATACATTCTTTTATCATACAAATCCAATTCTCAGAGAAACCTGCAACCCTCAAAGTATCCACTACAAAATCCCATCTGATCCTATCATAACCCTTCTCCAGATCCAATTTTAACACCATCCATTTCTTTCCCGTCTTCTTCTTACGAACTGAATGCACAATTTCCTGCATTAGGACGATGTTATCTTGAATCAACCGACCCGGTTTAAAACTTCCTTGTGTAGGGCCAATGAGTTCTTTTATGACACCTTGCGAACGTCCTACAAGTAACTTAGTTGCCACTTTATAACTCACATTACACAGAGCTATTGGTCGGAATTGACTGATTCTTTCGGCCTTTCCAATCTTAGCAATTAAGCTGATGAGAGTGTCATTTACGCCCTCTGGAAGAGTATGTGAATAAAAAAATCTCCTGACTTCTGAGACCACCGATTCACCAACTATAGACCAACATTTATGATAAAAGATTGGTTGAAAGCCGTCCAACCCTGGAGCTTTGAATGCTCCCATACTTTTCACGGCTTTCCAAACTTCATTTGTAGTTATGGCTTTGTCCAACTTCTCCCACCAGGAACTCGAGATCTCAGGGAAAAAATAGGTGTTCACGGAGCAATTTGCTATAGGGGGTTATATCATCCAAGCTATACAACTGCTTGAAATACTGGACCGCGAATCTTTCCAGCAGCTCCGGGTTTTCCTCCCACTTATCATGATCCACAAAAATACCCTCCACACGATTACGTCTTCTACGGATAACAGTTGAGATGTGAAAGAACCTGGTGTTTCTATCACCTAACCGGAGCCATTCCTCCCTCGACTTTTGGAACCAGATCATCTCCTCCCGGTCAAGAGTAACCTCCAACTCTTTTTTGATCTATTTTCTCTGGGCGTTAAACTTGTAGACGAAGCTAAGTTTTTATTAGCTTGAATGTTGGCTAGTTTATCCATTAGGATCTGCTTCCTGCGTTCAACATTCCCAAAAACAACTCTATTCCATTTAATTAAATAGATTTTAATTTAAGGAGAGACATGCTTACCTGGGTATTGGAAGACCAGGCCGCTTGCACCAGTGGAATGAAGTCCTCATGTGAAAACCATGCAGCCTCCATTCTAAAAGGTCTTCTCTTCGCTTTAAGATTGGTAACCGGGTTCGAACGAAGAAGAATAGGTGCATGATCAGACGAAAATCTTGCTAAATGTCTCACTGAGCGTTAGCCCATATTAAATTGGCCTCGTTGTTCACCAGAAATCTATCCAGTCGCTTGAATATTCTATGTTTCATCTCCCTTCCATTGTCCCACGTGAAGTCAGACCCCGTGTAACCAAGGTCGATGAGACCATATTTATCAATAAAGCTGTGGAAAGTATTGGAGTCAGCATGCAGATTACCTGATCCTCCTTGCCTCTCATGATTAAACACGATACAATTAAAATCCCCCCCTAAAACAAGAGGTTCATGAATATTTTCGACCTCTTTATCAATGTCTTCCCAGAAAACCTTTCGACGGGTACTCGTTGGAGCAACATAAACTACTATAAGATGAAAACAGTTGGCGCCTTGGGTAACTCTGGCATGTATAAAACCTTGAATTTTAGATAAAATTTCCAGTTTCAAGCCTTTCGTTTTCCAAAGTAGCCATATTCCACCTTCATATCCTCATGCTTCTACTCTCTCACAACCCGAGAAGATGAGTCTCTCACAAGTCTTCTGAGCTTTGTCTCCCGAAACTCTAGGTTCTAGAATAGCTAGAATGTCAACTTTATGGTTTGAGCAGATGTATTTAATTGCTCGTCGAAAACCACTCTTATAAGCTCCAAATACATTCCAACACAGAATATTTAATGTAGACATAAAACAAGTGTGGAGTAAAGGTCAACAACCGTGAAAAAAATAATTAAACGAGTCCTTCACCTCGTGGAGAGCATCAACTTGCTCAAAATCCTCTCCTTCAACCATCACGTCATCAGAAACATGTTAACTCCCTTTCAAAGCATTCTCTTCCGGGGCGGCACCTAAGGTATGTGAAGCCATAATCTCATTACTAACGAACTTATTGCTCACACCTTCATGCAAAGGTTGTTCATGACCAACCTCATTTTGACCTTCAGAACCTGTAGCAGGCACCTCATTATTACTAACCACGTTATCCTGGCTAGTAGCTTCTGCTCTAGGCCTTTTAATATTTTTCACATTCATTACCTCCATAGCTACTGTCTATGGTGCTACTGTCAATTTCCTAGCTATTGCTGCCTTCCTAGCAAGAGCACGGTTAAGATTTCTCTTCTTAGTCGATTTCACCTCTTTCTTATTCTTTTCTTCATTGAACTTCACTTTTCCTTTGTCCTTTTCCAACGCTAGTTTACGGCTATCATTCGATCCTGAGAAGACTGTGTCAACCACTGGTTCCTCAACATCCCGCACTCCCTTAATTTTGACAACTTTAGTAATCTGGGGTTCCTTAACAGCACGCTATTCTTCTCTCCATCATCCACATTAGCCAACGCACTAAATGTATTGCTTTCCTTTACATTAAACTGGGGAATATTATTTGCACGCTCCTTTCCTTTCCCATTGGTAATCTTATCATTGAGGATATTCCCATATCTTCTATTTTGGTATTGATAGTTTCCCGTAAGGAAAGTGCTCCAATCCTTACCTTTCTGCATGGATTTATTCCTTTTCGAGTTTGCCAGCAGCCATGGTCCATAACCATCGCCGGCTCCGGTCACCTCCTCCGGCGTACCATCACTTCTCTTAGGTAAATGCTTCGACTTAATCTCTTCCACCCCCGTTGATTTTCCAGCTTGATGATCTCCCTGGGACATAGGGGTAGCTGCTTTTATAAAGGGACAACTCGGGGCAAGGTGTCCATACCTCCCACAACGAAAGCAAATGGACTCTAAACCCTCATGTTCAATGGTGCAACATATTCCTTCTATGATCACTGCTCTCTTAAGCGGACGTTGCAAATCCACCTCAACACATATCCTCGCAAACTTACCTCTATTTGTAAACAAGGTCTTCGGGTCGATTATAACAGGCTTACGAATACCAATCGCCATATTCCAGAGAACTGTTTCTTCATAGAATTGCATCGGCACATCCGTCAGCCTAATCCAAACTGGCGCAGAAACAATGTCACAGGAAGGCCTGAAGTCTGGTGACCAACGCTTCATGATAATGCATCTCCCAAAGATTGTCCATGGACCTCCCGTAAGCACTGCCATAAGATCACTTTCATTGTCAAAACAAACCATAAAAAAGCCATTAGACTGATCGATAATCTGCATTCTATCACCAAAGTTCCACTGAACACGCAACTTCCGTTCCATGACTGGAAAAGCAATCGGACAGCCCACCACTTTTACGACGAGAGACTTGGTCCAAACCAGGGCAAGCGCCGTCGAAACCTCCTTGTCAAGTGTGACTACCGGGTCCCCATCTTCTCCTTCTGGGAACGAAACTTTGATTTTTCCAGCTATGAAGCCCTTTTCTAGAACCGTACGTTGTTGACCTTTGCCTCCTCCTCCAGTAGGTACTTCCTTCCAAGACGGTTTGAATGAATCCGGATCTGGTGGTTTGAGAAACTCCATCGTGGTATTATTCGGGAGAACAATACCAAGACTAACGGAATCAAACTGAGTCCTAGTCGGCGGAATAGAGGATTGTACTAAGGCTAGAGCCTCGGGGGTGGTTGGTTGGTTGGGTTGTCTCCGGTGAGACTACTGTGGTTTCTTCCATAGAGAGCGTTTTTTTTTAAAATTTTGATCAGATGACTATTGGTGACACAAGTTTATTGAGCAATTATTATAACAAACGAGGAAGAATTTGATGAAATACCTACTTGTAATAATTAGAGTGGGTGTCAATAATATTTAGTTAATTATTTATCATCTTTTTAATTAAAGAGGAAAAAGAGAAGAAATGAGAGTTAGTGTAAAAAGACGGAAAGATAATAAATATTTAATGGTTTTTGTGAGTGGGTATGATAATCACATCCGCATCTGATGGATGTCCGAAAACCCGTTCCGGAAAAACGGGTGAAATTCCATTAACATGCGGATAAAACTCGGGTGACGGGTGTAGCTGGTAATGGAGCGGGTCGGATACAGTTAGCATCTCAGGACCCATCACCCGACCCACCACCGTATACATCACCAACACCCATCATTCGCACGCATGACCCATTTTATTATAACAGTTTTTATATTTTAATGACATATAAGACCTTGTCGACACCACTAATTTTCATGTCCCGTAAATTTTAAGGGAATATATTTTTTGTTACATACAAATATATTATTACTAAAGAAGACGAGTCAAATAGAGTGTTCCAACTCTTGAGCGTGTTCATAATCTTTTGTTATTTTTCCACTTTTGGTTCATTCTATATTTTGGAGGTATGTAAGATGGTTCGGATTTATATTTTTTCCCAACCATGTTAGTTAGTAAGCCTAAAATCGGATTAAATTGTATATTTAATTTTAGCTTACACAATTTGAATTTGTTTAAGATTGAATACTAGGTTAAGAAAATGGGTTAAATTTCACCCAAAAAAAGCCCGATCCACCCGTTCACTCAGCGGGTACGAGTAAGGGTGACAAAAGTTACGGGTCGGGTGAAGATTTTAGCTGACGGGTCAGGTGACGGAAGTAGTACATCCACCCATCACCCGATCCATTGTCATCCCTATTTGTGAGGGGGAGAATTAATACAATTTATTATTGGAGAGTACTAGTTAGCTAGTTCACCGTGAAAATAATTGGATCCAAAGTTACAAGTATTTTTCTAACAAAATTCTATCACTATAGTTTGGTATTTCATAAAACTGTAAACATGAGAATGACTAGAGTTCTCAACGATTAAGGTAATATGATGCGACAAATGTCAGATGTAAATAAAGCTCATCTCGCAAAACAAATTACGAAATATATAATGGTTACTCTCATTAACGTTTACGATTGAGTTGTTTCTTTTTTTTTTTTGATCACAAGGTAAGTGACTCGATCACCGTTAAAAAACGGTGAAACAGGAGGCCGCGAAAAGACAGCAGACGGAATCAACCGTCAAGAGGACAAAACAAACAACAACAAAAACAGCAGGAAACAAAAACAAGAGAAGGAAAAGAGCCGAAGGAGAACAACAACGGAACACCCATGGAAATGAAGGAAGAACTCCACGAAGACGAAGCAGGTGAGACGACGAGCCAAGCACTGCCGAAGTAGCACCGTCGGAGGCAGGTACAACAGGAAACGATCTCTTGGGGAAGTGAAGACGAGACTCCAAGGAAGCATGTTCCATCAAAAGGAGTTGTCGGAAGCACACGACCACGACCGCGATCCAAACACGACTCAAAACACTCACTACGGTCAATAGAGAAAAACAAAGAGCATAACCACGGGTTCCAAAATGAGCAAACCGAGAACCATACCAAGCTCATGATCAACCTTCCGTTAGACTAAAAAAGGTAGTTCTTGGAATATAGGGTGTTTAGGTATAAAATCTCGTTTTTAATTTTGCATCTCCAAGGAGGACCGTTCATAACCCTCAAGATTGGAAGACAAGGTCCTTGTTTTTGATGCTAGAGGTAGACAAACCTCTTAATTCAAGATGTAGTTCGCGATGCAAACCAACAAGAATGACAGAGGAGCTAACATATTTGAATATAGTTTCTCTTTTAGTCTTTTCTTTTTTTCTTTTTTTTTTGGGCATTCATCACCGGTGGGACAAAAACCCATCCTTTGTCTTGGAAGTTGCTCCAGTGTAATGTTTTTAGAGTTTCCTTGCCGGAGTTGTTTGTATTCTTGAAACTTCCCTCCTTTGTCTTGAAGGTTTCTCTCGTGTAATGTTAGAGTTTGCTTGCCGGAATTGTTTTATTCTTGAATTTTTGTGTAGTTTTAACAAACCATCATTGGCTGGTAAGCCGATTTCGATTGATTAGTGTTTCTGATTTTATACTCTGAAATATTTTCTGATTTCTTGTTTCATGTTACTATCAGATCATATCCTTTGTTCAAGAAAATCGAGCACTATATTTTCATATTATCACGATGAAACGTGATAGTTGTTCGGATGGTAGTCAAAGACCACAAAATATTCAAAGTCGAGAGCAATAACTCTCGGTGTTTACCTTTAGAAAGTTGCGAACAAATTTAAAAAGGCTATTGGGTCTTTTTTCTCCAGTTTTTGGATTCTTTACCAGATCTGTTCAAACACAAGATAATCATCTTCTTTCATATGTACCAATAATACTACAAAAAACACAAGGCAAGGTACTTCCCAAGGGGGCTTTGGGCACGGCGGCAAGTGGAAGGCTTGGGCCTAGATCTGACTGGCGAACCTTATCCAGATGGTCCTTATAGTTGTATTTTATTTTGTATGTAATAAGTGGTCATGCTTGACTTTATTTCATGATATTTTCATGATATTATGGAATAAAGAGGGTTGTTTAATACAAGTGAAATAAAATGTTCGCTTGCATTAAACTAACCATTCAAGAGGGTGATTACCACTCTTCATGTTGGGTTTTTGGCAGCCACGTTTTGTCTCTTGGAGCTTCCAAATGGCCGGCCATTTGATGGTTTTTAGGCCCTTTGTTTGCTTGCTTTTATGTGGTGAAAGCCTTTGTTTTTCCTTTGTTTAATTGCCCCAACTCTTGAACTTGTAACCCTTTAATTGTGTAACGCCCGGAATTTTATTAATTTAATTCCGGACTTGGAGCACCTTGTAGTTATCCCGTAATCCCGAGATGCTGAGAGCCGGAATTTATTCCTAAGAAAATCCCGAGCCGACTCGTCGTTTTTCCCTTTTTCCCGTGTTCCGACCTTTCGTTCCGAGTCGAAGTGACAAGGGGTCATTTCCGACCCCTCGTTCCGGGCAAAAGAGGACAAGATGGCTGCTGTCCCATCTTGGCAGCCTTGTCCCCTTCGCTCTCTCTCTCCTTTTTCCTTCACTTTCACATTAGTTTTCTTCCACACTTCTCTTCTCTTCTCTCCTCTTCTCTTCTCCATTGTTGCTTGAAGCTTGCATGTGTGGACTGCAGCAAGGGAACTATAGATCTGGAGTGGTAAGCTTCTCTCCTTCCTTCCTTCCTTCTTCCCCATGGCTGATCATCCCTCTCTTCTTCCCTCCTTCATCCATTGCCATGATGAAGCTTTTGAGAGGTTTTTACTCAACTCTTTGCATGTCTAGGTTCTTAGCTCGATTAGGTCGAGGGGAGGTGCCTAAGACCTATGGTGGATGTTTGGAGAAGATCCAGCAAGAGAAGAAAGACTTTGGAGCCAAGAAGCCACGATCGAAGACGAAGAAGACGACATTCTGCAACACGACCGCGGGGGCGGACCATCACGCCGCGGGCGCGGCAAGCCGCGGGGGCGGCTCAGCACAGCCACGGGTGCGGACAGGCACCGCCGCGGGTGCGGCCAGGCACCGCCGCGGGTGCGGCTCGGCATGGCCGCGGGGCGGCGGCAGACTCACGGACCAGCACCTCCGCGGGTGCGGCTAGGCATGGCGCGGGGGCGGCGGCGGACTCCGGCTCCAGGACAAGACTGCCGCGGGGGCGGCTCCCTTCCGCCGCGAGTGCGGCCGGCAGAGCCGCGGGTGCAGCCAATAGCGCCGCGGGTGCGGCCGGCAGCGCCGCAGGGGGCGGCCTCTGGTTCCGTAGGGGCGGCTCGTGCTCCGCCGGGGCGCCAGCTTGACTCCGCGATTGCGTTTCTTCGACAGTAGGTTCCTCCTCTCCTTTCCTCTTCGTTCCTTCCTTAGTATTGATGTTGGATCATGTTAGTAGCATGCCTAGGATGGATCTAGAGTAGCTTGGAATGCCACTTAGTGGTTGTGAACCTAGGAGCCCTTAAGGCTCGATGTAAGTGATGGATATGAGCATGTGAGCATGATGGACCTTCTAGGCTAGCTTGTGCCTCTTTGGTTGAGGATTACTCATGTGGAATTATGGACTGTTGTAGGCTGTTGCATGTGTTGAGAGTGTGATGAGTACTTGGTACCTAGGATGCATTCCTAGTTTGAGGGTTAGGTGATCTTGCGTAGATCACTAGAGTGAAGTCTAAGACTTCTTCAGTGTGAGTATGTATTGATATGCATATCTCTTGTGAGCAGGTTGTGGGCTTCCTCCCTAAGGAAGCAAGAGTGTGGTTGACTTGGGTTTGGTGACGAGGTAAGTCTCCGGACTTACTTAGCTCGTATTTTACGTATTAGCATTGATGTGTGTTTGGTGGTGCGTGTTTATGTTTTGCTATAACTATTAAACCGGTAAATAGGACCACCGACTTATATGTATAATTTTGGCCCAAGTGTATGATAACGGGCGGTGACAATACTGCCTAGCCTTGCGGGGTCTAGGGGATTCTCGGCGACTTGCCCGGCGGGTCAGATGGACGGAGGCATCCGTGCCATTCCTTGCCGGAGGGGGGACCGAGGCGGGACCATTGGGGTCTCGTGTCACAACCGAAGTTGAATTAGAACGGGATATGACTTAATGATATAAAGATAAGGAAATGGACTTGTGTGATTTATATTATGTGCTATGGGTGTGTTTGTGCCTTCACCGCTTTCCTAATATTTAGAATATGAGCTAACGGTTTAAAACCGCTATGTAGTTGACTTGCAGGTTAGGGATGCCGCCGAGTGAGGTGGAGAAGTAGACAGCCGGGGTCTCCGTACATTATAGGACGGGGATGTTTGAGTCATGTTTCATGTTCTTGTTTTTGGATATTGTCGTATGTTTAGAATTTGGATCTGATTATGTTGTTTTGAGGACTCGGCTGAGTTTCCAAGTTGTAGTTCTTACTTTCGGTTTCCGCATACATTAAAAACATTTTGGAATTTCGCCTTTATTTGTGTCATGTTGAAAGGTCCGGTGAAATTGTTGTCAAGCTAAGGGTCGGGACCCATTGTGAGGTCTCGCCCAGTAGCACCCCGAGTCCCGCGGATTTGGGGTGTTACAAATTGTGGGAGTTTAGTTGCTGATTTTTCAGCCTATATAAGGCCTCTCCCACACCCTTTTCTAGGGATATGAAATATAAGAGTGATTCTTCAATCAATTTGTGTTTTTACTTTGAACAAAACAACCCTAGAAACTAAGGTGAGAGGCCGAAGTTTCGAAACCCACGAGGTGAGAGGCTGAGTGGTGTCCTTACGGTGAGAGGCTGAGTGGTGTCCTTACGGTGAGAGGCTAGGAGGACAAATGAGATCCAATCCCAAAGTGAGATTCCAAGGGAGAAGATCTCGAGCCAAGGAGATCCAAGGTGAGAGGCTGGACGATCCTTGCTTGGCATATCAAAAAAACATAAAACAATCAAAAATAAGTGGACGGAAGGAACGATCACCGGTGGATCCTAGCGTTCAACCGACGAAGGGCGCATCAAGTGGTATTCAGAGGCCAACGGTGCGAGTTCCTCAAGCTTTCGGGGTACGAATTGCTTACCTAAAACTTGTTTTTAGTTTCTGCAATTTTGAGTAGTTTCCCCATAATTTTGGTGCTTTGATCTTCATTCTTGTGAGTCCTTAGAGAGATCTTGTTGTTGGCCTTTACAAAAAAAAATAAAAAAACAGTAGTTATAGTAATTTTTGGCCAAAACACATCCTTCAACAAAACAAGACAAAGAAGTTCTAGTTTCGGTTATTCCTTGTTATATAAAAAAAACAAAATATATATATTTCAGTAAAGTCGAGCAAAAAAAAAAAAGAAAAAAAAGAAAAAGAGACTTGCTTGCTTGCTTCGATTTATCTCATGTTAGTGAAGTGTTGAAGAAATAAGTTGTTTAAAATGTTATCAATCTTTGCCCTTGTGTGTGTTATCATCTTGTCTTAGAGTGTTCTAGCCAACTCCAAACACAACCCACACGAACGCTTATTATTGCCTTGACTAACTACTTGTTAGGGACTAAGCAAATACTCGCCGGAAGGCTCGTATTTGTTGTGATTTTTGTTGCTATTTTGGTGTATGCTTTTCTGAGGTGTACTTGTAAGAGGATATATATTGCATCATAGAACACTTGTTTGCCTAGTGAACTATCTTAGGCTCTTACAGATTTGTGGTTACTAAGTGGAAATTTTGAGTTGAGAGCATTGCCTAGTGCATTGGAAAAGGTGAGGGATAGCTTTGCCTTGAAGCAAAGGAAAAGGGGAGTTGTGTGAACCAAACACTATCAAATACTTGAGTGTATGTGAGGAGAAATATACTTGAGAGAGGTGAGAGAGAGAACGTTTTTCCTCTAACCTTTTGCCCCTGAGAGAGAACGTTTTTCCTCTAACCTTTTGCCCCTAAGGCCATTTTTGGCCGTTTGAGACCGTTTCGGCATCGGAAACTGCATTTTTACATTTTCGGTTTTGCCTTTGAGCTTATACTTTTGTGTTTTGTTTTGGTTCAGAGCACCCACTTGCTTGTTGTGGAACCAAACTTTGGACACTTGTTTTTGTTTGTTTCTCTTGCTTGATTGGTGATCCAAAACAGGATGACAACCGTCAATGATAATGGGGTAAACCGAGACCAACGTCTTGATAACCTTGAAGCCCAACTAGCCGAGCTTCTAAGAAGATTACCTCCCCCTCCACCTGAACAAATTCATGGAGGTAGCAACGAAGATCAACACCGTCGAGGCCGAAGACGGAGTGTGAATAGCCATGCAAGCATAAACCAAGACAAAAACCGGGACAGAAACAAGGACTTTAGTCCTCAATACGATGACTCGGACAATGAAGAAAATCATGGTCACTGCAATCGGAGGCGTTACCATGGCTCAAAGGTGGACGTTCCAAACTTTACCGGAACCGCAGATGCTGAGACCTACATTGATTGGGAGACTAAGGCCGAACAAGTCTTCCGATACTATGAGTTTAACGAGTTTGAAAAGATTGAAACTGCTACTATTTATTTTGTTGATTTTGCACTAACTTGGTGGCAGGAAGAATTAGAATATGTGGAGGCCCATCAAGAACCATGCATCAACACTTGGTTTGAACTCCGTAGAAGGATGCGTGCTCGGTTCATACCTTCCGATTACAAGCAACAATTGTTGCTCAAGCTTGAAAGGTTACGTCAAGGTAACCGAACTCCGGATGATTATCACAAGGAGTTGAGGACTCTCATACAAAGATCGGGAACTCGAAAACCCGAAAACTATGTCCTAGCCAAATTTTTGTCTGGACTTAACCCCGACGTGTCAAAAATAGTTGAACAACTTAGACACACAAGCCTTACCGATGCCCTTCACCATGCTAATCACGCCTATAATTTAATCCAAAAACGTAAGGCAACCGGGTCATTAAAAAGATGGACAAGTCATGAATCAAACGAGTCCACATGAAATAATCGTCCTACCCACACAACCGGTTCATCCCCAACAGTAGCTCCCAAAGCCACGTCCGCCCTTAACCCTAGCACCCCTCTTCCTAGTTCCACTCCTAAACCAAAAACCAGCCGGACTAGAGAGGTGAAATGCTACAAGTGTTATGAGCATGGTCACTATGCCCGAGAATGCCCCAACCCCCGCAAAGTATTATTGAACGCATTTGGGGAAGAGGTTACCGAGGTCTATGAACCGGAAGAGGACTATGAAACAATAGCCCCAATCATAGAAGGAGATGAAGTTGAAGCCCATGCTCCTGTGGGAGATTTCTGCCTTCTAGCAACTAAGGTTCTAAAGATCAATGCATACGAGATAGTAGTCCAAGGTCCAAGTGGAGACCATTGCCTTGTCACAAAGAAGGCCCTCCAAGCGACTGAACTTGTTCCCAACGTCTCACAAAGGGAGAATCTCTTTAACACTCGTTGCTTAATTTCAGGACAATTATTTACCGTTATTATTGATAGTGGGTTTTGTTGTAACATTGTTAGTCAGGAGGTAGTTGCACACCTAGGACTCAAAACAAAGGCACACTCACAACCATACTCACTCCAATGACTCAACACCAACGCTCCCCTTCAAGTCAAGGAGCAATGTTTGGTTCGTTTTTCCATCAGACCCTACCAAGATGACGTTGTTTGTGACGTGCTTCTAGTTTCAGCTTGCCACCTCTTGCTTGGGCGACCATGGCAGTTTGACCGAAGGGTGTTCCATGACGGATACACCAACATATACTTCTTCGCCATGGCAGGAAAGAAAGTTAAGCTTATGCCTCTTACACCATCCGAGATCATGGAGGATCACATGACTAGAGAAAGGAAGAAGTTGGAGAAAGGAGAGGCTGCACGAACAAAGGGAAAGACCAAGATGGCTCTTGACACAACACCCGAGCCGAAGGCCCTACTCACCGCACGGTTACACGACGCCCGTCGAGCCCTACAAGGGGGCATGTTTGCTTCCTTCTTGTTTGTGTAACTAATGGTTTGTCTTTACCTACTATGGAAACTAATGATTTGTCTTTGCCTCCTTCTGTTACAGGACTACTTGAGGAGTTTAAGGAGATTATGCCCGAAGAGATGCCCCCAGGGCTGCCCCCTATTCGAGGCATAGAGCATCAGATTGACTTCATACCCGGATCATCCATTCCTAATCGTCCAGCTTATCGAGCAAACCTGGTGGAAACAAAGGAGTTACAAGCTCAAGTTGAGGACCTTTTGAGCAAGGGGTATATTCGGGAGAGCTTGAGTCCATGTGCAGTTCCGGTGTTGTTGGTACCCAAGAAAGATGGGAGTTGGAGGATGTGCGTCGACTGCCGTGCCATCAACCAAATAACTGTAAGGTACCGACATCCTATTCCTCGTCTTGATGATATGCTAGATGAACTTCATGGTGCTACTATTTTTTCTAAAATAGATCTTAGGAGTGGTTATCATCAGATTAGGATGCATAAAGGGGATGAATGGAAAACTGCTTTTAAAACTAAGTATGGATTATATGAATGGCTTGTAATGCCTTTTGGTTTGACAAATGCACCTAGTACTTTTATGCGCCTAATGAACCATGTTCTACGTGATTACTTAGGTAAATTTGTTGTGGTGTACTTTGATGATATACTAGTTTATAGCAAGACCTTAGACGAGCATGTTGAACATTTAAGAAGTGTATTTCTTGTGCTTAAAGAACAACGTTTGTTTGTAAACTTTAAGAAATGCCATTTTTGCTCGGAATCTGTGGTGTTTTTGGGTTTTGTGGTAGGAAAAGAAGGCTTGAGGGTGGACGAGGAGAAGACAAAGGCAATAACAGATTGGCCCCGCCCGACAACGGTATCTCACATACGGAGTTTCCTTGGACTTGCCGGGTTCTATAGGAGGTTCGTTCGGGATTTCAGCACCATTGCAGCCCCCCTCACCGAGTTGACCAAGAAGGGCGTGCGTTTTGAGTGGGGATCCGCTCAGGAGGAATCCTTTGTGTTACTTAGAGAGCGGCTGACCCATGCTCCCGTACTTGTGCTTCCTGATTTTTGAAGACCTTCGAGATAGAGTGTGACGCTTCAGGAATCGGGATTGAAGGAGTGTTGATGCAGGAAGGCCGCCCCGTGGCCTTTTTTAGTGAGAAACTGGGAGGAGCTGCCTTGAACTACCCTACATACGACAAGGAGTTGTATGCCTTGGTTCGGTCGTCCAGGTTTGGGAACACTATCTTTTACCCCGTGAGTTTGTTATACATTCTGATCACGAGTCCTTGAAGTATTTGAGAGGACAAGCCAAGTTGAACAAACGCCATGCACGTTGGGTGGAGTATATTGAGGCCTTTCCATTTGTTGTGTGCTATAAGAAGGGAAAAGACAACATCGTAGCTGATGCATTATCTCGTAGGTACACACTTCTCTCTTCTCTAGATGCATGTGTTTTGGGATTTGGTTTAATTCGTGATTTATATGCTCTTGATGTTGACTTCCGGGATATCTTTGCTCATTGTTTGCGCTCTAGTAGTGACTCACATGCTAGTAGTTACTATATTCATGATGGGTGTTTGTTTAGAGCTTCTAAGTTATGTTTGCCTAATTGTTCCTTGAGAGCCTTGATCGTTTTAGAGGCCCATGGAGGTGGATTGATGGGACATTTTGGGGTTACTAAGACTTTAGGTATCTTACGGGAGCACTTTCATTGGCCTAAGATGAGAAATGATGTAGAAAAATGTTGTGCTAGTTGTGTTCCTTGTCATAAGGCTAAGTCTAAGGCTAACCCACATGGACTATATTTGCCTTTGCCTATTGTTAGCACACCTTGGGAAGACATTTCTATGGATTTTGTTCTAGGATTGCCTCGTTCTAGTAGAGTACATGATTCCATTTTTGTGGTTGTTGATAGGTTTTCTAAGATGGCGAATTTTATTGCTTGTAGTAAAACTGATGATGCGTCTAATGTGGTTAATCTTTTCTTTGAGCATATTGTTAAGCTACATGGAATTCCTTGGTCAATAGTGTCAGATCGAGATTCTAAATTCCTTAGTTATTTTTGGAAGACACTTTGGGCCAAGATGAGGACAAAGCTACTATTTTCAACTTCTTGTCACCCTCAAACGGACGGTCAAACCGAGGTAGTAAACCGGACTCTTGGCACTTTACTTCGTACTATGTTGGATACTAACTTGTGCAGGTGGGAGGATTGTTTGCCCTTTGTGGAGTTTGCTTATAATCGGGCTATTCATTCCGCGACCAAGAAGTCTCCTTTCGAAGTTGTTTATGGCAGGAACCCCCTCACTCCTTTAGATTTGATTCCTCAACCGCCCCACAACCCGTTGATTTGGATGGGCAATCTAGAGCTGAGTTTGTGAAAGGTTTGCATGAGCGAGTCCGGGTCTAATTAGAGAAGCGTACCGAGCAGTACGTCCGGCAAGCCAACAAGGGGCGACGGGAAATGCTCTTCATGGAGGGAGACCTTGTGTGGGTCCATTTGAGGAAGGACCGCTTTCCATCTCTTCGGCAATCTAAGCTCAAACCAAGAGCGGATGGTCCATTCCGGGTTCTTGAGAAAATTAATGATAATGCATATCGCATTGAGCTTCCTAGTAAGTATGGTGTCCATAATGTGTTTAATGTTTCTAATTTGTCTCCTTTTTATGTAGGTGACGAGGTCGAGGATGCAGAGAATGAGCTGGCGGATTCGGGGTCGAATCCTTTCCAAGGAGGAGGGGATGATGTGAGCCTGCCGGACTTAAGCAATGAGAGTGATGTGCCGGCACCTAGGTGATCGCCACCTCTCACTCGAGCTAGAGCTCGCATGCTAGGACAAACAACATTGATCTACCATCCTTTTGGAGCTCCAACATGTTGGTTCGACCTTGAACACAAATTGGTGAACATGCTTGAAGCGATTGAAGTTTTCGGTTCCGGCTCGTCTTGATGGACCTTATAGTTGTATTTTATTTTGTATGTAATAAGTGGTCATGCTTGAATTTATTTCATGATATTTTCATGATATTATGGAATAAAGAGGGTTGTTTAATACAAGTGAAATAAAATGTTCACTTGCATTAAACTAACCATTCAAGAGGGTGATTACCACTCTTCATGTTGGGTTTTTGGCAGCCACGTTTTGTCTCTTGGAGCTTCCAAATGGCTGGCCATTTGATGGTTTTTAGGCCCTTTGTTTGCTTGCTTTTATGTGGTGAAAGCCTTTGTTTTTCCTTTGTTTAATTGCCCCAACTCTTGAACTTGTAACCCTTTAATTATGGGAGTTTAGGTGCTGATTTTTCAGCCTATATAAGACCTCTCCCACACCCTTTTCTAGGGAGATGAAATATAAGAGTGATTCTTCAATCAAGTTGTATTTTTACTTTGAACAAAACAACCCTAGAAACTAAGGTGAGAGGCCGAAGTTTCGAAACCCACGAGGTGAGAGGCTGAGTGGTGTCCTTACGGTGAGAGGCTAAGAGGACAAAGGAGATCCAATCCCAAAGCGAGATTCCGAGGGAGAAGATCTCGAGGCAAGGAGATCCAAGGTGAGAGGCTGGACGATCCTTGCTTGGCATATCAAAAAAACATATAAACAATAAAAAAGAAGTGGACGGAAGGAACGATCACCGGTGGATCCTCGCGTTCAACCGACGAATAGCGCATCAGGTAAGTTCCAGATTTTCTCTATAAACCACTGAATCACCACTTGGAGGTGTTTTTAAATTTTATTAATGAAAAAAAAGGGAAGGATTGAAGATGGGTTGAGCCAAACAACAGGGATAATCCCAGATCTAGCTTGACGGCTAATCGGTTTTTTCGAGATCTTGCTTTCCTGTGGTATTTTGGGAGGCCTTGTAAAGGAGTTTCACTACACCTGACTCTAATTTGAAGCATTTCTTTGATTTTGAGATGGGTGATGAAGAGAGGCTGGTTGTTTCAGCTTTCTCATTGGAGTTGATGGGGTGTTTGAGGCTGGGAAGAAGAACCGGCGGCGCGTTGGTGCGCGTTCTCTTTGAGGGGTTTTTGGTTGATTTGTTTCTTTAAATCATTTGAATATATATTTATAGTTATATATTTTAAAATTTTATCGAATTAATCTTTTTAAAAATCTAATTCACATGTAACTATCAAGTGTTTCAAATTTAGTTATGTTTTGATTACCAATATATAGAATTTTTATGATCGATTTTATTACCTAGATTAAAAAATGCAATAATTAACGTATCACGGAATTATGGAAGGTTGAAGATGAATTAGTTTTTAACAAAGATGGTGTGTATGCTCATGCATAAAAATTCCTTGAGACAAAAGAGCTTAGAAATCGAATATAAGGGGTCAAAGATCACCAATTCTAATTCAAGGGTCAAGACAACCACAACAAATGCAAGCAACCAAAGGATTTTGAACAACGGAGGTCTCAAGAATTGGTGGAAACAAGGAACTCAATTCAGGGGCGGTAACTTCGGAAGCCCTAAAATTGATTTCCCGATCTTTGATGGAATTTGTTTGGCATTGACTAGAGCTGGGGTTTAGTTTCTCAATTACCGGCAACTGCGCCAAAAACTTGTTCGCTTATTTTGTACCCGGCAAATCTGTGTCAGTAGCGACAAAGACTCATAGGGTAGAAAAAGACAATATGCTTTTCAATTTATAACTCGCAATAAGTTCTCAAATTGCAGCGAACCCACATTGCATGGATCGTGATACGGGGTTAGCCGTGAGGTTGCCCGATCTTTCAACACCAGAATTGAAAGGAAAGTTGTGGGGGGAAAAGTGGATATATGGAGGAATGATCCGATGAAGGGAATTGATCATAGCTGGATAGATCTGGTTGAATCCTTAAGACAACCAAGAGCACACTAGGGAAACTAAGGCCCTAACACACAACTTGGAATGAATTGAAGGAACCCTTCCGCTATAATCTCACACAAGATGGAAAACGATTGTCCCTAGAGCACGAGAAGTCACCTGAAGATGATTGAGAGCACCAACTTGCCAATCCAAGTTGTTGGGCGAACGAGAATCCATTCGCTTTGTGTTTGTCTCGATTCCACGAGAAGAATGAAAGAGAGAAGAGAGAAAATACTAAAAAGTATTGTGTTTAGTTTCAATTCAAGTTGTCTGGAAAATGACGCCCTACAAGGCCTTATATAGGCAGAGGGGGACGTCTATCTAGGGATTCTATGGGCTACGGGCCAAATCTAATATTCAGCCTAAACTAGCTAAAAAGATAAGATAAGATAAGATAAGATCAAATCTTTAAGATATAAGATCAAACTAAAGGGCCAAACTAACAAGCCTAAAAGCCCAAAACAATTAAAAGAAACAAGCCCAATTATTAAAAGAGTCTCAATATGGGCTGAAAATAATATATCTTATTAAGGTCTTATTTAACATTTAAAATAAGCCCAATTAGACATAAAAAAACGTCCAAAGCATATCTTCTCATTTCCACGTAGCATTTGTAAGCCTCTCGAGCTCTCCTCCTTGCCCATGCATACGTGATCATGCATGTCATCTCCCATCTCCAATCAATGATCTTCAATGTATCTCCGGAAATGGTCTTCTCATCACTTCCATGAATAATCTCCTTCACATATTGAGGAATAGCCTTAATTCTTCCTCTCCTTCTCCTTAGAATGATCAACACTCCGTGCTTCCTAGCTTCCATGCTCATGATCTTCATTCGAGCTACGTCCTGAGATGCTCCTGCATCAGATCGTATGCAATAGAGCAAGTACTCCAAGGTCGAACACAAGGACTTGGAGTTTTAATTTGCAGTATTGATCATTTATAGTGTAAATCTAGAATAAGAAATAGGTTGCAAAAGATAAGGGAAGAAGAACAATGTTTTTGAAAGGTTTTGGTTTGTTCTCAATTGAAAGTCAAATTCAATCAAGAAAACAGTTTTATAAAGCTAAACTAACAAAGAGTAATCAATTAAAGGAAGAACGAATTCCAAGGATTAAAGGTCATTGTTTATGATATATGGATTCAAGATAACTCATAAAGATCTATGGTAGAAAAGCTACAAGGATGAACGTTTCTAAGATGATGGTCTATTACCGGGTAAGTCTCAAGATCATCTAGTCCCAATCCTAACTACCTATTACCGGGTAAGTCTCAAGGTATCTAGGAAGGAAATTGCATACAAACCGGATTATCTAACTAAGGATCAAGTAACCCATTACCGGGTAAGTCTCGAGAATTACCTAACTTATAAAGCAATCAGGAACATTCAATCCAATAGAGGTTTTCACTCTATTACCTATGGTTGATCTACTTATATATCCAAGGGGAGTTTTACCGGGTAAGTCTCAATTCCAACTCAGGTTACTAATTCATAAGGTTCTAACTAGATTAACTCCCAATTAACCATTAGGAGTTCAAGCAAATCTAACCAATTCAAGCACAACCTAATCCATCATTGTCCAAGCCATAAACAAATCCCTATCCACCTTAGAAGCACAAAAGTTCTAGCCAATAATCATCATAACAAATTCAGCAATCAATTCTAAGGAAAACAAATGATTCATGAAATGGAAATTGCAAAAGAAGGAATAGAAAGTACTCATCTTGTTGACTGTAAATCCAATGAAATAAACGTCGATCCAAAAGTCTCCGAACAATAGCTGAAAGTAAAAGTCTGCAACTTTAATCTGAAATCTATGGAAAACAAAGAAGAAATATGGAAGATGACTGCGAGATTGGAGATGGCTCTCTCCTCCCCGAGCTCTAGGGTAAACTTTGACTCTCCTCCCCTAGTAGGTATTCAGGCTTTCCATTTATACACAAAACATCTATCAAAAGGCTTGGGCCGAAAAGAAAAAAGTCTGTATATAAAATATCACGTGCATGGAAAAAATCTCGGGCCGATCACGATGATGTCGGGGCCGAGATTTTGACTCTCCTCCCCTAGCTATGCTTGAAGATCTCTCACAGCCATCTTCAAAGCTTTATGGGCTCTGAGTCTCTCTAAGTGTCTTTTCAGGCTCAGGATCGTAGGGAAATAGTTCTTTAGAACACCGAGAACTTCGCATACACCACAAGAAGAACCTAAAGTCCTGAAAATGTCAAAGACACACACGAAAACAAGATCAAAAGTAACAAGAAAGACTAACAATATAAGAAATCAAAAAGATGCAAATCAAATTGACCAAAGTTCCCGGCAACGGCGCCAAAAACTTGTTCGGTGTTGACGGGACTGGGGTTTAGTTTCCCAGTCCCAAACAACGGCGCCAAAAACTTGTTCGCTTATTTTGCACCTCTGCAAATCTGTGTCAATAGTGACAAAGACTCACAGGGTAGAAAAAGACGATATGCTTTAAATTTATAACTCGCAATAAATACTCAAATAGCAGCGAACCCACAGTGTATGGATCGTATGCAATAGAGTAAGTATTCCAAGGTCGAACATGTTCGTTGGTTTTGCCACTTTATAAACTCCTATCAGAATAGATAGAAGTTCACAGGGTAGTGAAACAACGGTATGCTTTAAATTTATAATCTTACAATATCTACTCTATAATGCAACGAACCCACAGTGTATGGATCAATTGCAATAAGAGCAAGTATTCCAAGGTCGATCACAGGGACTAAGTTAGATGAAAATGAAAACTAATCTAGAATAGTATAAATCTAAAATAAGAAAAAGCTTGGAAAAGAAAAGGGAAAGAAAGATAAAAAAGGTTTTGAAGAGTGCCGTGGATTCGTAGTCAATTATCTAAATTGATTGGAAATCAAATAACAAAAAAATAAAACAAACAAATATAATTGGGAGAAAATGTAGTTCCAAGGATTCAAGATCAGTATTTATACAAATGGACTCAGTATTATATAATCTCACGTGGCATGTTATAAGGTTGAAGAGCTCAGGGATGAATGTTTCTTAAATCAATGTTCTATCACAATTACGTCTCAAAAACATACAGGTCCGCAACCTAATACCTATTGCTTTCAAGGTAAAAAAGGAGAAATCATAAATAAACCTTATTCTTTCAATTAAGGAATCAAATAACCATTTGCAGTTAGTCAGTTACGTCTCAAGAATTATTGCCCCAAAGGAAGGAATAATAGAACATTCTATCCAATAAAGGTTAAACTTTTATTACCTAGGAACATGTTATCTCATGTATCTAAGAAGGAATACCTCAGTTACAACTTTATTCCTACTTAGGTTGAAGTGATTTAGATTGATTCTAAACCTGCCAAAAATCAAACCTTTCCATAGGATTTAAAGCGATTTACACAACCTACTATAAAGAACAATCAATCTATCATAGTCCAAGGTGTAAACAAATCTCTAACTACCTTGGAACCACAAAAGGTTTCTAGCAAATGATATTCATATCAAAACCTGAATTCAATTCAATCCAACAAAGCCTAAATTCAAAATAAGAAAAGGGAATAAAGAAAGTATCAAGCTTTGTTGAATCTTGAAACAAACTATCTTCCACTTGCAAATCTCAAAACAAAACTCTAAACAAACTTAAGAAAACTGAATCTTCCTTCCTAAACTAATGATCCAACAATGGTGAAAAGGAACGAAGAAGAAAGGTAGGAGAAGAATTCTCCTTCTAACAATCGAACCTAAAGCAATTTCTCGAGAACCTTTTTCTGACTAACCAAGCACACGCGGATCTCCTGTTCAGTATTCGGGACCCTACTTTTATAACCTAAGACATGTCGAAAGATGCGGGCTTGGCTAAAAAGTCCGAAATAAAATAAAATCGACGCTCATGGAAGAATCTCGGTGGCATCTCGGCCGAGATGTGTAATGATCGGGGCCCAGATTTTGACTTTCGATCTTCAGCGTCATGGGATCTTGGTCAAGTCCTCTTGGATCTCTGTCCGAGATGTGGACCGAGATATTGCAATAGAAGCTTCCATCTCGGGCCGAGATAAATGGATCTCGGCCGAGATGTTCCTTCACTCGGGAACTTTGTCTCTTTCGCTCCAAAATCGTCTTATTCTCCTTTCCTATGCTCGTATGACTGCTCCTAAGCATCCACTCCGAGGCTTGATCCTTAAATGTATCGTTTTAGCTCAAAAATGCGCCAAATTACCTACAAAGTCACTAATAGAGTGTGTAGACATCTATACTTGCAAAGTAACACAAAACAAGCATAAAAGACACAAACTAAGGCTAAAACATTCATGCGGAAAGGCAAAAACTACCTATATGCTCTACTAAACTAGGTCGATAAATCATGTTATCAAAATAACCCATACTTATCCTTGCTTGTCCTCAAGCAAGTAGTAAATCCAAGATAGGATAACATGAATCGTCTATTCAAAACAAATATGAAAAACTCTTTTTGGTTGTGCTGTGCTTCTATATATGATCACTCTCAAAAGTGTAGTCATAAGGATAAAGACATATTTCAATTAAGTTCAAGCAAAATAGGCAAGTGAAGTGAAAGAAAATTCAAGTCTAAGCTATTAAGTCAAATACATGTATACATAGATCAATAGGACTTAACAATGAAAAAGCCAAAGAAACTTGATCAAGGTAGGATGATATAGGTAATGTGGTGGTAATCCGGGAGGAAGAACAACACAATAAGTTCTTTTTTTTTCTCAACATCCACCCTTCTTGCATTTTTCTTTCTTTTCTTTTTCTTTTGAGTGAAAGGCATTGGTGCACAATTGCCGAAACCTTGGTGTTCAATTTTCTTCATGTACCTCACACCAATATGCACGTACCAAATCAACTCATAGGGAATGTTTTTAAAACTATTTAGACTTAAGCAAGACATAAACACCCGATTATATGAATGGTGCCGAGTTACTCATCTTCATAGCCAACAAACCCTTCAAAAGCTTTTGCATTTAAATCACATCTCATACATTCACATTCAACTTCTTCACTTAACACATATGAACTTTTTCTTTTAAGCATACACCTTTAAACTTCACTTTCCTAATTCCCGGATAGCTCAAAAGGAGGCAAATATGATCAATGCTTGAGGTGCTAAACATGATAAAGATAGAGAAGAAGAAGAACTCGAATTGCCTAAATCATTCTCATGCAATGTATATGAACTCTTCACATAATTCAACTATCAAATTCAATACAATTAAACATAGAAATTTCCATCAATCATATAAGTAAAGAATCAATTCCTGCAAATACCATAAATCACTTAAAACTCAAAATAATATTCAAAAGCCAAATAAACACACCAAATGTCATCATAGAGATCCCATCATACCTAGAAGCACAATAACACATTTTTTTCTGATGCAATTACACATAAAAGACGTGTGACATAAACTGAAATTGTTCAAATGCAATACAAATATCAAAACATGCTAAAATAATTGTAACCATCCTACCCCATACTTAAATCTCACATTGTCCCCAATGTGAAAAATAAGAAGGAATAAAAACAATACTTACAATGTAAAAATGATGCAGAGTCCTCTAGCGCGTCCTACTCAAATGGTGGAGGTGGTGGTTGAAAGTGCAGGTTGTTCGGGTCATAGAAATGCCCGAACATGTGATGGTAGATGTCACCGTACATCCCCTCATAAACAGAATATCGCCTATCATGCTCAATCAACCTGTCCTCGATCCTCTGTTGTCTCTCCTTGATCATTTGTTGTCCCAGCTGGAGCAGATGGATGTCGTCGGCTAGTCGATCGATAGTCGGTGGCGTCCTACGTCGAGGTCTGGGAGCTCGTGAAGACAAAGCTTCTCCTGATGGCATCCCTGAAGTATGTGCCCCTGCATCTCCCATCTCGAACACAATATCCTTTGCCTCAACGGCAGTCTCAATATCCTCATCATCACGGGCAACATCCTCATCATCCGGCTGCCCCATGAAATCCTCATGTGAACTATCTGGCTCTAAAGCTGCCCTCCAAAACCTCCTATCTGTAATGGTGTACTCAGATTTCCACTCAATGCCTACATTCTTATCCCATGGCATAACAACTCTAAAGGGTTGACTGGCTTCTGAATTAGTATCTTTCTGTTTACTAAATGTCTCCTACCCACAGCGGTAGGCCAATTTGTTACAGCACAATCAGACAGATCGATGTTCACCCTTCTAGCAACGTGGGTGATCAACCCACCTACACAAATATACCCGGAACTCTTCTTGGCAACCTTTTTTCAGGTGCTCAAGCATCAATGTCGAAGAGTCCGGGTGCGGCGATGTGTAACGCACCATAACACAAGTAGCTCACCTAAGCGAACCTGGTGTTGTGTCTCACGGTGAGGTTACAATACCTCACTCATCATCCTATGAGCAAGCCTAAAAGACAAGTTCACAATGAACTTGCACTCGGCCTCTCCGGCCTTCCAATCACCAGCACCACTATAAGCTTAGCAATCTCGTGCCAGAATGCACATTTATCCACATCACTATCAAAGACAGAAGCATTGCTATGCGGGAAATGAAAGAATCACCAAAGCCATCCTTAGACATCTCATAATCAATTGATCAACCAAACTTCACACATTCACTACCATTTCCACCTCTAAACACAAAGGAGCTCAAGAACTCCAATGTTAACTCAACATAGTTCGGCTCTCTAATAACCATCAAATGTAACCAACCACATCTCTCCATAATCATATGCATTTCCTCACCAACTCCCACTTCACTTATATCCAAAAAATCAAAGTACTTTGGAGCTTTAAAACTTAACTTAGCAAGACGGTTATAGTTCAACTTACAAGAATCTGGGATGATTGGAACCATACTTGGAGGCTCGGAAGGCTCCGGTTGCTTCTTTGACTTCCTCGAGGAACCGCTTCTTGAAAGGGATCGCTTCAACCGATTCATCTTAGTTCGAAAATTCAGAACAGAGGCTGATCTCGGTCTGGATCTCGGGCTGTTGACAAAGATAATCTGGGAAAAATCGCCGTTTTCGGTCTCGGCCTGGATTGAAGGTTTCGATCGATTTATTGCTTATTTCTTGATTGTACAATGTTCCTAAAGCCTTTTAGCACAAAATTCCTCAAAAGAATGAAGGATTTTTGAGGTTTTTGAAATTTTGGTTAGGGTTTGTGTTTGGGGAGATAAATGTGGTGGGTTTTTGATGAAATTGGTTGTTGGAATGTGTTTAGTTTTTTGATTTGTGAAAGATTGTGGTGGAATGAATGAATTTGGTGTAAAATTGAGAGAAAGAGAAATTTGGGTGAAGGTATAAGGTATGGAGGCTATGGAGGAGTTTGAAGAATGAGGGAAGGAAGAAGAAGGAGGGTTTTAAAAAAACACCAACAGAACTCGATCTCGGCCGGCATCTCGGTCGATCCGACCGAGATTCTTTTTTTCGACTCGTTTTCTTTCGTTCTTCGTTCCTTCAAAGTGTTTGGCTCGTTTAGAATTTTTTCCGAGCATAATCTCCTTTTGCTTCTCTCCATTTTGACACCTAGATCATACAAAGACACAACAAAACAAACGCGCAAAAACGCAAAAGCAAAAAGAAAAAACAAAAAGACTAAGACACGAAGACTCTTACCTCGGGTTGCCTCCTGAGAAGCATATTGGTTTAAGGTCTCTCTCTAGACCTGATTCCGTCAATCCTTATCCTGGAGATGCAAGTGAAATCCGCTCCACCTGAGGTTCCGGCTTACACTTCTTTAACCTACTCTCATTAACTTTTATCGATCCGACATCTTTACCCCATACTTCAATTGAACCATAGGGGTGGATCTTCTTCACAATATAGTGTCGGTCCATTTCTTCTTGAACTCTCCCTGCATAAGATGAAAACTAGAGTTAGACAACATGACTAGATCACCTTTCTTGTACTTACTATTTATTTTGAGCTCTCTTTATAGATCTTCGAGCTCTCGTATGCGTCCAACTTTCCTCCTTTAGCTAGTATGGATGCAATTGATGTGGGAGGTCTTGAGAATCCTTTGATGAATTGTCGGTAGAAACCGACTTCTCTCGCAGGAGTGTTCTCTTTCTTTCCAGGCTTTGGTTGCGCCAATTCTTCTCTTTTTCCTTCCCTTTGGCAGACGGGAGAGACGTATCGGCGAGGTTTCGGAACTTCGGAAAGCGTTACCGGGTCCGTCTCTACACCATACTTGAGATCTCGGCCGAGATGGTTGGATCTTGGGCCGAGATTCAACTCTCTGTTGTGAAATCTCAGTCAGGGCAGAAGGAATCTCGGCCGAGATAGGGACCGAGATTTATTTTGACGGTTCATTTTCAATGTGAAACAAACCGTCCACGAAATTGGCTGCTTCCGTAGATTTTGGAAGCCAGAATTCTTCATTATCGCCTTCCCTTACAATGTTGAATGTGAGAGAAGCGTTCCTGCAATCAACAAGATATCCGGAAGTGGCTAGGAATTGTCTTCCTAGAATTGAAGGTACAGGATAATCTGCAGGAATGTCTCATACAACAAAATCAATATCTTTTAGAATTCCAGCTGGTTTAACATTCGATCCATCCGCCATGCGTAGTGTCATCTTCATTGGCTTTGGTTCCCCAAGGCCAATTTCCTTGCAAAGTGCAAGAGGAATCATGCTCACGCTTGCGCCAAGATTGCACAAAGCTTCTTAAGATCCTTCTCTAAGTCCCACTCAGACACTAAATGATCCGGGATCCCTGAGTTTTGGTGGCATCTTCTCCCTTAAAATCTTGATGAGCTCACTTGATCTTTGAGTCATCAATACTTCCTCTTCCCCTGTCAGACTCCTCTTGTTGGAGAGGATCTCCTTTAAAAACTTCTCGTATGCCGGCATCCCTAAAATAGCATCAAGAAAAGCGATATCAATATTTAGACTTTTAATAAGCTCAATGAACTTACCAAAGGTCTTGTCTAGCAAAGCTCTGGCATGGGAATTCGGGAATGGAAGTGGAGGCTTGTACGGGGGTGGTGGAATGTAGACTTCTTCCTTCTTTGCAGGCTCCTTCTCCATGTTTTCCACTTTTTCAAGCTGAACTAAGGATCTCGGCCGAGATTTTTGATCTCGGGCTGTGATCGTACTTTCTGTCATGAAATCTCGGTCGACCATATGAGGATCTCGGGCTGAGATGCTTCTAGAGGTGGTCGAGATTTCTCATTTCTCGTGTATTTCGTCCTTTTCCAACCCGCTTTTAGTGGTGATGGACATAATCTGTCCTTTTGGGTTCTCCTCAGTCTTTCCAGGAAGTCTTCATGGATCTCTAGGAGCTTCTTCATCCTTCTTAAACACTTGAGTTTTCAAAACCTTTTGAGCTTTTGTAACACTAGTGACAAAACTCTCCAGATTGCTCATCCTTGCCATTAGTTGCTCAAACATCATCTCAACTCGATCTTTCGGTTGAGATTGCTCAGCTGACTTAGACGTTTGACCTGCACCACTAGAAGAAGGTTGAGGGTTCAAAGCACCCTCAAAATTAGAATAAGAAAAGCCTGAATGATTGTGGTTAGGCCTGAAATTGTTTTCTTGGTAATTCGTATTGAAGTTATTGTTGGTATAACTTCTTTGATTATGGTATTTTCCCTGAAAATTACATCTATTCATGTAATTTGCATCCTCTTCTTTGGATGCTTCCTGCATTTCAGCTTGTTGATTTTTGATGTTAGATGCAAATAATTCTTTCAAAGATTTAATTTCATTGTACAAAGAATCAAACCTTGCATCTGTCCGTGTGTTTTCATTTACTTCATACACTCCCGGCCTAGTCTTCTTCTCTTAAACCTTCTTGTGAGAATACTTCTCCATAACTAAGGCTTGCTTCTCAACAGACTCCCAAGCATCATCTTCTTCTTTATCCATGAAAGTACCTCCAGAAAGTGATTGCAACTTGAATTGAGTGTCCTCATCAAGTCCCTCAAAGTAAATCTCTAGCAACTCAATCTTAGGGATCCCATGATGAGGAAAATCCAATCAAAAGGTCTTTGAACCTCTCCCAAGACCTAAACAAACTCTCCTTATCCTTCATGATGAAGACATTTATCCTTCCTCTAAGCTCGGTAGTCTTGGAAGGTGGGAAGAATTTGGTGAGAAACTCCGTTGTCATCTCTTCTTAAGTGCCAATCCGTCCGTATGGTAGAGCTTTATCCTTGAGAGAAAAAGAAAAACCTCTTAGCTTGTGATTATTACCTTCCATACGGGGCGGTCTCACTGTGTCCATGAGAATCTCGTAGTTCATCAAGTGTTGATGAGGAGACTCTGCTTCTATCCCTCGAAACTGATTATGGGGAATCATCTGGAGTACCCGCGGTCGCAACTCATGCTCATGTTCTGCGGGATCTCCAAAGTTAATTACAGAAAGGTTAATCCTTTGGGTAGGATCCATTCGCTGTTTGAGTGTTTGTGGATTTCCACAATAGGGTTGTATCGGACAGGCCTGAGAGGGGCAGTAGGTGGTTGCGGGACGACGACACGAGGTGTATCGTTTGGGACGTCCGGCTGCACGTTCACAACGGGTTGTGGAGCGGCTCTTCCTTCGTTCTGAAGACGAATCATTTCTCTCATATCGGCTCTAAGCTGCTCCATCATGCGTGCAATGACTGCATCTCTCTCTCACGACGCCGCTCTCTCGGCTTCCAGGTCTTCTGCGGCTTTCATAAGCTCCGCGTCGTAATCTCTCTCTTGGGACATCCTTGAGGCTTTCAAGGCTCTGAGTCTCTGTCCAGTGTTTTCTCAGGCTCAGGATCTAGTTCTTCCGAACTCCGAGTCCTTCGCATACACTATGAAAGGTACCTAGTGTCCTGAAATCGTCAAAAACAAACACAAAAGCGAGATCAAAAGTAAAAGAAAGACCTATAAGAATAAATAGAAATTCACAGGGTAGTGAAACAACGGTCTGCTTTAAATTTATAAACTTACAATATCTACTCTATAATACAACGAACCCACAGTGTATGGATCAATCGCAATAAGTGCAAGTAATCCAAGGTCGATCACAGGGACTAAGTTAGATGAAAATGAAAACTAATCTAGAATAGTATAAATCTAAAATAAGAAAAAGATTAGAAAAGAAAAGGGAAAGAAAGATCAAAAAGGTTTTGAAGAGTGTGGTGGATTCGCAGTCAATTATCTGAATTGATTGAAAATCAAATAACAAAGAAATAAAACAAACAAATATAATCGGGAGAAAAAATTTAGTTCCAAGGATTCAAGATCTTTATTTATACAAATGGACTCAGGATTATATAATCTCACGTGGCATGTATATAAGGTTGAAGAGCTCAAGGATGAATGTTTCTTAAATCAATGTTCTATCATAGTTACGTCTCAAGAACATACAGGTCCGCAACCTAATATCTCTTGCTTTCAAGGTAAAGAGGGATAACTCATATATAAACCTTATTCTTTCAATTAAGGAATCAAATAACCCTCTACAGTTATGTCTCAGGAATTATTGCCTCAAAGGAAGGAATAATGGCACATTCTATCCAATAAAGGTTAAACCTTTATTACCTAGGAACAGATTTTCTCATGTATCTAAGAAGGAATATCTCAGTTACGACTAATTTCCTACTTAGGTTGAAGTGGTTTAGATTGATTATAAACCTGCAAAAAATTAAACCTTTCCATAGGATTTAAAGCTATTTGCACAACCTATTATAAAGAACAGTCAATCCATCATAGTACAAGGTGTAAACAAATCTCTAACTACCTTGGAACTACAAAAGGTTTCTAGCCAATGATATTCATATCAAACCTAAATTCAATTTAATCCAACAAAGCCTAAATCAAAATAAGAAAAGGGAATAAAGAAAGTATCAAGCTTTAGTGAATCTTGAAACAAACTATCTTCCACTTGCAAATCTCAAAACAAAACTCTAAACAAACTAAAAAAAACTGAATCTTCCTTCCTAAACTAATGATCCAACAATGGTGAAAAGGAACGAAGAAGAATGGTAGGAGAAGAATTCTACTTCTAACAATCGAACCTAAAATAACTTCTCGAGAACCTTTTTCTAACTAACCAAGCACATGCGGATCTCCTATTCAGTTTTCGGAACCCTACTTTTATAACCTAAGACCTATCGAAAGACGCGGGCTTGGCTAAAAAGTCTGAAATTAAATAAAATCAACGTTCAGGGAAGAATCTCAGGTGGCATCTCGGCCGAGATGGGTAATGGTCGGGGCCGAGATTTCGACTTACGATCTTCAGTGTCATGGGATCTCGGTCAAGTCCTCTTGGATCTTGGTCCGATATGTGAACCGAGATATTGCAACAAAAGCTTCCATCTCGGGCAGAGATAAATCGATCTCGGTCGGGATGTTCCTTCACTTGGGTACTTTGTCTCGTTCGGTCCAAAATCGTCTTATTCTCTTTTCCTATGCTCGTATGACTGCTCCTAAGCATCCACTCCGAGGCTTGATCCTCAAATGCAACGTTTTGTAACGCCTGGAATTTTATTCCGGACTTAGAGCGCCTTGTAGATCTTCCCGTAGGCCCGAGATGCCGAGTGCCGGGATTTATTCCTAAAATCACGAGCCGACTCGTCGTTTTTTCCTTTTTCCTGCGTTCCGACCCTTCGTTACGAGTCGAAGTGACAAGGGGTCATTTCTGACCCCTCGTTCCGGGGTGATGTGACAAGAGGTCAGCTCACCTCCCCACATTGCAGCCTTTGTCCCCTCCCTCTCTCTCCTCCCTTGCTCACATTTCACGTTACTTCCTCCCATTCACTCTTCCCTCTTCCTCTCTTTGCTCTCTTCTCTTCTTCCATTTGGATTGCAAATCTTGCATGTGTGGACTGTAGTAGAGGGATCCCAGATCAAGTGTGGTAAGCTTCTTCCTCTTCCTTCCTTCTCCTTCATTGCTGATTCACCCCTTTCTTCTTCCCTCCTTCATCCATGGACATGGATGAAGCTTTGAGAGGTTTTCACTCACGTCCCTTGCATGCTTGTGTTCTTAGCTCTTTTAGGTCAAGGAGAGGTGCCTAAGACCAGTGGTGGGTGTTTGGAGAAGATCCAGCAAGAGAAGAAGGACTTTGGAGCCAAGGATCCACGATCGAAGACGAAGCAGACGACGTTCTGCACATAACCCCCGGGGCGGCTCAGCACAGCCGCGGGAGCGGCCCGCCGCCGGTGCGGCCAGCACGGCCGCAGGGGCGGCCAACACGGCCGCAGGGGCGGCCAGCACGGCCGCAGGGGCGGCTCGGCACGCCGCAGGGGCGGATCCGGGCTCCAGACACCGGACCGCCGCAGGTGCGGCTGACCACAGCCGCGGGGGCAGCCCTGACCGACGCAGGGGCGGCTCCTGCCACCGCAGGGTCGGTTCCTGCTCCGCAAGAAGGCCGCTGGGGCGGCGCCAGCCTTCCGCTGGGGCGGCGTCTACTCCGCCGGGGCGCCAAATTGACTCAACGGCTGCGTTTCTTCGACAGTAGGTTCCTCTCCTCCCTTCCTCTTCGTTCCTTCCGTAGTTTTATAGTTGTATCATGTAGTAGCATGCTTAGGATGGCCTAGAGTAGCTTGAGAATGCCACTTAGTGGTTGTGAACCTAGGAGCCCTTAAGGCTCGATGTAATTGTTGGATATGAACATGTGAGCATGATGGATATTCTAGGCTAGCTTGTGCCTCTTTGGTTGAGGATTAATATCTTGTGGAATTATGAACTGTTGTGGGCTGTTTCATGTGTGGAGAGTGTGTGATGAGTACTTGGGACCTAGGATGCATTCCTAGTTTGAGGGTTAGGTGATCTTGCATAGATTACTAGAGTGAAGTCGAAGAATTTTTGAGTGTGAGTATGTATTGATATGCATATCTCTTGTGAGCAGGTTGTGGGCTTCCGCCTTAAGGAAGCAAGAGTGTGGTGACTTGGGTTTGGTGACGAGGTAAGTCTCCGGACTTACTTAGCTCGTATTCTATGTATTAGCATTGATGTGTGTTTGGTGGTGTGTGTTTATTTTCTTGTTATAAACAATTAAACCGGTAATTTAGGACCACCGACCTTATGTATATTTTGGCCCAAGTGTATTATAACGGGCGGTGACATTCTGCCTAGCCTGCGTGGGTCTAGGAGGATCTCGGTGACTAGCCCGGCGGGTCAGATGGTCGGGTGCATCCGTACCATTCTTTGCCGGTAAGTAGGGACCGAGGCGAAACCACGGTGGTCTCGTGTCACAAACCGAAGTTGAATTAGAACGGGATATGACGTAATAATAAAAAGATAATAAACCGGACTTGTGTGCTTTATGTTTGTGATATGTATGTGTTTGTGCCTTCACCACTTTTCTAATGCTTCGAATATGAGCTAACGGTTTTAAACCGTGGTTGTAGATGATTTGCAGGTTAGGGACGCCGCCGAGTGAGGTGGAGGAGTGGACAGCCGGGGTCTCCGTATATTATAGGACGGGGACGTTTTTGGGTTATGCTTTTGTATTGTTGGTTTGTGGATTTTGTTGTACGGTTTAGATTTCCGTATCGGGTTATGTCGTTTTGAGGATTCGGCTGAGTTTCCACTTTGTATTCTTACCTTCAGTTTCTCGCATACATTATAAACGTTTTTGAGTTTTGTCTTTATTTGTGCCTTGTTGGAAAGGTCCGGTGAAATTGTTGTCAGGCTAAGGGTCGAGACCCATTGTGAGGTCTCGCCCGTAGCATCCCGAGTCCCGCGGATTTGGGGTGTTACAAAAGTGGTATCAGAGCCCTAGGTTGACAACAATGACACTCACAATCTTTTTAAAGGCCGAATGAGGAATAAACAGAACCCACACGGGTTCTGACTTTTCGTTTTCAAAATCATGTGCATGAGTCGGGTTTGGGTTAGAATGTACGGAACCACCACTCCTTCCGCAAACCTCGGCGACATAGATCTCTGGATTAGAAATAGGTATATGTAGTTATATATATGACCTTAGGATGTTTGTGGATTTGTATGTACCTAGCTACGTATGTGGCCTTAGGATTTTTTTGGACTTGTATGTTTTGGATGTGCTTTATGACTATGTTTACCTTTTGCCTTTAGAAGTTTTATCATACCGAGATAGTAAGTATTACCTATGTATTTATACATAAGTAAACTCCATATGCTATTAGATAGCACGTACGAGAGCTACCGCTTACGTAGGACCCGCCAGGGGTAGACCCCCTCTTTCTCCTACCGTCCCGAGACGGGGACGAGTAGAAAGACCTCCAGGCGCGAGAGGTCGGGGACGTATTCCCATTACGGACCCGCCAGTTGTGGGTGCACCAGCATTCGAGGTCCCCGTAGAGGACGTCGCAGAGAGCATTGTTCCCAAGGCTAGGGATAGGACCGTTGGGAGGTCCGGGGCGCAGAGTTCTCCATCTGCCAGGACCAGGGGAGCGTCCATTGGAGCTACCGTGTTTGAGGACTACGTACGACGAGAACAATGGATATAACAAACTTAAGTTCTTCAAGAAGACGCGTGGACAACTAAAGATGTGAATCAAGGAGGAGATGGGTGCATTCTAACAAGGTTAAAGGTGGTGTTCCATCACGAGAAGTGAAGCTTTCCTTAGACGCTTCTAAGCTTTGGAGTCAAGATGAGAACGTGATCAAACCAAGTGTGAAAGATGTAAGATAACGTAAGTTAAGCTTACGAGGTACCATTAAGTGAAGAGTCAACATTATGAGAGTTATGAGAAGAATGGCAAGGTGGGGATTTACGCGGAGTTGACCGGTTTCTGCTATGGCGATAAGGCGAAGAAACGCCAAAAAGGATGGAGTAGGTATAAATGATGATCCTAAGAAGATGAGAGCAACACGTGATGCTAACTAACGTTAGAGATTTTGAGAAGACGCACTTACAAGATATCATGAGGCGCGGTTAAGCCTATGAAGGCGAGTCATGTGACTCAACAACGCCGAGAAGGGTATAATTATCTCGCTGAAGGAAAATGAAGCGTGAAACGAAGAATGAGTTAACGGAGTTTAAGGTACCTCGAGAGGGTAGCCTTCATGAGAATGGTAACATGGAAGCGTAGAAGAATGGTAAGTCATTGACATAGGAGAATGTCAATTATCAACTAATTGGTGACAACCGAGAACGCGCATGTGCGGGTGGTCTATGGATGAGTGTGGGGGAGAGTAACCAGGCTGTGGAATCATAAAGGAACGGTAACAAAGAGCTTAGATTATATCTTAAACTCTTGATTTGAAGTTGTTATGGAGAACACCAGTTTGCGAAAAGAGAGACGGTTATCTCCATTTGTACATCGACTACAATGAACCGAACAAGATTACAATGAAGAACAAGTACCCCCTTACCACGTATAGATGATCTACTCGACCGGTTGCAAGGGTCGGTGGTCTCTTTCTAAAATCGCAGTTAAGGTTTGATTGTCACCAATTGAGAAGTCGAGACTGGGGTAGTGCAAACATGGCATTCTGGACAAACCATGGTCACTACGAGTGGTAGTGATTCCATATGGGCTTACTAATGCCCGAATAGGACATTCTGGTCTACTCTCGAAGAAGAGAGAAGTTGTATGACCAGTTGTCTCGGGATGACAACCCCCGAAGGATGGGAAAGAAGTTGCAAGTTTCTTGGATGGGCTGATCATTACCGGATTGTGGAGAGATTCTCCAAGTAACACCATCTATGGCTAACCTACTCCGGATGACGATGAAGTATTGAGTGGGACGAAAAATGGACTAATGGAGTTGTTGAGAGTTAAAAGGGGATTCATTGGTGCAACTGTTTTGGAAATTGCCTCGAGGTACGATCGGTTTGAAGTGTACAAGCAATTCTTCAAGACATGGTCTTGACTGAGTATCGAGAGACGATGTAAAAGTTATAGCATACATGTCTCTGTTAGTAGAAGCAGTGTGAAGCAAAGTACTTCCTTCATTACTTAGAACTTGCAACAAGAATTGAGGAAAAGTAACCTCAAAGTTTGGTTTGACAAGAACCAAAGCCAATGGTGTAAATTGGAAGTTCGATCTTCTTTGTTAGAGACAAGCAAAGAAGAAACATAATGGAAATGTTGTAGTGAGGAAGACCCGAGAAGGAAGTTGAGTTTTCCGATACATCGGACCTTTTTGAGATCTTAGCAGCAAGTTGGGAAAGTGTTTTACCGGCTGGCATGGCCGCCGAGAGTAAAGGGTGTTCACCCGGCGTTTCAAGTGTATCAATCGAGAGAGGAGGACGTAGCCGAAGACGGCATTCAGGACGAGATACGGCCAATTATGAGTTTGTCGTGATGCCATTCGGGCTCACGAATGTCACCGCCCGTCTTCATGGAGTTGATGAACGACATCTTCATCGACTTCCTTAGACCAGTTTGTGCGTAGTGTTTATAGACGACATCTTAGCTCTACTCCCGGAGTAGGGAGGAGCATGAGGGACACCTGAGGACGGTTGCTTCGAGGTTCCTCCAGGATAGAGAGCTTTACGCTAAGCTCTCTAAGTGCGAAGTTTTGGATGTCCGAGGTGGCATTTTTGGGTCATATAGTTTCCGCCGAGGGTGTCATGGTTGACCCGGCGAAGATAGAGTCTGTTTCATCATGGCCGCCTCCTAGGACGGTCAAGGAGGTGCGCAGTTTCTTGGGCTTAGCGGGATACTACCGCCGTTTTGTTGAGGGTTTCTCAATGATTGCACGGCCGCTTCACTTCCTTGCTGAGGAAGTCTACCAGGTTCGTCTTGGTCCTGAGCCTTGTCAGCACAGCTTTCGAGGAGCTGAAGAGGAGGTTGACCTCCGCTCCTGTTTTAGCCCAGCCTGAGGGCGTAGGAGGATTTTGTATTGGTATAGTGACGCCTCCAAGCTAGGATTGGGATGCGTTTTGATGCCGAGGAGTAGGGTTATTGCGATACGCTTTTCGGAAGCTGAAAGCCGTACGAGGAGAGAATTACCCTACCCATGATCTTGAGCTAGCGGTCAGTGATTCATGCCCTGCAGATCTGGCGACATTACTTGTACGGGGATACGTGCCAGATCTTCACAGACCATAAGAGGTCTGAAGTATATATTCACTCAGCGGGAGTTGAATAACCGCCAGAGGAGATGGTTGGAGCTGATTAAGGACTTTGACTTAGAGAATTTTGTAACCATCCGGGGAATGCGAAACGTAGTCGCCGATGCTTCGAGTAGGAAGGACACCTCGAGAGGAGGCTATAGGCTCGGCTTACGGTTCAGCCACAAGTTGCAGAGGGATTTGATAGAGTTGGAGTTGGATATCCGGTTCCCGGATACGGACTTGTCGTTTGTCCGAGTTAGAGGTATTACCTGACCTAGTCCGGAGAGATCCAGCAGAAGCAAGAGAGGATGTCCCATTTTGATGAGGATCCGGGACAGGATGTCCCGAGGAGAGGCAACGCAGTTATCGCAGGAGCAGACCGAGGCGATTGAGACGCCAGGGACGTGTTTGTGTACCGCCAGACCAGGAGTTGAGAGAGCGGATTTTGCATGAGGCACATTCCTCACCTTACTCGGTGCACCCAAGCACGAGTAAGATGTACTAGGATCTTTAGGAGACTTTATTGGTGGGCGGGCTCAAGCCCGATGTAACTAGATATGTGGCCCGATGCGCGACCTGCAAGCAGGTCAAGATCCGAGCACTAGAGATGGAGGAGAGCTTCACCCACCCCCATGCCACAGTGGAAGTGGGAGGACATATCCACAAACTGTCAGATTGTGAGATTACATGGAATACCGAGGACCATCATCACGGACAGGGACGGGCGTTTTACCTCGAGGTGCTGGCACGCGTCAATCGGGATGGCACCGTATGAGGCATTGTATGGACGGAGATGCCTGTACTCCCTTATGTTGGGACGAGCGGGGAGTTTTAGACGTTGTAGCTCCAGATCAGGTACAAGACGACGTGGCTAGAGTTGCTTTGATCCGAGAGAGGATGTTGACTGGCGCAGAGCCGTCAGAGGTCGTATGTGGATAGGAGGTGTAGACCCTCTCGAGTTCAGGGTAGGAGCTCAGGTGTGGTTGAGGGTATCACCGACGCGGGGCGTCAGGCGAATTCGACATTAAGGGGAAGTTAAGCCTCCGATATGTCGGTCCATTCGAGATCTTGGAGAGAGTCGGTGAGGTGGCATACCGTTAGCATTGCCACCATCGGTTGAGAGGTATACATCCCGGTATTTCATGTCTCTCACTGAGAGAGTACATACACGACTCGAGGCACATCATCAGTCCACGAGGACCTAGTGGTCGAGCCGGACCATACTTTTGCAGAGCACCGATAGCGGTCTTAGAGCGGAGTACGAGGCGCCTTCGGATCGAAGAAGATACCGATGCTGAGGATACAGTGGTCGAGGTGAGGAGCCGATGAGGCTACATGGGAGACGGAGGATAGTATCCGGAGGAACTATCCGAGTTTTATGCAGACTTTGCGACATCGATAGGGACCGTCGGGTTAGTCCGAGATCTTCCCTTGTTTTGCTTTATATGTTAATGTGACTTTTGTTTGTAAGTTATGAGTACCTTGCGAGGTCTTGATGTGATGCTATACGTAGACTTGGATTAGAGCCAGTAGTTGACGTTTTATGAGTTCCACGTAGGTTACGAGACGGTGTTGGTCGGAGAGTGTTAGGTTTAGCAAGTTTCTGGGACGAAACTGTTTTTAGGGGGGTTAGTTGTAATGCCCGGAATTTTATTAATTTTATTCCAGACTTAGAGCGCCTTGTAGATCTTCCCGTAGGCCCGAGATGCCGAGTGCCGGGATTTATTCCTAAAGAAAATCCCGAGCCGACTCGTCGTTTTTTCCCTTTTTTTCCGCGTTCCGACCCTTCGTTCCGGGTTAAAATAACAAGGGTCATTTCCGACCCCTCGGTCCGATGGGAAGGACAAGAGGTCAGTGACCCCTTGATCCCCACACCCTTTTCAGCCTTGTGTCCTCTCTCTCTCTCCTATCCCTTCTCTTCACGTCATTCACTTTTCCCTTCACTTCTCTTCTCTTCTCTTCTCTTCTCTTCTTCCATTTTGATTGAAGCTTGGCAATGTGGACTGCAGTAGGAGAGGTTCCAGATTTGGTTTGGTAAGCTCCTTCCTCTCCCTCCCTTCCTTCTTTAGCTGATCATCCTTTTCTTCTTCCCTCCTTCATCCATGGCCATGGATGAAGATCTTGAGAAGTTTTTGCTCAAATCCTTTCATGCATGTGTTCTTAGCTCGATTAGGTCGTGGAGAGGAGTCTAAGACCATTGGTGGCGTTTGGAGAAGACCCAAGGCAAGGAAAAGGAGGACATTAGAGCCAAGGATCCACCGATCGAGACGAAGAAGACGAGCTTCTGCAGCGTAACCGCGGGGGCGGATCACGACCGCGGGAGCGGCCGTGCGGCCATGAGGCACGGCCGCAGGGGCGGAAGGTGCGGCATGGCCGGGCAGTTCCGCAGGGGCGGCGTCTGCTCCGCGGGGCGCCAGCTTGACTCCGCGGCTGCGTTTCTTCGACAGTAGGTTCCTCTCCTCCTTCCCTTTCGTTCATTCCTTAGTTTGTAGTTGTATCATGTTAGTAGCATGCCTAGGATGGATCTAGAGTAGTGTGAGATGACACTTAGTGGTTGTGAACCTAGGAGCCCTAAGGCTCGATGTAATTGATGGATATGAGCATGTGAGCATGATGGACCTTCTAGGCTAGCTTGTGCCTCTTTGGTTGAGGATTAATATCTTGTGAGATTATGAACTGTTGTGGGTTGTTTCATGTGTGGAGAGTGTGATGAGTACTTGGGACCTAGGATGCATTCCTAGCTTGAGGGTTAGGTGATCTTGCTTAGATCACTAGAGTGAAGTCTAAGACTTCTTGAGAGTGAGTATGTATTGATATGCATATCTCTTGTGAGCAGGTTGTGGGCTTCCTCCTTAAGGAAGCAAGAGTGTGGTGACTTGGGTTTGGTGACGAGGTAAGTCTCCGGACTTACTTAGCTCGTATTTTACGTATTAGCATTGATGTGTGTTTGGTGTGTGTGTTTATGTTCTTGTTATAACAACTAAACCGGTAAATAGGACCCGACCTTATATTATTTGGCCAAGTGTATGATAACGGGCGGTGACATTCTGCCTAGCCTGCGAAGTCTAGGAGGCTCGGCGACTAGCCCGGCGGGTTAGATGGTCGGATGCATCCGTACCATTCTTTGCCGGTAAGTAGGGACCGAGGCGAGACCACGGTGGTCTCGTGTCACAAACCGAAGTTGAATTAGAACGGGATATGACTTAATAATAAAAAGATAATAAACCGGACTTGTGTGCTTTATGTTATGTGATATGTATGTGTTTGTGCCTTCGCCTCTTTTCTAATGCTTCGAATATGAGCTAACGGTTTTAAACCGTGGTTGTAGATGACTTGCAGGTTAGGGACGCCGCCGAGTGAGGTGGAGGAGTGGACAGCCGGGGTCTCCGTACATTATAGGACGGGGACGTTTTTGGGTTGTGTTTAGTTGTGTTTATGTTGTACGGTTTGTGGTTTCTTCTTGGAGTTAATTGTTTTGAGGACTCGGCTGAGTTTCCACTTTGTATTCTTACATTTCGGTTTCGCATACATTAAAAAACGTTTTGAGTTTTCGCCTTTATTTGTGCCTTGTTGGAAAGGTCCGGTGAAATTGTTGTCAAGCTAAGGGTCGGGACCCATTGTGAGGTCTCGCCCGTAGCATCCCGAGTCCCGCGGATTTGGGGTGTTACATTATCGAGGTAGATCAAAACTAAACAATACAAGGTTTTGATGGTTCGTTAGATGGAGCACAAAAGATATTCTAAGGAATGCAAAGGTTAGCCTAACTACATACCTCGCTAGGCCAAATGCTTTTGGTCAATGCTGACACGGGTATGTAGTAAGTAGACCAAGTACGTACCTTACTATAATCAAACAAAAAAGTTTCTGTTTTTCTTTTCTTTACTTGTTTTCCTCTAAAAAAATATATGGAGTTAGCCTAACTACATTACCTCACTTTGCTGAGCTTCTTCAGTCAATTGCTGACACGGGTTTTGTAGTAAGTGGACTTCTACTTCTGTTTAGAAAGGACATCAAGGAAAATAAATGGATAGACCTTACTAAGGATTGGATGGAAGATCTGCTTTTCTTTTCTTTACTTGTTTTCCTCTTAGAACAGATATGGAGTTAGCCTAACTACATAATCTCGCTTTGCTGAGTTTTCTTCAGACAATTGCTGACACGGGTTTTGTACTAAGTGGACTTCCAGTTCTGTTTTGAAAAGACAACAAGAAAAATAAATGGATAGACCTCACTAAGGCTTTGATGGAATATTTGTTCTCTTGGTTTCGTGTGTAAATTGACCTAATGTTAGCCCAACTATACTTCTCGCTTTAACTAGAAGGTCTTTTAGTGAATTGCTGACACGGAAGTATAGTAAGACAAGAGTGTTAAATGGACCACTCAAACCAAGTGGGAATTTAAAACAGAATTACGTAGATTTATATTCCATAACCCTTAGAATTCTAGGTTGAAGAAGAGTTATATCAACTACACTCCTCGCTATGGTTATGCCAATTGCTGACACGGGATGGTAGTAGGAAACTTGGATTTAACTAGGAAATTTTTAGGGAGTTAATGGATAGATGAACTAAAGGATTTGATGGAGTGATTGGTATTTTTTTCATTCCCTGGACTTTGAATACTATCAATAAGTGTCGAGTTAGCCTAACTACAGTTCTTGTGTTTGGGATAACCTAATGCTCACGGAGTTGTAGTAAGTAGACTTAACACTTTATGAGTGTAGTAAAGAAAGGAATGGATAGTTCTCACTAAGGTTTTGATGGACAAACAACTATGACCTAACCCCTGCGCAAATGAGGACCTAGCTTTGGAGTTAGGGTCTGATGTTGAGTGTATACTCGAAGTCTAAGACTTCTACTTCAATTGCTGACACGGGCCCTCATGTAGTGGGGGTAGGGTCATTGTAATCTGAGTACAGGATGTCATGAGCTCAGTTTGTATGAAGATGTCTCAATCACTATGAGAACTTATGATAGCACAGAGAAGAAAACCACAGTCCAAGAAAACAGACCATCACACGTCAGCATCACTCCGCAATCAAGACTAAATGAACACAATAATGATAGAGGCTTGTGTTTTCCATAACACAGCAAGATACCACTTCCAAGTCATAGACATGTCAGTAGATTTCAAATTAGATATACTTCAGCGTCACGACAGGTCCACGTCTGCGTCACCAGCGTCATGCAAGTCTACGTGTGTGCCACATCAGCTTCAGTTACATCAAGCCAGCACTATGTTGGCACATCAACACTGCGTCAGTACCAAGCCAATGCCTCCTCTAATAGACTACATTTTCTGTGAGACCCCTATTCTTTCGGACCGAGATTGGACCTTAGCCGAGATTGAATTTGGCCGAGATTGGTCTTTCTGCACCCGCGGGCCTGACTGCCGCCCCTGCGGGTTTCCGCCCCTGCGGCACAGGGAACCGCCCCTGCGGTTTCTTGCGGCTGCAGCCGGTTTTCTGTGAGAACCCTATCCATTTCATTCCATGTTCCATCTTCCCTCACGTCCTTCTTGCTTCTCCTTTATCTTCTTTGATCGTGTTCTTGATTCTCCTTGGTTTTGGAAGAGATTTGTTGTGGCTTTGATGATGATGATGCTTTTGATGAGTGCTGCTGTTCTTGGAAGCCGAAAGATTGTTGGTGATCAACTCCTTAGCTAACCATAGGGTGATGTTAACTTGTGTATGTATATGTATGAATGTAAATCTGGAAGAGAGGAGACGTGAATTAATCACGTGAAGAGTGAAAGACAACTCGCGGGGTTTCGTTCTGCACTGTCACCGCCCCCAGCGCCTGGAAACCACCGCCCCTGCGGAAGTCGTGCCGCGCAGCGCCCGTGCCAGCGTCAGCGCCTTGCCTGCGTCGCCTGCATTCCTTGTCACCGCGCCTGCGGCTGCTCCCTGTCGCGCCTGCGGCTGCTCCTGTCGCGGCGGTTATCCATTCCGCCCCTGGGTCCCTTGATCACGCAGGTGCGTCTTGTCCCGGCACTACCCATAGTTGGGTAGCTCCTTTCCTTTCCTAGTATGAGGGAACTAGTGCTAGGTATCGGTTTATGATGAGTATGATATAGATATGCCGGTTACGGCCTTGAGGTTTACGAGTTGGATATGATCCTTATGGATCCCTTGGGTCTAGGTGTGACCCCTTTGTGTGATAGGAGTTTGATATATATATGTATGTCTTGTCCTCCAGTTTGGACTGGACCTGAGTAATATAACACCCCAAATCTGCGGGACTCGGGATGCTACGGGCGAGACCTCACAATGGGTCCCGACCCTTAGCTTGACAACAATTTCACCGGACCTTCCAACAAGGCACAAATAAAGGCGAAAACTTAAAACATTTTTAGTGTATGCGAAAGCCCAAAAGTAAAGACTACAAAGTGGAAACTCAGTCGAGTCCTCAAAACAATACAACCCAAAACGAAAGTCTAAACGTACGACAACACATGATGAACGATATGAAACATGACACAAAACCATCCCGTCCTATAATGTACAAAGACCCCGCTGTCCACTGTCCACCTCACTCAGCGGCATCCCTAACCTGCAAGTCATCTACACAAACGGTTTTAAACCGTTAGCTCATATTCTAGGCATTAGAAAAGCGGTGAAGGCACAAACACATACATAACACAAAAACATAAATCACACAATCCGGTTTATTATCTTTTTATTATTAAGTCATATCCCGTTCTAATTCAACTTCGGTTTGTGACACGAGACAACCGTGGTCTCGCCTCGGTCCCTTACCAGCAAGGAATGGTACGGATGCACCCGACCGTATACCCGCCGGACTCGTCGGCCGAGAACCTNCTTACAATATCTACTCTATAATACAACGAACCCCACAGTGTATGGATCAATCGCAATAAGTGCAAGTAATCCAGGTCGATCACGGGACTAAGTTAGATGAAAATGAAAACTAATCTAGAATAGTATAAATCTAAAATAAGAAAAAGATTAGAAAAGAAAAGGGAAAGAAAGATCAAAAAGGTTTTGAAGAGTGTGGTGGATTCGCAGTCAATTATCTGAATTGATTGAAAATCAAATAACAAAGAAATAAAACAAACAAATATAATCGGGAGAAAAAATTTAGTTCCAAGGATTCAAGATCTTTATTTATACAAATGGACTCAGGATTATATAATCTCACGTGGCATGTATATAAGGTTGAAGAGCTCAAGGATGAATGTTTCTTAAATCAATGTTCTATCATAGTTACGTCTCAAGAACATACAGGTCCGCAACCTAATATCTCTTGCTTTCAAGGTAAAGAGGGATAACTCATATATAAACCTTATTCTTTCAATTAAGGAATCAAATAACCCTCTACAGTTATGTCTCAGGAATTATTGCCTCAAAGGAAGGAATAATGGCACATTCTATCCAATAAAGGTTAAACCTTTATTACCTAGGAACAGATTTTCTCATGTATCTAAGAAGGAATATCTCAGTTACGACTAATTTCCTACTTAGGTTGAAGTGGTTTAGATTGATTATAAACCTGCAAAAAATTAAACCTTTCCATAGGATTTAAAGCTATTTGCACAACCTATTATAAAGAACAGTCAATCCATCATAGTACAAGGTGTAAACAAATCTCTAACTACCTTGGAACTACAAAAGGTTTCTAGCCAATGATATTCATATCAAACCTAAATTCAATTTAATCCAACAAAGCCTAAATCAAAATAAGAAAAGGGAATAAAGAAAGTATCAAGCTTTAGTGAATCTTGAAACAAACTATCTTCCACTTGCAAATCTCAAAACAAAACTCTAAACAAACTAAAAAAAACTGAATCTTCCTTCCTAAACTAATGATCCAACAATGGTGAAAAGGAACGAAGAAGAATGGTAGGAGAAGAATTCTACTTCTAACAATCGAACCTAAAATAACTTCTCGAGAACCTTTTTCTAACTAACCAAGCACATGCGGATCTCCTATTCAGTTTTCGGAACCCTACTTTTATAAACCTAAGACCTATCGAAAGACGCGGGCTTGGCTAAAAAGTCTGAAATTAAATAAAATCAACGTTCAGGGAAGAATCTCAGGTGGCATCTCGGCCGAGATGGGTAATGGTCGGGGCCGAGATTTCGACTTACGATCTTCAGTGTCATGGGATCTCGGTCAAGTCCTCTTGGATCTTGGTCCGATATGTGAACGAGATATTGCAACAAAAGCTTCCATCTCGGGCAGAGATAAAATCGATCTCGGTCGGGATGTTCCTTCACTTGGGTACTTTGTCTCGTTCGGTCCAAAATCGTCTTATTCTCTTTTCCTATGCTCGTATGACTGCTCCTAAGCATCCACTCCGAGGCTTGATCCTCAAATGCAACGTTTTGTAACGCCTGGAATTTTATTCCGGACTTAGAGCGCCTTGTAGATCTTCCCGTAGGCCCGAGATGCCGAGTGCCGGGATTTATTCCTAAAATCCGAGCCGACTCGTCGTTTTTTTTTTTTTCCCGTTCCGACCCTTCGTTCGAGTCGAAGTGACAAGGGGTCATTTCCGACCCTCGTTCCGGGGTGATGTGACAAGAGGTCAGCTCACCTCCCCACATTGCAGCCTTTGTCCCCTCCTCTCTCTCCTCCCTTGCTCTTTCACGTTACTTCCTCCCATTCACTCTTCCCTCTTCCTCTCTTTGCTCTCTTCTCTTCTTCCATTTGGATTGAAATCTTGCATGTGTGGACTGTAGTAGAGGGATCCAGATCAAGTGTGGTAAGCTTCTTCCTCTTCCTTCCTTCTCCTTCATTGCTGATTCACCCCTTTCTTCTTCCCTCCTTCATCCATGGCATGGATGAAGCTTTGAGAGGTTTTCACTCAAGTCTTGCATGCTTGTGTTCTTAGCTCTTTAGGTCAAGGAGAGGTGCCTAAGACCAGTGGTGGGTGTTTGGAGAAGATCCAGCAAGAGAAGAAGGACTTTGGAGCCAAGGATCCACGATCGAAGACGAAGAAGACGACGTTCTGCACAGGGGCGGCTCAGCACGCGGCCAGCAGCCCGCCGCCGGCGGCCGGCAGGGGCCGGCCAACCACGGCCGGCAGGGGCGGCCAGCACGGCCGCAGGGGCGGCTCGGCACGCCGCAGGGGGCGGATCCGGGCTCCAGACACCGGACCGCCGCAGGTGCGGCTGACCACAGCGCGGGGGCAGCCCTGACCCGGACGCAGGGGCGGCTCCTCCACCGCAGGGTCGGTTCCTGCTCCCGCAAGAAGGCCGCTGGGGCGGCGCCAGCCTTCCGCTGGGGCGGCGTCTACTCCGCCGGGGGCGCCAAATTGACTCAACGGCTGCGTTTCTTCGACAGTAGGTTCCTCTCCTCCCTTCCTCTTCGTTCCTTCCGTAGTTTTATAGTTGTATCATGTAGTAGCATGCTTAGGATGGCCTAGAGTAGCTTGAGAATGCCACTTAGTGGTTGTGAACCTAGGAGCCCTTAAGGCTCGATGTAATTGTTGGATATGAACATGTGAGCATGATGGATATTCTAGGCTAGCTTGTGCCTCTTTGGTTGAGGATTAATATCTTGTGGAATTATGAACTGTTGTGGGCTGTTTCATGTGTGGAGAGTGTGTGATGAGTACTTGGGACCTAGGATGCATTCCTAGTTTGAGGGTTAGGTGATCTTGCATAGATTACTAGAGTGAAGTCGAAGAATTTTTGAGTGTGAGTATGTATTGATATGCATATCTCTTGTGAGCAGGTTGTGGGCTTCCGCCTTAAGGAAGCAAGAGTGTGGTGACTTGGGTTTGGTGACGAGGTAAGTCTCCGGACTTACTTAGCTCGTATTCTATGTATTAGCATTGATGTGTGTTTGGTGGTGTGTGTTTATTTTCTTGTTATAAACAATTAAACCGGTAATTTAGGACCACCGACCTTATGTATATTTTGGCCCAAGTGTATTATAACGGGCGGTGACATTCTGCCTAGCCTGCGTGGGTCTAGGAGGATCTCGGTGACTAGCCCGGCGGGTCAGATGGTCGGGTGCATCCGTACCATTCTTTGCCGGTAAGTAGGGACCGAGGCGAAACCACGGTGGTCTCGTGTCACAAACCGAAGTTGAATTAGAACGGGATATGACGTAATAATAAAAAGATAATAAACCGGACTTGTGTGCTTTATGTTTGTGATATGTATGTGTTTGTGCCTTCACCACTTTTCTAATGCTTCGAATATGAGCTAACGGTTTTAAACCGTGGTTGTAGATGATTTGCAGGTTAGGGACGCCGCCGAGTGAGGTGGAGGAGTGGACAGCCGGGGTCTCCGTATATTATAGGACGGGGGACGTTTTTGGGTTATGCTTTTGTATTGTTGGTTTGTGGATTTTGTTGTACGGTTTAGATTTCCGTATCGGGTTATGTCGTTTTGAGGATTCGGCTGAGTTTCCACTTTGTATTCTTACCTTCAGGTTTCTCGCATACATTATAAAACGTTTTTGAGTTTTGTCTTTATTTGTGCCTTGTTGGAAAAGGTCCGGTGAAATTGTTGTCAGGCTAAGGGTCGAGACCCATTGTGAGGTCTCGCCCGTAGCATCCCGAGTCCCGCGGATTTGGGGTGTTACAAAAGTGGTATCAGAGCCCTAGGTTGACAACAATGACACTCACAATCTTTTTAAAGGCCGAATGAGGAATAAACAGAACCCACACGGGTTCTGACTTTTCGTTTTCAAAATCATGTGCATGAGTCGGGTTTGGGTTAGAATGTACGGAACCACCACTCCTTCCGCAAACCTCGGCGACATAGATCTCTGGATTAGAAATAGGTATATGTAGTTATATATATGACCTTAGGATGTTTGTGGATTTGTATGTACCTAGCTACGTATGTGGCCTTAGGATTTTTTTGGACTTGTATGTTTTGGATGTGCTTTATGACTATGTTTACCTTTTGCCTTTAGAAGTTTTATCATACCGAGATAGTAAGTATTACCTATGTATTTATACATAAGTAAACTCCATATGCTATTAGATAGCACGTACGAGAGCTACCGCTTACGTAGGACCCGCCAGGGGTAGACCCCCTCTTTCTCCTACCGTCCCGAGACGGGGACGAGTAGAAAGACCTCCAGGCGCGAGAGGTCGGGGACGTATTCCCATTACGGACCCGCCAGTTGTGGGTGCACCAGCATTCGAGGTCCCGTAGAGGACGTCGCAGAGAGCATTGTTCCCAAGGCTAGGGATAGGACCGTTGGGAGGTCCGGGGCGCAGAGTTCTCCATCTGCCAGGACCAGGGGAGCGTCCATTGGAGCTACCGTGTTTGAGGACTACGTACGACGAGAACAATGGATATAACAAACTTAAGTTCTTCAAGAAGACGCGTGGACAACTAAAGATGTGAATCAAGGAGGAGATGGGTGCATTCTAACAAGGTTAAAGGTGGTGTTCCATCACGAGAAGTGAAGCTTTCCTTAGACGCTTCTAAGCTTTGGAGTCAAGATGAGAACGTGATCAAACCAAGTGTGAAAGATGTAAGATAACGTAAGTTAAGCTTACGAGGTACCATTAAGTGAAGAGTCAACATTATGAGAGTTATGAGAAGAATGGCAAGGTGGGGATTTACGCGGAGTTGACCGGTTTCTGCTATGGCGATAAGGCGAAGAAACGCCAAAAAGGATGGAGTAGGTATAAATGATGATCCTAAGAAGATGAGAGCAACACGTGATGCTAACTAACGTTAGAGATTTTGAGAAGACGCACTTACAAGATATCATGAGGCGCGGTTAAGCCTATGAAGGCAGTCATGTGACTCAACAACGCCGAGAAGGGTATAATTATCTCGCTGAAGGAAAATGAAGCGTGAAACGAAGAATGAGTTAACGGAGTTTAAGGTACCTCGAGAGGGTAGCCTTCATGAGAATGGTAACATGGAAGCGTAGAAGAATGGTAAGTCATTGACATAGGAGAATGTCAATTATCAACTAATTGGTGACAACCGAGAACGCGCATGTGCGGGTGGTCTATGGATGAGTGTGGGGGAGAGTAACCAGGCTGTGGAATCATAAAGGAACGGTAAAAAGAGCTTAGATTATATCTTAAACTCTTGATTTGAAGTTGTTATGGAGAACACCAGTTTGCGAAAAGAGAGACGGTTATCTCCATTTGTACATCGACTACAATGAACCGAACAAGATTACAATGAAGAACAAGTACCCCCTTACCACGTATAGATGATCTACTCGACCGGTTGCAAGGGTCGGTGGTCTCTTTCTAAAATCCAGTTAAGGTTTGATTGTCACCAATTGAGAAGTCGAGACTGGGGTAGTGCAAACATGGCATTCTGGACAAACCATGGTCACTACGAGTGGTAGTGATTCCATATGGGCTTACTAATGCCCGAATAGGACATTCTGGTCTACTCTCGAAGAAGAGAGAAGTTGTATGACCAGTTGTCTCGGGATGACAACCCCCGAAGGATGGGAAAGAAGTTGCAAGTTTCTTGGATGGGCTGATCATTACCGGATTGTGGAGAGATTCTCCAAGTAACACCATCTATGGCTAACCTACTCCGGATGACGATGAAGTATTGAGTGGGACGAAAAATGGATAATGGAGTTGTTGAGAGTTAAAAGGGGATTCATTGGTGCAACTGTTTTGGAAATTGCCTCGAGGTACGATCGGTTTGAAGTGTACAAGCAATTCTTCAAGACATGGTCTTGACTGAGTATCGAGAGACGATGTAAAAGTTATAGCATACATGTCTCTTTAGTAGAAGCAGTGTGAAGCAAAGTACTTCCTTCATTACTTAGAACTTGCAACAAGAATTGAGGAAAAGTAACCTCAAAGTTTGGTTTGACAAGAACCAAAGCCAATGGTGTAAATTGGAAGTTCGATCTTCTTTGTTAGAGACAAGCAAAGAAGAAACATAATGGAAATGTTGTAGTGAGGAAGACCCGAGAAGGAAGTTGAGTTTTCGATACATCGGACCTTTTTGAGATCTTAGCACAAGTTGGGAAAGTGTTTTACCGGCTGGCATGGCCGCCGAGAGTAAAGGGTGCTCACCCGGCGTTTCAAGTGTATCAATCGAGAGAGGAGGACGTACCGAAGACGGCATTCAGGACGAGATACGGCCAAATTTGAGTTTGTCGTGATGCCATTTGGGCTCACAAATGCACCCGCCCCGCCGTCTTCATGGAGTTGATGGACGGGATCTTCATCGACTTCTTAGACCAGTTTGTCGTAGTGTTTATAGACGACATCTTAGTTTACTCCCGGAGTAGGGAGGAGCATGAGGGACACCTGAGGACGGTGCTTCGAGTCCTCCAGGATAGAGAGCTTTGCGCTAAGCTCTCTGAGTGCGAGTTCAGGATGGCCGAGGTGGCATTTTTGGGACATAGAGTTTCCGCCGAGGGTGTCATGGTCGACCCGGCGAAGATAGAGTCTGTTTCCTCATGGCCGCCTCCTAGGACGGTCAAGGAGGTGTGCAGTTTCTTGGCTTAGCGGGATACTACCGCCGTTTTGTTGAGGGTTTCTCCTCGATTGCACGACCACTCACTTCCTTGCTGAAGAAGTCTACCAGGTTCGTCTGGTCCTAGCCTTGCCAGCAAAACTTCGAGGAGCTAAGGAGGAGGTTGACCTCCGCTCCTGTGTTAGCCCAGCCTGAGGGTGTAGAGGTTTTTGTAGTGTTTAGTGACGCCTCCAAGCTAGGATTGGGGTGCGTTTTGATGCAGAGGGGAAGGGCTATTGCGTACGCTTTTCGGAAGCTGAAGCCGTACGAGGAGAATTACCCTACCCATGATCTTGAGCTAGCGGCAGTGATTCATGCCCTGTAGATCAGGCGACATTACTTGTACGGGGATACGTGCCAGATCTTCACAGACCATAAGAGTCTGAAGTATATATTCACTCAGCGGGAGTTGAATAACCGCCAGAGGAGATGGTTGGAGCTGATTAAGGACTTTGACTTAGAAATTTTGTAACATCCGGGGAAGGCGAATGTAGTCGCTGATGTTTTGAGAAGGAGGACACCTCGAGAGGAGGCTATAGCTCGGCTTACGGTTCAGCCAAAGTTGCAGAGGGATTTGATAGAGTTGGAGTTGGATGTCCGGTTCCCGGATACGAACTGTCGTTTGTCCGAGTTAGAGGTATTACCTGACCTGTCCGGAGAGATCCAACAGAAGCAAGAGAGATGTCCCATTTTGATGAGGATCCGGGACAAGATGTCCCGAGGAGAGGCAACGCAGTTATCGCAGGAGCAGACGAGCGATTGAGACGCTAGGGACGTGTTTGTGTACCGCCAGACCAGAAGTTGAGAGAGCGGATTTTGCATAGGCACATTCCACACCTTACTCGGTGCACCCAAGCACGAGTAAGATGTACTAGGGTGTTAGGAGACTTTATTGGTGGGGCGGGCTCAAGCCCGATGTAGCCAGATATGTGGCCCGATGCGCGACCTGCCAGCAGGTCAAGATCGAGCACCAGAGACGGAGGAGAGCTTCACCCACCTCCCATACCACAGTGGAAGTGGGAGGACATACCCACAACTGTTAGATTGTGAGATTACATGGAATACCGAGGACCATCATCACGGACAGGGACGGGTGTTTTACCTCGAGGTGCTGACACGCGTCAATCGGGATGGCACCGTATGAGGCATTGTATGGACGGAGATGCCGTACTCCCTTATGTTGGGACGAGCGGGGGAGTTTTAGCGTTGTAGCTCCAGATCAGGTACAGGACGACGTGGCTAGGTTGCTTTGATCCGAGAGAGGATGTTGACCGCGCAAAGCCGTCAAAGGTCGTCTGTGGACAGGAGGTGTAGACCTCTCGAGTTCAGGGTAGGAGCTCAGGTGTAGTTCAGGGTATCACCGACGCCGGGCGTCAGGCGATTCGACATTAAGCGGAAGTTAAGCCCCCGATAGGTTGGTCCATTCGAGATCTTGGAGAGAGTCGGTGAGGTGGCATACCGGTTAGCATTGCCACCTCGGTTAGAGGGTATACATCCGGTATGTCATGTCTCTCAACTGAGAGAGTACATACACGACCCGAGGCACATCATCAGCCATGAGGACCTAGTGGTCGAACCGGACTATACTTTTGTAGAGCACCCGATAGCGGTCTTAGAGCGGAGTACGAGACGCCTTCGATCGAAGGAGATACCGATGTTGAGGATTCAGTGGTCGAGGTGAGGAGCCGATGAGGCTACATGGGAGACGGAGGATAGTATCCGGAGGAACTATCCCGAGTTTTATGCAGCCACAATGACATCGATGGGGTCGTCGGGTTAGTTCAGAGATTTTCCTTGTTTTCTTTATATGTTATGTGATTTTTGTATGAGTTATGAGTACCTTGCGAGGTCTTGATGTGATGCGATCTGTAGACTTGGATTAGAGCCGATAGTTGACGTTTTATGAGTTCCACGTGGTTACGTGACGTGTTTGTCCGAGAGTGTTGGGTTTAGCAAGTTTCGGGACGAAACTTGTTTTTAGGGGGGTTAGTTGTAATGCCCAGAATTTTATTCCGGACTTAGAGCTCATTGTAGATCTTCCCGTGGGCCCGAGATGCCGAGTGCCGGGATTTATTCCTAAAATCCCGAGCCGACTCGTCGTTTTTCCCTTTTTCCCGCGTTCCGACCCTTCGTTCCGAGTCGAAGTGACAAGGGGTCATTTCCGACCCCTCGTTCCGGGGTGATGTGACAAGAGGTCAGCTCCCCTTCCCACATTGCAGCCTTGTCCCCTCCCTCTCTCTCCTCCCTTGCTCACATTTCACATTACTTCCTCCCATTCACTCTTCCCTCTTCCTCTCTTTGCTCTCTTCTCTTCTTCTATTTAGATTGCAACTCTTGCATGTGTGGACTGCATTAGAGGGATCCCAGATCAAGTGTGGTAAGCTTCTTCCTCTTCCTTCCTTCTCCTTAATTGTTGATTCACCCCTTTCTTCTTCCCTCCTTCATCCATGGCAATGGATGAAGCTTTGAGAGATTTGCACCCCTTGAATGCTTGTGTTCTTAGCTTGTTTAGGTCAAGGAGAGGTGCCTAAGACCAGTGGTGGATGTTTGGAGAAGATCCAGCAAGAGAAGAAGGACTTTGGAGCCAAGGATCCACGATCGAAGACGAAGCAGACGACGTTATGCACAGAACCCGCGGGGCGGCTCAGCATAGCCGCGGGAGCGGCCCGCCGCAGGTACGGCCAGCACGGCCGCAGGGGCGGCCAGCACACCGCCGGGGCGGATCCGGGCTCCAGACGCCGGACCGCCGCAAGTGCGGCTGACCACAGCCGCGGGGCGGCCCTGACCGCCGCAGGGGCGGTGCCTGCTCCGCCAGAAGGCCGCTGGGGCGGCGCCAGCCTCCCGCTGGGGCGGCATCTGCTCCGCCGGGGGGCCAGCTTGACTCCGCGGCTGCGTTTCTTCGACAGTAGGTTCCTCTCCTCCTTTCCTCTTCGTTCCTTCCTTAGTTTTTTAGTTGTATCATGTAGTAGCATGCTTAGGATGGCCTAGAGTAGCTTGAGAATGCCACTTAGTGGTTGTGAACCTAGGAGCCCTTAAGGCTCGATGTAATTGTTGGATATGAGCATGTGAGCATGATGGATCTTCTAGGCTAGCTTGTGCCTCTTTGGTTGAGGATTAATATCTTGTGGAATTATGAACTGTTGTGGGTTGTTTCATGTGTGGAGAGTGTGTGATGAGTACTTGGGACCTAGGATGCATTCCTAGTTTGAGGGTTAGGTGATCTTGCATAGATCACTAGAGTGAAGTCGAAGACTTCTTGAGTGTGAGTATGTATTGATATGCATATCTCTTGTGAGCAGGTTGTGGGCTTCCGCCTTAAGGAAGCAAGAGTGTGGTGACTTGTGTTTGGTGACGAGGTAAGTCTCCGGACTTACTTAGCTCGTATTCTATGTATTAGCATTGATGTGTGTTTGGTGGCGTGTGTTTATGTTCTTGTTATAAACAATTAAACCGGTAATTTAGGACCACCGACCTTATGTATATTTTGGCCCAAGTGTATGATAACGGGCGGTGACATTCTGCCTAGCCCTGCGTGGGTGTAGGAGGATCTCGGCGACTAGCCCGGCGGGTCAGATGGTCAGGTGCATCCGTACCATTCTTTGCCGGTAAGTAGGGACCGAGGTGAGACCACGGTGGTCTCGTGTCACAAACCGAAGTTGAATTTGAACGGGATATGACGTAATAATAAAAAGATAATAAACCGGACATGTGTGCTTCATGTTTGTGATATGTATGTGTTTATGCCTTCACCGCTTTTCTAATGCTTCGAATATGAGTTAACGGTTTTAAACCGTGGTTGTAGATGACTTGCAGGTTAGGGACGCCGCCGAGTGAGGTGGAGGAGTGGATAGCCGGGGTCTCCGTACATTATAGGACGGGGACGTTTTTGGGTTATGCTTTCGTATTGTTGGTTTGTGGATTTTGTTGTACGGTTTAGATTTCCGTATCGGGTTATGTCGTTTTGAGGACTCGGCTGAGTTACCACGTTGTATTCTTACCTTCAGTTTCCCGCATACATTATAAACGTTTTTGAGTTTTGCCTTTATTTGTGCCTTGTTGGAAAGGTCTGGTGAAATTGTTGTTAGGCTAAGGGTCGGGACCCATTGTGAGGTCTCGCCCGTAGCATCCCGAGTCCCGCGGATTTGGTGTTAGCTCCAAAATGCGCTAAATTATATACAAAGTCACCAAAAGAGTGTGTAGACATGTATACTTGCAAAGTAACACTAAACAAGAATAAAAGATACAAACTAAGGCTAAAACATGTATGCGGAAAGAGAAAAACTACATATATGCTCTACTAAACTAGGTCGATAAATCATGTTATCAGAACACAAGGACTTGGGGATTCAATTTGCAGTGTAAATCTAGAATAAGAAATTGGTTGGAAAATATAAGGGAAGAAGAACAATGTTTTAGAAAGATTTTGGTTTGTTCTCAATTGAAAATCAAATTCAATCAAGAAAACAGTTTTATAAGGCTAAACTAACAAAGAGTAATCAATTAAAGGAAGAACGGATTTTAAGGATTCAAGGTCATTGTTTATGACATATGGACTCAAGATTACTCATAAAGATCTACGGTCGAAAAGCTATTGGGATGAACGTTTCTAAGTTGATGGTTTATTACCGGGTAAGTCTCAAGATCATCTAGTCCCAATCCTAATTACCTATTACCGGGTAAGTCTCAAGGTATCTAGGAAGGAAATTGAATACAAACCGGATTATCTAACTAAGGATCAAGTAACCCCTTACCAGGTAAATCTCGGGAATTACCTAACTAAGAAAGCAATCAAGCACATTCAATCCAATAGAGGTTTTCACTATATTACATATGGTTGATCTACTTATGTATCCAAGGAGAATTTTACTAGTTAAGTGTCAAATCCAACTCAAGTTACCAGTTCAGAAGGTTCTAACTAGATTAACTCTCAATCAACCATTAGGATTTGAAGCAAATCAAACCAATTGTAAGCACAACCTAATCCATCATTGATCAAGCAATAAACAAATCTCTATCCACCTTAGAATCACAAAAGTTCTGGCCAATAATCATCATAACAAATTGAGCAATCAATTATAAGGAAAACAAATGATTCATGAAATGGAAATTGGAAAAGAAGGAATAGTAAGTACTCATCTTGTTGACTGTAAATCCAATGAAATAAACATCGATCCAAAAGTATCCGAACAACAACGAGTGAAAGTGTTTAACTTTAATCTAAAATCTATGGAAAACTAAGAAGAAATCTGAAAGATGACTGCGGGACTGGAGACGGCTCTCTCCTCCTCGAACTCTAGGGTAAACTCTAACTCTCCTCCCCCCTGGTAGGTATTCGGGCTTTCTTTTTAAACCCAAAACGTCTGGCAAAAGGCTTGGGCCGAAAAGAAAAAAGTCTGTAAATAAAATATCACGTCTAGGGCGAAAATCTCGGGTCCATCTTGATCATGTCGGGGCAGAGACTTTGGATCTATATTCGATTTCTTTACCATCTGAGAATATCGGTCTCGACTGCTAAAAAACTCGGTCGAGATCCAGCCCGAGATATTTCTCTGTTATGTGATCTCGGCCCGAGATAAGTGTCTCTGGTCGAGATTTGAGTTTGAGATGTTCCTTTGTCGTTCTTTATGCCTTTAGCTTGATTCCTTTGTCTTTTCCCGTGCACGTATGCTTGCTCCAAAGCACCCACTCCGAGGCTTGATCCTCAAATGCGTCGTTTTAGCTCCAAAATGTGCCAAATCACCTACAAAGCCACAAATAGTGTGTGTAGATATCTATTCTTGCAAAGTAGAACCAAACAAGCATAAATGACACAAACATGAATGCTGAAAGGGAAAATCTAACTAAATGCATGACTAAACTAGGTCGATAAATCATGTTATAAGAATTAAGCTTAGAAATTTCATAAGAGTGGGAAGTATTTTGGGAATTTTGCAATCCCCGAATCTCACAAACTAGAAATTGTTGCAATGTAAGTGAATATTAAACTTGATGTTTGGTCTAATTGGTTCTTGATACAAAAGTCCGACCTTGGTGAAAAGCATTGTGTTTAAGGCTTGGATATAAAATTGATGTTGAGGTAATAGAGAAATTCATTAAGGTTGAATAAAAAGGAAACTTTGTGGTCAACTACATCAATGAATTGAAGAGGCATAATTTAAGGCTCTTGTGAAGTGAAGCCAAATTATTGACATATGCAATTTAACATGCAAAAATACACATTGTAGTAGAAACAATAATCTAAAAGAGCAAGGATGTAACACCCCGAATTCTGGGAATTCGGAGCGTTACTGGTTAGGACCTCATAGTGGGTCCCGGACTTAAGTTGATGTCAATAACGTTGGATCCTGCAACAAGATACAAATATTAAAAAGGTAAATCTTTATAAAAGATAACAAAATTTTAAATGACACAACTCGACACAACGACAACCATTATCTGAAATAGAAGAAATCTAAGGACAACAATATAAATTACACAACCAACCCATAATCCTAGTACGAAAACCCTGCTGACTCCTTCATTCTTGATTTCTCGGTAGAGATCTAACCTGCAAGGCTAACAACACGGTAAAACTGTTGGCAACCGTTCTAATATTAAGGTAACTAAAGCACACACACATATAAAGAAGTATTGTAAATCAATCAACATGCAACACACAATGTCTTAGTTTATTATCTTTTCTTTAGTGGAATTTGTCATTCTATTTTCCAACTTTTCAAGGTAGCACAAGAGTCTCCCGACTCTTGCCCCTGTCTCCGTTAACCAGTAGGACTGGTGTTTGTACCTCCACCCGTATACGCTATTGGACTGGTCGCGGGGTAATCTTCCGGCAACCTCAGCCTGGACAGACAACTACAACACGTTATTATACATTTGTACCTCTCTTTAGAAATTTAAAAACAACGATCTAGTTCGTTCATTTTATTTCAGAATCATACACACACTACCCTAGTGCACACTCGGTATTAAAAGGTAGCAAAGTAAGTCCTATGGACTCACTTTAGCAATACTGGTCTCAACGTCTCGCGATCTTGCCAGTTAGAGACCTGATTATCCTGTTCCACATTTATCCACCCTTAGAACGAGTTCAACCCTTCATACTATTCGACCTATCATTCTAAAATAGCCAGGGTATGATATCTATAATCAATACCCAGCATTCTTTAACAACTTTGGTTTCGAGACCTACACGTCCATTCCTGTTCTCTTATCGTCAGCATAGTTATTTCACTAAAAAGTTGCCATCTCGGGAATGCATATTTAATCTCACATTATCAATCCGCTTAACTATCCAAAAGTTCCCACTGCGGTTTCACCAACATCACACTTTTCAAAACCTTCTGTTTCCAACCTTTTGTCCCTCCGACTAGTTTCACATCTATCATTTCTTTCCGCATTTTACACTTAATAAATCTCCTTCATTAATTCATTCTAAGTTATCACTGATTAATTAATTAATTATATTCATGAATCAATATTTAAAGGGAATTTAATTTATCGGAACTTAAATTAGCGGAACAAAAAGCGGTTGCGGAACTAACCGGAAGTGAATCGGATTGGAAAAGGGTAACAGGCACCAATGGTCTACCGGGTACAACATGTTACAGGTTCAAGGTGTCCTTCTAGCAAAATGATAGGTAAGGAGTTGCTCATTTTCTTGGTTCCAGAGGTCTCAGGATGGACTCAGACGACAGCATAAAAATGAGTTGGAGAGTAACATTGTCAAAAGGTCTACAATTCGACTCTTGGCTGGAGCACGCGGGGCAGAGATAGTGCTAAGCAGTTACACTGAGGTGGGGTTCGAACGATGGAAGCTTGGATTCGGGGTGGCGAAGATGGTAAGGCGGTGGCAGTCAGGGTCGGGGAAGGTGTTGCAGAGGGGGCGGTAGGGATGTTCGGAGGTTGCCAGAGAAAGATGAAGTCGAGTTAAAGTGGTGGACGGCTCCAGATTCAACAGTGAGGGGAGGCGAGAGGGTTGGAGGATGGGATCTGCCAGCGGATAACGAGAGGCGACAAAGGTTTGTAGCCAGGTCGGTGAAAGCTCGGGTTCTTGTGGAACAGAGCAAGGAAGAGTTGAGAGGGAAAACAACGAGGTGAACGGGAAGCCGGTGGGTTTCGTCGGTTTCCGGGCAGGACAGGTTGACAAGGAATGAGACTAGGGATGATCTGTCCGTGAGCAGCGACGTTTTCGGTCATCACCCGTCATCAATGTCGCCTTCAATGGGGTGGCCGTTCACGCCTTGACGAGTGATCGAAACAACCGATCTCTTGCCATTAATGATGGCCGTTATTCGGTGCAGGGGAGAGGGAGACGATGAACTGTTAGTTCCTCAGGTGAGGAGTGTTGGGTTGGGAGGTGAGCGTAAGGTAAAAACAATGGGCTGAGCATGATGACTAGTTATTGGGCCGGAGCATAGGTTAGCTTTGCCTTCTGGGCCGAGTAGATAACGGGCTGGTACACAGGTTACCAGACCGAGACAGAAGAAAAGAGCTAACCGGTTTGGGATTGGCTTAAGACCGGTTCAGTCCAAGAGTAGAATAGTAAGAATTCGATTCCATTTAATTATAAGATCGATTTTGGGTCCGATTGATTTATTCCTTCACATTCGATTCGGTTCTTGGTTTAGTAGCAAATATATTGGAAATTTAAATAACTAATATTTTAAAATAACAAGAAAAATTATTAATATTTTCCAGTTAATACATCAGTCTCCCGTTAAAATAAGTTTAGTCCCGAAATTTAGGGTGGCGTACGGTTCATCCGAGTTTCTGACTTCCGAATCATAAATACTGTTATTCTTTGAGACAATTTTTGTTGTTTTCGTTGTTGATATTATTTTAACCTGGTCGAACATGTATCACACGCATCCCGAGGGAAATCGTCAATATGTATCTAATTACTCAAACTTTAAACTACGACGCATATAATAAACACATAACACATAGACGGTCTCAACACTAACTCCTTGAACCTAAGTCGACTATAACTCGGTATACTTCTCCGGGTATAAACTCCTACTGTTATCCTTTGTTCCCCCAAGTGGACTCATTGATCCCCAGTCGGGACCGTTGAATCTTTAGCATAAAAAAATCCTTCGATCGTAGTCGTCTAACACTCCTCTCCAATATAGTTACCGGTTACTTGGTAAAAGTGTTGTCATATTCATCAGTCACATCCTCATGGTTTGTAAGAGCCTTAGTCTTTAGGAGCTAAGCCAGGGTTAGCCGCCCCTGCGGGTCCAGAGGGCTGCCCCTGCGTGAAGCTCTGTGTTCCGCTCTTGAGGCTCAAGAAGTCCGCCCCTGCGGTTTCCTGTGGCTGCAGCCGGCATTTTTGACCGTTGGACCATGCTTTACTCTTTCTCTTTCCTTATAACCTTTCTTCTGCTTCAAGATGAAGAGTTTCTCCATTATCTAGCTACCTCACAACCTTCTTCTCTCTTCCCTTCTCCTTTGATCTTGTTCTTGAAGTTTTCCTTAGTTTGCAAGAGAGTTTGAGTTGTTTTGATATTCGTGTTGAGTGTGGATGTTGATGCTGAGCTTTGAGAGCCAGCTGAGGTGTTGGTGTTGATCTTCTCCTTCTGCTTAGGATCACAGTAGTGGTAAGCTTCTTCTTTCTCTTCTTTCTTTCTTTCTTTCTTTCTTCTTTTCCTTCTCTTTAGCTTAAGATTCCACAAGTTAAATCTTGTGTGTAGGATCTCCTAGGCATGTATTGATGTTTGTATGTATATATATGTGTATGAATTGGATTGCTGGACGTTGAAGACGTAGGTAGATACGTGAAGAATTGAAGAGAAGTAGGGGATCACATTCTGCATTGTGAACCGCCCCTGTGCAAGAGTGCCGCCGCCCCTGCGTCGCCAGTGTCACCGCCCCTACGTGGGAGTGCCGCCGCGCCTGCGCCTCCCGTTGCTTCACCCCTGCGTCCTTCCTGTCACACAGGTGCGTCTTGTACATGATCTACCTAGAGTTGTATAGATCCTTTCCTTTCCTATTATGAGTGGGTTAGTGGCATGCTAGGCGTGTTTGAGGATAGGATGAGGATGATTATGCATGGTATCGATAGGTTCCGGTTATGGCTTTGAGGTTCATTAAGTTGTTGAGGTTTATAGGATGGATATGATCCTTATGGATCCCTTGGGTCTAGGTGTGATCCCTTTGATTGATAGAAGATTTGATATCTCTTTATGCCTTGTTATTAGGCAGTGCTGTTCTCCAGATTAGAGTTGATCGTGGTTGCGAGTATTTGAGGTTAAGGTAAGTCCGTAGGGCTTACTTAGCTACCATCCTTATATTGGATGTTTGCATGAGTGGTGTTTGTTATATGCTTTATAGCATGCGATGTTGATTATTACCGACCTATGGTTTAGTGACCGCCCATTGTAGTGGTTGTGACAACCTGCCTTTCATCCCGCTGAGGAGTCTGGAAGGTTCTCTGTAGTTAGGCCAGATCTGGTATACGGGTTGGGCACTCCCCACTCCCTTATGGTATACGGGAGGGTGTTCCAATACCCACTCCAGCTGGCTATAACACTCAGAGGCGAGGATTATATATTCCTCGTGTCACCTATATTCATATACATATATATATATACGATTGAGTGTTGCACTTTATAAAGATAATTAACCGGGTAAATGTGTGACAACATGATTATGTGTTTATGATTCCTTTACTTGTGTTTGTGCTTATGCATTATCTTATATATGAATGGTTAGCTAACGATTATATACCGTGTTGTAGATGATTTGCAGGTTAGGAGAATTGTAGAGTGATCCAAATGGGGTGATCCGCTGAGGGCTCCGTACACTAGGATTGTACGTGGGATATGGGATGTTTTTGCTATGTATAGATACATGTTTGGTTTGTACTCAGCGGTACTTTTGTATACCTTTTGATATATATATTACAGTTTGACGTTTTGGTTTTAATCTATTTGTGCCTTGTTGTAAGATCTAATGAACTTTTTGTCAAGCTAGGGTCAGGATCCATTGTGAGATCCTAGCCCAGTTGCACCCCGAGTCCTGCGGATTAGTGTGTACAAGAAGCCATCACCCCTCTGAGGACCTCGACAATATATATATATATATATATATATATATATATATATATATATATATATATATATATATATATATATATATATATATATATATATATATATATATATATAGTACCTTATGTGATGTTGTGATTGACCTTCAGTAATATATATATATCTATACACATGGCATATACACAACCTTCTAAGTTAGGTGTGTATACCCTGCAGATGGTTCACACTAGAGCCTTCTTTCCAGTTGTACGAAGTAGGGGCTCTTCCTCCAGTAGTGGTAGGACCGGGTCAGATTCCCGCTGTTGATCCACCTGTTGCAGAGGAGGTCCATGAGGATATGGCTGAGAGTGTCGTCCCTGAGACTGGGAACGGCATGGCTGGGAGACAGAGACCACAACGAGTCCAGTCAGATGACTTGGATCATGTGTCTATGGGGGGACCAGAGTTCCGCGCGTACATTAGACGAGTGGAGGAGGCTGCTAGAACGGGTAGATGTGCCCCGGATCTGCCGGCACAGGAGGGATCATCTATGAGATCCCATGGAGCCACTCATGTGCCAGTTGTACCGACACGTGCTGCTGAGATTGCTCGAGTTCCAGAGGAGCATAGAGGGCCTCGACCAGATACTTGGTTGAAGGCATTTCATCAGATGGGAGTACCCCCTTTCTCCGGGAAGGTGGGGTTAGAGGTGGAGCTGTGGATTGGACATGTAGACTCAGCTCTTGAGTCTATTGATGTCTAGCGGACCGACAGATAGAGTTGGTGCAGACTCTATTCCGAGACCTGGCCCAACATTGGTGGAGATCCGTACGGAGTCAGGTTACTAGCTATGACTAGATGAGGAGCTTGATCAGAGAGCGTTTCTGCCCTGTCTCATTGAGGAGGGAGAAACTGCGGGATTTTGTTGAGGCTGGATTTGAGGACGTACCAGTCTCTGAGGCGATCAGGAGATTTCAGGAGGAGCTAGCCTTGCTGGGCCCAGCTGCACCTCTTGCGGATCAGCATGTATATCTCTTTTCCCGACGACTGAGGGATACCACCCGGACCTATATGGCGGGATTTCACTGTGAGTCCCTGATGGACTATCAGGATAGAGCTTCAGATTATGAGCGAGAGCGGGCTGGACAGAGGAGAGCTTCTCAGACCGGAGGGTCTGAGAAGAGACAGTGGACTGGACAGACCAGTGGTGCTGGTGGAGTTGCTAGTTCAGGGCGAGGCCAGAGACGCCAGAGTTATTCCTCATCTGCACCGGTTGCAGATAAGAGACGACAGTGCTATAACTGTGGTGATCCTGGACATATGCGACCAGAGTGCACGAGGCCGTTAGGGACTTGCTTTACGTGTGGCAGACCAGGTCACAAAGGGGTGGACAGAGGCCACCTCAACAGCAGACACAAGGACAACAGAGAGTCCCAAATCGTCCTACTACTCAGGGATCTACTCCTGGGTCGAGTAGAGGTAGAGGTCGTGGTGGGAGTACCACTGACACCAGAGGAGCAGATGGTAGAGTTTTTGAGTTGAGGAGTGCAGAGGAGTCAACTGCACCGGCTGGTACTGGTACCATTCCGATTCATGGTTTACCTGTTAGAGTTTTGTTTGATACGGGTGCTACGCATTCATTTATATCTAATGCATGTGTTGAGCGTTTGAGTTTAGTTACGACTGAGAGATACCCTTTAGTATAGGGTTACCCGATGGTAGTAGGGTCTGAGGTACCCGTGAGATGAGTGATTGTCCCATTTGTGTAGGGACTCGTGTGTTACTTGTTGACTTCTTTGTTATGCCGTTAGTGCATGAGGAAGTCATTTTGGGTATGGATTGGATGGATAGACATCATGCGGTATTAGATGTAGGTAGGAGGACCGTGACACTCTCTACCGATCGAGTTAGGTCAGATAGAGGTTTTCCGAGGTTGGGATCTTGGGAAGTCAGGCATGTTGATCAGCGCGGTACGTGCAGTGAGATTGATTGCACAAGGTTGTGAGGCCTTCTGGTGTTATGCCATGAAGGATGGAGAGAGTCCATTGTTAGAGGATATCTCAGTGGTCTGTGAGTTTATAGATGTGTTTGCTGAGCCGTCGAGTTTGCCGCGTGGACTTTGGCATTGAGTTGGAGCCTTGTACGAGACCGATCTCGAAGGCCCCATATCGTATGGCGCCTGTCGAAATGTTAGAGTCGAAGAAGCAACTCGAGGAGTTGGCTGAGAAGGGCTTCATTCGCCCTAGCGTATCCCCATGGGGAGCACCTGTCCTCTTCGTGCGGAAGAAGGACAAATCGTTGAGACTGTGTATCGACTACAGAGAGCTGAACAAGGTGACCATCAAGAACAAGTATCCATTGCCCTGTATTGACGATTTGCTAGATCAGCTTCAGGGAGCGACAATGTTCTCCAGGATTGACCTGCGCTCAGGGTATCACCAGCTGAGGGTGAGAGAGCAGGATGTGCACAAGACGGCATTTCGGACCCGGTATGGACACTACGAGTTTGTAGTGATTCCATTTGGGCTTACGAATGCCCCAACAGTCTTCATGGAGTTGATGAACAACATATTCATCGACTTCTTAGATCAGTTTATAGTAGTCTTCATAGACGATATTCTGGTGTACTCTCGCAGTAGAGAGGAACATGCAGGACAGCTGAGGACGGTGTTACGAGTTTTACGAGATAGAGAACTTTATGCCAAGTTCTCTAAGGAAGACCACCAGGTTTGTATGGTCTGAGCAGTGTACACAGAGTTTTGAGGAGCTGAAGAGACGTCTGACTTCCGCTCCTATCTTAGCACAACCAGAGGGAACAAATGATTTTGTGGTTTACAGCGATGCATCCAAGCTAGGCTTGTGATATGTGTTGATGCAGCGAGGTAGAGTGATTGCATATGCACCTAGACAGCTGAAGACTTATGAGGAGAACTACCCGACTCATGACCTGGAGTTGGTAGCGGTAGTTCATGCACTGAAGATCTGGAGACATTACCTGTATGGTACTACATGTTAGAGCTTCACAGACCACAAGAGTCTGAAGTATATTTTCACGTAGCTGGAATTGAATAACCGCCAGCGTAGGTGGCTTGAGTTGATCAAGGACTTTGATCTGGAGATTTTGTATCATCCGGGGAAGGCGAACGTTGTCGCCGACGTCCTAAGAAGGAAGACGCCTCGAGAGAAGGAGATTGCGAGACTGACAGTTCAACCTCAGTTACAGAGAGATCTGGTTTGGCTAGAGTTGGACATCCAATTTCCTGATGAGGATGTCCAGTTGAGTACCTTAGAGGTACTCCCTGATTTGTTGGGTGAGATCCAACAGAAGCAGGGGACCTGCCCGACATTGATGAGGATCCGAGAGAGGATGTCCCGTGGTGAGGCACCACAGTTCCTTATAGGAGAAGATGGAGTGTTGAGACGCTGCGGTCGCGTCTGTGTACCCGCTGATGCAGATTTGCGACAGAGGATATTACAAGAGCCTCACTATACGCCTTACTTAGTGCACCCGGTTACAAGTAAGATGTACCGGGATGTGAGACGCTCATATTGGTGGGGAGAGTTGAAGCCCGACGTGACCAGATTTGTGGCACAGTGTGCGACCTGTCAGCAGGTCAAGATCGAGCATTGTAGACTTGGAGGTGAGCTCCATCCACTGCCTATACCGCAGTGGAAGTGGGAGGACGTCACCATGGATTTGTGACTGGTTTGAGACCGAGCAGGAGCTTTGATGCCATATGGGTTGTAGTTTGACATATTGACGAAGACGGCACCGTTTTATCCCTTTTCGGGAAACGTGGCCAGTGAGCAGATTGGATAAGGAGTACACTAGACAAATAGTGAGACTCCATGGTGTACCGAGGACGATCGTCTCAGACAGAGATGGGCGATTTACCTCAAGGTTTTGATAGCAGATTAAGACTGCCCTGGGGACGAGTTCGCACTTCACAACTGCATTCTATCCTCAGACAGATGGACAGTCAGAGAGGACCATTAAGACACTGGAGGATATGCTGCGAGCTTGTGTGTTGGACTGGGGACAAGTGTGGACGGATCATCTCCCACTAATTGAGTTCTCGTACAACAACAGATGGCATGCATTGATTGGGATGCCCCATATGAGGCATTATATGGACAGAGATGTGGCACGCCGTTATGCTGGGATGAGCCTAGCAGTGTTAGTGGTTTGACACCTGATCAGATTCAGGATGATGTTGGTTGTGTAGCATTGATTAGAGAGAGGATGCTGATTGCACAGAGTCGTCAGAAGTCTTATGTAGATAGGAGGCGTAGACCCCTAGAGTTCAGAGTAGGAGCCCATGTGTGGCTGAGAGTGTCTCCGACATGAGGTTTTAGACGATTTGGAATTAAGGGGAAGTTGAGCCCCCGATATGTCGGACCGTTCGAGATTCTGGATCGAGTTGGGAGCGCAGCATACAGATTAGCTTTGCCTCCGAGATTAGAGGGTGTTCACCATGTGTTTCACGTGTCTCAGCTGAGGGAGTACATACCAGATCCGAGAAACATTGTGAGTTATGATGATTTGGTAGTCGAGCCGGACCACACTTTTGTCGAGCACCCGATTGCAGTCCTAGAACGAGGTATGAGACGCTAGCGTTCGAAGGACATTCCTATGTTGAGGATACAGTGGTCGAGACGAGGACCTGATGAGGCTACATGGGAGACTGAGGATAGTATTCAGAGGAACTATCCAGAGTTCTACGCCGAGATGGATGTACCTGTAGGATCGACGAGTAGATCTTAGTGCTATCTTGGTGAGGGTTGTGATTATGTGCTTATATGCTATGATGTGTTTATTTTTTGTGCTAGTTATGATGTGATATATGATCTTATTAGATCTTGATGTGCTAGCGCGATTGATGATTATAGCTGGAGATGGTTCTTTCCTCCATGTTATTGAGATACAATTAGGGTTTAGCTGGGGATGGTTATTCCTCCATGCTATTCTTGGTGGACATAGTTTCGATGGAGATGTTTTTCCTCCATGCCCTTATGTTATGAGTATGATATGGCTAGGGATGTTTTTCCTCTATGCCCTTGTGATGTGATGATAGTTTGGCTAGAGATGGTTTTCCTCTATGCCTTGGATAGTATAGTGATCTTGTTACTGGAGATGATGATTTCCTACATGCCTGTGTTTGAGGTTATAGAGTGATATAGGTTGATACCTTATGAGCGGAGATGTGATACCTCCGATAGAGAGAGTTATACCTCGGCATATGGGTCCGAGAGGATTTGGGATTTCACAAGTTTCGGGACGAAACATGTTTTTAGGGGGGTGAGATGTAAGAGCCTTAGTCTTTAGGAGCTAAGCCTGGGTTAGCTGCCCCTACGGGTCTAGAGGGCCGCCCCTGCGTGAAGCTCAGTGTTCCGCCCCTGCGGCTGAGGAAGTCCGCCCCTACGGTTTCCTGCGGCTGCAGCCGGCATTTTTGACCGTTGGATCATGCTTTACTCTTTCTCTTTCCTTATAACCTTTCTTCTGCTTCAAGATGAAGGGTTTCTCCATTATCCAGCTACCTCACAACCTTCTTCTCTCTTCCCTTCTCCTTTGATCTTGTTCTTGAAGTTTTCCTTAGTTTGCAAGAAAGTTTGAGTGGTTTTGTGATTGGTGTTGAGTGTGGATGTTGATGCTGAGCTTTGAGAGCCAGCTGAGGTGTTGATGTTGATCTTCTCCTTCTGCTTAGGATCACAACAATGGTAAGCTTCTTCTTTCTCTTCTTTCTTTCTTTCTTTTTTTCTTCCTTTCCTTCTCTTTAGCTTAGGATTCCACAAGTTAAATAGTGTGTGTAGGATCTCCTAAGCATGTATTGATGTTTTATGTATATATATGTGTATGACTTGGATTGCTGGACGTTGAAGACGTAGGTAGATAAGTGAAGAATTAAAGAGAAGTCGGGGATCACATTCTGCACTGTGAACCGCCCCTGCGTCGCCAGTGTCACCGCCCCTGCGTGGGAGTGCCGCCGCGCCTGCGCCTCCCATTGCTTCGCCCCTGTGTCCTTCCTGTCACGCAGGTGCGTCTTGTACAGGATCTACCTAGAGTGGTATCGATCCTTTCCTTTCCTAGTATGAGTGGGTTAGTGGCATGCTAGGTGTGTGTATGAGAATAGGATGAGGATGATTATGGTATCGATAGGTGCCGGTTATGGCTTTGAGGTTCAGTAAGTTGTTGAGGTTTATAGGATGGATATGATCCTTATGGATCCCTTGGGTCTAGGTGTGACCCCTTTGATTGATAGGAGATTTGATATCTCTTTATGCCTTGTTATTAGGCAGTGCTGTTCTCCAGATTAGAGTTGATCATGGTTGAGAGTATTTGAGGTTGAGGTAAGTCCGTAGGACTTACTTAGCTACCATCCTTATATTGGATGTTTGCATGAGTGGTGTTTGTTATATGCTTTATAGCATGCGATGTTGATTATTACCGACCTATGGTTTAGTGACCGCCCATTGTAGTGGTTGTGGCAACCTGCCTTTCATCCCGCTGAGGAGTCTGGAAGGTTCTCTGTAGTCAGGCCAGATCTGGTATACAGGTTGGGCACTCCCCACTCCCTTATGGTATACGGGAGGGTGTTCCAATACCCACTCCAACTGGCTATAACACTCAGATGCGAGGATTTTATATTCCTCGTGTCACCTATATTCATATACATATATATATATATATATATATATATATATATATATATATATATACGATTGAGTGTTGGACTTTATAAAGATAATTAACCGGGTAAATGTGTGACAACATGATTATGTGTTTATGATTCCCTGACTTGTGTTTGTGCTTATGCATTATCTTATATATGAATGGTTAGCTAACGGTCATATACCGTGTTGTAGGTGCTTTGCAGGTTAGGAGAACTGTAGAGTGATCCACATGGGGTGATCCGCTGAGGGCTCCGTACACTAGAATTGTACGTGAGATATGGGATGTTTTTGCTATGTATAAATACATGTTTGGTTTGTACTCAACGGTACTTTTGTATACGTTTTGATATATATATATATATATATATATATATATATATATATATATATATATATATATATATATATATATATATATATATATATATATATATATATATATATATATATTACAGTTTGACGTTTTGGTTTTAATCTATATGTGCCGTGTTGTAAGATCCAGTGAACTTGTTGTCAGGCTAGGGTCAGGATCCATTGTGAGAATCTAGCTTAGTAGTGCCCCGAGTCCTGCGGATTTGGGGTGTTACATGGTTGACCACATGTCATGGGTCCGATATATGCTGAGACACATGAGCTTACGAATGTACATTCTCCAAGGCAGGTGGGAGGGTGAACCGGTAGGTAACCTCCCCGACTCGCCCCCATGTCTCGCCTCGAGTCAATGATACTTTTAACCACACATGTGAACCGACTCGAATTCTTGCGGGATGCGCTTCTTATTGGCATAAGACTTCCGATGACTCAAAGTTGCTAGCATCCGCTCTCATATCAAGGCTACCCAAGCTATGTCGTCCTGTATCTGTTTCCGCAATCTCAAAGTGAACCGTTCCTCTCGATCTGCGACAATCGTTCCAAGAACTCCATGCGGCTTCACGGTCTGCCTCGTGACTATTCTGTTAATCGACACATCGGCCACTTTTCCTTGGTGGGGATGAATGGTCGGTCTGAGTTAGTCTATCCACCATTATCCAATCAGCTTCAAAACTCCTGCTAAGCCTCAACCCGGTGTCAAAGTCCGTAGATAGTTCCTAGTTAGGGTCTGATGTTGAGCGTATACTCGACGTCTAAGATTCCTACTGCAATTGCTGACACGGGCCCTCATGTAGTGGGGGTAGGGTCATAGTAATCTGAGTACATGATGTCTTGTGCTTTAAATTTGGACATTCAACTTTTGAAGATGCCTAGTCATTATGTGCCAACAGTGCCCCAACAGATCAGCGTCAACGATACGTTAGGCCACACGCTGCGTCACTAGCACCGTGTCAGGTCCGTGACGGTACTATGTCAACTTCATATGCACCACGTCAGCAACACATCGGATACATGTCAGCACCACGCCAGATCCACGTCTATGTCATCAGCGTCAAGACATGTCTACGTCTGCACCGCACTAGTTCCAGTACCGCGTTCACATTACGTCAGCTTCAAGTCAGCGTCTACTGTAGCACACCGCTTCATCACTGTAGATCTTTGCACAGTTAACCTCCTTTCTGCCTTGTACTCTGCAGCTTCAAGGACAAAGACACTCCCGAGCTACATCATTTCTGTTTTGAGTTTCTGTTACTGTTTCTGTAAGGCTTTGTATGCCGCTTTTGTTTTCTGAATTGGGTTTTCTCCTGAGGTTTTTGTCTTGTTTCTTTGGGGATGTCTTTCCCCCTTGTCCTTGGTTTGTTTTATGCTTTCTTGGTTGTTCTGTTTCGGCTCCGTTGGAGCTTAGATGGTCAGCTTTTGGGTAGTTTTTGGGTTCTGTTCCACGGTTTGTATGTTTTCTGTTTCACCCTTGTTGGGGTTGGTTGTAACTCTTTTTCTCCTTAATTTACCAGTTAGCCACCATAGATAGTTCCTCTTACTTCCACTATGGGATCGGCAGTGTGTGGAGCTCTCCTCTGGGTCGGTGGTACTTGATCTTGAACTACCGACATATCACACATTGTGCCACGAGTCTGGTCACCTCCGCTTCAGACCACTCCTTCAATAGGAGCGTCTGACGTCCTGGTATACCTAGTTGTACCGAGTAGGGTGTAGGATGAGTCTCCAGCAGTATCCTCTGTCTCAACTCCTAATCCAGAGGGACACTAACACGCCCTTGGCGTCTCATCACTCCATCCGTACCTATCACAACTATGGTTCATCATCCCGGGATTTCCTCTCCCGGATCTTGGATATGGTGGGGCAATTATCTTGCTTCTGTCGGATCTCATCCAACGGATCCGGCACATGCCCTAAAGCACTCAAATATTGGTCGGTGTTCGGGAACTGAATCTCTACTTCTAGCCCTGCTAGATTCCTTTGTAGCTTAGGCTAAGTTGTCGATCGGTCATAACTTTTTCATGAAATGTCTTCTTACACACTGTATTGGCGGTGCCTTCATCTTTCTTAGGTGGTACCGGACTTCTAGGTCTTAGTCCTTGACCAACTCAATTGACCCTTCTCTTTAGCTCTTCAAGCTCTCTTGATCTAGTCCAGATCACACCAGGTAGTTAGTCTTACTTTGTAGACAAGGGGCGGTCAGTTTTCTTTACCTCCCAAGGTGATTTGCTTGTGTATTGCATCGTTTTTCCCACCTATATTTTGTTGTTGCTTTTAACTCACCCGTGATGTTGCCGCTTAAATTTTCATTGGTCCGTTCAATGATTGGCGTCTTAATACAGTTCTCGGTTGCTGGGTTAACATTAAATCCATTAGCCCAACAATGTTTCTAAGTCTCGTCCTGAACCTTCTCTTTCGGCGTGTTGTCGCACCTTCTGACTTGCTTAACTAATACGTTAAATGATACTGGGTAAACTCCGAGTGCATTACTACCCTTTGTTTAAGCGTTTGTGCCCGTGTATGTTCACGATCCTTCGGTTTCTCTCCGATTGGTATAGTTTCCCCATGACCGTCCCGGTCCACAGGTTATCTTGTCGGTCCCGTCCTTGCTACTCTTAAGGTGATGTTGTGTCTCGGGTTTCCCTTAACTATCCTTGTCGTAGGGGTGGGGCTATCAAGCGTCAATGCAACTCTCTTAGCGTCTCTACTCTCTAATTGTTCCTTTTCCGGTATTTGGGTCTTCTCCTCACTTGTCCACTTGTCTCTGTGGGATTTCCCACTTGATCTCAAGGGATCATCTAGGATTGATGTGGTCTTCGTTAAAAAGGTCTTGGTGGCACGTCACTGTGACTTCTTGGACATATGTGGCTTCACCGTAAGTTTGGTTTTCTGACTCCAGGCCGGTTGGGGTGTAGGCGTGTATGATCCTTTCATAGTCTTAGGTAGTTTCATACCAAGAATTGATTATTTGTTCCTGTTATTCCCTCTCTCGTCTCTACCTTGGGTCTTCTTGGATCAATTGTATTCTTCAATCATAATCATCCGATTAATGAGTCGTCTCTTAGCAATGCTGGCATCTTGACCGCTTCACATGTACTTATGTTCTTTCCTTGCGGCTTATGTATCACTCTTTTCTGCTAGTTCCCTTAACAGTTTATGATGATGATACTCTACCGGTCGTCAGGTAACGCTTCCCTGTTCTTACTTCCTTTCCTTTTAGTCGGCATGTAAGTCAAGGTAACCCTTTCTTCGGTTTCTTAGGTTCTATTGCATTCTTGACTTCCAACACAAGCGATCAACACTTCTCAACTTTCTCCCGCCGTCCAACCGATATGATCGTACTTCATGAACGCGTGTGATGACTTAGTCTCGCGTTCCTCTAAGCACTATGATGCTCTCCTCTTCTATTTCCGGTTTCTTGGGAATATTTCTTGACATTGACGTCTCGAGTGCTTGTCCTAAGGAGGCTTTTATTGGCTATCGCTTCTTTTCCGCATCGTTTTACCTGATCTTCCTTCTTGTGGTACACTTGATGTAAATGTAGTTATTGCGGTTCCGTTCGTTATTCTTGTATTTGTGGAAAGTCACGAAAATTGTATCTTTGGAGTTCGGGATCATTATGTGAACTATGGGCTCTCTTCGAGGTGTGACCTGATTGGTTGGTTGCATCTTCGAATTCTTAGTAAGAGCAGGGTCATACTTCCAACAATCTCCTATTCCGTCCTCTCGCCTTCGAAAAGTTTCATTCCTCAACTTGCGTGCTTGATCTATAGCCCTTATTAATTCTATTGCGTGCGGGAAGGGTGGAAAGGTAATTACCTTTACCCCAACCCGACACGGTTACTATCTTGGTGTACGCCGTATGTGCGAGACAAGCGACTGTAACTAGTATTAAAATCTCTAAGTAAAAGTCACAATAACTAACTAGTACCGAGATCTGCAGAGTGGAGCGGTGGTTTCCGTATTACTACCCAACCCGACTATACAAGAAACCTAAATTGGAAATTCATTTTTCAAAACCAAATCCCTTTTTCGGGTTTTGTTTATGCTTGGCCTGTTTAGAAGATTGTGAGTGCCATTGTTGTCAACCTAGAGCTTAATGTCATGTTGTAACACCCCGAATTCTGATAATTCGGAGCGTTACTGGCTTTGACCTCACAGTGGGTCCCGGCCTTAGGTTGACGTCAATAATGTTGGATCTTGCAACAAGGCAAAAGCATTAAAAAGGTTAATCTTGCATAAAAGAGAACAAAATTTTAAATGACACAACTCGACACGACGACAACCATTATCTGAAATAGAAGAAATCTAAGGACAACAATATAAATTACACAACCAACCCACACTCCTAGTACGGAAACCCGGCTGACCACTTCACTCCTGATTTCTCGGTAGAGATCTAACCTGCAAAGCCTAATAACACGGTAAAACCATTAGCTAACATTCTAATATTAAGGTCACTAAAGCACACCCACATATAAAGAAGTACTGTAAATCAATCAGCATGCAACACACAATGTCCCGGTTTATTATCTTTTCTTTAGTGGAATTGGTCATTCTATTTTCCAACTTTCAAGGTAGCACAAGAGTCTCCCGACTCTTGCCCCGTCTCCGTTAACCCATAGGACTGGTGCTTGTACCTCCTCCCATATAAGCTATTGGACTGGTCGCGGGGTAATCTTTCGGCACCCTCGGCCCGGACAGACAGTTATGACACGTTATAATACACTTGTACATCTCTTTAGAAATTTGAAAACAGTGATCTAGTTCGTTCATTTTATTTCACAATCATGCACACACTACCCTAGTGCACACTCGGTATTAAAAGTTAGCTAAGTGAGTCTTACGAACTCACCTTATCAATACTAGTCTCAACGTCTCGCGATCTTGCTAGTCAAAGATCCGATTATCCTGTTCTACATGTATCCACCCTTAGAACGAGTTCAACCCCTAATACTATTCGACCTATCATTCTAAAATAGTCAAGGTATGATATCTGTAATTAATACCCTACCATTCTTTAACAACTTTGGTTTCGGGACCTACACGTCCATTCACGTTCTCTTATCGTCAACATAGTTGTTTCACTAAAAAGTCAAAATCTCAGGAATCCATATTTAATCTCACATTATCAATCCACTTAACTATTCAAAAGTTCCCACTCCGGTTTCACCAACATCACACTTCTCAAAATCTTCTAATTCCAACCTTCCGTCCCTCCAACTAATTTCGCATCCATCATTTATTTCCGCATTTTATACTTACTAAATCTCCTCCATTGATTCATACTAAGTTATCACACAATGATTAATTAATTAATTATATTCATGAATCAATATTTGCGGGAATTTAATTTATCGGAATTTCAATTAGCGGAACGAAAAGCGGTTACGGAACTAACCGGAAGTGAATCGGTTTGGAAAAGGGTAATCGGCGTCTCTGGTCTACCTGGTACAACAAGTACTCAGAGGTTCGAGGGCTCATTTTCTTGGAGAGTAACATTGTCAAAAGGTCTGCAATTCGACTCTTGGCAGGGGCATGCGGGGTAGGGATGGCGCTAAGCAGGTACACTAAGGTGGGGTTCGAATGATGGAAGCTTGGAGTTGGGGTGGACGAGGATGGTAAGGAGATGTGCATTCAAGGTCAGGGAAGGTGTTGCAGAGGGGGCAGTAGGGATGTTTCGAGGTTGCCGGAGAAAGATGAAGTTTAGTTACAGTATTGGACGGCTCGAGATTCAACAGTGAGGGGAGGCGAGAGGGTTGAAGGTTGGGATCTGCAGTGGAGAACGGGAGGCGACAAAGGTTTGTAGTAGGTCGGTGGGAGCTCGGGGTCGGGTGGAACAGAGCAGGGAATAATTTAGAGGGAAAACTTCGAGGTGTACGAGAGGCCGGTGGGTTTCGTCGGTTTTCGGGCAGGCGAGGTTGACAAGGAATGAGGCTAGGGAAGATTCGTCCGTGAGCAGCGACGTTTTCGGTTATTACCCGTCATCAATGCCGCCTTCAATGGGGTGGCCGTTGACGCCTTGACAAGTGATCGAAATGACCGGTCACTTGCCATTGATGATGTCCGTTACTCAGTGCAGGGGAGAGGGAGACGTTGAACTGTCTGTTCCTCGGGTGAGGAGAGTTGGGCCGGGAGGTGAGCGTAAGGTAAAAACAATGGGCCGAGCATGGTGACTAGTTATTGGGCCGGAGCATAGGTTAGCTTTGCCTTCTGGGCCGAGTAGATAACGGGTTGGTACACAGGTTACTAGACCGAGAAAGAAGAAAAGAGCTGACCAGTTTGGGATTGGCTTAAGACCGGTTCAGTCCAAGAGTAGAATAGGAAGAATTCAATTCGGTTTAACTACGCGATCGATTTTGGGTCTGATTGATTTATTCCTTCACATTCGATTTCGGTTTTTCGGTTATTACAAAGGATTAATGATATACCCATTGTGTTACCAAAACTAGTGATAAACTCTTTGTTGCAAAGCCAACTTTATCCTCTAACCCGGTTTCGAAGTCATCCACACTAAATGTCAAGAACTCGAAATATAAAATGACTCACACACAACTGATATTGAGTTTTTTATTTTTATTTAGGTACAATAATTTTTAGCTAAACATAATTTTTGTTTTCTCAATTCGATTGTAAGCATTGAGATCGATGCTACTTAAGAGGCAATGTAATATGTAGACATTAAGTATAAATAGGGTAAGAAATAGTAATAGGGATATACGAATTAATAAAAAAAATCATGTATGCTCTAATTCTCTTCCTAATCTTTCTCTTCTTTGTATCATTTCTGGTATTCCTCCCCTTACTTAAATTATTCTATCGTCTTCAAACTCCCTCTAATCTCATCTATTGTTTTTTAATTCTTTACTTGTAAATCGTATGTATGAAATCTTTACAAATAAAATTTCATAAAGAACAAGATCTAGAGTGATCTATCTATGAACACATAAAACAAGTATATATGTTTAAGGGGTTCGAAATAATTTAATTAAAGATTATTACGATACTCTCATGGTTTAGACTTTTTCTCTTAGTATCCACTAAATTTTAAAATTTCTCTTTATACTCTCATGATTTAATTTGTTTCCTCTTTATACCCATTCTTAATATATTACATTAAAAATTTATTATATAATAAAAAAAACAGAAAAATAAATTTAAAATTAATTAAGACCTCATTAAATTTTAAACTAATAAATTTTATAATAGAATTACTTTTCATATATAAATTTTATTAAAAAATACAAAAAATAACATTTAAGGTTAATTTTTTAATTTTGGAATTAAAATAAAGAGATTTTTCTTATTTTCGATTTAAAATAAAATATATAAACTTAAACAAAAAATAAATAATTTTTTAAAATTTTGTTAGAGTCTAGAAATATTAAAATATAGTAATTTTTATTTATTTTTGAATTAAATTTTCTTTATTTTATTTTAATTCGAAAAAAATATGCCTTCTTAATTATTTTTAGTCTTTAATTTTAAATTTTTTCTAAGATTGAAGAATGTGGAAAATGATATTTCAAACTAAACAAATAAAAATTAAAACATAAGGTTACCGGTTGATACATAAGGTTGCGACGAAGGACAAGTTGGCCGCCAATACAGAAGGTGACGGCGCCGGTTGCGAGTTGGCCGTCTTCTACATAGCGGCGCCGTCGCCGGTGAACCATTGATTGCTAATTCATCTCCTTCTACGAAGGAGAAACCCTTACACCGTTAGGTGAAATTGTATAATTTCAATAATTACAAAAGGAAACCTATATTTTGTAATTACATTAATGGCCCATTGATACGGGAAAATCCCAGGAAGTCTGATCTAGGTAAGAGATTCACTTTAAAGACGCTTACAAGAGGACAAACACAAGAACTTGACACAAATTAGCCTCAATAATGACGGAAATAGGAGAAAAGAAACAAGAAGAAGGAATCAAGGGATACCTAGATACAACCTTGGCAAAAGGCCAAGACCTTTACCTATGTCTTACCTTAACCCAATCAACACTACAACCTTACACAAGCTCCAATGGCGAAGCAAGCACAAGGAGGAGGCAAGTGATGAAACTCTGAAGCACCATTCTTAGATTAGATTGACACAAACAAAATTCAACCAAGATAGACGTTCACACACACTCAATTCCAACTAAGCTCTCTTTGATTGAAGTTTTGTACGTGAGAAAAGGAAACAACAATCGTCTTGAGTGCTCAAAATTCTAACTAAGGAGGAAAGAAACTAAGGAAGGCTATTTAAATGTCTAAAGAGCCTTCTCTCCTAAAGAAAACAAAATAACAATAAAAATCCAAAATACACCTTAAAATGTTTAAGAGCTTAAGATTTATAAAATGTCTAAAAAAATGTTCTTAAAATGCCATTAGAGCATATCGGCACAAAAATAGGACTCGTCCGGTGCTTCCTCGGGTTCTCGACAACATTAGGGCACACGCCGGTCACAAATTAGGGTTCATGTCGGGCGCTAGCGCTAGGTCACTCTCCTTCGGCTTCGGCGCTTCATTCTCTAGGCGCTTGACACTCCTCTTCGGCACCCGGATGGCATTGGCGCTAGGCACGTTCCTTCGGCTTCGACGCTCTCGCTAAGCGCTTGGCACTCCGCTTCGGCCCTCTGTGTTCCGCTTCGGTGCTCGACACTCCGCCTCAACGCTTGATGTAAGAGCCGTGATCATTAGGAGCTGAGCCGCCCCTGCGGGTGCTTGTGCCTCCCCAGCGGGTTCCGCCGCTGCGGCTCAGGGAACCGCCCCTTATACCCATTCCTTTGCTTGCTGAGCAAGGATTTTGCATTTCCTCAAACTTCTCACGACCTTCTTCTTCCTCCCTATCTCTCCTTGATCTTGTTCATGAGTTTCCTTGGATTTCAAGAGTTTTGTTGTGAGGTTTTGATGATGTTGATGCTAGTGGATGTTGTGCTGAGCTTGAGAGCCAGCTGAGGTACTGTCTTGGATCATTTCCTTGCTTAAGCCACAACAATGGGTAAGCTCCTTGCTTCTTCTTCATTCTTTCTTTATTGAATTCCTCTTCCCTAGCTTAGGATTAGATGTGATTGAATGTGTATTGATAATGGAATGTGTATGTATATGTTTGTGCTTGGCCATGGAATGATGAAGACGTTATTTGATAACGTGAAGAGTGAAAGAGAACTCGGGAGGATACATTCTGCATTGTTGCCGCCCCCGCACCTGGAAGCCACTGCCCCTGCGGGACTTTGTCACCGCACCCGCGACCGGAAGCCGCCGCCCCTGCGGCTACGGTCGCAGCGCCCGCGCCAGCTTGCCTTCACGCCTGTACTTGCTGCCTTTCCACCCCTGCGTCTTTCCATTCCACAGGTGCATCTTGTACAGGATCTACTTAGAGTAGTATCGATCCTTTCCTTTCCTAGTATGAGCGGGTTAGTAGCATGCTAGGTATGTGTATGAGGATAGAATGATGAGAAATGTGATATATCTATATGCCGGTTATGGCTTTGAGGTTTAGTAGTTTATCGATGTTTATAAGTTGAATATGATCCTTATGGATCCCTTGGGTCTAGGTGTGACCCCTTTGTTTGATAGGAGATGTGATATCTCGTTATGCCTTGTTTTAGGCAGTGTTGTCCTCCAGATTGGAGTGGATCGTGTTTGAGAGTTTATCGTGGTTAAGACTACTTCTGAGGTTGAGGTAAGTCCATAGGACTTACTTAGCTACCATCCTTATATTGGATGTATGCATGAGTGGTGTGTGTTATATGCTTGATAGCATGTTATGTTGTTTATTACCGGCCTATGTTTTAGTGATTGCCCATTGTAGGGCCGTGATAACCTTTCTCATTTTATCCCGCTGGGAGTCTGGGAGGTTCCTCTATAATTAGGCTAGATCTGGTATACGGGATGGCCACTCCCCACTCCTTTATGGTATACGGGAGAGTGTTCCGGATCCACTCCAGTTGGCTATGAGCGACCAGAGGCGAGGATGATATACTCCTCGTGTCACATATGTTCATATACATATATTTATACGATTTGAGTGTTGGACTTTATAAAGATAATTAACCGGGTAAATGTGTGATAGCATGATGATGTGTTTATTATTCCTGACGTGTGACTGTGCTTATGCATCTTTATATATATGTGTATGGTTAGCTAACGGTTTTATACCGTGTTGTAGATCCTTTGTAGGTTAGGAGAGCTGAAGAGTGATCCAGAGGGGTGATCCGCTGAGGGCTCCGTACACTGGGTTTATACGTGGGATACGGGTTATTTATGTTGTACGGATATGTATTTTGATTTTGTACTCAGCGGTTACTCTGTATTACCTTTTGATATGTATATATATATATATATGTAAGATCCAGTGAACTTGTTGTCAGGCTAGGGTCGGGATCCATTGTGAGATCCTAACCCAGTAGCGCCTCGAGTCCTACGGATTCGGGGTGTTACAAAGTTGGTATAAGAGCTTAGGTTGACAACAATGACACTTGCAATCTGCGATAAAGGTCGAATAGATAAATAAACAAAACCCGAAAGGGGTTTGACTTTTCAAAAGGTTTTGGTTTTGAAATGAGTACAAATATTTTGGGATAGTGTGTACGTGAGCCATCGCCCCTCTGAAGACCTCGACAGTATAGATATATATAGATATTTTGTTGTTATTGATTTGATATATATCTATACATATGGCATATATATATAGCCCTCTAAGTTAGGTTTGTGTCCTCTGCAGATGGTTCGGATTAGAGCCTTACCTACAACTGGACGAGGTAGGGGTAGACCCCCTCAAGGTAGAGGACGGGGTAGGATTCCCGCTGGTGATACATGTGCAGCGGAAGAGACTCATGAGGACGTTGCTGAGAGTGCCGTTCCTGAGACTGGGAACGGTGTAGATGAGAGACAGAGATCCCAAAGAGTTCAGTCAGATGACTCGAATCGTGTCTCCGTGGAGGGACCAGCATTCCGCGAGTATATCAAACGAGTTGAGGAGGCTTCCAGAGCAGGTAGACGTGCCCCAGATCTGCAGGCACAGGAGGGATCATCTAGGAGATCCCATGGAGTTACTCAGGTGCCAGCTGTACAGGCACATGCTGCTGAGATTCCTCAGATTTCAGAGGAGCATAGAGTGCCTCGACTAGATACTTGGTTGAGGCATTTCATCGGATGGGAGTACCCCCTTTATCTGGGAAGGTGGGGTTAGAGGTTGAGTTGTGGATCGGACATGTAGACTCAGCTCTTGAGTCTATTAAATATCCAACAGATAGGCAGATAGAGTTGGTGCAGACTCTGTTTAAAGATTTGGCACAACATTGGTGGAGATCTGTACGGGGTCAAGTTAGCAGTTATGACCAGATGAGGGCTATGATTAGAGAGCGTTTCTGCCCTGCCTCATTGAGGAGGGAGAAACTGCGGGATTTTGTTGAGGCTGGATTTGAGGATGTACCAGTCTTAGAGGCCATCAGGAGATTCCAGGAGGAGCTGGCTTTGCTGGGTCCAGCTGCACCTCCTGCAGATCAACATGTATATCTCTTTTCCCGACGACTGAGGGATGCTACCCGGACTTATATGGCAAGGTTTCACTGTGAGTCCTTGATTGATTATCAAGACAGAGCTTCCGATTATGAGAGTGAGCGGGCTGGACAGAGGAGAGCTTCTTAGACCGGAGGGTCTGAGAAGAGGCAGCGTACTGGGCAGACTAGTGGTACTAGTGGAGCTGTTGGTTCACGCGAGGCCAAAGACGCTAGAGTTATTCCTCGTCTGCACTGGTTGTAGATAAGGGACGGCAGTGTTATAACTGCGGTGATCCGGGACATATGCGGCCATAGTGTACGAGGCCGTTAGTGACTTGTTTTACTTGTGGCAGATCAGGCCACAGAGCTGTCTTTTGCCGACAGGACGGAGCATCATCTCAGCAGGGTTCTTCCCCTGCCAGTGTAGCGGGAGGTAAGCAGAGGCCACCTCAGCAGCAGCAGACACAAGGACAGCAGAGGGTCCCAGATCGCCCTACGACTCAAGGATCTGCTCCTGGGCCGAGTAGAGACAGAGGTCGTGGTGGGAGCACCACTGATACCAGAGGAGTTCAGGGTAGAGTTTTTGAGTTGAGGAGTGCAGAGGAGCCAGCTGCACCGACTACTATAGGTACCATTCTGATTCATGGTTTACCTGTTAGAGTTTTGTTTGATACGGGTGCTACGCATTCTTTTATATCTGATGCATCTGTAGAGCGTCTGAGTCTAGATACGATTGAGGGATACACCTTTATTATAGGGTTACCCGATGGTGGTAGGGTTAGAGGTACCCGTGAGATTCATGGTTGTCCCATTTTTATAGGGACTCGTGTGTTACTAGTTGACTTCTTTGTCATGCCATTAGAGCATGAAGAAGTCATTCTAGGTATGGATTGGATGGATAGACATTCTGCAGTGTTAGATGTAGGTAGGAGGACTGTCACCCTCTCTACTGAGTTAGGTCAGATAGAGGTTTTCCGAGGTTGGGACCTTGGAAAGTCAGGCATGGTTATCAGTGCGATACGGGCAGCTAGACTGATTGCACAGGGTTGTGAGGCCTTCTGGTGTTATGCCATGAAGGAGGGGGAAAGTCCAGCTTTAGAGGATATCCCAGTGGTCTGTGAGTTTACAGATGTATTTGTTGAGCCGTCCAGTTTGCCGCCTCAGAGGAGTGTGGACTTTGGTATTGAGTTAGAGCTTGATACGAGACCGATCTCGAAGGCCCCATACCAGATGGCGCCTGTCGAGATGCTGGAGCTGAAGAAGCAACTCGAGGAGTTGGTTGAGAAGGGTTTTATTCACCCAAGCCTATCTCCATGGGGAGCACCTGTCCTCTTCGTGCGGAAGAAGGACGGATCGTTGAGATTGTGTATAGATTACAGAGAGCTAAACAAGGTGACCATCAAGAACAAGTATCCATTGCCTCGTATTGATGACTTGTTAGATCAGCTTCAGGGAGCGACTGTATTCTCCAGGATTGATCTGCGCTCTGGATATCACCAGTTGAGGGTGAGAGAGCAGGATGTGCACAAGACAGCATTCCGGACCAGATATGGACACTACGAGTTTGTAGTGATGCCATTTGGGCTTACGAATGCCCCAACAGTCTTTATGGAGTTGATGAACAACATCTTCATCGACTTCCTGGATCAGTTTGTGGTAGTCTTCATAGATGATATTTTGGTGTACTCTCGCAGTAGAGAGGAGCATGCAGGACAACTGAGGACTGTATTGCAGGTTTTACGGGATAGAGAACTTTATGTTAAGTTCTCTAAGTGCGAGTTCTGGATGCCAGAGGTCGCATTCCTGGGTCATGTTGTTTCAGCTGAAGGGATCATGGTGGATCCGGCAAAGATCGAGACAGTAGCAGCTTGGACGTCACCGACGAACGTCAAGGAAGTACGTAGCTTTCTTGGCCTTGCCGGGTATTATCGACGTTTTGTGGAGGGATTTTCTGTGATTGCCCGTCCATTGACGAGTCTGTTGAGGAAGACTACCAGATTTGTGTGGTCTGATCAGTGTATGCAGAGTTTTGAGGAGCTGAAGAGATGTCTGACTTCTGCTCCTATTTTGGCACAACTAGAGGGTACAACGGATTTTGTGGTTTACAATGATACATCCAAGCTAGGCTTGGGATGTGTGTTGATGCAGAGAGGCAGGATGATTGCATATGCGTCTAGACATCAAAAGACGTATGAGGAGAACTACCCGACTCATGATCTGGAGTTGGCAGCGGTAGTTCATGCACTGAAGATCTGGAGACATTACCTGTATGGTGTTACATGTCAGATCTTCACAGACCATAAGAGTCTGAAGTACATTTTTACGCAGCGGGAATTGAATAACCACCAGCGTAGGTGGCTTGAGCTTATCAAGGATTTGATCTGGAGATTCTGCATCATCCAGGGAAGGCGAACGTCGCCGACGCCGTGAGCAGGAAGACGCCTCGAAAGCAGGCGATTGCAAGGCTGACAGTTCAGCATCAATTGCAGAGAGACCTTATTTGGCTGGAGTTGGACGTCCAGTTTCCTGATGAGGACGCCCAACTGAGTACTTTAGAGGTTCTTCCTGATCTTCCTGATCGGGATGAGGCACCACAATTCCTTATAGGAGCAGATGGAGTGATGAGACGCCGCGGTCGCGTCTGTGTACCCGCTGATGTGGATCTACGCCAGAGGATATTATAGGAGGCTCACTATACGCCTTATTCAGTGCACCCAGGTACGAGTAAGATGTACCAGGATTTGAGACGTTCATATTGGTGGGGAGGGCTGAAGCCCGATGTGGCCAGATTTGTGGCACAGTGTGCGACCTGTCAGCAGGTCAAGATCGAGCATTGCAGACCTGGAGGTGAGCTCCATACTTTTCTTGTTCCACAGAGGAAGTGGGAGGACGTCACCATGGACTTTGTGACTGGACTGAGACCGAGTAGGAGCTTTAATGCCATCTGGGTTATGGTGGACAGACTGACGAAGACGGCACGTTTTATCCCTATCCGGGAAACGTGGCTAGTGAGCAGATTAACTGAGGAGTACACTAGACAGATAGTGAGACTCCATGGTGTACCGAGGACGATCGTCTCAGACAGAGATTGGCGATTTACCTCGAGGTTTTGGTAGCAGATTCAGACTGCCCTGGGGACGAGTTTGCACTTCACTACTGCGTTCCATCCTCAGACAGATGGTCAGTCAGAGAGGACCATTCAGATACTGGAGGATATGTTGCGAGCTTGTGTGTTGGATTGGGGACAAGTGGGGACGGATCATCTCCCACTAGTTGAGTTCTCATACAACAACAACTGGCATGCATCTATTGGGATGGCCCCATATGAGGCACTGTATGGACAGAGATGTCGTACACCGTTATGTTGGGATGAGTCTAGTAGTGTTAGTGGTTTGACACCTGATCAGGTTCAGGATGATGTGGCTCGTGTAGCACTGATTAGAGAGAGGATGTTGACTGCACAAAGCCGTCAGAAGTCGTATGCAGATAGGAGGTGTAGACCCCTAGAGTTCAGAGTGGGAGCCCATGTGTGGCTGAGAGTGTCTCCGACACGAGGTGTTAGACGCTTTGGCATTAAGGGGAAGTTAAGCCCCCGATATGTCGGACCTTTTGAGATTCTGGATCGGGTTGGGAGCGCAGCATACATGTTAGCTTTGCCTCCGAGATTAGAGGGTGTTCACCCTGTATTTCACGTGTCTCAGCTGAGGGAGTATATACCAGATCCGAGACATATTGTAAGTTATGATGATTTGGTGGTTGAGCTGGACCACGCCTTTGTTGAGCACCCGATTGCGGTCATAGAACGAGGTATGAGACGCCTGCGTTCGAAGGACATTCCTATGCTGAGGATACAGTGGTCGAGACGAGGACCTGATGAGGCTACATGGGAGACTAAGGATAGTATTCAGAGGAACTATCCAGAGTTCTATGCCGAGATAGATGTACCTGTAGGATTGACGAGTAGATATTAGTACTATCTTGGTGAGTGTTATGTGCTTATATGCTTATATGCTATGATGTGTTTATTTTCGTACTAGCTATGATATGATGTGTGATCTTATTAGATCTTGTTGTGTTAGTGCGATTGATTATAGGTGGAGATGGTTCTTTTCTCCATGCTATTATGATGCGATTAGGTTTAGCTAGAGATGTTTTTCCTCCATGCCCTTCTGTTTTGAGTATGATATGGCTAGAGATGTTTTTCCTCTATGCCCTGTGATGGGATGATGGTTTGGCTAGAGTTGTTTTACCTCTATGCCTTGGATAGTATAGTGATCTTATGGCTGGAGATGATGATTCCCTCCATGCTTGTGTTTGAGGTTATAGAGTGATATTGGTTGATACCTTATGAGCGGAGATGTGATACCTCCGAGAGAGAGAGAGTTATACCTCAACATATGGGTCCGAGAGGGTATGGTTTATACAAGTTTCGGGACGAAACTTGTTTTTAGGGGCTGAGATGTAAGAGCCTTGATCTTTAGGAGTTGAGCCGCCCCTGCGGATGCTTGTGCCGCCCCTGCGGATGCTTGTGCCGCCCCAGCGGGGCGGCTCAGGGAACCGCCCTTGCGGTTTCCTGCGGCTGCAGCCGGTTTTGTTGACCCTTTTGACCGTGCTTTACTCTTCTTCCTCCTTATACCCATTCCTTTGCTTGCTGAGCAAGGGTTTTGCATTTCCTCAAACTTCTCACGACCTTCTTCATCCTCCTTATCTCTCCTTGATCTTGTTCTTGAGTTTCCTTGGATTTCAAGAGTTTTGTCGTGAGGCATTGATGATGGTGATGCTAGTGGATGTTGTGCTGAGCTTGAGAGCCAGCTGAGGTACTGTCTTGGATCATTTCCTTGCTTAAGCCACAGTAGTGGGTAAGCTCCTTGCTTCTTCTTCATTCTTTCTTTATTGAATTCCTCTTCCCTAGCTTAGGATTAGATGTGATTGAATGTGTATTGATAGTGGAATGTGTATGTATATGTTTGTGCTTGGCCATGGAATGATGAAGACGTGATTTGATCACGTGAAGAGTGAAAGAGAACTCGGGAGGATACATTCTGCATTGTTGCCTCCCCCGCGCCTGGAAGCCACCGCCCCTACGGGACTTTGTCACCGCACCCGCGCCCGGAAGCCGCCGCCCCTGCGGCTACGGTCACAGCGCCCGCGCCAACGTGCTTTCACGCATGCGCTTGCTGCCTTTCCGCCCCTGTGTCTTTCCATTCCGCAGGTGCGTCTTGTACATGATCTACTTAGAGTAGTATCGATCCTTTCCTTTCCTAGTATGAGCGGGTTAGTAGCATGCTAGGTATGTGTATGAGGATAAAATGATGAGAAATGTGATATATCTGTATGCCGGTTATGGCTTTGAGGTTTAGTAGTTTATCGAGGTTTATAAGTTGGATATGATCCTTATGAATCCATTGGGTCTAGGTGTGACCCCTTTGTTTGATAGGAAATGTGATATCTCGTTATACCTTGTTTTAGGCAGTGTTGTCCTCCAGATTGGAGTGGATCGTGTTTGAGAGTTGATCATGATTAAGACTACTTCTGAGGTTGAGGTAAGTCCATAGGACTTACTTAGCTACCATCCTTATATTGGATGTATGCATGAGTGGTGTGTGTTATATGCTTGATAGCATGCGATGTTGTTTATTACCGGCCTATGTTTTAGTGATAGCCCATTGTAGGGCCGTGATAACCTTTCTCATTTCATCCCGCTGGGAGTCTGGGAGGTTCTCTGTAGTTCGGCTAGCTCTGGTATACGGGATGGCCGCTCCTCACTCCTTTATGGTATACGGGAGAGTGTTCCGGATCCACTCCAGCTGGCTATGAGCGACCAGAGGCGAGGATGATATACTCCTCGTGTCACATATGTTCATATACATATATTTATACGATTTGAGTGTTGGACTTTATAAAGATAATTAACCGGGTAAATGTGTGATAACGTGATGATGTGTTATTATTCGTGACGTGTGACTGTGCTTTTGCATCTCTATATATATGTGTATGGTTAGCTAACGGTTTTATACCGTGTTGTAGATCCTTTTCAGTTTGGAGAGCTGTAGAGTGATCCAGAGGGGTGATCCGTTGAGGGCTCCGTACACTGGGTTTATACGTGGGATACGGGATATTTATGATGTACGGATTTATGTTTTGGTTTGTACTCAACGGTTCTTCTGTATTACCTTTTGATATGTATATATATATATATATATATATATATATATATATATATATATATATATATATATATATATATATATATATCAGTTTGATGTTTTGTTTTAATCTATATGTGCCTTGTTGTAAGATCCAGTGAACTTGTTGTCAAGCTAGGGTCGGGATCCATTGTGAGTTCCTAACCCAGTAGCGCCTCGAGTCCTACGGATTCGGGGTGTTACACTTGACACTCCGCCTCGACGCTTGACATTCTCGCTTCGCCCGGCTCCTGTCTTCCCACCTCGACGTTTGACACTCGCGCTTCGCCCATCGCTTGACACTCCGCCACACTCTTGCCGCCAGATTTTGACGACCCAACTTTAGATGCTTCCCTAGATTGTTCCAACATTTGCATGGCCTTGCTCTCTTGTAGACGTGGAGCTACAATGGTCATGAGTTGAACTATACCTTTCGGAGGGTCATGTGGATCTTGCATGGGTCCATGCAACGTTAGGGAAATAAACCTCTTCGAATTGCCATCTTGTATCTCCTTTGCCCTAACTTGAGTGATGCGTCCTTTGAGAGGGTCGGGTCCTTGTATAGGGTATAAGGAGGATGGTCCCTCATCACCTATATTTTTTGAATTTTAATATTCCATTAAAGATATAATTACATAAATTGGCTTAGATTTATAATTAGATAAAATGTCCCAACATTTATAACTATAGTTAATGACACATTAAATAGATTGGGTCTGTGTAACTAGATTGGGCTTGAATTTGTGTAACACAACCTTGTGTAAATGACGGACTTTTCGGTTTTTGTAACTTGATTGGGCTTGTGTAACTCAACATTGTCTAAACAATAGAATAGGCTTGTGTAATATGGAAATGACCGATTTTGTTAACTATAGAATTTAACCGTGTGTAATTGAAATATGTATTAATATTGTGTATTAAAGTTTTTGTATTTAAATTGTGTATTAACATTGTGTATCAAGGTTGTAAGTATAACTTTACAAAAAAAAAATAAAAAATTGGAATACAGGTTGATATATATAAGGGTGGAAGGGAGGGTCTATCATTCAGAGTTCGAAACTCACTAACTATGAGATTTATATTTGGTTTGGGCAAGATTTTTATTAAATTGATTGGGTTTGGGCTTTATAAAATATATCGGGCTTGGACTTGAGTAAATTGAAATTACCAATTAGCCATTTTAATTAATCTTTATAAATAAATAAGAGAGGTTTAGTTTGTCACCTAATAAACAAATTAACCTATTTGACGCTACATTAGGCGAAATTAGTCTCCTTAACCAAACCATTCATTATTAATTTGGAAAACTAACCATCAAATTTTCGTATTTTGGTTTCTAACCACTTATTTACAGGTTTTTTACGAATTTATTTCGGATTGTTAACACTTGTTGACAATACATTTTACACTTGTTGACAACCCGAAAAAGTTATGAAAAATATACTTATTGACCGTCCATTTTACACTTGTTGACAATTCATTCCACATTTGCACTATTAGCAATTAAAACCTAGAGGTTAAAAACCAATTTTTTTTAATCAAGTGATTAGAAACCAAAAAATTAAAATCTAGGGGTTGGTTTTTCCATTAGCAAATTTAGATTGATTATCCTACCAAATTTATTCTACTTCAAAGTGTGTTGTAACCCAAAAAAAAAGAAAATCACACATCATATATATATACATATATAGGGTCAGGATCCGGTAGGAACAACCCTTAGAGTAGGGAATAGGAACTCCTATGATCCGTTGGATTAAAATTTGTACGTTCATGATGGAAGGTGCATAATAAGCTTCCTAAGGTGAGAATCACATGATTATTCATTTTTCATTATTCATTCATTAAATAAATTACAAATTAGCAAAACAGATTTCTTATTTGTTGGTTATCCCAAAAATAAACGTTGAAGCAATTGATCGTTAATATAAGAAATTTGATCGTTAATATATTTGGTCGTTAATATATTTTATAGAGAAATTTGATCATTAATAAATTTTATAAGAAATTTGATCGTTAAATTTTTTAGGATTGGTCGTTAAAATTTGTTTTGGTAGTTAAAATATGAAAAAAGACATTTTAACAACCAAATTTTCTCTATAAAATTTTAACGACCCACAAAATATTTAATATCCAAAATTTAACGACTCACAAAATTTTAACGATGACTATATTAATTATATAAAAAACATTTTAACGACCAAATTTTCTCTATAAAATATAATAACGACTTATAAAATATTTAACGACCACATTTAACCAGCATTCTTTCCATATTACAAATTTTAACGACCAAATTTAACGAACAATTCTAAATATTTTATTTTCTGACTGGGTCGTTATTATATTTATTTGGTAGTTAAAATATGAAAAATTGTTGATTTGAATCGTTATCTTAGAAATTGACTAGATTTGGATCGTTAAAATATATATTAGAGGAAATTGACTAGGTATGTGTGAAAAGTTAAATCGTTAAAATATATTTTTTTAAATTTTAATTTATATTTTTAGTAATTAATTAAAAATATATAAGTCTATTAGAGGAAAAAGAATATCTCATTTTATTTACTAAAGTATGCTACCATATATATCTTCAAATCATGTACGTTCATAAACTTTAATCTAACGGATCATATTAGTTCCTATTCCCTACCCTAAGAAGTGTTCCTACATAATCCTTTCTCTACATATATATATATATTGTTCAGTTTATTAAATTAATAATATAATTTATAAATAAATCATCAATAAGTAATTATAAAAAATAATGTGTGGAATATATATATGAGGAATTTTAAGTAAACGGCAATGAATTTACAAAATAACAACCGGAAACGCATTTTAAATGTGTCACGCATCCGAAAGCCATTTCAATTCATCTCTATAAATAAATAAGATGGGCCTAATTTGTCACATGATAAGCAAATTAACCTACTTGAGGCTACATTAGGCAAAATTAGCCTCCTTAACCAAATCGTCCATTATTAAATTGGAAAGTTAGCCATCAAATTTTCGTATTTTGGTTCACAAAAAAAAAATCAGATTTTTTTACGATTTTTTTTCGGACTGCCAACACTTATTGACAATTCATTTTACACTTGTTGACAATCCGAAAAAGTTATGAAAAATATTATTAACCGTCCATTTTACACTTGTTGACAATTCATTCAACATTTGCACTATCAACAATCGAAACCTAGGGGCTAAAAACCATTTTTTTAATTAAGTGGTTATAAATCAAAATAGTAAAACCTAGGGGTTAGTTTTTCCATTAGCTAATTTAGATTGGGTGAAATGGGGTTAAGGGCCCTTTGTGTATAAATAAGAATAAGGGGGCTCTTTTGTTTAAATGTTGATAAAATAGGACCCTTCTATTTTTCAGGAAAAGATAACATCGATTTATTTAGATAAGTATGTCAAGAATACCCTTTCTCTTTCCTCACCATAATATCTTTTTGAAATACGCAGTTATGAAATTACAAAACAAAAAAGGGAGAGAGAATAACGAAAAATACCTAATTATCTCCCCCGATTTTCGATTTCGACGGTGAATTGCAGACATATTTGAGATATCGACCACACCTGAGAACGGAATTTCCGAATCGATTCAATTTGTCTGTGTATTAGGTATGTATCTATGCTTCGATTAAATATGATTAGTACAATTCACTCGTAAAAATCACCATAGATATCTTCTCCATTGTTCTGCGTTGATTTTAGGATTTATGTGCGTATTCGAAACTGTTTACAATGCCGAGATCGGCAATAATTTTCAACTGAATCAATTTGTAATGCTTTTGTCATTGTTGTTTTGACATTGTTTTGCGTATAAATTGACATTTCTCGTATGACGTTGTGAGTCTTCTGATCAAATCTGGTATATTTGCCATAAGTCTGGAATTGATTGTGTATAGTCGACATTTTTTTGTAATCGACAAACATCCTGTGATGTTTGTGTACAATCGACATTGTTGTAGAATGTTAATCATGTTGGCATACACAATTGCGGTTTCCTATGATGATTGTGTATACTCTGTGCTAAACGGACCTTCGTCTATGATGGTCGTTAATAATCGATATTTTTCCTGAAATTTATGTCTATGCAACAGTTATTGATGTTTGTGTATATATGTACAAAGATTATTTTCTATGAATGTACACAAATGATTACATTAAATATAGTGTACGTAATTGTTTAAGGTTGTGTATGCTCTAGCACGTGATAATTGTTAACTTGTATAAATATTATTCTTCGTGTACCTAATTTGTGTATGGGTTAAAAGTAGCGTTTGTGTATAAAAAAAAGGTAGATATGTGCATATGTAGATCATTATGTATGTAATTTTGAACATTTTGTATTACTTTGTGTATGTCATTTTTTTAGAAAGTGTATGCCATTACATTTGACATTTGCGTACGACATCAATAAAACAAAATTATATCCATGTGTGTATGTGTATCAGTAATGAAGGTTGTGTTTGTTTTTCGGTAAATGGTAAATTCATAAATGAGTGAAAAAATAAAGATTAACCAGGACCAGAGTAGTCCTGACCAAACCTACACAGCAACAGAGTAGTACATCATTATAAAGCATAAGGGATGAAACAATGCCCTAGTACTCCTGGTAGGCATGCAAGCCCCCTGAACGTACCATCTACCATCAACTGACTATAAAAATAAATAACACATACCTCATGGCACTGTATATAAGGCCCTTCCACCTTCGGCAATGCCATCAGCAGAAAGGGACACTCATAGACCAACAAGGTGCCTAACCATCGGATCAAGATATCATTCACCTTCGGCAAATCCATCAGCAAATGAGTCTCCAGTCCGGGACAAGTGAACATAGCAAACCTGTGCAAGCCAAGAGCAGAATACAACTCTGGCATAAAAACATAACAAGTACTATATCTCAAACCTCTCATCAACCCTAGTTGGAAAGGCCTCATGGAGTAGTCTGTATACATGCCCTCTGATCATCCGGACAAGGATATCAATGGGGATCCTGTTCCGGTCAAACATCAGGGCATTCCTGGAATGCCATAGGTAGTAGATCGTCGCTGAGAAGGCGTAAATGCATGCCCTGCTCGTCCAGCTCCTCCCTGGTGCAGTGTGCAGGAGGTAAGTCATGACGTCAGCTCTCGTGATCATCTCTGTAGACATCCGGAATCCATGGCATACCTGCCTCAAAACCTCCCTCGCATAGGTGCAACCAAAGAACAAGTGATCATGTGACTCACTCTCCAGGCCACACCAGTGGCAAGTAGGGTCTATGTGAAGGAAGTGTAATCTATCTCTGGTGGATAGACGTCCTAGAATCGCCATCCAAAGGATAAAGCAGTGCTTGGGCGTGTTGCCCGTGTCCCAACTATCCTGAACCAGTCCACCTCATCTCCATGCTCTCTGATCATATCGTAGGCCTCTACAACTCTGAACTTGACACCATGGCAGCAACTCTCGAGAACCTCCTCCAATGGCGTCTCCTCATCCACAAACGTGGCTACCTCGTCTCTGGCTCCGATTATATCCTTCACCAGAGGCGAGTCACGTTGGTGGGGTACCCAGTGATCTTGCTCGACCACCTGTAAGTATTTGTGATGGATCCACCTCACCCAAAGGTTGTCCCTCTTAGCATGAATGTGCTAGTAGTACTTGCACATAAATACCGAGTTCCAACACCTGAGGTTCAGAAGACCCAAACCACCCTCTCTCTTGGGCATGCAAACTCGTGTCCAAGCTACTCTAGGCCAGTTCCAAAGGAACTGTCTGCATAGTCCTGTGAGCCTATCCATCACCAGTGCGGGAACTGGTAACATAGACAGCCAAAAGCTCTCCGTACCTTGAAGGACCGTGCTGATAAGCTCCAGTCTACCTGCAAAAGATAAATGCCTCTTGTTCCACGCACAGATGTACCTCCCAATCCTGTCAAAGAGTGGGGTGTAATCAGCTGCACGTAGAATGTGAGGTGCTATGGGGATTCCCAGATATCGGAAAGGAAAAATTCCCGTGGAGAATCCCGAGAGCAAGGTTAGTTCATTTGCCTCTGTCTCAGAAACCGAGGCAAGGAAAATGGAAGATTTCGGAAGACTAACAGCTAAGCCCGAAATCTTCTCAAATCTGCGTAAGCAGTCCATAAGAATACTTACTGATTGAACATCTCCTCTGCAGAAGAGGACGACATCATCCGCATACATCAGGTGAGAAATCCTAAGTTCCTCACAATGTTGATGAAAACGGAAATTAGGTTTAGACGTCTCGTTGCGTATCATCCTGGAAAGAAATTCCATGCAGATGACAAACAACAACGGAGACATAGGACATCCTTGCCGAAGCCCACGTTTCCCCGGAAATAACCCATGCATTGTTTTATTTACCCGGATGGAGTAGGATGTCGTGGTGACACACTCCATCACCCAGTCAATGAACCTGGTCGGGAAACTCAACGCTGTCAAGGTGTAGCGGAGGAACTTGCAGGAGATCGTGTCATAAGCTTTAGCTAAGTCAATGTTCATGAAACACCGCTTAGTATCCCTCCTGACATTGTATCTCCGTAATAGTTCCTGAACAAGGAAAATATTGTCAGACATCAACCTCCCTGGAATGAAAGCAGATTGTGCCGGGTCAATGAGGTACACAAGACACGGCCCTAATCTGTTTGCAATCAGTTTAGTGATGATTTTATAGATGACATTACAACAAGAGATAGGCCTAAACTAGTCTATTCGAGTTGGTGAATCAACTTTAGCTATCAAAGAAACCGACGTGTGGTTAATTTGCCTAAGCAGTTTCCTGTTTACAAAGAACTCCCTAACGGCAGCACAAACCTCACTCCTAGTCGTCTCCCAAGTTTGCTTAAAAAACTTGGAAGAGAAACCATCTGGACCAGGTGCCTTAAGGTCTCCAATCGACCAGAGAGCCTGCTTGATCTCAACATTAGAGATCGGTCCAATAAGTCTTCCCTGGTCCAAATCCTTAACCCGCGGCCCTACCGCAAACCAATCCCTCGGAGGTACCTCCACCTGCCTCTCAGTCCCAAATAACCCCTAATAGTAGTTCACAAACTCATCCGCTACTCCTCCCAGAGAAGTGGTGGTAGATCCATCAGCCAAATGGAGTGTAGGAATAAAATTCCTTTGTCCATTTTCCTTCATGCAACCATGGAAGTACGAGGTAGTTCTATCACTGTTAAGAACATGTCTCGACTTAGCCTGCTGCTCAAAAAAACTCCTCTCAGCAGAAGAAAGCTTATTGGCTTTCGTTCTGCACCCGTCCAGCTGGGCTCGTAGGGCCTCAGAGGTCGGATCCATCCTAACACTCTCTAGGCAAGTGGCATACTCCTCAATTGCCACTCTAGCCTTTTCAGAGATATGACCAAAATGCCTCCTATTTAACCCTCGGAGCGGTCCTTTCATACCTCGTAGAAGGTTACAAAGGCGGAATTGATATGTGCCCCTAAGGTGACAATTCCAGTTCTCCTCAACAAATGAAGGTTGTGTTTGTATCCACATATTGTGGGGGGGGGGGGGGGGGGGGGGGGGCGGTCAGGATGAATGAAGATGGCGAATGGAAATACAATGGAGACTTCTTAAGTAAGCCATTAGTTATTGACATCGCATGTAAATTTGAAGATATTTTGACACTGATTGCTTCAAGATTTGAGTTGTGTACGTCAAACATTGAGATACAATTGACCTACAAAAATTCATTCAAACCTACACTCAAGCCATTTAGTGTGAAGACAAAGGATGATTTCAACACATTTGTTGAGATAAATGCCATGCAAAATATTAATTTGAGTGTACCCTTGTGTGCCAATACAGTGCAGATAGAGACTAATGAACAAAGGTTGACGAGTGATATACACAAGGAGGACAAATGGATTGGAATTGAGGCAGATAATGGCGTAGAAGAAGCCGTGTTCACGCCTTTATAGAATGATGATGGACTTAATAATAGTGAAATTGGTGAATCATCTAGAGAATTAATGGATACACCGTGTGATACACTTGCTCTTATCCCTCAAATAGGTAGTTGTGTACCATCTGTAGATAATTTGGAGCTAATGATTAGAAAGATATATCCTTCTAAAATAGAGTTGAAGAATGCATTATGTCTAAATGCTATCGCAAATTGTACACAATATAAGATTGTGAAGTCAAAGAAGAAAGCAGTAATAGCAAAATGTATCGACAAAGAATGTAAGTGGCGGGTGCGTTTCTCTATGCTAGCTTGGTCAGTCAAAATACTTTACCACAACAATGTATCCACACACACATGTTCTTATCACCTCAGAAGGTCAAAGAAAAGAGAAGCTTCGTACCATGTAATAGCTGAGAAAGTGAAGGCAATGTAAGTTAGTCATTCATATTCATCAATTTATAACTTTTATATCATGATGTATACACAATATTATTTGTTTATGTGTTTCATATCTTTCAGGTATGGTATTCCAAAAAATTACCTTCGGTAAATCAGATCGTCACAATGATGAAAAATTTGCACCATATTGATGCTAGTTATTGGAAGGGTTGGATGACACAAGAAAATGTGAAGGACATGATTAGAGGGACATCGGAAGACAATTACAATTCAATACCATCATATTTGTATCGGATGTCAACCCAGGAACCCTTGATGATCTTGAGGTTGACGAGGACAAACGTTTCAAATATGTGGTTGTGGCATATGGACAATCCATTAAAGGGTACGAAGTAATGCGTAAGGTAATATAGTTTTTTTTTATTACGTAATATCTATTATGTTTGTGTGTATATATTATTACATTTGTGTGCACATTTATTTATGTAGTTATGATATTGTGTATCACTTTGTGTAATCAGCTTTGCTTGTCACATTATTTATGCATTACATAATATTGATAAATATTTGTATAAGACGTTGTAATTGTTTGTGTAGGTTATAACAGTAGACGGAACTCACTTGAAGGGAATTTATGGATGAGTCTTGTTTGTTGCAACTGCACAAGATGCAAATCATCAAATATATCCAATTGCATTTGCAATTGTTGACAATGAAAACAATGAGTCTTGGGATTTCTTCTTCAAAAACCTCAAGCGTTTTGTACAGTACAACAATGAGCTAGTTTTTGTATCCGATCGACATAATTCAATCAAAAAGGGTATAACATCAAATTATGAGATGGCATCCCATACATATTACATTTGACATCTGAAGGATAATCTCAAAAAGAGAACAAGGTCCAATAGAATCCTCCAAATGTTTATTGAAGGAGCCCGTAGTTACAAAAGGAGTGAATGCATGGAATTACTGAGCCATATATCAGGGGTATGTCTCGAGTATTTATATGTATACATAAATCTCTTGTAGTACATTTTAAATAATTTTGATATTGTAAGATAATTATGATTTTGTTGTTTTTTAGGAGAAGCCAAAAGTTGGAGAGCTACTGAACGAAATTGATATCTCAACATGGGCACGTTCTTTCTGTCCTGGAAAAAGGTACGATATAATGACTAGTAACAACGCCGAGTGTGTGAATGGAATTATGAAAGAAGGTAGAGAGTATCATGTTGATTGTTGTCGCATTACTTGATGAAATCAGACAATTCATGACCCGGTGGTTTGTAGAACAACGTGTATGATCAAAAGCTTGTGCATAAATATCTCTTCCTAACATTGATGCACTCGTCCAACAAAGGTTTATAGAATCTGGTTGATATTTTGTTTATGTTCTAGATGCTGACATAATGGAGTTCGAGGTTAAAAGGGAATGAATCAGTAATTGTTTGTTTGCAAATGAGGAGTTGTGCACGTAAAGAGTTCGATATTGAAGAGGTATCTTGTACACACGCCGTGGCTGCTGCACATTCTATAGGTGACAATTCCAGTTCTCCTCAACAAATGAAGGTTGTGTTTGTATCCACATATTGTGTGTGTGTGTGTGGGGGGGGGGGGGGGGGGGGGTGGGGGGGGGGCGGTCAGGATGAATGAAGATGGCGAATGGAAATACAATGGAGACTTCTTAAGTAAGCCATTAGTTATTGACATCGCATGTAAATTTGAAGATATTTTGACACTGATTGCTTCAAGATTTGAGTTGTGTACGTCAAACATTGAGATACAATTGACCTACAAAAATTCATTCAAACCTACACTCAAGCCATTTAGTGTGAAGACAAAGGATGATTTCAACACATTTGTTGAGATAAATGCCATGCAAAATATTAATTTGAGTGTACCCTTGTGTGCCAATACAGTGCAGATAGAGACTAATGAACAAAGGTTGACGAGTGATATACACAAGGAGGACAAATGGATTGGAATTGAGGCAGATAATGGCGTAGAAGAAGCCGTGTTCACGCCTTTATAGAATGATGATGGACTTAATAATAGTGAAATTGGTGAATCATCTAGAGAATTAATGGATACACCGTGTGATACACTTGCTCTTATCCCTCAAATAGGTAGTTGTGTACCATCTGTAGATAATTTGGAGCTAATGATTAGAAAGATATATCCTTCTAAAATAGAGTTGAAGAATGCATTATGTCTAAATGCTATCGCAAATTGTACACAATATAAGATTGTGAAGTCAAAGAAGAAAGCAGTAATAGCAAAATGTATCGCAACAAAGAATGTAAGTGGCGGGTGCGTTTCTCTATGCTAGCTTGGTCAGTCAAAATACTTTACCACAACAATGTATCCACACACACATGTTCTTATCACCTCAGAAGGTCAAAGAAAAGAGAAGCTTCGTACCATGTAATAGCTGAGAAAGTGAAGGCAATGTAAGTTAGTCATTCATATTCATCAATTATAACTTTTATATCATGATGTATACACAATATTATTTGTTTATGTGTTTCATATCTTTCAGGTATGGTATTCCAAAAAATTACCTTCGGTAAATCAGATCGTAACAATGATGAAAAATTTGCACCATATTGATGCTAGTTATTGGAAGGGTTGGATGACACAAGAAAATGTGAAGGACATGATTAGAGGGACATCGGAAGACAATTACAATTCAATACCATCATATTTGTATCGGATGTCAACCAGGAACCCTTGATGATCTTGAGGTTGACGAGGACAAACGTTTCAAATATGTGGTTGTGGCATATGGACAATCCATTAAAGGGTACGAAGTAATGCGTAAGGTAATATAGTTTTTTTTTATTACGTAATATCTATTATGTTTGTGTGTATATATTATTACATTTGTGTGCACATTTATTTATGTAGTTATGATATTGTGTATCACTTTGTGTAATCAGCTTTGCTTGTCACATTATTTATGCATTACATAATATTGATAAATATTTGTATAAGACGTTGTAATTGTTTGTGTAGGTTATAACAGTAGACGGAACTCACTTGAAGGGAATTTATGGATGAGTCTTGTTTGTTGCAACTGCACAAGATGCAAATCATCAAATATATCCAATTGCATTTGCAATTGTTGACAATGAAAACAATGAGTCTTGGGATTTCTTCTTCAAAAACCTCAAGCGTTTTGTACAGTACAACAATGAGCTAGTTTTTGTATCCGATCGACATAATTCAATCAAAAAGGGTATAACATCAAATTATGAGATGGCATCCATACATATTACATTTGACATCTGAAGGATAATCTCAAAAAGAGAACAAGGTCCAATAGAATCCTCCAAATGTTTATTGAAGGAGCCCGTAGTTACAAAAGGAGTGAATGCATGGAATTACTGAGCCATATATCAGGGGTATGTCTCGAGTATTTATATGTATACATAAATCTCTTGTAGTACATTTTAAATAATTTTGATATTGTAAGATAATTATGATTTTGTTGTTTTTTAGGAGAAGCCAAAAGTTGGAGAGCTACTGAACGAAATTGATATCTCAACATGGGCACGTTCTTTCTGTCCTGGAAAAAGGTACGATATAATGACTAGTAACAACGCCGAGTGTGTGAATGGAATTATGAAAGAAGGTAGAGAGTATCATGTTGATTGTTGTCGCATTACTTGATGAAATCAGACAATTCATGACCCGGTGGTTTGTAGAACAACGTGTATGATCAAAAGCTTGTGCATAAATATCTCTTCCTAACATTGATGCACTCGTCCAACAAAGGTTTATAGAATCTGGTTGATATTTTGTTTATGTTCTAGATGCTGACATAATGGAGTTCGAGGTTAAAAGGGAATGAATCAGTAATTGTTTGTTTGCAAATGAGGAGTTGTGCACGTAAAGAGTTCGATATTGAAAGAGGTATCTTGTACACATGCCGTGGCTGCTGCACATTCTATAGGTATGAATCCATCTTCTCTTATCAGTAAGTATTATTCTTGTGAAAGTTGGAAATTTGGGTATGCGGAAACAATCTATCCAGTACCTAACAAGTCATAATGGGATATCCCGACAACAATAGCAGAGATATCATGTCAGCCTCCAAAGAAACGTAGAAAGTTTGGAAGATTACCGAAATGTAGATTTCGTGGTTCTTGGGAATCTAATAGCAAGAAAAAATGTAGTTGTTGTGGTAGATTTGGGCACAACAAAAAGACTTGTCTAAACCAACCGATATAGGATCACTCTCCATACAATTTTAGTCTACAGCAAAACAATCACAGTTTTGGTACACATATTATTTTACAAATTACACAATGCATATGTTTCAAAGAATGAACGAACAATATTAAACATAATATTTGTGTAAACATTGTGATTTTAGTTTGTTTTTTCAATTTCATACACAAGATATTAAATGAACTTTGTGTGATGTATTTGTCCAATATATTATAATTTTTGTTGGTTGTTACACAAGTAAATCACACAACAATTGGGTGCTTTTGAGTACCTTTGTAGACGTTGATATGAATAAAATGTGTTGTACCTAATATTCCAAATCACAGACGAATTTGTGAAAACAACACAACATACGTTGATCAATGTGGTACACAACGACAACAAAATGTAGCACACAAACATTTACTAATGTAGCATACAAGGTTCCCATTGCTGCTTTCTATTGTTCCAAAACACATTAAGGACAATCCCAAAACGTAACCAAAGTTCAAAATGCAAATCTGGAGTCTTAACAAACATCAGAACATAAGTCTACATATCTTGAAACCATGTGGGTCAATCCCTACAAAACACAGTGATAACATGATTTATCAACCTAGTTTAGTAGATCATATAGGTAGTTTTTCCCTTTCCGCATGGATGTTTTAGTCATAGTTTGTGTCTTTTATGCTTGTTTAATGTTACTTTGCAAGTATAGATGTCTACACATGCTTGTGGTTACTTTGTAGGTATTTTGGCATGTTTTGGAGCTAAAACGATGCATTTGAGGACTAAGCCTCGGAGTAGACGCATATGAGTTGTCATACGAGCATTGAAAAGGAGAGAACAACGCTTTTGGAGCAACCGAGACAAGTTGTCCGAGATCAAGACTAATCTCGGCCGAGATCTAGCAATCTCGGTTCGAGATGGAAGTGATGGAAGTTATTGCAGAGAAATCTCGGTCCCCATCTCGGTCCACAAGACCGAGATCCCATGACGCTGAAGTATGAAGTTGAAAAAGAATATTGTTTCGGTTTAGGAAACCGGAAGTTCGATTGTTGAATGGAAATTCTCCTTTGTTTCTTTCTTCTTTTTCACCATTGTTAGTTAGTTGGTTTGTTAGAGGAAGATCCAGTGTTGGAGTTTGTTAGAAGTTTGTTAGAGATTGCAAGTTGGAAGACAGTTTGTTTTGAGTTCAATAAAGCTGGGTACTTTCTTTATTCCCTTTTTCGTTTCAATTCAGTTGCTTTCCTTCATCAAATTGATTTCAGGTTTTAACATGAGTTTTAGTGGCTAGAAACCTTTTGGTTTCAAGGTAGATAGTGATTTGTTTATACCTTGGACTATGATGGATTGAATTTGTTCTTATTTCTAGTTTGTGTAAATCGTTTTAAATCCTATGAAAAGGTTTGGTTTTTATTGGTTTAGACTCAATCTAAACCACTTTAACAAAAGTAGGAATTGAGTCGTAACTGAGATATTCCTATTTAGATACATAAGAGAACTTGTTCCTAGGTAATAAAGGTTTAACCTTCATTGGATTGAGTGTGCCATTATTCCTTCATTTGAGGCAATAATTCCTGAAACGTAACTATAAAGGGTTATTGTGTTTCCTTGATTGAAATAATAAGGTTTGTTTGTTATTTCTCCCCTGTATTATCTTGAAAACTATATATTTTAGGTTGCAGACCTTTATTATCTTGATACCTAACTGTAAAAGAGCATAGGTTAAGAAACATTCATCCAAAGCGTTTCATTCTTTATATATGCCGCGTGAGTTTTCATTATATCCTGAGTCCATATGTATAAATAATGATCTTGAATCCCTGGAATTGCATATTTCTCTCATTCTAAACTTGTTGTTTTTCTTTGTTTGCTTTTGACTTTCAATCGATTCATGAAATTGATTGAGAGTCCACAAAACCTTCTCAAAACCTTTTGATACCTTCTTTGCCTTATCTTTTCCAACCCCTTTTCATTCTTGATCTATACTATTTTTGATCAATTTCATAGTCATTAACATAGTCCCCTTGAGATCGACTCCGGAGTACTTATTCATTGCTGCATCCGATCCATACACTGTGGATTCGCTGCATTGAGTAGATATATGGAATTATAAATTTAAAGCAAGCTCGTCGTTTTGCTATCTTGTGGATTTCTATCTCTTTTGATAGTAGTTTATAGGTGAGTAAAAACCAACAAACAAGTTTTGGGCGCCGTTGTCGGGGACTATTTAGTTGATTGTGATTTTGATTCATTATAGTTTAGGTCTTTCTTATTAATTTTGATCTCGCTTGTTGTTTGTCTTTGACATTTTCAGGATACTAGGTATTTTTTGCGGTGTATGCGAAGGACGCGGAGTTCAAAAGAACTAGTTCCTTTTGACCCCGAACCCGAGAAAACACTCGGAAGGAGACTTAGAGCTTTTGAAGGATTCAAGGATGTCTCAAGCGAGGGATTATGAAGCGGAGCTTACGACTACCGTAGATGAGCTAGCAGCCGAGAGAGCTGCAGTTAGAGAGAGAGGCAGCTACTCCACGTGCATTAGCGAGCTTAGAGCCCAGATGACAGAGATGCTTCGTTATTTTATTTTACAGGTGGTCGAGCCAGAGCACTAGGTAGCTCACCGACGTGACTCGCCTCTGGTGAAGGCTATACTTGGAGCCAGAGATGAGGTAACACCTTTGTGGATGAGGAGACGACGCTGGAGGAGGTCCTGGAGAGTTGCTGCTATGGTGGCAAGTTCAGAGTCACAAAGGCGTATGATTTGATCAAGGAGCATGGAGAGGAGGTGGACTGGTTCAGGATAGTGTGGGACACGAGGAACACGTCCAAGCACTGCTTTATCCTTTGGATGACGATTCTTGGACGTCTTTCCACCAGAGACATGCTACATGTAACACCCCAAATCCGTAGGACTCGAGGTGCTACTGGGCTAAGATCTCACAATGGATCCTGACCCTAACCTGACAACAAGTTCACTGAATCTTACAACAAGGCACAAATAGATTAAAACAAAACATAAAACTGATATATATATATATATATATACACTATACATATCAAAAGGTAATACAGAGTAACCGCTGAGTACAAAATCAAAATACATATCCATACAACATAAATAACCCATATCCCACGATATCGCCCCAGTGTACGGCCCTCAACGGATCACCCCTCTGGATCACTCTGCAGCTCTCCTAACCTGCAAAGGATCTGCAACACGGTATAAAACCGTTAGCTAACCATACACATATATATAGAGATGCTAAAGGACAAACACACATCAGGAATCATAACACATCATCATGCTTTCACACATTTACCCGGTTTATTATCTTTATAACGTCAATCACTCAAATAATATATAGATCTGCATATGAAAATATGTGACACGAGGAATGTATATAATCCTTGCCTCTGAGTGCAATAGCTAGCTGGAGTGGTATCAGCGCACCTTCCCGTATACCATAAGGAGTGGTCAGTGCCCTTCCCGTATACCAGGTCTAACTAGCTTACAGAGAACTTCCCAGACACCACTACGGGATGAAAGGTAAGTTTTCACAGCCACTACAATGGGCGGTCAATATATCATAGGTCGGTAAAGAACCATAACGCATGCTATAAAGCATATAACAAACACCGCTCATGCATACATCCAATATAAGGATGGCAGCTAAGTAAGTCCTATGGACTTACCTCAACCTCAGTAGTAGTCTCAACTACGATCTCCAACACGGTCCACTCCAATCTGGAGGACAACACTGCCTAATAACAAGACATAACAATATATCAACTAGTATCCATCAAAGGGTCACACCTAGACCCAAGGATCCATAAGGATCATATCCTAACTCATAAACCTCAAAGCCATAACTGCCATAAACGATAACGTACTCATCATCATTCTAACCTCATACACGTACCTAGCATGCTACTAACCCGCTCATACTAGGAAAGGAAAGGATCTACCTAACTCTAGGTAGACCTAGGGCGGAGCAAGGCAACCCGCATGCGCGGCAAGGCTCAGCCGCAGGCGCGGTGCCAATGGCGCCAGCAACGCAGGCACGGCGCAGGCATGGCGCAGGCACGGCGCGGGCGCTGCGGCACGGCTTCCGCAGGGGCGGCGGCAACAGTGCAGAATGTGATCCCGCTACTCTTCTTCGGCTCTTCACGTGATCAAATCACGTCTTCTCCATTTCACACCAACATACATAAACATACATATTCCAACATCAATCTATGATCCATTCATCTAATCCTAAGCTAAGGGAAGAACAAGAAAAGAAAAGAAGGAGAAGCAAGAAGCTTACCACACTTGTGGTCCTAGGCAAGGAAAGATCACAACACCCTCAGCTGGCTCCAAGCTCAGCAAACATCATACAACATCAACCTCAACAACCACACAAAACCTCTTCAAACCAAGAAACAAGCACAAGATCAAGAAGGAAGGAGAAGGAAGCAGAAGGACGTGAAGGCTGGGAAAGGGAATGAAGAAGATGCTCAGCAAGCCAAAGAAAGGAAAGAAGGGTAAAGCAGGTCAAGGTCAACAAAACCGGCTGCAGCCGCGGAAACCGCAGGGGCGGTTCCCTGGGCCGCGGGAGTGGAAACCCGCTAGGGCGGCCACACAAAGCCCGCGGGGGCGGCTAAGGTAAAATCTCGGCTAAGCCAAAATCTCAGCTAAGGCAAACTCCGGTCCAAAAGACTAAGGACTCTTACATCTCACCCTCCTAAAAACAAGTTTTCGTCCCGAAACTTGCAAAGTCCTGAAACCACTCGGACTCAAAAGCCGAGGTAAAACTCTCTCTATAACCTCAAACATAGGCATGGAGGAAATCATCCACTCCAGCAATAAAACACTATCCAGGGCATAGAGGAAAAACCATCTCTAGCCAAACTATAAACACATCACAAGGCATAGAGGAATCACTTCTCTAGCCGTATCATACTCATAACAGAAAGGCATGGAGGAAAAACATCTCTAGCAACACTATGTCCATCAAAATAGCATGGAGGAATAACCATCTCCAGCTGAATCCTAAACGTATCACAATAGCATGGAGGAAAGAACCATCTCCAGCTATAAACAATAATCATACTAGCACCACAAGATCTAATAAGATCATATATCACATCAAAGCTAGTATGAAAATAAACACATCGTCGCATATAAGCATATAAGCACATAATACTCACCAAGATAGTACTAAGATCTACTCGGTGATCCTACTAGTGCACCTATCTCGGCATAGAACTCTGGATAGTTCCTCTGGATAGTTCCTCAGTCTCCCATGTAGCCTCATCAGGTCCTCGTCTCGACCACTATATCCTTAGCATAGGAATGTCATTCGAACGCAGGCGTCTCAAACCTCGTTCCAGGACTGCAATAGGGTGCTCAACAAAAGTGTGATCCGGCTCAACCACCAAATCATCATCACTCACGATGTGTCTCGGATCTGGTATGTACTCCCTCAGCTGAGACACGTGAAATACAAGGTGAACACCCTCTAATCTCGGAGGCAAAGCCAATCTGTATGTTGCACTCCCAACCCGATCCAGAATCTCGAACGGTCCGACATATCGGGGGTTCAACTTCCCCTTAATGCCAAAACGCATAACACCTCATGTCGGAGACACTCTCAGCCACACATGGGCGCCTACTCTGAACTCTAGAGGTCTACGCCTCCTATCAGCATATGACTTCTGACGGCTCTGGGTAGTCAGCATCCGCTCTCTAATCAGTGCTACACGAGCCATATCATCCTGAATCTGATCAGGTGTCAAACCACTAACACTGCCCTACTCATCCCAGCATAACGGAGTACGGCATCTCTGCCCATACAGTGCCTCATATGGGGCCATCCCAATATATGCATGCCAGCTGTTGTTGTATGAGAACTCAACAAGTGGGAGATGATCCGTCCACACTTGTCCCCAATCCAACACACAAGCTCGCAGCATATCCTCCAGGGTCTGAATGGTCCTCTCTGACTGACCATCTGTCTGAGCATGGAACGCAGTCGTGAAGTGCAAACTCGTCCCCAGGGCAGTCTGAATCTGCTGCCAAAACCTCGAGGTAAATCGTCCATCTCTATCTGAGACGATCGTCCTCGGCACACCATGGAGTCTCACTATCTTCCTAGTGTACTCCTCAGCTAATCTGCTCACCGGCCACGTCTCCCAAACAGGAATGAAACGCGCCGTCTTCGTCAATCTGTCCACTATGACCCAGATGACATCAAAACTCCGGCTCAATCTCAGCCCAGTCACAAAGTCCATGGTGACGTCCTCCCACTTCCTCTGTGGAACAGGAAGTGGATGGAGCTCACCTCCAAGTCTGTTATGCTCTATCTTGACCTACGGACAGGTCGCACACTGTGCCACAAATCTGGCCACATCGGGCTTCAGCCCTCCCCACCAATCTGAACGTCTCAAGTCCTGATACATCTTACTCGTACCTGGATGTACAGAGTAAGGTGTACAGTGAGCCTCCTGTAAAATACTCTGGCGCAACTCCGCATCAGTGGGTACACAGACGCGACCGCGGCATCTCAATACTCCATCTGCTCCCAGAAGAAACTGTGGTGCCTCATCCCGAGACATCCTATCTCGTATCCTCATCAGTGTCGGGCATGTCTCCTATTTCTGTTGGATCTCACCCAACAGATCAGGAAGAACCACTAAAGTACGCAGCTGGGCATCCGCATCAGGAAATTGGATGTTCAACTCTAACCAGACCAGGTCTCTCTGTAACTGATGCTGAACTGTAAGCCTCGCAATCGCCTTCTCTTGAGGCATCTTCCTGCTCAGGGCGTCGGCGACAACGTTCGCCTTCCCCGGATGATACAGAATCTCCAAATCGAAGTCCTTGATCAAATCGAGCCACCTACGCTGGCGGTTGTTCAATTCCCGCTGCGTGAAAATGTACTTCAGACTCTTATGGTCTGTGAAGATCTGACATGTAGCACCATACAGGTAATGTCTCCAGATCTTCAGTGCATGAACTACCACTGCCAACTCCAAATCATGAGTCGGGTAGTTCTCCTCATACGTCTTCAGCTGTCTAGACGCATATGCAATCACTCTGCCCCGCTGCATCAACACACATCCCAAGCCTAGCTTGGAAGCATCACTATAAACAACAAAATCCTCTGTACCCTCTGGTTGTGCCAAAATAGGAGCAGAAGTCAAACGTCTCTTTCGCTCCTCAAAACTCTACATACACTGATCAGACCATACAATCTAGTAGTCTTCCTCAGTAGACTCGTCAGTGGACGAGCAATCACAGAAAATCCCTCCACAAAGCGTCTGTAATAACCGGCTAGGCCAAGGAAGCTACGTACTTCCTTGATTTTCGTCGGTGTAGTCCAAGCTGCTACTACCTCAATCTTGGCCGGATCCACCTTGACGCCTTCAGCTAATACCACATGACCCAGGAATGCTACCTCTGGCATCCAGAACTCACACTTAGAGAACTTAGCATAAAGTTCTCTATCCCGTAAAACCTGCAACCCAGTCCTCAACTGCCCTGCATGCTCCTCTCTGTTGCGAGAGTACACCAAAATATCATCTATGAAGACCATCACAAACTGATCCAAGAAGTCAATGAAGATGTTGTTCATCAACTCCATAAAAACTGTTGGGGCATTTGTAAGCCCAAATGGCATCACTACAAACTTGTAGTAGCCATATCTGATCCGGAATGCTGTCCAATGCACATCCTGCTCTCTCACCCTCAGCTGGTGATATCCTGAGCGCAGGTCAATCCTGGAGAATACAGTCGCTCCTTGAAGCTGATCTAACAAATCGTCAATACGAGGCAGTGGATACTTGTTCTTGATGGTCACCTTTTTCAGCTCTCTGTAATCTATACACAACCTCAACGATCTGTCCTTCTTCCGTACCAAGAGGACAGGTGCTCCCCATGGGGACACACTAGGGCGAATGAAGCCCTTCTCAGCCAGCTCCTCAAGATGCTTCTTCAGCTCCAGCATCTCGACAGGCGTCATCCGGTATGGGGCCTTCGAGATCGGTCTCGTACCAGGCTCTAACTCAATACTGAAGTCCACACTCCTCTGAGGCGGCAAACTAGATGGCTCAACAAACACATCTACAAAATCACAGACAACTGGGATATCCTCTAATGTTGGACTCTCCCCCTCCTTCATGGCATAACACTAGAAGGCCTCACAACCCTGTGCAATCAGTCTAGCTGCCCGCATTGCACTGATAATTGTGCCTATCTTTCCAAGGTCCCAACCTCGGAAAACCTCTATCTGACTTAACTCGGTAGAGAGGGTAACAGTCCTCCTACCTACATCTAAGACTGCAGAATGTCTATCCATCCAATCCATACCAAGAATGACTTCTTCATGCTCTAATGGGATGACAAAGAAGTCAACTAGTAACACGCGAGTCCCTACAGAAATGGGACAACTATGAATCTCACGAGTACCTCTGACCCTACCAACGGGTAACCCTATAATAAAGGGCATCCCCTCAACCGTATCTAGACTCAGACGCTCTACACAGGCATCAGAAATAAAAGAATGCGTAGCACCAGTATCAAATAAGACTCTAACAGGTAAACCATGAATCAAAATGGTACCGTAGCAGTCGGTGCAGCTGGCTCCTCTACACTCCTAAGCTCAAAGACTCGGCCCTGTGACCCTCTGGTATCAGTGGTGCTCCCACCACGACCTCTGCCTCTACACGCCCGAGGAGCAGATCCCTGAGTCGTAGGGCGATCTAGGACCCTTTGTTGTCCTTGTGTCTGTTGCTGCTGAGATGGCCTCTGCCCACCTCCCGCTACACTAGCAGGGGAAGAACCCTACTGAGATGAAACTCCGCCCTGTCGGCAGTAAACAACTTTGTGACCCTGCCTACCACAGGTGTATCAAGTCACTAGTGGCCTCATACACTCGGGCCTCACATGTCCTGGATCACCACAGTTAAAACACTGATGTCCCTTATCTGCAACCGGTGCAGATGAGGGGTGACTCTAGCGTCTCTGACCTCGCCAAACACTAGCAGCACCACCAGTACCACTGGTCTACCCAGTATGTTGTCTCTTCTCAGACCCTCCGGTCTGAGAAGCTCTCCTCTGTCCAGCTCTCTCTCTCTCATAATCAGAAGTCCGGTCCTGATAATCAACCAAGGTCTCACAGTGAAACCCTGCCATGTAAGTCCGGGTAGCATCCCTCAGTCGTCGGGAAAACAGATATACATGCTGATCTGCAGGAGGTGCAGCTGGACCCAGAAGTGCTAACTCCTCCTGGAACCTCCTGATAGCCTCGGAAACTAGTACATCCTCGAACCCAGCCTCTACAAAGTCTCGCAGTTTCTCCCTCCTCGGTGAGGCAGGGCAGAAACGCTCTCTAATCAGGGTCATCATCTGATCATAACTACTAACCTGACTCCGTACAGACCTGTACCAATGTTGTGCCAAATCCTTGAACAAAGTCTGTACCAACTCAATTTTCTTGTCCACTGGACATCTAATGGACTCTAGAGTTGAGTTCACATGTCCAATCCAGAGCTCAACCTCTAACCCCACCTTCCCAGTGAAAGGGGGTACACCCATCTGATGAAAAGCCTTCAAACAAGTGTCTGGTCTAGGCCCTCTATGCTCCTCTGTAACTCTAACAGACTCAACAAAGGTGCTGGTGCAGCTAGCACCTGAGTAACCCCGTGGGATCTATTAGATGGTCCCTCATGTGCTTGTAAATCTGGGGCACGTCTACCGGCTCTGGCAGCCTCCTCTACTCGTCTAATATAAGCACGAAACTCTGATCCCCCCATGGAGACACGATCAAAATCACCAGATTAGGCTCTCTGTGCCCTCTGTCTCTCAGTTGCACCGTTCTCAGTCTCGGGAACGGCACTCTCAGCAACCTCCTCATGAATCTCTCTTGCTGCCTGTGAACCACCAGCAGGAGTCCTACCCCGTCCTCTACCTAGAGGGGGTCTACCTCTACCTCGTCTAGCTGCAGGTAAGGCTCTAGTCTGAACCATTTGCAGAAGACGTAAGCCTAACTTAGAAGGCTATATATATGCCATATGTATAGATATATATCAAATCAATCACAACAGAATATTTATGTATATCTATACTGTCGAGGTCTTCAGAGGGGCGATGACTCACGTACACGGTATCCCAAAACATTTGTACTCATTTCAAAACCAAACCCTTTTGAAAAGTCAGACCCCTTTCGAATTCTGTTTATTTATCTATTCGAACTTTATTGTAGATTACAAGTGCCATTGTTGTCAACCTGGGCTCTGATATCAACTTTGTAACACCCCAAATCCGTAGGACTCGAGGTGCTACTAGGCTAGGATCTCACAATGGATCCTGACCCTAGCCTGACAACAAGTTCACTGAATCTTACAAAAGGCACAGATAGATGAAAACAAAACATAAAACTGATATATATATACACACACACATCAAAAGGTAATACAGAGTAACCGCTGAGTATAAAATCAAAATATATATCCGTACAACATAAATAACCCATATCCCACGATATCGCCCCAGTGTACGGAGCCCTCAGCGGATCACCCCTCTGGATCACTCTGCAGCTCTCCTAACCTGCAAAGGATCTACAACACGGTATAAAACCGTTAGCTAACCATACACATATATATATAGAGATGCTAGAGCACAAACACACATCAGGAATCATAACACATCATCATGTTTACACACAATTACCCGGTTTATTATCTTTATAACGTCAATCACTCAAATAATATATAGATCTGCATATGAAAATATGTGACACGAGGATTGTATATAATCCTCGCCTCTGAGTGCAATAGCTAGCTGGAGTGGTATCAGCGCACCTTCCCGTATACCATAAGGAGTGGTCAGTGCCCTTCCCGTATACCAGGTCTAACTAGCTTACAGAGAACTTCCCAGACACCACTACGGGATGAAAGGTAAGTTGTCACAGCCACTACAATGGGCGGTCAATATATCATAGGTCGGTAAAGAACCATAACGCATGCTATAAAGCATATAACAAACACCGCTCATGCATACATCCAATATAAGGATGGCAGCTAAGTAAGTCTTATGGACTTACCTCAACCTCTATAGTAGTCTCAACTACGATCTCCAACACAGTCCACTCTAATCTGGAGGACAACACTGCCTACTAACAAGGCATAACAATATATCAACAATATACATCAAAGGGTCACAACTAGACCCAAGGGATCCATAAGGATCATATCCTAACTCATAAACCTCAAAGCCATAACTGGCATAAACGATAACGTACTCATCATCATTCTAACCTCATACACGTACCTAGCATGCTACTAACCCGCTCATACTAGGAAAGGAAATGATCAACCTAACTCTAGGTAGACCCGGGAAAAGACGCACCTGCGTGACAAGAGAGACGCAGGGGTAGAGCAAGGCAACCCGCAGTTGCGACAAGGCTTAGCCGCAGGCGCGGTGACAATGGCTGCAGGCAACGCAGGCACGGCGCAGGCATGGCGCGGGCGCTGCGGCACGGCTTCCGCAGGGGCCGCGGGTTCAAGTCGCGGGGGCGGCAACAGTGCAGAATGTGATCCCGCGACTCTTCTTCGGCTCTTCACGTGATCAAATCACGTCTTCTCCATTCCACACCCAAGTACATACATATACATACATATTCCAACATCAATCTATGATCCATTCATCTAATCCTAAGCTAGGGAAGAAGAACAAGAAAGAAAGAAAAGAAGGAGAAGCAAGAAGCTTACCACACTTGTGGTCCTAGGCCAGGAAAAGATCACCAACACTGCCTCAGTTGGTTCCCAAGCTCAGCAACAACATCATACAACATGAACCTCAACAAGGCCACACAAAACCTCTTCCAAACCAAGAGGAAACCGAGCACAAGATCAAGAACGAAGGAGAAGGAAGCAAGAAGGACGTGAAAGCAGCTGGGAAAGGGAATGAAGATGCTCAGCAAGCCAAAGCAAAGGAATTAGGTTAAGGAAAGAAAGGGTAAAGCACGGGTCAAATGGTCAACAAAACCGGCTGCAGTTCCCTGGGCCGCGGAGCGGAAACCCGTTGGGGCGGCACACAAGCCCGCGGGGGCGGCTAAGGTAAAATCTCGGCTAAGCCAAATCTTGGCTAAGGCAAACTCGGTCCAAAAGACTAAGGCTCTTACACTGCACTTCTTCGACATCGACCCTACCTGCCACTGGTGCGGAATAGAGAATGAGTCACATGACCACTTGTTCTTTGGTTGCACTTATGCGAGAAAGGAGTTGGACGAGTAGGGCACGCATCTATGCCTTCTCGGCGACGATTTACTACCTTTGGCATTCCAGGAATGCCCTGGTTTTTGACCGGAACAGGATCCCATTGATATCCTAGTCCGGTTGATCAGAGGACATGTCTACAGGTTACTACATGAGGCCTTCCCATCTAGGGTTTGAGAGAGGTTTGAGATTTAGTCCTTTCATGTTTTCTATACCGGAGTTGTATTCTGCTCTTGGTTTGCACAGTTTTATTATGTCTTTATGTACCGGACTAGGGACTCATTTGCTGATGGCTTTGCCGAATGATAAATTGATCCGATGGCTAGGCACTTTGTTGGTCTATGAGTGTCCCTCTCTGCTGATGGCTTTGCCGAAGGTGGAAGGGACTGATAGACAGTGCCATGAGGGTTTTGTTTAATATTTTTATAGTCAGTTGATGGTAGATAGTACGTTCAGGAGGTTTGCATGCTTTCTTGGAGTACTAGGGCATTGTTTTAGCCTGTTATGTTTTATGATGATGTACTCTTATGTTTTGTAGGTTTGGTCAAGACTTTTCTGGTCCTGGCTGAGCTTTACTTTTTCTCTTCTCTATGAATTTACCATGTACCGTCGTACTGCCAGACGTACAAGATGACGCACCTCGCGTCGTCCCACCTCTTGCTCCACGTGTTCCACCACTACCTGTTGCACCTCCCAGGCCTGTCTGATTTGAGCCTATTGTGGATTATCCACAAACACTTGGACATCGCATGGATCCTGCCCAAAGGATTAACCGTCTTGGAGTTAACCTTGGAGATCCCGCAACCCATGAGCATTAGTTGTGACCGCAGGTACTCCAAATGATTCGCCATAATCAAGTTGGAGGGATGGATTCAGAGTTTCCTCATCAACACTTGATGAACTATGAGATTCTCATGGATACGGTGAGACCGCCCCGTATGGAAGGTAATAATCACAAGCTAAGAGGTTTTTCTTTTTCTCTCAAGGATAAAGCTCTAACTTGATATCAAACAATACCATATGGACAGATTGGCACTTGGGAAGAGATGACCACGGAGTTTCTCACCAAATTCTTCTCACCTTCCAAGACTACGGAGCTTAGAAGAAGGATAAATGCCTTCACTATGAAGGAAAAAGAGAGCTTGTTCAAGTCTTGGGAGAGATTCAATGACTTGTTGTTTGATTGTCCACATCATGGGATCCCTAAAATTGAATTGCTAGAGATCTTCTTCAAGGGACTTGATGAGGAAACTCAATTCAAGTTGAGACACTTTCTCAAGGTACTTTCATGGATAAGGAAGAAGACAAGGCTTAGGAGTTTGTTGAAAAGCAAGCCTTAGTTATGGAGAAGTACTCTCACAAAAAGGCTGAAGAGAAGAAAAAAATACCGGGCGTGTATGAGGTAAGCCAAGAAACGCTAAATAATGCAAGGTTAGATTCCTTACATAATGAAATTAAATCTTTGAAGGAATTATTTGCATCTAATCTGAAAAGTCAGCAAGTTGAAGTGCATGTAGCATCCAAAGAAGAGGATGCAAATTATGTTAAGAGAGGTAATTTCTAGGGAGGATATCAAAGTGGTTATAACAATAATTTCAACAGGAATTACCAAGGAAATAATTTCAGACCTAACCATAATCATCCAGGCTTTTCATATTCTAATCCCGATGGGGCTTTAAACCCTCAACCATCTTCTAGTGGTGCATGTTCATCATCTAAGCCAGCGTAGCAAACCCAACCGAAAGATCGAGTTGAGGTGATGTTTGAGCAACTTATGGCAAGGATGAGCAATCTTGAGAATTATGTCACTAGTGTCACCAAAGCTCAAAAATTTTTGGAGACTCAAGTGTTTAAGAAGGCTGAAGAGGCTCCTAGAGATCCAAGAAGACTTCCTGGAAAGATTGAGGAGAACCCGAACGGACAGATCCTAAATGTCACTGTTGAAGACGAGTTGAAAGAGGACAAGTTGCACAAGAAAAAAGAAATCTCGGTCACCAATGGAAAAATCTCGGCCGAGATCACCCAATGTGCAGACCGAGATTTCACTACAGAAGCCAAATCTCGGCCCGAGATTTTTTCATCTCGGCCGAGATCCCCAGCTTGTGAAGAAAAATTGTATAATGTGGAGAAAAAGCCTGCTAAGGAAGAAAAGTACATTCCACCGCCCCCGTACAAGCCTCCACTTTCATTTCCGCAAGCTCATGCAAGAGCAAAGCTTGACGAGGCTTTTGGTAAGTTCATTGAGCTTAATAAAAAGTCCGATATTGACATTTCCACTCTTGATTGTCTTGCAGAAATGCCGGAATATGGAAAAATCTTGAAAGAGACGCTCTCTGACAAGGAATCTATTGGGGAAGAGGAGTTGATGACGACTAAGAAACCATTCAAGGTCATCAAGACTCCAATGAAGAAGATTCCACAAAAGCTTAAGGACCCTAGATCGTTTTGCATCCGAGTAGGACTTGGTGATAGATCCTATACAGTTTTGTGCGATCTTAGTGCGAGTGTGAGCATGATTCCTCTTGCTCTTTGCAAGGAGAATAGCCTCGGTGAACCAAAGCCAACAAAGATGACACTACACATTGTGGATGGATCATCGATCGAACCAGTGGGAATACTCGAAGATATTCCACTACTACTAGGGAAGCATCATGTTCTCATTGATTTCTATGTACTTAACATTCCTGCTGATTCCCCCGTACCTCTAATCCTAGGAAGACCATTCCTAACCACTTCTGGTTGTCATGTTAATTGCAGGGACGCTTCTCTCACCTTCAAAATAGTAAGAGAAGGTGATGAAGACGACAAATATTGGCTCCCGAAGATCGAGGAGGAAGCCAATTTAGCAGACGGATCGCTTCAAAGCGAAGACAAATCGTCTGAAGAAACCTCAATCGAGATCTCGGCCGAGATCACTTTGGATCCCAACCGAGTAATCACGACAGAACCTAAAATCTCGGCCCGAGATTTTACCATCTCGGCCGAGATCCATCAAGGCTGAAATCTCGCCCGAGATCCAAGCTTACTCGACCGAAGTTTTACAACAGAACGTTGCATCTCGGTCCGATATCCACCCATCTTGGCCGAGATCCAAGTATGAGGTTGGGAAAGATTCAGAAACGCTTCCCAAAGCTCCGAGACCTCAAAACACAACTCTTCCGTCCACCAAGGGGAAAGAAAAAGTGGACGAAGGGAGGAAACCAAAGCCCGAAAAGAAGAAAATCAATCTCGTAGGAGAAGTCGGTTTTTACCGACAATTAATTAAAGGAGTTTCAAGACCTCCTACATCACTCACCTCCATTCTTGCAACAGGAGGAATGTTGGATGCTTATGAGAGCTCTAAGATCTATAGAGAGAGCTCGAAAGTCAATTGTAAGTTTAAGAAAGGTGATCTTGTCATGTTAGCTATTTCGAAAAATCACCTTGTGCAGGGAGAGTTCGAGAAGAAGTGGATTGGTCCCTATATTGTGAAGAAGATTCACCCCTACGGTTCAGTTGAAGTATTGGATAAAGATGTTGGTTCTATAAGAGTCAATGAGAGTAGGTTGAAGAAGTGTATGCCCGAACCTCCGGGAAAGCAGCCATCGCCTATATCTCTGGACTAAACATTGACGGACTCAGGTCTGGCAAGAGACCTTAAACCAATGCGCTTCTCGGGAGGCAACCCGAGGTAAGAGTGTTCATGTCTTTGTTTTTGTTTTTGCTTTTTGCTTTTGGATTTTTGCGCTTTTGTTTTTGTCTTTGTAGGATCTAGGTATCAATGGAGAAAGAAAGGAAGATTATGCTCGGAAAAATCTCAAAAACGAGTCGAGTACCTGAAGAAAGAAGAAGGAAGAGACGAGCTCAAAAAAAAGGGGGAGAAATCTCGGCCGACCCGACAGAGATCCCGACCGAGTTCCCGGCCTTGATCGGCCGCTGTCAGGTTTTTAAACCCTTTTCTTCTTCTTCCTCCCTAAAACCCCAAAATCTCCAGAGCCTCCAAAACCTCCAAGTTCACCCAATTTTCTGTAAAACCTTTAATTCTTCACCAAATCCACTCTTTTCATCCACAATCAATCAAATCAAATTCCTAACTCATTCCCACAACAAATTTCATCAAAATCCATCCACATTCACCTCCCAAAACTCAAACCCTAACCAAGAAATCCCCTTTCACAAAGAACCCATATATCCTTCAAATCTTTGAGGAATTTTGCTCAAAAAGGCCTTAGAAACATAGTCCAAGCAAGAAACATGCAAGATTTTGACCGAAATCGTCGATCCCGGTCGAGACCAAGACCGCGGTTTTTCGCCCAGAAAATCTCGGTCGCCTGACCGAGATTGTGACCGAGATTTCGACCGAGATTAGCCTTTGTCGAACTTTTTCGCTTCGAGATGGCTCGTATGAAGATTCCAGCAACCAAGAATAAGTCTTCAAAGAAAGGAAAGAAGCAAGTTGGGCCTTCCGGGACTCAAGGGAATGTTCCGATCATTCCCGATTCTTGTAAGTCTAACTATGCCCGACTTGATGAGCTTAAGTTTGATTCACCTAAATATTTAGATATCTTAGATATTGGTGAATTAGGATGTGGTGAGGACTTGCACATGATTATGGATAACTGTGGTTGGTTGCATTTAGTTGGAATTAGGGAGCCTAATTATGCAGATTTGACCTTGGAATTTTTGAGTACCTTTGTGTTCAAAGGTGGGAATGAGATTGGATGTGTTAGATTTAGACTCATGAACAATGATCATGAGATGTCTAAGGACGATTTTGGAGATCTATTTCTCTTTTCACGTAGTAACTTGTCCACCTTTGATAGTGATGTTGGATTAGAGTGCTTTTTGGAATGAGATTGCCAAACCTTTGGATGCAACTAGTGAGTGGAAGGCCGGAGAGGCCAAGTGCAAGTTCATTGTGAACTTATATTTCAGGTTAGCTCATAAGATTACGAGTGAAATTCTTTTACCTAGGCGAGAGACGCAACATCAGGTTCGCTTATGGGAATTGTTTATGTTGTGGTGTATTTCCGTTAACCGTAATCCGGATTCGGCCACATTGATGCTTTAACACTTGAAAAAGGTGTCCAAAAAGAGCTCTGGATTTATTTGTGTTGGTGGTTTGATCACCCACATTGCTTTGAGGCTTGGTATTGACCTCTCTGGGTTGACGATGACGAATTTGCCTGTCGTAGTGGGTAAACGACATCTAGTTCATAGGAAGATTTTGATATAAAAGGGTAAACAACCCTTTAGAGTAGTTATGCCCTCGGATGAGAAGATTGGGATTGATTGGAAGAGTGAGTACACCTATAGAGATAGGAGATTCCGGAGGGAAGATTTTAAGGTCAATATTTCTGAGGAGGAGAATGTAGGGCAGCCGGATTATGAGGATGTTATTCAATGTGATGAGGATATGAAGCCTTCCGTTGAGGCAGATGATATTATGTTTGAGACAGGGAGTGCAGGTGCACGTCCTACAACAGAAGGAGCTTCGTCTTCACGAACTCCTAGACCTCGACACAAAGAGGCTCCCACTCTTGATCAGTTGGCCGACAACATCCATCAGATACGGGTACGCTAGGGGAAGATCGAGAGTGACCAGTAGAGGATCCTGTCTATTCTGACAAAGTGGGAGAGGCGTCATTCTATTTCAGAGGGCATGTACAGTGACATGTATCTCAGATGTTTGGGCGTCCATACGACCCGAACAACCTGCAGTTCCCACGTGATCCACCTCCACCACCAGAGTAGACACGCGCCATGGAGACCTGCATTTCATCTTTTACATTGTAAGTATTGTTTTTATTCCTTCTTAATTTTCACTTTAACGACAATGTGAGATTTAAGTATGGGGTAGGATGCTTACAATATTTTTTAGCATGTTTCGATATTTGTATTGCATATGAACAATTTCAGTTTAATGTCACACGTTTTCTTTATATGTCTTGCATGAGAAAAATTTTGTGTGTTTGTCTCGGCCAAAAATCATAAAATCTCGGCCCGAGATTTTATGATCTCGGCCGAGATCCCTTCTGCCCGTACAAAAAAAAAACGTGCTTATTGTGTGTGGATGCAACTAGTGAGTGGAAGGCCGGAGAGGCCAAGTGCAAGTTCATTGTGAACTTATATTTCAGGTTAGCTCATAAGATTACGAGTGAAATTCTTTTACCTAGGCGAGAGACGCAACATCAGGTTCGCTTATGGGAATTGTTTATGTTGTGGTGTATTTCCGTTAACCGTAATCCGGATTCGGCCACATTGATGCTTTAACACTTGAAAAAGGTGTCCAAAAAGAGCTCTGGATTTATTTGTGTTGGTGGTTTGATCACCCACATTACTTTGAGGCTTGGTATTGACCTCTCTGGGTTGACGATGACGAATTTGCCTGTCGTAGTGGGTAAACGACATCTAGTTCATAGGAAGATTTTGATATAAAAGGGTAAACAACCCTTTAGAGTAGTTATGCCCTCGGATGAGAAGATTGGGATTGATTGGAAGAGTGAGTACACCTATAGAGATAGGAGATTCCGGAGGAAAGATTTTAAGGTCAATATTTCTGAGGAGGAGAATGTAGGGCAGCCGGATTATGAGGATGTTATTCAATGTGATGAGGATATGAAGCCTTCCGTTGAGGCAGATGATATTATGTTTGAGACAGGGAGTGCAGGTGCACGTCCTACAGCAGAAGGAGCTTCGTCTTCACGAACTCCTAGACCTCGACACAAAGAGGCTCCCACTCTTGATCAGTTGGCCGACAACATCCATCAGATACGGGTACGCTAGGGGAAGATCGAGAGTGACCAGTAGAGGATCCTGTCTATTCTGACAAAGTGGGAGAGGCGTCATTCTATTTCAGAGGGCATGTACAGTGACATGTATCTCAGATGTTTGGGCGTCCATACGACCCGAACAACCTGCAGTTCCCACGTGATCCACCTCCACCACCAGAGTAGACACGCGCCATGGAGACCTGCATTTCATCTTTTACATTGTAAGTATTGTTTTTATTCCTTCTTAATTTTCACTTTAACGACAATGTGAGATTTAAGTATGGGGTAGGATGCTTACAATATTTTTTAGCATGTTTCGATATTTGTATTGCATATGAACAATTTCAGTTTAATGTCACACGTTTTCTTTATATGTCTTGCATGAGAAAATTTTTGTGTGTTTGTCTCGGCCAAAAATCATAAAATCTCGGCCCGAGATTTTATGATCTCGGCCGAGATCCCTTCTGCCCGTACAAAAAAAAAACGTGCTTATTGTGTTTCTTAGGTACTTGATAAGACCTCTATGATGAAACTTGGTGTATGTTATCTGCTTTTGATTATTATTTTCGAGTTTCGAATTAATTATGGAATTTGCAAGAATTGATTCCTTTAATTGAAATTTATGTGATTTATGAAAATTTTCATGTTTAATTGAATTGAATTTGATAGTTGAAGCTATGTGATGAGTTCTTATACATTGCATAGGAATGATTTAGGAATTCGTTTTCCTCTTCTTTGTTATGTAACTCATGTTTAGCAACTCAAACATAGATCGTATTAGCCTCCTTTGACCTATCCGGTAATTAGGAATTTGAAGTTTGAAGGTGTGTGCTTAAAAGAAAAGGTTCTTATTTGAAGATGTTGAAATTGAATTTGTGAGAGATGTGATTTGAAGCAAAAGCATAAAAAGGGATCGTTGGCTGTGAGGATGAGTAACTCGGCACTATTCACATAATCGGGTGTTTGTGTCTTGCCAAAGTCTAATTAGTTTTAAAAACTTTCCCTATGAGTTGGTTTATTATGTGCATTTTGGTGTGAGGTATGTGAAGGAAACTGAACAACGAGGTTTCGGCTATTGTGCATCATTTCCATTCACTCAAAAAGAATAGAAAAATGCAAAAGAAAAGGTTGGTTTTTAAAGAAAGAGTTCATTGTGTTGTTCTTCTTCCCGGATTACCACCACATTACCTATATCATCCTACCTTTATTTACGTTTGTATGGCCTATTCATTCTAAAGTCCTTTTGATCTATGTACATATGTATTTGACTTAATGGCTTAAATTTGATTTTCTTGGATATTACGCAATTGAATTTCTATTGTAAGAGCCTTGATCTTTAGGAGCCGAACCCGGGGTTGGCCGCCCCTGCGGGACCTTTGAGACACCCATGCGGCTTGCCCTGTAATCCGCCCCTGCGGTTTCCTGCGGCTGCAGCCGGCTTTGTTGACCGATTGGACCGTGCTTTACTCTTTCTTCTTCCTTTAACCTTCTCCTTTGCCTTAGGATAAAGGGTTTCATTCTTCATTTCTAGCTTCCTCACGTCCTTCTTCCCTCCTTTCCTCTCCTTGATCTTGTTCTTGAATTCTTCTTGGTTTGGAAGAAAAGCTTGTGTGATTTTGGTGGTTTGATGATGATGATGATATGTGGATGTGTTGCTGAGCTTGGGAGCCAGCTGAGAGTGTGTTGTGATCACTTCCTTGCTTAGGCCACAGCAGTGGTAAGTTCTCTTCTTCCTTCTTCTTTCTTTCTTCTTCCTTTCCTCCTTCCTTAGCTTAGGATAGATCTCCTAGGTGTGTATTGATGTTCATATGTGTATATATGTGTATGTGTTTGGTTGATGGGCAATGAAGACGTGAATTTATCACGTGAAGAACCGAAGAGGAAGTCGGGGGATCACGTTCTGCACTGTCGCGGCCCCCGCACTAGTGAGTTGCCGCCCCTGCGTGACCTTGTCACCGCACCCGCGCCAGAGAGCCGCCACCCCTGCGGCCACGGTCACCGCCCCTGTGTGGGAGTGTCTCTGCGTCTGCGGCTTCTGTCACTTCGCCCCTGCGTCTCTTCTTTCACGTAGGTGCGTCTTGTACCGGATCTACTAGAGTAGTATAGATCCTTTCCTTTCCTAGTATGAGGGAATTAGCAGCATGCTAAGTACGTGTATGAGGATAAGATGAGGATGTTTATGATATCGAGATGTCCGGTTATGGCTTTGAGGTTTAGTAGATTATCGAGGTTTATAGGTTGAATATGATCCTTATGGATCCCTTGGGTCTAGGTGTGACCCCTTTGATTGATAGGAGATGTAATATCTCTTTATGCCTTGTTATTAGGCAGTGTTGTCCTCCGGATTGGAGTGGATCGTGTTTGAGAGTGTTCCGAGGTTGAGGTAAGTCCGTAGGACTTACTTAGCTACCATCCTTATATTGGATGTATGCATGAGTGGTGTGTGATACATGCTTGATAGCATGCGATGTTGATTATTACCGACCTATGGTTTAGTGATTGCTCATTGTAGGGCCGTGATAACTTGCCCTTTCATCCCACTGGGAGTCTGGGAGGTTCTCTGTAGCCAGGCCAAATTTGATAAACGGTTCGGGCACTCTCCATTCCCATAGGGTATACGGGGAGGTGTTCCAGGCACCACTCCAGCTGGCTATGGGACCTAGACGCGAGGATTATATATTCCTCGTGTCACATATATTTATATTCGTATATATACGTTTTGAGTGTTGGACTTTATAAAGATAATTAACCAGGTAAATGTGTGAAAGCATGATTATGTGTTTATGATTCCCTGACTTGTGTTTGTGCTTATGCATTATCTATATATATGTATGGTTAGCTAACGGTTTTATACCGTTTTGTAGATGCTTTGCAGGTTAGGAGAACTGCAAATTGATCTAGATGGGGTGATCCGTTGAGGGCTCCGTACACTAGGTTATGCGTGAGATTTGGGATATTTTGTATGTACAGATACATGTTTTGATTGTACTCAGCGGTACCTTGTATACCTTTTGATATATATATTTCAGTTGATGTTTCGGTTTTAATCTATATGTGCCTTGTTGTAAGATCCAGTGAACTTGTTGTCAGACTAGGGTCAGGATCCATTGTGAGATCCTAGCCCAGTAGCGCCCCGAGTCGTATGGATTTGGGGTGTTACATTTATTATGATTATGAATTTCTTGTAAAGTTTGATTTTCCTGCATTTGCCTAATTATTGTTAATAATTTCTCTCTAGCTTTATGACTACACCTTTGAGAGTGATCTTGTATAGAAGCATAGCATAACACTCCAAAAAGAGTTTTTCATACTTGTTTTGCATAGATAATTCATGTTATCTTGTCCTTGGCTTTACTACTTGCTCGGGGACAAGCAAGGATAAGTATGGGGTATTTTGATAACATGATTTATCGACCTAGTTTAGTAGATCATATAGGTAGTTTTTCCCTTTCCGCATGCATGTTTTAGCCATAGTTTGTGTCTTTTATGCTTGTTTAGTGTTACTTTGCAAGTAAAGATGTTTACACACGCTTTTGGTTACTTTATAGGTATTTTGGCGTGTTTTGGAGCTAAAACGATGCATTTGAAGACTAAGCCTCGGAGTAGACACATATGAGTTGTCATACGAGCATTGGAAAGGAGAGAACTACGCTTTTGGAGCAACCGAGACAAGTTGTCCAAGATCAAGACTAATCTCGGCCGAGATCTACCAATCTCGGTCCGAGATGGAATTGATGGAAGTTACTACAGAGAAATCTCGGTCCCCATCTCGGTCCACATCTCGGGTGACCAGACCGAGATCCCATGATGTTGAAGTACGAAGTCAAAATCTCGGCCCCGACTCGACCAATCTCGGCCAAGATTCTGACCAAGATATTTCCCTGAGCGTCGATTCTTTCTCGACAGGTTTCAGGTTATAAAAGTAGAGTTCCGAAGTCCGGAAAAAGGAAGCCCACCGAAGAGAAGAAAGAATATTGTTTAGGTTTAGGAAAGAGGAAGTTCGATTGTTGAAAGGAAATTCTCCTTTGTTTCTTTATTCTTTTTCACCATTATTAGTTAGTTAGTTTGTTAGAGAAACATCCAGTGTTGGAGTTTGTTGGAAGTTTGTTAGAGATTGCAAGTTTGAAGACACTTTGTTTTGAGTTCAATAAAGTTGGGTACTTTCTTTATTCCCTTTTTCGTTTCAATTTAGTTGCTTTCCTTCATCAAATTGATTTCAGGTTTTAACATGAGTTTTAGTGGTTAAAAACCTTTTGTGGTTACATGGCAGATAGTGATTTGTTTATACCTTGGACTATGATGGATTGAATTTGTTCTTATTTCTAGTTTGTGTAAATCACTTTAAATCCTATGAAAAGGTTTGGTTTTTGCAGGTTTAGATTCAATCTAAACAACTTTAACCTAAGTAGGAATTGAATCGTAACTGAGATATTCCTATTTAGATACATAAGAGAACTTGTTCCTAGGTAATAAAGGTTTAACCTTTATTGGATTGAGTGTGTCATTATTTCTTCCTTTGAGGCAATAATTCCTGAGACGTAACTGTAAAGGGTTATTGTATTTCCTTGATTGAAAGAATAAGGTTTGTTTATTATTTCTCCCTGTATTATCTTGAAAACTATAGATTTTAGGTTGCAGACATTTGTGTTCTTTATACGTAACTGTAAAAGAGCATAGGTTAAGAAACATTCATCCAAAGCATTTCATTCTTTATATATGCCGCGTGAGTTTTCATTATATCCTGAGTCCATATGTATAAATAATGATCTTGAATACCTGGAATTGCATATTTCTCCCATTCTAAACTTGTTGTTTTTCTTTGTTTGCTTTTGACTTTCAATCGATTCAGGAAATTGATTGCGAGTCCTCAAAACCTTCTCAAAATCTTTTTGCGACCTTCTTTCCCTTATCTTTTTCAACCTCCTTCTCATTCTAGATCTATACTATTCATGATAAATTTCATAGTCATTAACTTAGTCCCCATGAGATCGAGTCCGGATTACTTATTCATTGCTTCATCCGATCCATACACTGTGGGTTCGTTGGATTGAGTAGATATACGGAATTATAAATTTAAAGCAAGCTCGCCGTTTTGCTATCTTGTGGATTTCTATATCTTTTGATAGTAGTTTATAGGTGTGTAAAACCAACGAACACACAGCATAAGAAAGTTGTTCTTTGTAGGCCTGCAGAAGATCCTCCATAATCTCCAATAAATTTGTCCATCCGGATGCAAGAAACTGTATGTACTTGACAGTATATATACCACAACTCCCACTGCAAAATGTATAAGTCATAATATCAAAAACAATCATATATAGCAAACTTGCATAATATTAAACAACTATATACACAATAATATAGAACATACCCATCAGCATTGTTGTACAACCCAAGCTTCCTAATGACTTTGAATGGTCTGTTTAAGTTGTCCCCCAATCTTGTGTGTTTACCATATGACTTCAAAACGAAGGGGAACATTGTAGCTAAAGGTTCCATCAAATCCTGAATCTTATCATCCTTTATGTAGTCAAGTTGGGGATCATAAACGTAGATGCAACATTCTAGGAGATTAATTTCCAAAGCAACCCAATGAGTATCAAGTAAATTGAAAGGACAGTAAATGAAATCAACCTCATACAAGGGCTTGTGGAAATAGAAAGGTGTATCTCCTGTCAATACATCAATGAAACTGTCTTTGATTTTGTAGTTTTTTGTACCAGTTTCAACAAAATTATCGAATGTTGAACGATTGTACGAAGTTGACCAGGAGCATCCCAAAACAGCAGTACGGGAAAAAAGGTCACTGAACTCTATGATTGATTTTCGCATACACATGGCTAGTTCATTAATAGCCTACACAAGATTTACAAAAAATCAAAAAATATAACATGTATCATACACAAAAACGTACATATAGATTGATATAAACACTATAAACATGAGGAAATATTGTAATAACATTATAAACATGAGGAATATTGTAAATACAATTACCTTATCCTTAATCCAGCCGCCGGGTTTTAGTATTTCCTGGATAGATGACCTTGACAAATTCTTCATGTATCCCCTAATCAACCCATCTCCATCATCGGCCTTCACCCAATTGAACAACTTCTGACGGTCAGTATTCGACAACAGACTACCATATGGTTTTTTAGGCATCTTTGGACTCAACCTATACGGAGTCCTCTTCCATTTACTGTCTTTCCGCAACCTTAAGTCCTTCCTACGGGTAGCATCTTCAACTACATCTTCCTGAGGTATGATAACAAATTAAAAACAGTTTCAAAAACACAAAATACATATGAATTGAGTATCGACTTAGAAGACGGTTCATACCTCATCTTTATTCCCAACCTCTTCATTCATCACTGAATCAATTACAACATCTTCATCAACAACAACCTCATTAGCCGCATCTACAGACTTCTCAAATGGTACCACAAGCACAAAATGATCAGTTACAACAGAAGCAGATGGGGTTTTGGCTAGATCAGTAACCAATTTCATCATATTTTTCTCAGTTCTTTTGTTTGTTAAATATACAGTGGGGTCCAGCTTGTCATACAGGGTACTAACGTCTCTCGAGTAGTTAATCCATTCATCTATCAAGTCGAAAGCTTCATTTACTTTCTCCACCAACATATCATTTGAACGTTGTAAATGCTCAAGCTTGTCCAGTATTTTTGACACCCAATCCGGTTGGGATTTATTACCACTGTAAAGCAAAAAAAAAACACACACACACACATGCACATAATTACATGTAATATCTGCAAATGATACACTATATATAAACATAAGAATATATTCAGTATTGGCTTTCAACACAATATACACAAACTATGCACACAACATATGAATAATTGAATGATAAAATCTTGACATGATATGCAGTAAAACTATATATAGTCCATTCAAATAGAAAAAAGATGTACACAAATATGTAGTCAAAATATACACACAAATTGCAACAAACATGTTCCACAAACTATATACACAAACAACAAACACAAAACTGTGTACACGTACACAACTATGTACATAAACTATATACACACAATATATACACAAACTATATTAGAAACTATGGAAACCAAATGTACACACACGACACACAACAGTGATTCAAATGACATACATCATATGTATACAACGACAATTGTAAACATAAACTCACTGTGTATCTTCATCATGAACAACATGAGCATCTAAGTCCATATCATTTGGTGTTGAGGGTAATAATTAGTCCTGTTCAGATCCGGGCAACCCGCCCGGCCCGGCCTGCCCGCCGGCAAAAACGGGCGGGTATGATCACCAAGATAAGCCCGATCGGGCCTCTCGGCCCGGCCCGGGGCCCGGCAAAATAAAAAAATAAAAAATATATATATATACATTTTATATTTTATTATTCCGTAAAGAGTAAAGACTAAACCCTAAAGTCCCTAATTGAAGGAGATTGAAGCCTTCAGTCTTCCAGCCGACACCCTCTTCCAGCAGACACCCTCTTCTAGTCTTCTCTTCCGGCCGCTGCCAAGTCTGCCGACCCTCTTCCAGACTCCAGTCGCCAGCCTCGCGAGTCGCGACCCCTTTGGCCTCTGGCCCTCTCAATCTCACCCTCTCAGGCTCTCACCCTCTTCCCGTCGTCGTCCTCGTTCGACCCCCTTCCAGTCGTTCTCTTCCTCGACTCGTCCTGTCGTCGTCGAGCTTGCAGCGCCGCCACCGGAGCATCCTCTACCTCCGTCTTCTGGTAAGTTTCCCGTCTATCTTCATCCTGGATGTGAATCACTACTCTTTTTAGTCTAAGAAGAAGAACCAGTAACATTGCTTTTAGAAGAACCAGTAACATTTCTTTTTAGAAGAACCAGTAACATTTCTTTCCCGTCTATCTTCATCCTGGATGTGAATCACTACTCTGTTTAGTCTAAGAAGAAGAACTAGTAACATTTCTTTTTAGAAATATCAATCTGCAACCATAACATTGTCTTCAAAAGATATACCGAAACCAACAAACATTTGTTGTGTATTTTCATGTGATTCCATGTTTAATGTCTTGAAGAAAGAATGATCTTCATTCTCTAGTGTCTACTGTAGACTGTAGTGTTATGATCTTCATTGTCTAGTGTCTACTGCAGACTGCAGTGTTGTGTACATCAGTACATGTTTTGAATCTTATATGGTTTCGACTTTGGAAATAAGAATACGTTTTTTTACAATCGGTTGAAGTAATGATTCATTCTAGTTTCCAACTTCCAATTATAAACTAATTTTGTGTCTTTTGTATTTGTAGACGATGGGTGATCCTGACTCGACAGCTAATGATGATGTTGAGGTTTCAAGCGGAGGTGTAAGCACACAATGCACTACAAGTGGAAAAAAGCTTATTTCAAATGTGTGGGCTAACATGACTAGATCAGTGAATGATAATGGTTCAATTACAGCTACATGCAACCACTGTAAGAAAGTTTTAAATGGTCATCCAAATAGTGGTACATCGCATCTTAAAAGACATATTTCTTCATGCTCTGCTCGTCGTGTGCGTGATGTTAAAGGTTATTGCATTTCTGGTGCTGATTCTAGTAGTAATGTTATTTATGTGAATCAAGTGTCATTGAGAAGTCATTTTCCGGGTTTTGATGAAATCCGTTATGCTTTGTGTCAGTTTGTCGTATCAGGGGTCATTCTTTTAGTATTGTGGAGGAACCTGGTTTTAAAAATCTGATGAGAACTGTTGCACCTGATTTTCAACTTGTTAGTAGACTTACAATTAAGAGAGATGCAATTTCTCGTTATACAGAAGCAAAATAACTGGTTTGTGTTGAGTTACAAAATGCTCCTGGTAGGATTAGTTTTACAACCGACAATTGGAGAAGTGAGAACAGTTCTGAAGAGTTTATGTTCTTGACAAGTCATTGGATTGATCGTGATTGGAAATTGCAAAAGCGTATGATTAAGTTTTCAGCTTTAACTCCCCCATTTGATGGTGTTTCACTTGCAGAAGAGGTTTTGTTGTGTTTGGGTGAATGGAAAATTGCGGATAAATTTTTTACCATCACACTTGATAATGCATCATATAATGATACTATGATTGGATCTCTAAGGAATCATCTCATTAGGAAACACTCTTTGTTATTTAATGGACAATTTTTTCACATGCGGTGTTGTTGTCATATCATTAACTTGGTGGTGCAAGCCGGTTTGAAGTTGTTAGATGTAGTAGTTGTGAATATCCGCAAGATTATTATTCATTTAAGGCATTCAATTCCGAAGAAGAAAAAGTTTTATGAAATTGCTTGCACTAACTTTGGTTTGAGTCCTACCAAGAAGTTGCGTTTGGACATGCCTATTAGGTGGAATTCTACTTTCACCATGCTTGATCGTTTTCTATACTTTCGAGATCCAATTGATAATTTTGTTACCAAAGATTCTGATTTGAAAGCACACCGTTTGACAGTTGAGGATTGGGACAAAGTTGATGAGATTCAACAGTTTCTACATGTTTTTTATGACGTAACAAATCAGTTTTCTGCATCAAAGACACCTACTGCCAATGTTTATTTCCATGGAGTGTGGAGTATTCATATGCATTTGCTATCTGTTATGGAAGGTCCTCATTGTGTTGTGTTTGACATGGTTGCTCAAATGCAATTGAAATTTGCAAAATATTGGGGTGATTACAATTTGTTTTTATCTTGTGCTGCTGTTTTAGACCCTCGTATGAAACTAGAAGGGGTTCGTTTTTGTTATGAAAAAGTTGTTTGGGGCTGAAAAGGCTAAAGAGATGATGGATAAGGTTAAAGAAACATTGTTGGAACTATTAGAGGACTACAAAGACCGTGGAGTGAACACAGATAGTGCTGAAAATAGCGAGGCTGAGGCACCGAATGTGATGCTTGATTCTGATGTGAGTGTTAGGAGGTTTGCTTCATCTCCTTATGAGATTTTGTTTGACCATTTGTCCAAGAAAATGAAGACTAGTAATAAACCAGAGTTGGAGCAATATCTTGATGAAAAGAATTATGATTTTAGGAAGGAGTTTGATATTCTTGAGTTTTGGAAGTCTAATGTTGATAGTTTTTCAGCCCTTTCTTCTTTGGCCCGGGATATTCTATCTGTCCCAATTTCAAGTGTTCCTTCTGAATCGGCTTTTAGCTTAGGAAAGAAGATGATAACTTCAGCTAGAAGCTCTCTTGCGGTGGATACTGTTGAAGCACTTGCATGTTATGAAGATTGGTTACGTGTGAAGGGCTTGCTTGAAGGTAATTTATCTCTTTATATTTTATTTTCTACTATAATAGTGTTATATTTCAATTTGAAGTTCATTATTTAAGACTTTGCTTTTAACATTTCAAGGTTCATATAAAATCCTTCGAATTGGTTCTTTGCCCTTATGTGAACTTTTTGGGTACCTACATAATAATCATTCATGGAAATGCATGTTGTTAATACAATGTTATTGTTGTGTAAAAGAACCTAATATGTGTAAATGAGATTTTTTACCTTGACTATGTGGGATTAGGACTGACTGGATTGCCCTTTCTCTTAGTGGGCATCCTCCCATCAACATTCCCGGCTTTTTCATCCCTATTGCCAACAACTCCAATTTTTGGTGGATTGACAAAATCATCGGCATCAGAATCATCTTCAGCTACACTTCTAACCCTCTTTGATTTTGGCCTACATATAACCACAAAATAATCTATGTTATTATAAAACATGCAACTTTACATTTAAATTACACAAAAAACAGATCACACATACCTAGCAGATTCAACCTTATCTTCTACACTGTGTGGTCGAGATATAACTATATCTACCGATCTAAACCCAAGTTCAAATAACAAATCCAACCTAGGATCTTCACCCTCCACATCCCACCAGTCAGTGTCATCATTCTCTTTGTGATCATGCACTGTTTTAATGTCATCTTTTGTAAGGCCTTGAACAATAGCCTTTATCTTAGCATAACTAAGGAACTGCTTTCCATGAATTGACTTAGAAACAAACTTCAGACATAGAGGCATGCAATCTAGATCCTTGAGGGTTGTGAATGGGCTTGCAAGCTTGGGAATTGAATTAAAAACCAATATCTACAAAATACATAGAAAAATATTAATAAAAAAAAATGTTCATATCACACATAAACTATACTATTGTTGTATTATAATAACCATCACCTGTAGTGCTAACGAAAACCCACCAATATTATACCCTCCACTAGACCTTATCTTCCCTGGTTCACATGACTCTAGGAACCTTTTTGTTTGAAGATATGCAAAGCGACCCCATGAATATGAGTTAAATAACTCCATATTGCTGACAAGAATAATTGTGTGTTGTGTTACCATAGTTTTCTTGTCTTTTGCAACCAACACACCTTCAATTAAAATAATCAAAGCCATCTTGTACTTGAACTCTGAATCCTTTTGGTTCTTGTAGAAAAATCTCCTCCAAACGGGCATTAGTGAACCGATCATGTCCCACAACTGACCTCATTTCAATTGGTGCCATGTCTTCTACATTGATGAAGTTGTCTTTACTACACATCAAATCAGTTATCTCAAAAAATTCAGTCAATCCAAACCTCAATATCACATCATTCACTACAAACCACATTGAATGCTTTTCTTTTTGTGCTAATTTCCCTCATTAACATGAAATGTATCAACTGATTCGACATTTTCAACTTCGTGCTCATCTCTATAAGTGGACCGAATACACCTTTATAACTTCAACTTATCTTCTTCAGACAACTCATCCAGGATATGTTGGATTAGGTGCAACCGACTAAAATAATTTATTCTAACACTTTCATTTTTCTCCGTTTCTTCATATTTGTATTTAAACTGTAAAAAAAACACATACAAACATAAATACATATAAAAATACACAATGTATGTATAATACAATATATTACTTACCTTTAACATGATTTATAACTTGTGTAGATATTCCAGCTATAATGGTAGTACACAACTGTAAACAAAAAAAGAAAGAACTACACATTCATATGTACTGCATTACTTCATACACACAATTTAAATATAAAATATCATATATATTATTCACTATACAAATACTTCAATAATCAATAAAAAAATGTAAAAAAATGATGATATTATGCACATGTGTGATATGACATGTTAAAATTGCTTGTCCATAGAAAAACCATATACACATCAAATCATATAACTGGATATAATACCTAAATGTACAAAATAAGCATTTATATCACCGAAAAGTGGAATTTAATACTACATAAGTTACGTGCTCAGTTTTCTCAACAACCTCTTTCTTCTGTGGTGATTTTTTTTTGTGCTTCACTGCACTAATCTTTGGTCGAGCCACAATACCTAAATGTACATAATAAAGTATATATGTCAACCAAAAAAACAGACATAAGACCTCAGTTTATGTACTAAATAAATTACAATGTACAAACTGACTATAACATACAGACCTACAGTAAACAAACGAAACACACACAACTATTATACATCCTATAACACACTATGACCTCTGTTTCGATAAATAACTTGATTTTATTCATGCATACAAAGGTATTCCGAATTACTACATTTGAAAATAAAATTGACAACTAATAAAACCAAAACTTGTTGAAGTTGGTATATATATGGATATAATGGAAAGAAACTTCAAATGAGTTAATGGAAGACAAAAAACCCTAATAGGGCGATATTTGGGGCACAAAATCGGATGAGAAAGAACATTAAAAGACTGAGAACGGAGATTAAGAATACTAATCACTAGTAGAGAAGAAGACACACACTCAAAGTCGAGATGAAGACTGGAGCAGTCGACCTTGGATTCGGATGACAAATGTGAGAAATCGATTGTCCCAAGACTGCGAATCGACCTGTTAGGGTTTAGATGAAGAGAGAAATGCGAATAATGGAGACGGAATGAGGAAACTGAAAAGAAGACGGCACGAGGAATGAGGAAACTGCAAAGATCGTAAAGATCTTTGCCTTTCCGATAAAAGGCGGGCAAAAGATAAAATTTTAATATATTTTGTCAAATCAGGTATACATAATTATACTGTTACCCCTCAAAATACGTGAATACCAATATTACCTCTACAATTTAGCTTTTTTTAGAAATCGACAATGCTTAGGGCCTATTATGTATTTCATTTACACAAAGGGCTTTACTAGCCCATTTTTCTCATTTAGATTGATTATCCTACCAAATTTATTCTACTTAAAAGTGTGTTGTAACCGAAAAAAAGAGAATATCACACATTATATATATATATATATATATATATATATATATATATATATATATATATATATATAATGTGTTTAATTTATTAATTTAAATAATATAATTTATAAATAAATCATCAACAAGTAATTATGAAAATTAATGGGTTGAATATATATGAGAAATTTGTACACGGAGATGAATTTACAAAATGAAAACCGGAAACGCATTTCGAATGCGTCACACATCCATAAGTCATTTACGTGTCAGGATTGAAGATAAAAAAAATTACTGCTAACGTTGACACGCAGTGCGTGTTTGTGTTAGCCCGTCATATTTTTTTTGATAGAATGCACAAAGAAAATTTGTCACGGTTACACAAGTGCTGTGAATTCGCAATGTGTAACTGTAACGCATTTAACGCGCATTCGTAATGTGTAACAGTAATACATTCGAAATGCGTTTTAATTGGCATTTGGTAATTTCAATCTCCGTGCCTTTATAACTTTAGATATATAATAATACGTAACTTAGGAACCCAAGCTAGAAATGAAGTATAGATTGTACAAGTTCATGCGATTATAAAATGATTTTCTTTAAAAGTGAAATGTTATATTTATATTTATATGATGCAATGAACCAAAGTCTCATGACGCATAACGCAGACATTGTTGAAACTTTGGATCACTTTCTTGACTTGCCACCCTTAAATTGGGGAGCTATTTATTTTTACTTTATTCCAGAAGCTTATTTTTATTTATATAAAAACAGTACTATCACTTGTAATTGTAATGGCAAATTCCACTCATTTAAGTGAGTAGATTAAGTAGGCATGGTAACAAACTTAAATCGAGGTTTAGGCCAAACTTAAATAGCAGGTTTAGCTAAAACTTAAATTCAAATTTAGTGAACTAAAACTATAAATTGTCGGTTTGTTGCTTTAGTCACGGTTCTTTTTACAAAAAATAAAAATCGGAAATGAAGTTTAAAAAATTATAAAAAATTATAAAATAAATCGTAATTAAAATTTTAAATAAATAAATAAAATCGAAATTGAATTAAACAAAAACAAGGGGCTTGAATCGGTTTTCCAGTTGCCTACTATCTTCTTGTGGTTCAGAGAAATTAAAGCCCACGTAGTTCTCTTACCTTTCGGCCTCGGACTCGGAAGTAGTGTTGCCATTTTCGGAGTTGGTATCCGATTTGGAGTCATATACCGGTGCATTCCGTTGATTATGTTTCGCCACCCTTATCAAATCTTGAATACAAACTTGCATCTCTAACTTCTTGGGCTTCAATTGAGTTCTTTTATGACCGAGTATGTTCCCGCCTTGGCTAAAATGTTTTCTCCACCGCAACCTTTGATGCGGGCACGACCATTAGTTGTTGTACAATTCTCACTAATGTTGGATATTTGGGGGCTAGTTTCTTCCACCAATCCAAAATATCAAAATCACCATCAAAACTAAAACATGTGTTAAAATAATCTTGATATTCTTCCGCATTTGAGGATGAATGTCTAGGTCTTTTTGTTCTTTCAGCTAAAAATTGTTGTGATTTTGAAAGAAAAGAAGATAAAGAAAAAGAGGGAGAAGGAGTAGGTGCGGTCGAAGAAGAACTAGCACTTGAATCAAATTTATTATGCAAGTTTCCAATTTCGTTACTAATGTTTTGCATAATGGTTGGAATAATATCTAAGTTTAAACACAAACAATCATAATAAGCATTCAACAAATCGGAAACACCATCAAGTTTAAGTCTAGGATTAATGGCATTTATAAGATAAATCATGAGAATTTCTTGGTAATACTTAAGTCATTTAATTTTCATTCCACTCATAGCATCTATAAGGGTTGGTATTTGAAAACAATTTAGAAAAGCTTCGGAAACGTTAACGGTTATCTCTTAAAATGTACAAGAAGTTGGAGTGTAAACGTTACTCGTGACATTAGTTGCATCACTAAAAACCTTTAAAACATTACAAATATCGGTACAAGTTTGCCAAACATTTTCATGATCAAAAATTGACCAGGAACGTGAATTAAAGAAAACTCTTGTAAAAAAAACTTTTTAACGAACGACTTCGGTAAGTAATTTGTAAGTAGAGTTCCAACGAGTTCCAATGTCTTTTGAAAAAGCAATTGGATGAACATTGTTGGTTAAACATAAATTTCTCCATTTTTTTATCAAATCAAAGTTGTGGCAAATATGAGCAATACCGTTGGTGATAGGGGTTAGCATATTCGCTAAAATCTTAAGTCCATCTTAAACACATAAGTTTAAAATATGACATGCACATCTTTGATGAGTATAAGGAGTTCGCAAATATTGTCCTGCCTCTTCGACCAAATGATTTACGGAGGTGGTGTTTGCGGATGCATTATCAAAAAATATATTAAAAAAACTTGATGTTGTAAATTATATTCTTATAGAACCGTTTTTATCAAGCATTATCTTTACGTATTATTGATGATTTTAGTTTATCTAGTGCTATCAAGTGTCGTAACCGAAGTGACAAGACATAATTTAAAGTGTTATATGCGTGTCCAATGTTGATTACATAATCAGTTTTAATCTAAGTATATACTCCCTCTGTTATGAATTAATTGACGTTTGTTTCTTATTTTCCCCTTACTTTTCTATTTTACCCTTCTTTTTAGATAAGAAAACTGCTTTACAAAGTAGGATATAGGGTCTCTCGTATGACAAGGTTTTTACGAACCCTTGATGATGAACTTATGTATTTTCTTTTATTATGTTAAGATTTATACTTTGAGGAAACAACATATCCAATAAATATAGTAATACATCCATTAAAAATTGAAAAACAACATAAAAAAACCTATTTTTAGCTAGTTTGGTATGCAGTGTTAAAGCTTTTTAAAAAATGGACTTGTTGACCAAAATTTCTCCTTTTGAAAATATTGGCGTATATGAGACACTACTGTATAAATTAATTAACCTAAAAGTAATGAAGCAGTTAAAATCTTTATCACCATTATTCTTCCCTCCCTCTTTGTAGGTTTCGACGTTTCATCTCCTTTTTCTTCATGAACCATCTAGAAAACTATTGATGGAGTTTTACATATCCGGTGTCCATGGCGTTATGTTGGAAACCTTGAGAGGATCGTATGCATTTGTAGGTATATCTCGACAATATCAGCGAAGCTTTTTGACGACGGCAAATCACGACGAATTCGGTTGCGGTAGATTTAGGGTTTTGAATTTGTAAAATAATATATGCGGGAAAGTCAACGATGTAGCGTTCATCCTGGCTACTATGGTAACAAGTTAGTACTTGAGAGGAACGCATGTATGCATTTGATTTTGGGATTCAAACAAAGACATGAATCTTCAACCTAGGAAGTAGACGAATAGATATTCCTACACTAGTTTGGGTAACACTAGTTTAGGTAATTATAAAATTCGTGTTAATACGAATTGGACCAACAATTAAAATTGGGTAATACTAGTTCGGCTAATTAGAAATTGATTTTTTTTATACAAAGGTAAGAAAACATGAAGGGTCAACATCTAGAAGTTGATCTTCCTATAACATCCTTTTAGATGAGATCTGTAACGTTCCACGGAAGGTGTCCCGTCACCCATATCCGAGCAATGGCCAAGAGTATACCTGATCATATCCGGACAGCCCGCCCGCCCAAAAAAGGGCGGGTATGAACATAGGAGAAAGCCTGACCAGACCGAAAAGCCCGGTTCGGCGGCTCGGATAAAAAAATGTTATATATTATATATTATATTGTATATATTTCAATTATCAAGCATAATTATAGAATATTTAGCATAATTATCATAAATTTAATGTATATTACATATAATATCTTAAAAATATTTTACTTTCAATTAAAATTTATATTAAAAACAGTTATTTTAATTATTTTTTTAAAAAAATTAAAGTATAAAAATAAAACGGGTACTCGGAGGCCCACCGGGTACGACAACCATTGTAGGTCCGTCATCCGGGCTTGGCCCAACCCGGATAAACGGGTCTAATTTTTCATAAAGCCCGGCTTGAGTCCGGCCCACCGGGTACGTTGATTTCCCTAAAGACATGCTGGTCTCTAACTTGTGTACACCTTGAAATCAAAATGGAGATGTCAAAAATGATCATGTTTGCTTCCCATGACGGTTTCTAGATCTGATTGATTGAGTTAATTTGTTCAAGGTTATCTCCCTTGATTACAATGGTGTTGAGTTCTAAACTTATGACCTTTGGAGGTCCTCTCTTAGAGCATAAGCTTCCGCTTGAAGGATAGTTTCCGCTCCACAATGACCCATTCCCGTACCAAGCGTTAAAGTATTGTACATCAAAATTAATTTTGACAGAGTTCAAACTTGGTCTATTCCATTTTATTTTTTTTTGTTTTCGTCTTTATTTTGGAGGACTTGTGTTACAATACATTTTTGTGTTTTTGAAGTAGCCTCATCCCACTCTTCAATTTGATTTTGGATCAATTAATTTAAATCATGTGGTATTTTTTTTTCTTGTTAAAAATTATTTGGTTTCTCGTTAGCCAAATGTTTTACCATTTAACCACTATTTGTTTTAATTTTGTTTGGTTGCATTTTTCCTTTATCTCCACGATGAAGTCCATTACTTTGTGACATGTTGGATCACAATCGAGTAAGAGCGTTTTAACTTTATCATTTTTGATAGTATGTAATCTGCACGGGGATTTGAAAAAGAGGTGTTTGACACTCTCTATCAGGTGCTAATAAAGCTCGTAGTGCATTAAGACCAAGGCTTTTTGTTTTTCTAGGTTTTCTTTTGTTGAAATACCATCAAGAGACAATTTCCACAAAATGTTTTTAACTTTTGGCATTATATTGATTTCTCAAATCCATGTGTTTGTCACCTTGTGTTCTGACCTTACGTTTTTGGAAAAAAATCCATTTCCGATTTGGTAAAAAAAATATTCTTTTTCGCTTGACGCCAAATACAATATGTCTTGTATTTCATTTTGAGGTACATTATAGGTATTTAATTTTCTAATAATGTCAGCGGGTAATAGACTACCCAATTGAAGAGTTTCTTGTTGGTCCCATCGTTTATTTGCTATAAAGTTGCTTACTAGAGCACTTGTATTTATTAATGTTTTGTCATCCACCAAGTTTTCTAAAGATTGGTTGGTTATTCATCGATCTTTTCAAAATCTAATGGTTTTTTCATCTCCAATGCTCCATCTAAAACCTTTATCAAAGTCTTCCTCTAAAATTTATTAGTTTTTTCGATTGTCATGACGTGTTGTTTCTGGGTTTGTAGTCTCATAAGTATGTTCCTTTGAAAAATTTATCTTCTATAATTTTAACCCAAATGTTGTTTGGTTCTGTCATTATTTTCCATAGTAGTTTCAATTGTAAAGTCTTGTTCATATCTTCCGCTTTTCTTGATTCATGTTCCTCCTAACGTTTTTGGTTTACATATTTTATCACAACTGATGAGGGGAAATAAATTCAGTCCCCGTTGTTCCAGAAGAATGATCTATTAAATTGGGTATTATGAAAATTGGGTAACTTTAATAGGCAATTAGAAATTGCTTAGATGATCCCCTCTTTGTTCTAGGAAATTAATGTTAGATGATTGACAAGGAGTTAATCCCCCTCCACTCGTATGTAGTTTTCTTTATTTTTACTTAAATGTATGTCTTTGATGCGTGAGTTTCTTTCACTCTTTCTCACCAAAAAAAGAACATATTACTTACCATGGGTTAAAAAATTTTAATATATTTTTCTTAATTACTAAAAGTTGATCAGCTTAGTAGCAATTCTTTATGGAAAACATCTATGTCAATGGTAAATTATTTAATGTAAATTACATGCTCAAATGTGGTATTTGTGGCGGTTTAAGTGCAAATTATGGGCTGCACTTCATGGGATTCAAATAACCTTGTTCCTTGACATTTCAATGGTCACATTTGCAGCATATTCCGTTACTATTTACAAACCGCTGCTCCAAAACTAGATCGCTATCTACCTTATTCATAGTTGTTACACCAAAAACTCGTCGAAACGAGATTGGAAGGTTGGGTTGGTGTTACCCCTCATTTTACGACGTCGATTTCAAGTTACGTGTGGTTTATCGTATAAACGGTATAAATGTACATTATTTTTCTCTTTTTCGAATTTGTTTTGAGAATGGCTAATTTTTCTTTCATATCAAGTAAGTTTTTTTACCTTTCAAAAAAATGAATTTTCTTTTATAAGACAAAGAGAATATTGAATGTAATACACATGCATTACGATTAGTTTATCAAAGATTTTCATGATAGCATATTAATCATTATAAAAACATAATAATAAGGAAATTGTAAAAGATGAAAACGTAAAATGTAAGAAACTGTGAGAAAGATGTGATAAGGGTACGCGGTGAAAAACGTCTGAAGAAAGTACACAAAAGTTGCAAAACAACTTAACCTAAAATTTTCATATTTAGGGATTCTCCACTTCTAGTTTATTTATGTTTCATTTAGTTTATAAATCCCGAATTTATTTTTTTATAAGTGTTTATTTAGGTACTGATTTATTTTCCTATATATTATTTGGGTTTATAAACCACCCTAAAATAAACTTATTAAAACCAAGGTTATTTTACTTGGGTAGGTTTATTTTTATTTAAAGTCCGATTTTAGCCTTGTGCTTTTCCATCCCGATATTCATTATTTATCATTGGATATTCCACGTTATTCTTTGATATTTTTAGGGACATAAGCATTTTTTGAAGAAAAAAAAATTCCAAAGATAAAATCCAAGTAATGAAGTAAACAACCTTATATTATTTATTTATATAAACTCGTTGAAAAATAAACTATAAACCCATATAAACTCATTTAGTTTATTAATTCGAAAATAAATCAATATACAAATAAACATGCCTTTATCCTCAATCCTAATCCATAATCACCCGCTACCCTTTTAAACAAGGAACACTTTCACCGCAAATACATATGAGTATATGACTCAAAACATCATAAAACAACAAGAATTTATGATCTTATATTCATTGATCGATCGTTAGGTTTTTTTTCATAAACTTATACTTTATTACATATGTTTTGTTCTATTACGGAATCATACGTAAATTTTGGTGTGTATACCTCCCGATGCCAAAATCTGTTATGCTTGTCACTGCTTACATTGGATTCTCCATATTTCTACATAAAAATATTCATATAAAGACATATATCCCTGAATATGTCAGACTTTGCACGTACGTGCATCTCAAAATTAACAAACTTTATATTTATAAGTTATAACGAATTTCGTATTAATTTAACCATTTCTATATAAAATAATGTCCCCAGCCAGATATTTCAGCCTCAAAGACTCTAGAGTATTCTTCATATTAGTATATTAATATTCGTTTGTTTGTTTGGTTTCTTTAAGCCTGTAAACGACGAGATAATACAAAGGAGATTCAAACTAAATATTGATGATAACAAATAAAAAAAAAGTATTGTATAATTAATTTCTTTTTTAAATCACTTAATCTTGATTTAAGTATGGAGTTAAGTACTATATATAGTATATTTTTATGGTGGTGCGGTGCATCGCAGAACCCATCAGGTTGGTAATTTAATGTGTTGGGTCAAGGTTCTTTGTCTTATTAATTTACTAAATTTAAGATATTTCTTTTAACCTATACCATAAAACCCTAAAATTATAATATTATTTGAATATATTCCAATTATGTCCACATATAAAAGGATGTCTAAAGTCGGATAATTGTAAAAGGGATAGTTAGAAATCAACTATTAAATTATTTTTAACTTTAATCAAACTAGCTAATTGGTTTTGTTTGGTGTCTTGAACGAGTTAATCATAATACAAAAATCATATATCAGTGAAAACCAAAGTCGTAACATAGACTTAATTTTATTGTAAACTATAAATTTAGATTGTAACATTTAACATGATTCAATCTTATACTTTTATTTATTTATTTCTTTAGTTTCACATTTTAATCATTTCTTAATAATTTGTTATTAAATAACAATAAATCACGCTTTGATAACCTAACTCAACATTCATCCATAAATACACAAAATCATGATATTTAGAATTTTAAAATTTAGACCTAAATCCTAATCTTTAAAACGCAAATTGAAGATTGAAATATGGTAAAGTTAGTACATAAATATTCTATTTAAAACTTTTTAATCAATTACACGCTTTTAATAAAAATCATACATTTTAAGCAATTTTAATTTATAGTGAATAAATATCAATTCATTCACTACGTACTCACTTTAAAAAAATAAAAATAGTTGGGTAAATATATATATATATATATATATATATATATACATATATATTATTATATATATATATATATGTTATGACAAGTTTCCCATATCGAAACGTGTTAGGGTATTAGATAATAATAAAAAAGGTGGTAATTGATGAGTAGAGTGTATAATATGAGTGGGAGTTCCAAAGAGGAACAAAGGTAGGGTTTGGCACGAAACACAAGAGGAGATGCGTTTTGAAGATAATAATGCTTCTGGGTAGTGTCGCTAACCACACGAGCGGGTTTTCGAATTGCATGTCATGCCATCTTCTCTCTTTGCACCTACTCCCACTTCATTTCCTTTTCCAAAACCAAACTCTCTCTCTCTCTTGTGTTAGACGAGTTATACGAGTTTTTTTTACTAGTAAAAACGTCATGGTTCCAACATCGATAATATTGGGATGATAAGTTTAGTATATAAGGTTGATGAACTATTTTTCCTATTGCTAATTGATTTTAGGATGAAATCATGTTGGACTTATGTGTTACACTTGGCCCAACGTTCATATGCGCTCAGACGTTCGTTGGACCCCATGTTATATCTGATCCAACGAAATTTAAGGTTCTGACTTATTGAACTTGTCGGCCTTAAGACTCAAATTACGGACATGAACAATAATAGTCCCATCCGGTTGCAAAGTAGACCAGATATAACTTTGTAACAACTATGTATTTCTCAACCATAAAAACAGTGAAAAACAGTTAAAAACAACTCATGCCAATTGCAAAGTAGACCAGATAGGGTTATATTTTGTAAAAATAATATAATTATAGGGTAAACAATGAAAAGTAAAATAACCAACGTAACTTTTTAATTATTATTATTAACAACGCATGATCAAACACAATGTACTTGTAAACCTAAGATTCTATTATGTTGTCCCTCAACGGCTCTACCAATGCATGTAAATAATAGACGGTAAACTTTTTGTGATACGTTTATTTTACCTCGACGGCCTTATAACGTGTATAACATATACACCCTCTGTAAAAACTCATAATTTATTCATGTAATTGCGTAACGTAACGCATTGGTTTGGATTGTGTGACCGTTTATAAACGAAGTCAGAGACTCAGAGCAGAGGCACACGTGAGTCACGTGACACACCCTCTCAAACAATCGACATAATTTTTTTTAAAATTTTTATACCAAAATTTACCGTGAAATTAGTATATATTGAATTGTTATATTTTTAGAATTTTTTATTTTTGATATTTTTAGCATATTTACACAAGTTAATTATTATAACCGTAATTACAAAATATAGTTTCCAAGGGTAATCACAATATATTGAATAACTAAATATCGTATTTTATAAGTGCGCATACAGCATAGAGGAAATAAAGATGAACTATAGAGGAAATAAAGAAAATAGGAATGATTTATAAAATTTATTTTCAAGTAAATTTACATTTTATTTTTAAAATTTATAACTTAAACAATTATCTTAATAGTATTTTTTATGGCTAGATGGAGAAACAAAATAAAATAGAGAGTACATGAAATTGATACTTTTCAAAAATACGGAACATATACTTAATTATATTTCTTCATGTAATAATCGAATTCATTTGGAATATTTTATAATTTAATTTTTGTTACTCCAAGTTTATCACACGTCTTCCGAATAGAAATTTATACATAACAAGAAGGTATGCATATATGATATAACCAATGAAACAAGAATGTGTCATTAGTTGTAGAAGTATTGATAAATAGAAATATTGATTGCGTTAAGTGATATTGAGGTAGTATTCATGAATGTCGTATTCATCTTAAACTGTAAAAAAGAAAATAAACGCAACGGTCATATATGTCTTATTCATCACTTTTGTATCTCTCTTTGATTCAACATTAAGCCATCATTTATAATCTTGGTTTGAATGTGTCCGATCCGTTATTAATGTTGGAAACGTGTTTTTACCGTGTCCTCACTATTTTAACCGTGTCCAAAATTTTTTCAAAAGTTTTCAAATTTTGTACGGAGTACCCGAAAAACGACAATGTATAAAGGTTTCCATAGATGAATACATGTTTATATGACTTTTTGACAGGAAAAAAAAAAGAGTCTAAATTATAAATAATAAAAACATTTTCTTAGCCCAAATGGAGAAAAAAATAAACAAAAAAAACACAATGAAACACACAGTATTTAGCCGCCCTCGTTTCCCCTTTGATCTCTCCGATCCGATTCTCCTCTTTTCCAATAACTTTCTTCTCCATCATCTTCAATGGCTACTCATCCTCCTCCTCCTTCCACAAATCTCTCCCTAATAAGCTCTCCTCCATATCCAATCACCGAAAACAACCAAAAACCTACCGATAATACCGGTTTCCGCCATTGCTGGACTTTCCAAGCTCCCGTTGCAGTCGACAGTTGCCAGAACATCGATCTAAACGATCAGAAAAAAGAAAATGGAGATGGGTTTGAGTTTACAAGAAACAAAAATCATCAAAAAGCAGATTCACATTTGAAGATTTGTGCTAGAGGCCATTGGAGACCTGCTGAAGATTCTAAACTCAAAAACCTTGTTGCTCAATTTGGCCCTCAGAACTGGAACTTGATCGCTGAAAAACTTGATGGTAGATCAGGTAAATCTTAAACTTTTTAATTTTAATTTTTTTTTAAGAGTTTGATTGCTTAAGACTACAGTTTTCTTCATACATTATAAACACCTTTTCCGCAGTTTTTTGACAGTTTTCCGCAGTGTTAAAAACTAAGTGACTTCTCGAAAAGAAAACATAAAATAAATTAAAAAAAAAAGAAGTAATTTAGTGGGTGGTTATGTACACACTCACAGTAAACAACGAGAAGAAAGATATTCTTTGATAAATTATTTTATAAATGTTTTCCAAATCCACCTTTATAGTGACTTCTTGAATAAATAAAAAAAAGCGTAATTTATTTTTCTTAGGGCGTGCATACTGTTACAAGTGAGTGATAGTGGTAGCAGACAGCAGTAGCGAAAACGTTTTGAAACTTCCTTTCTATAGTGATGTCAATATAATGTTTACTTTAACTAGTCATTTCACAAGTTTTAAGGATTTGATTTATAAATTGATAATATTTATTTATGATATAAATGGTTAGTTTGTGTATTTAATATCATTTATTCATTTAGGAAAAAAAATGATCTCTTAAAAATAACAAAATATTTATTTAATTTATTTTTATAGATTATTTTCATCATAAAATTATATATACTTTTTAGATATATATATATTTTAAAATAATTTATTAATTTATATGCTAAAAATAAAAAATAACATTAAAGCTAACATTGATTGAAATGAAGGTTTTATTGGAGATTTTTATGAAAATACCCATAATAAGTGAGTGGTTTTATGATATTTTCGTACATAACATTAATCATGGACTATATATATATATTAAAATAATTTATATATTTATATGCTTAAAATTAAAAATAACATTAAAGCTAAAATTGATTGAAATGAAGGTTTTATTGGAGATTTTTATCAATATACCCATGATACATGAGTGGTTTTATGATATTTACGTCGATTAAATTAATCATGGACAATTTATTTTATTTGTTTTAGGAAAGAGCTGCAGATTAAGATGGTTCAACCAGTTAGATCCAAGAATAAACAGAAAATCATTTACAGATGAGGAAGAAGAGAGGCTAATAAGTGCGCATACAGCATACGGAAACAAATGGGCGATGATCGCCAAGCTTTTCCCGGGGAGAACTGATAACGCCGTTAAGAATCACTGGCATGTTATGACGGCGAGGAAACGTCGGGAAGGTTCCTCCGTTTGCCGGAAACGGAAACCCCTTGTTTCCATTACGGGGTATAATGTGGAGAATAGTAATGGGAGCTGTGAATCGACTATTTCTGAGTCAGCTGGGTCGTCAACTCGTTCTACTGAGCTCTCTTTGTGTTCTTCGCCTTCTGCTCGTCGTTTTGCTGCTTTTCGACGTCCACTGTGTCACGGTTTTGTAGGCGACGGCAATATTGAACGCAAGGGAAAAGGTAACGTTAACATTGTTTTGGATTTGAATATTATTATTGATTCATTTGATTGATTGATTTTGTTGTGATGTGTGCTTGCTGTTTTGTAACGCTTTCTGTTTATATTCTTCACATTTTTTACACGCATTGTTTTTCTCTCTTTACTTTTCTTAGAAGATTTTAATTAAGCTCAATCATAATTTTTTTTTTGGAAGGTTGCTGAAAATATTCAAATCTATGAGGGATTATAGATTCTACCCTAATCTACGTGATTTTTCATGGATTTTTATATTATCAAATTAGGGTTTCAACACTGTCAACTTTATATATATATATATATTAAAACTCTTATTTGATAGTATCCGAATATAGTCATGTATTCGTGACGAACTGACCAACCTCATTGCATTCTAATCTAACATAGTAAATCAAGTGACCCAAGACAGGTAGTGTGCATGGATGGGTCGGCTTCGTTGTCGACGCAAAAACTGCTTATGATCCATGGCTACGAGTTTTCGACACACAAAGCCGACTTGTTTTAAGTATTCGAGTCTTGAAAACAAAAGCATTGTTGCAATGTATTGTATTTGATGGTGATTGAATTTGTTGATGCAAATGCAGGCTCGAATTGGGAGGTAGGAAGCTCCATGGGAAGTGCAAGAACTGAAGGTGAAGAGGAAGATGAAAGAATTGCAGGAAAGAAGAAGAGTTATATGAATAGTAGAAGCGATGGTTGTGATGATGTTATGCCCTTCTTTGATTTCCTTGGGGTTGGAACTCACTGACCCCATCTTTTCTGCTACCAAAGAATCTCATACTTGTCTTTCTGCCTTTCTTTCTTTCTTTTCACTGTATGCATTGCACCTGAAGACTTGAAAGACTGTAACCCTCCATCAAAGGATTTTCTGCATAAATCTAATAACTAGTTCTTCTATGCTTATATTTATGCCTTGCTCAAAGTTTTTAAATTCAAATTCATCTCAAACAATCGGATATATATATATATATATATATGCAACTCTAGTTATTTTTTTGCATTACTTTTTTGTTCGTTAGACAGTTTTGTTTTTAATTTGTAATGAATAAAAATAAAGTGATCCAACAGGTGATAAGGAGGGATCTGGGTCTTTCATTCAGAATTCGATACTACAAATTTGCAACCTTTGCTTTAATTTATTGAAAAACCATAGTTCCCGAATCTTTATACATTGGCACACTATCGATTGTGTTGCTCATTGTTTCACGATCGTGTTGTACATGAAAAAAAAGTTGCACGATTGTAATACACGATGAGTGATCGGGTTATTCATGTATAAGAACAAAGCACACGATCGTGCTCGAGTAACCCACATGTTGTCGTATAATTAATTAAAAACGTTTTTTTTATTTATATCGAACCTTTTCTAAGATATGTTCTCACCGAGATAACCCTGTGTATACAAGGAATGATCTACATTATACTAGAGGAGGTCCGTACCACAATTAGTTCCGGGCTCAAGCTAAAACCGGAAGAAAGGGCAGGAAAACAAGACAATTATAAACCCAGATGAAATTGACCCGATTCAACTCATGACGACTATAATCCGAATAAAGGTACATTCATAAAAACAAGTACAATTTACACTAACCCAACATAGTATATGACGACTATAGCTCGGATTTGACGGGCGGTAATTAAAAGTGATTACTTTATTTGGCATATTGCACAACGAGTTTAGTTAGGCAACCGAATAGTTTAGGTGTGGAATAATAGAGATCTTGGAGTTTGTATTTTGGAAAGGAAATAAAGTTGTTTAATTGTGGCATGAGTTTGCAGGAAAAGTGGGGTTTGTTCAGAGTTGCACGGGTGGTTCCATCATCCATGTCTAGCAAAGCCAATATTTCTGGTTAAAGCAAAAAGACACCGACAATCAAAAGACGTTGAAGTGGGTGGGTAGGTAGCTGATGAATTCTACAGAGCATAAAAAACAGTCACTAAATAGACATGCAATGCAAGGTTAAAAACTTTATAGGGTAAGTATATATGGGAGTGTTCGGGTGATAGCATCGAGAACCTCATATCCATTCGATTGTATTCTGGCAGTGACGAGAGTTGAATGCAAGGTTAAAAACTTTATACGGTAAGCATGTATGGGAGTGTTCGGATCACAACGGGCGAGTAAATCGGATACTTTTTCAGCCTAGTTTATGAGATTGGTGGGTTATTTTAATGGTCATTGGTTTTATTAGGGTGGAATCTGTCAGATTTATGTGTTTGACTTAGGCTTAATGTACGTGCATGAGCGTTCGTCCCCCACTCTACGGTCCGTCTGTATCGGACTTTGACATGTAGCGAAGACGTAATAGAGGCACACAAACCACCGGTGACAAGGGGCAATGTATTCCGGCGGCGAAAAGGGTTACATGCATACAAGTGCACATGCACGGTGGAAATAATTGAAAACGACACATCGACGTGTTAATAGACAGACACCAAAAATATTATTAAAGGCTTTTCATTACGTTTTAAACATAATGGAAGAGTGTATATGTATAAGTGTTGTCAATAAAGGATGAGTTCACCGAACTTATATATTAGGATCACAATCTTTCAACTTTAGATGTAAAAACTTATTATATCAACACGCCCCACACGTGTAAACTATAAGAACGATAACATCCATTTTAATTAGTTTCTTTTTTCACCAACAATTTAGTGATCTCTTGAGCATATAATATAGATTTGCATCATCATTCCCTTTGTGTTTTGAAAATAATACTTTTAAGTTTATTATATTGCACACATCTAGGCCTTTTAGAAGATAAAATAGAAATATTATGAAAATTTGTCTACAACACACAAATATTGTCTCTACGGTCAAGGAAGTCCAGGCCGGTCATGACTGAATTGATTGAGATTCTAGAACGAAGAAATGAAGATGGCTCAAGGCATCACATTGATCGGGGCCCAACTTACATACCATGTCGGTCTAATTGGTTATACATTCTAAGCGTACGACCTTCTTACATATCGATCAATTTCACAGTATCATGTCGGTCCGACCATTCCCACCTCGGTGTCAAACTGAAAGATTTATCGCTCCTTTCTCTCATTACTATCCTCCCTTACAATAGTATTAGTTGGAAGATAGGATTTCACTTTTTATTATTTTATCTCTTCCGAAATAGGGTTTTGTGGTTTAACCTCAAACCCTAGTATGATTATGTAATATATCATCCTTATCAAAATGGTTTTGTAACCATTAATTTATTTACCCATTTTTATTCGAGATTTTGCTATCATACATACCAATTGGACCAATCGCTCCTGTAAGTTGGTCCAATCGACATTGTTCATCATTAATTGATTAATAAGGAGAAAATTTGTAAGTCTATGTCTTGCCAGTTTTTATTTTATTAGAGTATGAAAATCCCAATTCCCATAATATATCTATGATGTTGATGATGATCTTATCCTTTTAAAGTATCTCTTTATTCATGTGTTATGGTAATTTGGAGTTTGGCTATTGCAAGATGTGAGAGTTTTGTATGAACATCTTCTTTTTTTTTTATCTATTTGTTCTTTAAGGTGTTAATTGCAAGATGTGATGAGTGTAATTTATACTTTTCATACCCTACAAAACCAAAACGTGAGTGCATCTTTTGATCATGCACCCCTAGTTGTTTGGATGATAGTGCACCCCAACAAGATGTGAGGGTAAGCCGTAGGCATATTGTAACACCCAAAATTTTCAGAATTCAATGTGTCACGGGTTAGGACCTCACAATGGGTCCCGACCCTAACTTGACAACAATTTCACTAGATCTTACAACAATGCACAAATTTAAATAAAACTAATAGAAAACTTATAAAGATGATAATGACATGAATGCATAGATTGTGACAGACGTGTGAGACGTAACTACTAATATCTGAAAAATGTCAGTCTCTTCATATGCATGCAAAGTTTGAAGGACCACTCCAATCTATATGAGTACGTGGACCCAGCTAACCATCTGCTCCGGATCACTCTGCAACTTCCTTATCGAACATGAAATCTAACAACATTACGTAAAACCGTTAGCTAACTATCCTAAAGCACAATTTCACTAAACAAATCATTACCAAATTCGATAGAAAAATCTTGAATGAACTTAACAAAATAAGAATCCAATTTAAAAAAGCTCATGAAATCCTACAAGAAATAAAAAAAACAAATTTGGAACGAACAAGTTCGAGTGTCTTGCAAATATATGATGGAGTATTTGGTTTTTTAGGAACAAAATTATCTTTAATAATGAACCAATTGACCTTGATAATAAAGGTAATTTCATTTATTAAAAACCAAATCAATAACTGGAAACTAAAATCATTGATGAAGATGATTAAGATATTAAACAACAACAAAAAGACACTAACACGACAAAAAGGAAAAATACAATATTAAATGGGAAAAACCAAAACCAAGTTTCTATAAACTTAATTTTGATAGACCAAAAATCGATTCGGGTGTAACATCCAATGGTTTTGTGATTCAAAATCACAATGGAGATGTTATTAGCCTCGATGCAGAGAAAAATAACTTCAACTCTGTCATAAAAGTTGAAGTTTTCGCTCTTAAGGCTGGTTTACAAGAGGCAATCAGACTACATACCAAAAAGATTAGAATCGAAGGTGACAATATGTGTGTTATCAAGGCACTCCAAGGTTTGTGGAGTTGTTCGTGGGATGTCGAGATGATTATTTCCGACTCCAGACTGGATCTTTGTTTTTTTGATGAAATCCAGATCAAGCATGTTTTTAGAGAAATCAACTGTGTTGTTGGCCGATTGACCCACCTGGATATCTCGACCCCCAATACCAATTTTTCTGGTGATCCCGAACTTCGTGTTCTCATCTGTAAGGATGCTTTAGGTTTGACTACCTCTAGAAGGTAGTCAAACCTAACCGCTTTTCGTTATAAAAAAAAATCCTAAAGCACAAGTTAAGCACTAAAATAGCACAATCACATGTAAATGTTGAAATTAAGCACATAATCATGCTTGCACACAAAACCTCGTTATTATCTTTTTATTAAGTGATTCACTCTAGATTCAACTTATTGTGTGGCATGAGGTCTCCCGAACCTCGCCTCCGTCCCCCTATACCAACAAGAGTGGTACTAATGCATCTGACCGTATACCTGAGTGAACTAGTCGCGGAGAACCTCCCAATATCGTGACATAGCTGAACAATGATTCAATGACCCGTTATACATACACTTGGGTCCAATATAAAGTAATGTCGTCTTAATCAAGCTATAATTATAAATATCCAAGCACACACCACCAAAATAGTACATGCCAATGCAAAGAAAGCTAACTAAGTAAATCCATAAGACTTACCTGGACTCATCGACAATCGGTCATATACGGCAATTCCATACGTGCATACAATATCGACTACCTGTCAACAATGAAGATACCTATCAATACACCATAAACTTCCGGGAACACTCATATGACATTCTTAGGAAACCTAGGAGTGGAAAGCTCTTATTGAACTTTCTAAGTGTTTACTTAACCTTTTACCGACATAAAAAATGTCATACTCAGATTTCTAAAAACATTTAACATGCTTATCTAAAACCATGCACTTTATTATTGAGCTTCTAAGATATAATAATCCCAATATGTGTGATAAATCTCTTATTGTATTATAGGGACGAAGAACAAACTCTTTTCTCATAAATTCCACCAAGTTAAGCCATGATGCCTCCAAACCTTAAAAATCTCACATTAGTCATTCTCCGATTATATTCTATGCCAAAATATATTCTATATTCCTTTAATAATTACCAAGAATTCCTAAAGAAAGGTCACAACACATAACTAAATTACTTACACAAGTTAGCTTCCATTTTCCAACTAGGGTTATAATTCATAAACTTAAAAACATGGTCATTTCCTAACAAAAATAAATTTGGGCTACTTTTAAGTAATTATCCAATTTTGGGCAATTTTCGCAAAATCAGAAGTATGAGTCATAAGCTGTAAATATAAAGTTGGACCATTTCTTGTAATTATCTACTCAGGGGTAGATTTGCAAAATCTAAAAGTTTGGGCTATAAATGCAAATACAAAGTATAGGGTGGATTTTTGTAATTATAAAATTCACAAAACCTGATCGGATTTTTTTCCAGCTAAATAAGAAAACATAAACTATTTCCTAGTGTGGCACGAATAAAAACTAATTACGAGAATAGGAAGGCTTTTAGGTTCGGAGCGGACCCGTCGTTCCAAACGACGGGTTACATGAATAACGCGTTGTTTCAAACGACGGGTTTCGATTTTTTCAATTATTTTTTTTGTTAAAAAGAAACCCGCAGTTTCAAACTGCGAGTTATGTGCAATTTTTTTTTTTCATTTTCTTATAATGAAAAAAACTATTATTTGCACATAACTCAAACTGCGAGTTTCTGCAACAATTATAACAAATATAAAATACACATAACCCGCATTTTGAAACTGTGGGTTTCTTGTTTTAAAAATTAAAAAAATAAAAATATTGAAACCCGTCATTTGAAACAACGGGTTATTCGTTTGTCCGCTCTGAGCCTAAAATCCTTCATATTCTCATAATTAGTTTTTATCCATGTCAATACTCGAAAATACTTTACGTTTTCTTATTATTCTAGAAAAAAATCCAACCCGATCTAGGGTTTCTGCAAAGAGCCTGGCGAAGCAAGGTCTTCCCAGAGGCAGCAGAGGCACGACGTCCGGCTTAATTCTTGGAGGGTTCGATGGCCGATGAGGGTGGCACAGGAGGAGGAGGCGGCAAACTAGGCGGAGGATGGCTCGCTCGGCTTTGAATATGGTCAAGGTTCCGGCTCGTCTTTTCTGGCGATTTTGACATGGTGGCTAGCGTAGGTTTCGCCTCAAGCCTGCACGATGGGAGATGAAGTAGTATTTGTGTAGACTTGGGCTCGATTGCGGGTTTTTGGTGACGGCGATGTGGGCTAGGGTTTCGTCTTCCGATGGCTCACCTTGGACAGAGAAACGATTGTGGCTTTCTCCGTCGACGGCGACGACGATATCTTCTATTCCACTGTGACTACGACGGTAACTGCGAGTTCCACTCTATTGGAATTGGTGGTTCCGAACTCGAGTAGGAATCGATCGAGGTGTAAAGCTCTTCCTTTGCCATGACTAGTCTGGTGGCGCCGGCTAGTGGATTGTGTATCTGGAAAAGGGGAAAACAAGATAGAGAGGATACTAGGGTCGGAGGAGGAAGAAAGTGCACAGTAACATAGGAAATCGTAAAACGAGTTTTTGGAAAGGAGTTGTTATACACCCCACTAATAATTAATAATCTCACCATTAATTGCAAACTTTTCATTTGGTCTCTCGCACAATAGGTGCGAGAGAGCATTTTTTTTAAGTAAAAAATTTGGTCTCTCGCACCCTAAGTGCGAGGGAGTTTTTTTTTATTTAAAAAATTAGTCTCTCGCACATAGGGTGCGAGAGACCAAATGTCTGATTTTTTTTACCGAGACATTTAATACAGGGGTTAGGGAGGTAAATTTAATTTACGGTTAGGAGTTGAAATTTAATGTTCGGGTTAGAGTTTTAGTATAAATAAGAGGTAGATGTTGGAGATGGTAAGAGTAGAATTAGAGTGTTTAAAGAGAGGAGTGGGAGAGTTGAGAGAATTTGTTCATACGAAACACAATGACTTCAAGTTCATCGGATGAAAGAGGAGATCAATTGTCTACAGTGCATTCAACAATTACGTCTGAGATGAACACTGCCTTCCTGTTACGACCAACACCAGCTGAGATCCATCAAGCTTTATATCTAATGAAACCGAATAAAGCGCCTGGTCGGGATGGCCTCCATGCACTATTTTTTCAGCAATTTTGGCATATAATAGGTGATGATGTGGTTTCTTATGTGTTGGATTGGTGGGATAATGATTCCGACCTTAAAAATATCAATAGTACAATAATCACGCTCATTCCAAAGGTTCATCGCCCAACAAAGTTGTCTGAGTACCGCCCGATAAGCCTCTGTACGGTCATTTATAAGCTTATTTCAAAGGTGTTGGTAACTCGTCTAAAGCCTTTCCTGGATTCTATTATTTCCGTTTCGCAAAGTGCTTTTGTTGCTGGTCGGTCTATCACGGACAATGTTTTAATTGCAATGGAATTGTTCAATCACATGAAGGTAAAGACTACGGGCAAGAGTGAAATTATGGGGCTAAAGTTGGATATGAGCAAAGCTTTTGACCGGATGGAATGGTCTTACTTAGGGGCTATCTTGCTCCAATTGGGATTTGCGAATTTGTTGGTTAGCAAACTAATGAGTTGTGTTCGGGGTGCCTCTTACTCTTTCAAGATAAATGGTTTAATTGATGGCCATGTTATTCCTACTAGAGGTCTTCGACAGGGAGATCCTCTATCCCCGATCCTATTTATTTTAGGTGCCGAGGGACTTTCTTCCCTAATCACACGAGCTTGATATTTGCGATCTCTACATGGTGTTACTATATCTCGTACCGCTCCTACTATTACACATTTGTTCTTTGCGGATGACAGTCTTGTCTTTGCAAGGGCAACCTCACAGGAATGTTCTACAATAACCGATTTACTTGGTCATTATGAAAGAGCTTCCGGTCAACAAATTAACTTGCACAAGAGTGAGGTCTCGTGAAAATAAGAATATCGGTATCTCAGAACAACAATTTCTTGCAGCAACTCTGAATGTTTGTCTCGTTTCTCAGCAAACCAAGTATTTGGGTGTGCCTCTCATTGTCTCTCGTTCAAAAAAGGACAATTTTTTCTTTTATTAAAGAACGAATATGGAAGAAAGTCCAGGGATGGAAGGAGAAATTGCTTTCACGGCCAGGAAAAGAAACTCTGATTAAAGCAGTTTTGCAAAGTATTCCAACTTATGTCATGGGTATATATCGTCTCCCAGACTATCTCATTGATGACATCCATTCCTTCCTCGCCCACTTTTGGTGGGGTTCTTCCGATACCACACGAAAGATCCACTGGAGGGTATGTTCTGAGTTATGCTTACCAAAGAGTCATGGGGGACTGGGGTTTCGTGAAATGAAGACTTTCAATCAAGCTTTGCTTGCTAAGAAGAGTTGGAATCTTATATCCCGTCCAAACTCAATTATTCACCAACTTCTCCGTGCCAGGTACTTTCGACATTCCGACTATTTATCTTCAACTCTTGGATTGCGTCCTAGTTATTCTTGGTCTAGTATATGGGGAGCAAAGTCACTTTTTATGGAAGGACTAGGATGGAGAGTTGGTACTGGTGTGGATATTCCCATTATTGATGCTTGGGTCCCTTTAGCAAATAGAGTTATGATGCCACCTGATCTCCTACCTGGCGCTTCTCCGGACATCATGGTTTGTGAGTTAATTGATCAAGCATCTAATACTTGGAATGCACAAGTTCTCACTGCCATTTTTCAACCATCATCGGTCTCGGATATTCTACGTATTCCTCTCAGTATCAGACGGCCTGCAGATAAGCGTTTTTGGTTTCCATTAGCAATAAGTTTGTTCATGTAAGAGCCTTAGTCTTTGGAGCTAGTTTTGGCCTTATCCACCCCCGCGGGTTTAGGGAGCCGCCTGTAACACCCCAAATCCGTAGGACTCGAGGTGCTACTGGGCTAGGCTCTCACAATGGATCCTGACCCTAGCCTGACAACAATTTCACTAATCTTACAAAATGACACAGATAGATTAAAACAAAACATGAAACTGATATATATATATATATATATATATATATATATATATATATATATATATATATATATATATATATATATATATATATATATATATATAAATCTCAAAAGGTTATACAGAGTACTGCTGAGTACAATCAAAACATAACAAAAATACAAGATCAAAAGGTCCCAAACCCACGAGGACGACCTAGTGTACGAAGCCCTCAGCAGATCACCCTCTCTGGATCACTCTGCAGTTTTCCTAACCTGCGAGGGATCTACAATACGGTATAAAACCATTAGCTAACCATACATATATATAAGATGAACATAAGCACAATCACATATCAAGAATATTAAACACCTCATCAGGATATCACGCATTTACCCATTTTATAATCTTTATAAATATAGTCCAACACCCAAATCGTATATATAAGGATATCAATATGAATATATGTGACACGAGGAATATAACCCTCGCCTCCCGGTGCTAATGCCAGCTGGAGTGGTGATGCGGTCACCAACCCCGTATACCCGATGGGAGTGGGGAAAGCCCGCCCCATAATCCAGAACTGACCTGCCCGTAGAGAACCTCCAGTCTCCCGGCGGGATGAAAGGATAGCTGTCACGCCCTACAATGGGCAATCACTAAACATAGGTCGGTAATAACAGTATCACATGCTAGCAAGCATAAACATGCACCACTCATGCAACATCCAATATAGAGATGGCAGCTAAGTAAGTCCTATGAACTTACCTCAGTCTCGGAAGTAATCCCAACTAAGATCAACTCTCAGATACGTCCACTCCAATCTGGAGGATAACACGGCCTATACAATGCATACATATATACATATCAATCTACTATCACACAAAGGGTCACACCTAGACCCAAGGGATCCATAAGGATCATATCCAACTCGTAAACCTCGATAAAACTAACCCTCAAAGCTGTATCCGGCATATCTATATCATACTCATCAACATCCGATACCTAGCATGGTACTAGTTCCCTCATACTAAGAATGGAAAGGAGCTACCCAACTATGGGTAGTCCCGGGACAAGACGCACCTGCGTGATCAAGGGACGCAGGAGCGGAGTAGACAACCCGCAGGCGTGGCAGGGATCAGCCGCAGGCGCGGTGACACGGGACGCAGGCAACGCAGGCAAGGCGCTGACGCTGGCGCTGCGGCACGGCTTCCGTAGGGGCGGCGGTTTCTAGGCGCGGGGGCGGCGTCTGTGCAGAACGTGAACCCGCGGCTTCTCTTTGGCTCTTCACGTGATCAAATCACGTCTTCTCTCATTCAAAACCACACACATACATATACATACACATTCCAACATTAATCTATGATCAATACATCTAATCCTAAGCTAAGGAAGGAAGAATCAAGGAAAGAAAGAAGGAGAAGCAAGAACTCTTACCACCTTTGTGGTCCTAGGCTGCAGGGAGATATCACACACCTCAGTAGCTGGCTTCCAAGCTCAACATACACATCATCTCATCAACCACCACAAAAACCACACAAAACTCTTCCAAACTCTTAAGAGAGATCAAGAACAAGATTAAGAAGGGTGAAGGAGATGCAAGAAGGACGTGAGTAACTGAGGAAGAGAAGTGAAGAAGAAACCTTTGAATAGCCAAGGGAAAGAAAGAAGTAAGCAAAGGAGTAAAGCACGGGTCAAAGGAGTCAACAAAATCGGTTGCAGCCGCCGGAAACCCGCCAGGGGGGCGGGGCAGTTATGCCCGCGGGGTGCGGAAAGGCCAATCTCGGCCAAAAGCCAATCTCGGCTAAGGTCCAATCTCGGTCCGAAAGACTAAGGCTCTTACATCTCACCCCCCTAAAAACAAGTTTCGTCCTGAAACTTGCAAAACTCTTGAAACCACTCGGACTCCAAAAGCCGAGGTACACTCTCTCTATAACCTCAAACATAAGCATGGAGGAAAGCATCAACTCCAGCAATAAAACATTATCCAAGGCCTAGAGGAACCATCTCTAGTCAGCCTATAAACACATCACAAGGCATAGAGGAATCATATCTCTAGCCGTATCATATCCATAACAGAAAGGCATGGAGGGAGAACATCTCCAGCACTACTATGTCCATCAAGTAGCATGGAGTAAGAATCCATCTCCAGCTAAACCTATCATATCACCATAGCATGGAGGAAAGAACCATCTCCAGCTATAAACAAGAATCATACTAGCACAACAAGATCTAATAAGATCATAATCACATCAAAGCTAGTATGAAATAAACACATCATAGCATATAAGCATATAAGCACAAGCAGAATTAGAGCAGCGAATCACATTCCATCGAATAAATATAGTTGCTATGACAAGGGAGATAGGGGAGGTCTGCTGGCCGACTGAGAAGCAATACGGAAGGTCCCTTAGTTGGTTGGTTCCTACTCTGGAACTTTCTTTGATTCATCCACCTTGATGCTATATTTCTTTGTCATCCTCATAAGGTCTAAGCTTGACCTTTCCAAAGATCTTTCTTAGCACCTCTCACTAGATCTTCGCCCATTTCTTTTGCACCGTTATCGGACCTCATACGGGGAATGCTCGATCTTAAAATCTTAATAGAAGCGCAAGGCTTGAGTTCAGGTTTGTATTCAACCACTGTAGGCGCGATGGTTTTTCGGACGTATTCTAGGATCAGAAGGAAGCGCTATAATTACTATGACGTGCGTTTCATTCTCTTCATTATTCTCTGTGATTGCTTTTTATGAGTCGCACATTACCAGGTAGTACTAAGACCTACTCGGTGATCCTATTGGTGCATCTAACTCAGCATAGAACTCTGGATAGTTCCTTCTGGATACTATCCTCAGTCTTCCCATGTAGCCTCATCAGGTCCTCGTCTCGACCACTGTATCCTCAACATAGGAATGTCCTTCGAACGCAGGCGTCTCACACCTCGTTCTAGGACTGCAATAGGGTGCTCAACAAAAGTGTGGTCCGGCTCAACCACCAAATCATCATAACTCACGATGTGTCTCGGATCTAGGTATGTACTCCCTCAGCTGAGACACGTGAAATACAAGGTAAACACCCTCTAATCTCGGAGGCAAGGCTAATCTGTAAGCTGCGCTTCCAACCCGATCCAGAATCTCGAACGGTCCGACATATCGGGGACTCAAGTTCCCCTTAATGCCAAAACGCCTAACACCTCGTGTCGGGGACACCCTCAGCCACACATGGGCTCCAACTCTGAACTCTAGAGGTCTACGCCTCCTATCAGCATAAGACTTCTGACGGCTCTGCGCAGTGAACAAACGCTCTCTAATCAATGCTACTCGAGCCATATCATCCTGAATCTGATCAGGTGTCAAACCACTAACACTGCTCTGCTCATCCCAGCATAACGGGGTACGGCATCTCTGTCCATACAATGCCTCATATGGGGCCATCCCAATAGATGCATGCCAGCTGTTGTTGTATGAGAACTCAACAAGTGGGAGATGATCCGTCCACACTTGTCCCCAATCCAACACACAAGCTCGCAACATATCCTCCAGGGTCTGAATGGTCCTCTCTGACTGACCATCTGTTTGAGGATGAAACGCAGTTGTGAAGTGCAAACTCGTCCCCAGGGCTGTCTGAATCTGCTGCCAGAATCTCGAGGTAAATCGTTCATCTCTATCTGAGACGATCGTCCTCGGTACACCATGGAGTCTCACTATCTGCCTAGTGTACTCCTCAGCTAATCTGCTCACCGGCCACGTCTCCCTAATAGGAATGAAATGTGCCGTCTTCGTCAATCTGTCCACTATGACCCAGATGGCATCAAAATTCCGGCTCAACCTCAGTCCAGTCACAAAATCCATGGTGACGTCCTCCCACTTCCTCTATGGAACAGGAAGTGGATGGAGCTCACCTCCATGTCTGCAATGCTCTATCTTGACCTGCTGGCAGGTCGCACACTGTGCCACAAATCTGGCTACATCGGGCTACAGCCCTCCCCACCAATATAAACGTCTCAAATCCTGATACATCTTACTCGTACCTGGATGTACAGAGTAAGGTGTACAGTGAGCCTCCTGTAAAATCCTTTGTCTCAGCTCTGTATCAGCAGGTACACAGACGCGACCGCAGCGTCTCAAAACTCCATCTGCTCCCAGCAGGAACTGTGGTGCCTCATCCCGAGACATCCTATCTCGTATCCTCATCAGTGTCGGGCAGGTCTCCTGCTTCTGTTGGATCTCGCCCAACAGATTAGGAAGATCCTCTAAAGTACACAGCTGGGTATCCTCATCAGGAAACTAGATGTCCAACTCTAACAAGATCAGATCTCTCTGCAACTGATGTTGAACTGTTAATCTCGCAATCGCCTGCTCTCGAGGTGTCTTCCTACTCAGGGCATCGGCGACAACGTTCGCCTTCCCTGGATGATACAGAATCTCTAAATCAAAGTCCTTGATCAGCTCAAGCCACCTACGCTGGCGGTTATTCAATTCCCGCTGCGTGAAAATATACTTCAGACTCTTATGGTCTGTGAAGATCTGACATGTAGCACCATACAGGTAATGTCTCTAGATCTTCAGTGCATGAACTACCGCTGCCAACTCCAGATCATGAGTCGGGTAGTTCTCCTCATACGTCTTCAACTGTCGAGATGCATATGCTATCACTCTGCCCGCTGCATCAACACACATCCCAAGCCTAGCTTGGATGCATCATTGTATACCATGAAATCCTTTGTACCCTCTGGCTGTGCCAAAATAAGAGCAGAAGTCAGACGTCTCTTCAGTTCCTCAAAACTCTGCATACACTGATCAGACCACACAAATCTGGTAGTCTTCCTCAACAAACTCGTCAGTGGACGGGCAATCACAGAGAATCCCTCCACGAAGCGTCTGTAATAACCAGCTAGGCCAAGGAAGCTACGTACTTCATTGACGTTTGTCGGTGTAGTCCATGCTGCTATTTCCTCAATCTTCGCTGGATCCACCTTGATCCCTTCAGTTGAAACCACATGACCCAGGAATGCTACCTCTGGCATCCAAAACTCAAACTTAGAGAACTTAGCATAAAGTTCTCCATCCCGTAAAACCTGCAATACAGTCCTCAGATGTCCTGCATGATCCTCTCCACTGCGAGAGTATACCAGAATATCATCAATGAAAACCATCACAAACTGATCCAGGAAGTCGATGAAGATACTGTTCATCAACTCCATAAAGACGGCTGGGGCATTCGTAAGCCCAAATGGCATCACTACAAACTCGTAGTGGCCATATCTGGTCCGGAATGCTGTCCGGTGCACATCATGCTCTCTCACCCTCAGCTGGTGATATCCTGAGCGCATATCAATCCTGGAGAACACAGTCGCTCCCTGTAGCTGATCTAACAAATCATCAATACGAGGCAGTGGATACTTGTTCTTGATGGTCACCTTGTTCAACTCTCTGTAATCTATACATAACCTCAGTGATCCGTCCTTCTTCCGTACGAAGAGGACATGTGCTCCCCATGAGGACACGCTAGGGCGAATGAAGCCCTTCTCAGCCAGCTCCTCAAGTTGCTTCTTCAGTTCCAACATCTCGACAAGCGCCATCCGGTATGGGGCCTTCGAGATCGGTCTCGTACCAGGCTCTAACTCAATCCCAAAATCCACACTCCTCTGAGGCGGCAAACTAGACGGCTCAACAAACACATCAGTGAACTCACAAACAACTGGGATGTCCTTGAATGTTGGACTCTCCCCCTCCTTCATGGCATAACACCAGAAGGCATCACAACCCTGTACAATCAGTCTCGTTGCCCGTATAACACTAATAACCGTGTCTGTCTTTCCAAGGTCCCAACCTCGAAACACCTCTATCTGGCCTAACTCGGTAGAGAAGGTAACAATCCTCCTACCTACATCTAGGACTGCAGAGTGTCTATCCATCCAGTCCATACCTAGAATGACTTCTTCATGCTGTAATGGCATGACAAAGAAGTCAACTAGTAACACACGGGTCCCTACAGAAATGAGACAACCGTGAATCTCACGGGTACCTCTGACCCTACCACCATCGGGTAACCCTATAATAAAGGGTATCCCCTCAACTGTTTCTAAACCAAGACGCTCTACACAGGCATCAGAAATAAAAGAATGTGTAGCTCCAATATCAAATAAAACTCTAACAGGTAAACCATGAATCAGAATGGTACCTGTAGCAGTCGGTGCAGCTGGCTCCTCTGCACTCCTCAGCTCAAAAACACAACCTTGTGGGCCTCTAGTATCAGTGGTGCTCCCACCACGACCTCTGCCTCTACTCGGCCCAGGAGCAGATCCCTGAGTCGTAGGGCGATCTGGGACTCTTTGTTGTCCCTGTATCTGCTGCTGCTGAGGTGGCCTCTGCCCACCTCCCGCTACACTGGCAGGAGAAGAACCCTGCTGAGATGCAGCTCCGCCCTGGCGGCAGTAAACGGCTTTATGACCCTATCTACCACAGGTAAAACACGTCACTAATGGCCTCGTGCACTCGGACCTCATATGTCCTGGATCACCACAGTTATAACACTGTCGTCCCTTCTCTGTAGCTGGTGCAGATACAGAACGACCCTGGCGTCTCTGACCACGCCCAACACTAGCAGCTCCAACAGTACCACTGGCCTGCCCAGTACGCTGTCTCTTCTCAGACCCTCCGGCTTGAGAAGCTCTCCTTTGCCCAACTCTCTCTTTCTCATAATTTGTAGCTCTGTCCTGATAGTCCATCAAGGACTCACAGTGAAAACCTTCCATATATGCTCGGGTACCATCCCTCAATCGTCGAGAGAAAAGATAAACATGCTGATCAACAGGAGGTGCAGCTGGACCCAGTAAAGCCAGCTCCTCCTGAAACCTCCTGATGGCCTCTGAGACTGGTACATCATCAAATCCAGCCTCAACAAAGTCGCGCAGTTTCTCCCTCCTCAGTGAGGCAGGGCAGAAACGCTCTCTAATCATGGTCCTCATCTGGTCATAACTGAGAACCTGACTCCGTACTGACCTCCACCAGTGATGTGCCAGATCTCTGAATAGAGTCTGCACCAACTCTATTTTCCTGTCAGCTGGACATCTGATAGACTCTAAAGCCGAGTCCACATGCCCTATCCACATATCCACCTCTAACCCCACCTTCCCAGAGAAAGGGGGTACTCCCAACTGATGAAATGCCTTCAACCAACTGTCTGGTCGAGGCCCTCTATGCTCCTCTCAAACCGGAGGAATCTCAGCAGCAGGTGCCGGTACAACTGGCACCTGAGTCACTGTATGGGATCTCCCAGTGGATCCCTCATGTGCAGGCAGATCAGGAGCACGTCTGCTTGCCCTGGCGGCCTCCTCTACCCGTCTAATATACTCTCGGAAGGCTGGTCCCTCCATGGAGACACGATTTGAGCCATCTGACCTGGCTCCCTGTGATCCCTGCCTCCCAGCTGCCCCGTTCCCAGTCTCGGGAACGACACTCTCAGCAACGTCGTCGTGAATCTCCTCTGCTGCACGTAGATCAGTAGCAGGAATCCTACCCCGTCCTCTACCTAGAGGGGGTCTACCTCTACCTCGTCCAACTGCAGGTAGGGCTCTAGTATGAACCATCTGCAGAGGACATAAACCTAACTTAGAAGGCTATATATATATATGCCATAACGTATAGATATATATATCACACATCACATTATGTAGTATCTATCTATGTATATATACCTATACTGTCGAGATCTTCAGAGGGGTGATGGCTTCACGTAAACACTAACCCAAAACGTTTGTACTCATTTCAAACAAAAATCTTTTGAAAAGTCAGACCCCTTTCGGGTTCTGTTTATTTATCTATTCGACCTTTATCGCATGTTACAAGTGCCATTGTTGTCAACCTGGGTCCGATACCAACTTTGTAACACCCCAAATCCGTAGGACTCGAGGTGCTACTAGACTAGGATCTCACAATGGATCTTGACCCTAGCCTGACAACAAGTTCACTGATCTTACAACAAGGCACAGATAGAGTAAAACAAAACATGAAACTGATATATATAAATCTCAAAAGGTTATACAGAGTACTGCTAAGTACAATCAAAACATAACAAATATATACAAGATCAAAAGATCCCCATCCCACGAGGACGACCTAGTGTACGGAGCCCTCAACAGATCACCCTCTCTGGATCACTCTGCAGTTCTCCTAACCTGCAAAGGATCTACAACACGGTATAAAACCGTTAGCTAACCATACACATATATAGAATGAACATAAGCACAATCACATATCAGAAATAATAAACACTTCAGCATGATATCAAACATTTACCCGGTTCATTATCTTTATATAAATGATCCATCACTCGTATGATATATATATATATATATATATATATATATATATATATATATATATATATATATATATATATATATATATATATATATATATATATATATATATATATATATAAGCCGGTATATGAATATAAGTGACACGAGGAATATTACCCTCGCCTCTGTGGGCTATAGCCAGCTGGAGTGGATCCGGTACACTTCACGTATACCCAATGGGAGTGTTCCATGTCCATCCCGTATACCAAGTCTGACCTATCCACAGAGAACCTCCCAGACTCCCAGCGGGATGTGATAGGGAAAGGTTGTCACAACCCTACAGTGAGCAATCAATAGACCATAGGTCGGTAATAACAGTATCACATGCTAGTAAGCATAAACATACACAACTCATGCAACATCCAATATAGAGATGACAGCTAAGTAAGTCCTATGGACTTACCTCGGTCTCAGAAGTAATCCCAACTATGATCAACTATTAGATACGTCCACTCCAATCTGGAGGACAACACGGCCTATACAAGGCATACATATATACATATCAATCTACTATCACACAAAGGGTCACACCTAGACCCAAGGGATCCATAAGGATCATATCCAACTCGTAAACCTCAAAGCCCTAACCGACATATCTATATCATACTCATCATAATCCGATACCTAGCATGGTACTAAGTCCCTCATACTAAGAAAGGAAAGGAGCTACCCAACTATAGGTAGTCCCGGGACAAGACGCACTTGCGTGATCAAGGGACGCAGGGGCGGAATAGACAACCCGCATGCGCGGCAGGGAGCAGCCGCAGGTGCGGTGACAAGAAACGCAGGCAAGGCGCGGGCGCTGCGGCACGGCTTCCGCAGGGGCGGCGTCTTCCGGGCACGGGGGCGGCGACGGTGCAGAACGTGATCCCGCGGCTTCTCTTCGGCTCTTCACGTGATCAAATCACGTCTTCTCTCATCCAAATTCACACACATACATATACATACACATTCCAACATTAATCTATGATCAATACATTTAATCCTAAGCTAAGGAAGGAAGAATCAAGGAAAGAAAGAAGGAGAAGCAAGATCACTTACCACCCTTGTGGTCCTAGGCTGCAGGGAGAGATCACACACCTCAGTAGCTGGCTTCCAAGTTCAGCATACACACATCCATCATCAACATCAACCACAACACACAACTCTCAAGCAAAACTCCAAGGAGAACCAAGAACAAGATCAAAGAAGATGAAGGAGAAGCAAGAAGGACGTAAGGTCTGGAATGGGAAAGTGAAGAAGGTAACCCTTGCTCAGCAAGGAAAAGAAAGAGTAAAGCAAAGGGTAAAGAACGGGTCAAAGGAGTCAACAAAACCGGCTGCAGCCGCCGGAAACCGCAGGGGCGGTTCCTTGGGCCGCAGGAGCGGAAACCCGCAGGGGCGGCAGTCATGCCCGCGGGTGCGAAAAGGCCAATCTCAGCCAAAACCAATCTCGGCTAAGGACAAAACTCGGTCTGAAAGAATAGGGCTCTTACATGCTCTATCTCTCCCTTTGTATCCCTCTTTTCTGTATTTTTTCTTCCTATCTCAACACTTAACCAATTGGTTCAAAAAAAAAAGAAAAAGAATGTAAGAGCCTTAGTCTTTCGGACCGATTTTGGATCTTAGCCGAGATTATCTTTGGCCGAGATTGGCCTAGCCGCCCCCGCGGGCATGTGTGCCACCCCAACGGGTTTCCGCCGCTGCGGCTCAGGGAACCGCCCCTGCGGTTTCCGACGGCTGCAGCCGGTTTTGTTGACTTCTTTGACCCGTGCTTTACCCTTTGCTTTACTTCTTTCTTTTCCTTGCTGAGCAAGGGTTATCTTCTTCATTTCCCCATTCCAAACCCTACGTCCTTCTTGCTTCTCCTTCATCTTCTTTGATCTTGTTCTTGGTTCTTCTTTGAGTTTTGCTTGAGAGTTGTGTGTTGTTGTTTATGTTGATGTGGATGTGTGTATGCTGAGCTTGGAAGCCAGCTACTGAGGTGTGTGATCCCTCCCTGCAGCCTAGGACCACAAGGGTGGTAAGTGATCTTGCTTCTCCTTCTTTCTTTCCTTGATTCTTCCTTCCTTAGCTTAGGATTAGATGTATTGATCATAGATTAATGTTGGAATGTGTATGTATATGCATGTGTGTGTTTTTGGAATGGAATAGACGTGATCTGATCACGAGAAGAGCCGAAGAGGAATCGCGGGTTCACGTTCTGCACAGACGCCGCCCCCGCGCCTAGAAGCCGCCGCTCCTGCGCCTAGAAGCCGCCGCCCCCTGCGGAAGCCGTGCCGCAGCGCCCGCACCTTGCATGCGTTGCCTGCGTCCCTTGTCACCGCGCCTGCGGCTGTTCCCTGCCGCGCCTGCGGGTTGTCTATTCCGCCCCTACGTCCCTTGATCACGCAGGTGTGTCTTGTCCAGGGACTACCTATAGTTGGATAGCTCCTTTCCTTTCCTAGTATGAGAGACTTAGTACCATGCTAGGTATCGGATGTTGATGAGTATGATATAGATATGCCGGTTACGACTTTGAGGTTTACGAGTTGTACATGATCCTTATGGATCTCTTGGGTCTAGGTGTGACCCCTTTTGTGTGATAGGAGTTTGATATATATATATATATATATATATATATATATATATATATATATATATATATATATATATATATACGAGTTGATTGCTGGACTTTATTAAGATAATGAACCGGGTAAATGTGTGATATCATGTTGACGTGTTTAGTATTATTTGATGTGTGTTTGTGCTCTGGCATCTCTTATATATGTGTATGGTTAGCTAACGGTTTTATACCGTGTTGTAGATCCTTTGCAGGATAGGAGAGCTGTAGAGTGATCCAGAGTGGGCGATCCGCTGAGGGCTCCGTACACTGGGGCGTTATCGGGGTTATGGGACCTTTTTGTTGTACAGTGTGGTTTATTTGTACTCAGTGGTACTTTGTATAACCTTTTGATGTATATATATCTATCAGTTTTTATGTTTTGTTTTAATCTATTGGTGTCTTGTTGTAAGATTCAGTGAACTTGTTGTCAGGCTAGGGTCAGGATCCATTGTGAGATCCTAGCCCAGTAGCACCTCGAGTCCTACGGATTTGGGGTGTTGCAAAGAACTTATGGATAAATTACAAAGAAAATCCCATTTATATAGTTTCGTTTATGACCCATATTTTAGATTTGCAAATATGTCCTTAAGAAGATAGTTATTGAAATTGGCCCAGGTTTATATTTACGGAAAATGAACCAAAAATTTTAGAATGCACTAAATGCCCTAAAATAAATTATTGCATAATATGGCCTGAGTTTATAATTACAAAAAATGTCCTAACAATTATAACTACATAATTTAACCTTGGTCTTTGTGTAACTCGATTGGACTCGCACTGAAATTGTGTAACTCGACCTTGTGCCAAACGACAGACCTTGGGTTTGGGCATGTGTAACTCGATTGGGATTGTGTAAATCGACATTTTGTGTAAACAACATACCGTAATTGTGTATTAACCTTTGAATTAACCTTGTGTAAACGACGAACTTTGGGCTAATGTAACTCAACCTTGTGCAAACGACAGATCTTGTTGTATAACTCGACCTTGTGTAAACGACATACCTTGGGTCTGTGTAACTCCGATTGAACTTGTGTAACTCGACCTTGTGTAAACAACATACCGAAATCGTGTTCTAACATTGTATAATTAAAATTCAATTTTAAATATAACTTTATAAAAAACAATATTAATATACACAAATTTAATTAGTCCAACTAGTATAAGAGTGAGAGAGTAACCTATCATCCAAAGTTAGAAATTAACCGCCTACAGGCTACAGATCCATGTTTCCAAAAATATTTCTAATTTTGATTAATTGAATACAACACATTGGTTAACGCTAACCCAAAGATTAAGAAATAATGAGTTTTACACTAGCGTTACCACCTTTGTAGTTAATGATATTGTAAGAGCCTTAGTCTTTTGGACGCGAGTTTGCCTTATCCGAGTTTTGGCTTTAGCCGAGATTTTACCTTAGCGCCCTCGCGGGCTTGTGTGCCGCCCCAGCGGGTTTCCACTCCCGCGGCCCAGGGAACCGCCCCCGCAGTTTCTTGCGGCTGCAGCCGTTTTATTGACCGGTTGACCGTGCTTTACCCTCGCTTTCTTACTTCTTCT